>JARGXX010000098.1:0-1200000 GCA_030374765.1 Agarophyton chilense
CGATGTGACAGATATTCACCACCGTTGTCAGTGCGCAATGCTTTGAGCACACTGTCACGTGCGGTGATGGTTTTCACTTGTCTGCCAGTTTGGTTTTGAACAAACTTGAGCCACCTTAGGAACATCTGGAACACCTCATCCTTAGTTTTGAGCATGTAAAAGAAGCAGAAACGACTGTGATCATCGATGAATGTGACGAAGTAGTGCGAGCCTCCCAAGGATTTCACACTTACTGGACCTGACACATCGGAGTGAACAAGTTCCAGTACGTGTTTTGCTCGTTCCCCCCCTTGCTTGGGAGTCGGAGCACGGGTTGCTTTTCCTACTACACATGAGCCACACACATCTGAATCCTGCGCAACGTCTACATTGAGCCCTGACACAACCTTGTTTCGAGCCATATGCTTGATACCATCCACATTCACATGAGCCATTCGAGCATGCCATAGTGACAAGTCCGACACAAGTGCGCTGTTTACATCTGTACACTGGTGTGCAGCAGTGCAAAGGTAGTATAGGCCTTTGACGCGGCGCCCCAAGGCAACCACTTTTGACCCCTTGTATACACATACCTTCTCTTTTTCAAACACTACTTTGCACCCCAGATCACAAATCGCCGATACAGAAAGCAAATGGTACCTTAAATTCGGTACATGAACAACTTGCTTCAGCTGGCACTTTCGTTTGGACCCTTCCACAATCAGATCAAGCTCCACACTACCGTGACCAACAGACTCTAGTTTGGAATCATTACCGATGCTAACGCCAGAAGACACCTTACTATCATATGTTTGGAACATGGATTCGTCAAAAGTCATGTGGGAAGTAGCACCAGAGTCAACAATCCAGTCACTGTTCGTGGCTTTATCAGAGCCAGTAGCAATGAGACATACAAAGTCAGAGTCGTTTCCACCCGTACCTCGCTCATCGCTGAGCTCAGTATTGACAGTTGGGTGAGCAGCACCGACCTGATTCATGTTAGCCCCATCACGTTGCTTCTTGAAACAGTTCCTCTGGATATGACCCTTCTTATGACAATAATGACACTCGATGTTCTTCCATCGCGACTGCCTGCCAACCAAAGCTGCCTCACTTCCACCAGGCTCCTCCTTGGCACGATCGTTCATTCGCTGCTCTTCTTGCAGCAGACGACTCTTCACAAACTCTAGAGTGAGTTGACGATCGCCAATCGTGGTATCAATTGCGACGATGAGGTGCTCGAATCTTTCCGGAAGTCCGCATAGGATGGCCATAGCGATGTCCTCCTCCTCAACAACAACGTCCATACACTTCAGGTCTGATGCCAGATGACGTACACGGTTGATGAACTGTAGCATTTTCTCATCATCACGCATCTTGGCAGAGTAGAAGGACCGTCGGGCGTTGATTTTGTTGAGCAGAGTCTTGCGTTGGAACACATCGCAAATGGCTTTCCACATATCGGCAGCGTTGTCGGCGTCCCGCACATGATCTAAATGCTCATCACTGAGTGTGAGACCAATAATAGCTCTGGCCTTGGCATCTTTCTTTTTCCAAGTTGACAGCTCATCTTCGTCAGTGGGTCTAACAGAGTCGAGGTGGCCGTCGAGGTCCTTGAGTGCAAGCAGCAGCTCAATCTTCTGCTTCCATACGTGGAAGTTATCCTCAACCAGCTTTTCGATTTTCACCCCACTGAACGAATCCATGTTGTGCAAAGTGTCACAAGAGGCCGAGAGAGATGACTTGACAGCAACAGACGAGTGAACAACAACAACAGACAACAACAACAAAGTAAAAACAACAAACAACAAATAATTCTTCAAGATTGAACAGACAATAGTCTGCGGGCGCACTGGCAGGGCTTCCTATACCCGCGTCCCTAAAGGTCGGACCCCTGGCTCCCAGAGCTCTTCTGGGTAGATAACGGTTTTCTGCAGTCTACCTCCTCCCACGTCACAAGGAGAAGGCGCGTTGCTCCTTACGAGGCTTCCAGAGGATGGTTAATGACCGAAGATATGCCTTCACCAAGTTGACCCTCTCTGGCCTCTTTCAAGAACTAGCGCGACCTCGAAACCGAAGCTACTTCAACACCAAGATACGCTTCTAACAAGCAATCAATGAAGATCGCACGCGGCCTGATCCTGGAAAGGAGGTCAGCCTTCGAAACGTCGCCTCCCCGCGTACTGCGGATCAAAAGCTCCTTATGGATGCTGTTCACAACAGTCCAAGTGCCCAACCACAAAGGTCGGGCTCACACACAAAGTCAAACAACCAGCCAAATGCAGTGCGCCACGGCACCCCGTCCACAAATGCACCCGCAAAGTTCAACCAGATCTTTCGACCGTCACTGTTATCCGCCCTAAAAGGACCAGTGGGGAACCCGCTTGACAGTACACCTGCTTTGGTTCAAGCCGCCAGGCTAACGTCCCCGAGTACAAGGAATCACCCAAAGTACCTCGGATCAACCGCTCGTCGCACAGGCAATGATGCAGACCAAACACACAAACACACTCGAACGCTGAGCCAAGAACTCCAGGCCCAGACTTCAATAAACACGGTCCTCAACCTCTCAGATCAGAACCCGCAAACACGACGCAGGGATCCACAAAACAACGAAAGAGAGGGAGACCAAACGAAACGGATAGCGATCGACAAACACGGGTAACAACGAGCACCCAACCACAATCACGATAAAAACGTCCAACCACTACCACCACAACGCCCTCAGGGAGGAACACAAGACCGAAAGAAAAAAAACCAACACCAACCCACGATACGGTCACACACCCGACGAAACGGCTACTACGGCGGAAACGAAGAGAATTGAACAGCGAAACGGGTGAACGGCGGTGCGGGAGAGCGGCGAGAGACGAACTAGATGGCAGAGGTCAGCGGGGCTGGGCCCATAACCTGTTGGATAGGAAAATCCTGAAGGAAAGGTTGAGGGATGAAAGGAAAGTTCGCCAGCTCTGGCTTGGATTTACTTGGAGGCGCTCAAACTTTCACTTATATACTACTTCAAAACGTCAGCTGTCTAGACTCCAACTCAAAGTAAACCCTAGACTACAAAGCAGGGACACTCAATACTACCAATCATATTCAAGCATGACATTAACCCTAGTCAATGTTCATTGCAGCGCACAACAAGGCAATATACAGTGCACAGCCCATAATTACACTGACGTGTGCACAAATTCAATATGCCAGCACACACTACTTGCAATCCGCCTCCATACACATTCACGTTCCAGCACAGTACACCAAGTCTCCTGTAATACACATGTCACGTCTCTTCTCCAAGTACATTCGTTACACCTTGTGAGATGTGTTCATAGTACACCAGCTGGACATATTGAACAGCGTGCACAGTAGTACAAGTAGACCACTTACACACGTGTACCACAGACAAACCCAATAGTGCCATACCACTTGTACACACCACATTGCATGTGCACATTTGCAGTAGCCAATCACAGCCCGAGTTCACGTTGAGATCCGACTGACACGCATATGCGCTTTTCCAGGGGCACCCTCCAAAACAGCCCATGCTCCCCTGCACTTTTGTTTTTCAGTGACAGCACAGGGTCAACAGCCAACACCACGCCTTCCATGAAAACGAGGGATTTTCATCCCGGTAGTACTTTCGGATTCCATTTCCGTGTCCGACATATTTCAGTCTGTTATCCACGAAGCAGATAGAACGGAACCAAACGAAATTAATTAGTAGAGGGAAGCAGAGTGAGGGACTCAATGCCTTGGGAAGTTTAAGAAAAGGGCCACGAGCAGTGATGAATTCGTGGCCGAGCTTGCCCGAACGGAGTATCCCAACTCAAACGTTCGACAGCGAGGACGACAGCGGAGACTTTTGACGTAGCCTGCAACGCTCACCGAGACGCGTCTCGTACGCGATCACAAGCGGAGCTCGGGTGCTCCCACGCTTGGAGTATACTCACGGGCAGTGGCAGAAGGCGTACCCGGAACAGACAAACTTCTCGACTTCGGGTTGAAACTTCTTGATTGAACCTACCGAGACTTGCTCGAGGTAGGCGGGCGCACTGGCGGGAGAAACTACCTCCGCTACCCTAAAGGATGATCCCCTGGACCCTGGTTACTCTCTCCAGGTGAGGTACGCTTTGATTACCTACCGAACTCTGCACACTTCAGAGTCCGGCGCTTTTAGTCCCTACGAGGCGTCCCAAGGAGGGGTGTCGTCAAGATACACTTCCCCCAGTTGACCCAAGCTAGCCTCTTGCGGGAAAGTAGCGCGGTCGTGCGGTGTAGTACGGTTGCTCCCACACTTCCAAGCCCAATTCATCGACCTCCGTACTCTACGGACGGAGAGCAGGATTTGGCAGACTTCCCGGTCTCGTGCCAAGGGGGTACTAACAAACGCGATATGTTTTCGCCACCAAGGAGGAAGTCCGCAAGGTACACGCCTGTCGCAAAACAAAATAACTTCTTGAATCTAGATGAGCGTTAGTCGTAGATCGCGCACCTGTTGCAGTAGGGAATCTTCTTGAATCCAAATAAATGTTAATAGAGCGTGACGTCTGCGAAGAGTCGACGCTCTGGGCCCATAACCTCACAACGTGAGCGCAGGTTAGGTAAAGGAAAAGGAAGAAGAGGGGGAAAAGACGAGAAGAAGAGAAAAATAAAAGAAGAGAAACAAAGAAAGGTAGTCAGCCTTGACAATTTACTTCGATCGTTGGCGACCGTCATTGAAAACTATATCTACCTCGCACGCAGTTCCGCCGCCGGTGCTGACCGTCGGCGGGTCACCCACGTCTCACACCTTGCCACTGTGCGACGAGGAGTTGCGCGCCAAAACAATTTCAAACATGAAGCATATCAAATAAAAACTCAAAAAATCATCCAAAGTGGTGCGCCAGTGCCAACCACCCCGCGCAGCCCAGATTCGGCTGTTACGGCCAAACGTATCCAGCCCACATTCGCCCATTCTTTCCAACTGCATAGCCCGTGCTCATTCAGCGCTCTCGTCCAATCAAATCGCTCCACTTGGGCCGAAGCCCCAACACGCCCCATTACAACCAGACCACTTGTCCATACCACATTGCATGAGGGCATTTGCAGTAGCCAATCAGATGGCCGTTTCACGTTGAGATTGAGATGAGGCGCATATGCGTTTTTCCGCAGAGGGTGCCCAAAAGTGCCCATGCTTAAATCCACTTTTTGTTTTCCACTATTTCCAACACTCCAAAGGGCTTGGGGGCACAGTCGACCAAACCTCAACACATGGAGCAGCCAACAGGTTTTGTGCAGCAAGGTAACGAGGATCTGGTGTGTCGTTTGAAGAAAGCCATCTATGGGCTACGACAGGCACCCAGACAGTGGCATGCAAAGATATACTCGTTCCTTGTTGAGGAGATGCAGTTGACGCCAAATGACGCAGATGAGTGTGTGTACAGCGGAAAGATACTGGGATTTGTTGTTTTGATTGCTCTATACGTTGATGACTTGCTTATTGCAAGTCCGAGCATGAAGACAATGGATCGTGTAAAGGCAGAGCTGTCGTCTCGGTTCCACATGAAAGACCTCTATCAAGCTCGCATGGTACTCGGATTCGAGATCCACCGTGACAGAGTTAAGCGAGAGTTGTATCTGACTCAGTCTGCGTACACACAAAAGGTCTTGGAACGTTTTGGCATGCACCAGTCCAAACCAGTTGACACTCCAATGGAAGTTGGCATGGACCTGTCTGCGATTCAGGATGTACTCAGGGAGGTGCCGTACCGTCAGGCAATTGGCTGTCTCATGTACTTGTCTGTAGGAAGTCGTCCAGATATCTCATACGCGGTGTCCAAACTTGCCAAGTATGTTGAGAAACCTGGAGAGATTCACTGGAAGGCAGTCAAACGTGTGCTTCGCTATCTCAACGGTACTTGTACATTTGGTCTCACCTACGGCTTAAACACCGATTTGGCACTTCACGGCTACGTGGACTCTGACTGGGCAGGCGATGTTGCAAACCGCAAGTCTACCAGTGGGTACTTGTTCATGATGGCTGGAGGTCCTGTGTCATGGTGTTCACGTCAGCAAGAAGTGGTTGCACTGTCTAGTGCTGAAGCTGAGTATGTGAGTCTGTGCAGTGGTTCCAAAGAGGCCATCTGGCTTAGGCGTTTGTGGAATGGCATCGGCATAGTCATTGGAGTAGAAGTGGACGATTCGGTAAAGTTGCTTGTTGAACCAACGCCTGTATATGTTGACAACCAAGGGTGCATTGACCTTGCCCGAAATGGCGTTGTCAACAAGCGTACCAAGCATATCGACATTCGTTTTCACTTTACTCGAGAAGCTCTACGTGACAAGTCGATTGTGTTGTTTGTTGAGGTTTGGTCGACTGTGCCCCCAAGCCCTTTGGAGTGTTGGAAATAGTGGAAAACAAAAAGTGGATTTAAGCATGGGCACTTTTGGGCACCCTCCGCGGAAAAACGCATATGCGCCTCATCTCAATCTCAACGTGAAACGGCCATCTGATTGGCTACTGCAAATGCCCTCATGCAATGTGGTATGGACAAGTGGTCTGGTTGTAATGGGGCGTGTTGGGGCTTCGGCCCAAGTGGAGCGATTTGATTGGACGAGAGCGCTGAATGAGCACGGGCTATGCAGTTGGAAAGAATGGGCGAATGTGGGCTGGATACGGGGTTTGGCCGTAACAGCCGAATCTGGGCTGCGCGGGGTGGTTGGCACTGGCGCACCACTTTGGATGATTTTTTGAGTTTTTATTTGATATGCTTCATGTTTGAAATTGTTTTGGCGCGCAACTCCTCGTCGCACAGTGGCAAGGTGTGAGACGCGGGTGACCCGCCGACGGTCAGCACTGGCGGCTGAACTGCGTGCGAGGTAGACATAGTTTTCAATGACGGTCGCCAACGATCGAAGTAAATTGTCAAGGCTGACTACCTTTCTTTGTTTCTCTTCTTTTATTTTTCTCTTCTTCTCGTCTTTTCCCCCTCTTCTTCCTTTTCCTTTACCTAACCTGCGCTCACGTTGTGAGGTTATGGGCCCAGAGCGTCGACTCTTCGCAGACGTCACGCTCTATTAACATTTATTTGGATTCAAGAAGATTCCCTACTGCAACAGGTGCGCGATCTACGACTAACGCTCATCTAGATTCAAGAAGTTATTTTGTTTTGCGACAGGCGTGTACCCTGCGGACTTCCTCCTTGGTGGCGAAAACATATCGCGTTTGTTAGTACCCCCTTGGCACGAGACCGGGAAGTCTGCCAAATCCTGCTCTCCGTCCGTAGAGTACGGAGGTCGATGAATTGGGCTTGGAAGTGTGGGAGCAACCGTACTACACCGCACGACCGCGCTACTTTCCCGCAAGAGGCTAGCTTGGGTCAACTGGGGGAAGTGTATCTTGACGACACCCCTCCTTGGGACGCCTCGTAGGGACTAAAAGCGCCGGACTCTGAAGTGTGCAGAGTTCGGTAGGTAATCAAAGCGTACCTCACCTGGAGAGAGTAACCAGGGTCCAGGGGATCATCCTTTAGGGTAGCGGAGGTAGTTTCTCCCGCCAGTGCGCCCGCCTACCTCGAGCAAGTCTCGGTAGGTTCAATCAAGAAGTTTCAACCCGAAGTCGAGAAGTTTGTCTGTTCCGGGTACGCCTTCTGCCACTGCCCGTGAGTATACTCCAAGCGTGGGAGCACCCGAGCTCCGCTTGTGATCGCGTACGAGACGCGTCTCGGTGAGCGTTGCAGGCTACGTCAAAAGTCTCCGCTGTCGTCCTCGCTGTCGAACGTTTGAGTTGGGATACTCCGTTCGGGCAAGCTCGGCCACGAATTCATCACTGCTCGTGGCCCTTTTCTTAAACTTCCCAAGGCATTGAGTCCCTCACTCTGCTTCCCTCTACTAATTAATTTCGTTTGGTTCCGTTCTATCTGCTTCGTGGATAACAGACTGAAATATGTCGGACACGGAAATGGAATCCGAAAGTACTACCGGGATGAAAATCCCTCGTTTTCATGGAAGGCGTGGTGTTGGCTGTTGACCCTGTGCTGTCACTGAAAAACAAAAGTGCAGGGGAGCATGGGCTGTTTTGGAGGGTGCCCCTGGAAAAGCGCATATGCGTGTCAGTCGGATCTCAACGTGAACTCGGGCTGTGATTGGCTACTGCAAATGTGCACATGCAATGTGGTGTGTACAAGTGGTATGGCACTATTGGGTTTGTCTGTGGTACACGTGTGTAAGTGGTCTACTTGTACTACTGTGCACGCTGTTCAATATGTCCAGCTGGTGTACTATGAACACATCTCACAAGGTGTAACGAATGTACTTGGAGAAGAGACGTGACATGTGTATTACAGGAGACTTGGTGTACTGTGCTGGAACGTGAATGTGTATGGAGGCGGATTGCAAGTAGTGTGTGCTGGCATATTGAATTTGTGCACACGTCAGTGTAATTATGGGCTGTGCACTGTATATTGCCTTGTTGTGCGCTGCAATGAACATTGACTAGGGTTAATGTCATGCTTGAATATGATTGGTAGTATTGAGTGTCCCTGCTTTGTAGTCTAGGGTTTACTTTGAGTTGGAGTCTAGACAGCTGACGTTTTGAAGTAGTATATAAGTGAAAGTTTGAGCGCCTCCAAGTAAATCCAAGCCAGAGCTGGCGAACTTCCTTTTCATTCCCTCAACCTTTCCTTCAGCTTTTCCCTTTCCATCACACAGTGGCAAGGTGTGAGACGTGGGTGACCCGCCGACGGTCAGCACCGGCGGCGGAAGTGCGTGCCAGGTAGATATAGTTTTCAATGACGGTCGCCAACGATCGAAGTAAATTGTGAAGGCTGACTACCTTCCTTTGTTTCTCTTCTTTTATTTTTCTCTTCTTCTCGTCTTTTCCCCCTCTTCTTCCTTTTCCTTTACCTAACCTGCGCTCACGTTATGAAAACTCATCGCATTCTGCGGTCCCTCCAAAAGAATCACTTGGAAGTTGGACTACATTCTCAACAACGAGGCATATCTATGGTCATATCCCTCAGCAGTCATGTCTCTCTTTTCAGGTGGCGAGCCCAGAGTGATTGACGACTCAATTAACAACATTTGGTTACCTTCAAATTTACCACAACCTGAAATGATATAAGACTCACACCGATAGAAATTCCGAAAAACCCGACATCCTTGAGCTTGGCCGAAGAGATCATTCTACGTCGAGCGAAGGATAACCTTTGTGATGAACACGTATTTGAGTCACGTTTATATTTTCTTTCGCGCTGAATCATCAACAGGGCAATTGCCAAAGGAAAAGGTGTCTACGACGGCTGTTATGAGGAGATCATGAGATCCTCTCCTGCTCGCGATGCGAATTTAATGTCGTCTCATCACTTGTTTAACGTTAAGAGCGACGGAGAAAGGGGAAGTTTTCGTCTCATGTGCAGACTGGCTTCTCACGGAAACAGAAACCGTGATATGTCGACTCGGGAGATGCTATCGAGGTTATTTTAAGTGCTCTTCCTTCTGGGCCTCCATCATAGATCTCCCAGGGAACTACAGCGACCACTGGCCCAACCACACCCAAATAATCCTTCTTTCCGCACCGTAAGGACGTTTTTGTCCGCTTTCCGAGGGCTTGATTCCTCTGCCTTTCAATGGTCCAACCTTGTGACTACACGAGGTACCTGCCTCAGGACGTACGAATAAACCTCCTAGCCTTAAGGGAAGAGAATTACAGGGAGCGGCGATCCGAAGGAATGTTTAAAAGGGCACTGCAACGAGCCACAGAGACCACTGGAAGCTCACGCTATGTCACGTCCCAGATACTCCGATCAAAGCCCCACATGCCCACGCCACTGTAGACCCTAAGGACGAACCCGAAGAGAAATCTTATCATCAGGAAGAAACGAAAACCCAATCGGAAAACACTTAGAGAGACGAAGCGAGGCAAGTCCCCCTCCTTAAGCCCGTGCCTCAACGAATTGCACGGTCATGTGCCAAGGAGCTCTTCACCTCCCAATACAAACCACCCACACTGGATCACTCAAAATGAACCAGATTTGGAACACAATAACGACCCTGTCTGTATTTTCAGGAAAGAGGATTAGAGAGTTCGAGTAACCGTGGGACTTAGTTCCAACGACTCTCGGGTGACCACAGTCGTCTTGGACAGAGGCGCTGGTCCCAATTTTGTCCATCCTAAGCTACTCTCTTTTGGCTGGCAAAAGTTCGTTCAGGCAAGGAAGAGCCTCAGAATTACCGATGCATCACGCAGACCAATAGACATAAAAGGAATAGTACCACTTTACCTACAATTAGGACAATTCAAATTCCGCACGTGGTTCCTTGAATGGCCTAACTGGGGCGCTGAGGCAATCCTAGGGACATCCTTTATCGATCGCTACATTAATGCTATTTATCCAGGCCTTCGGAAAGTTGCAACTATCGCGCACCTTTTATCTCCATAACTGGTTCTGCCCCAGGGCCAGAAGCTAACCGCAAACGAGCGATTATCTTCAAAAACACCAAGTCCAATAAGGTTTGATTGTCGAAAGCCATAACCATACCCAGAATGACCCAAATCACCGTATTGGTCCATGCCCAGTACTCAAGTCTCGTGGCGATTCAGAACGATCCGAGAAGGGTTCTGAAGCACCTTACCTTAACAGCCAATGGTGTAATGGACATACGCCCCAATAGGCCCTTCTTGGTCACAATCAGCAACTTCAGAGATAAACGCGTATGGTTACCTAAAGGTACAGTGATTGGCATCATTCTACCTGCGCCCGTGGCCATCAAGGAGGCCCAAATGGATTTCATTTTCAGGCCACATCCCGACGAGGACGTCGAGTTTTGGGAGGGGACAGTCGCTATCGGCGTAGAATTCGAATCTTATCGGCCCCAGGTGCTTGGTCTCCACAGGGAATACCAGGCCATGTGCTCAGGTACATTGAGAAAAATTAGAGCCACTACACACCGTATTAACCTCCAGGACGATGCTAGACCAGTGTTCCAGCACCCATACCGTACAGGCCTGAAGAGTAGGAAAAACGTCGCCGACCAGATGGGAAAAATGTACAAAGCTCACGTCATAAAGCCGGCGCCTCCTAACCAGTCCAAATGGCCAAGTCCCCTTGTCCTCGCAGCTAAGAAAGATGGCTCAGTCAGGTTCTGTGTCTACTATAGGATGGTTCACGCAGTAACCAAGAGGGACTCACACCCGATACCCCGTATGGATGACTGTCTAGATTCCTTTGGTGAAGCTGCCTTATTTACCACACTGGTCGCTAACTCCAGATATTGGAAGGTCCCTTTGGCCGAAGATGCGATATCGCTGACAACCTTCACCACCCATAAAGGTCTCTTCAGATTTACTCGCATGCCCTTTGGTTTATAGAATGCACCAGCAACCTTCTAACGGGTAATGGACATCATACTGTCTAGAGTCAAACTGAAATTCGCCCTGGTCTATTTGTATGACGTAATAATCTTCTCAAAGACCTTGAAGGAACACCTTCGCCATGTGAAGACGGTACTGACATTCCTACAGGACGCTGGAGTAACACTGAAACACCGCAAATGCGCCTACTTCCAGGCCTCGGTGGACTATCTCGGGCACGTCGTCCTCCCAGGAAAGCTAAAGTTAGCCACACAGACCTCAAATGCGATCCGCCAGGCTAAATCTCCCAGAACCCACACGGAACTACGATCCTTGCTGGGCTTTTGCAACTTTTACCGACGTTTCGTCCAGGGGTTTGCTAAAATCTTGGCCCCCCTCAACGCAATGCTGAAGAAAAAAACACCTTCAGAGTTCGAGACCCTTACTGACGACCAGTACGAGGCATTTCAGACCGTAAAGAACAAATTACTGAATCCATCTATACTGGATTTACCAAAACCCAATAGGCCCTTTGTCCGGAACACAGACACCTCTGATGTCCAAGTGGGTTGTACACTGCTACAAGAACAGGAGTCACCGAAAGACTATCAACCTATTGGATGATGGAGGGGGAAATGCTGAAGGAAAGGTTGAGGGAATGAAAAGGAAGTTCGCCAGCTCTAGCTTGGATTTACTTGGAGGCGCTCAAACTTTCATTTATATACTACTTCAAAACGTCAGCTGTCTAGACTCCAACCCAAAGTAAACCCTAGACTACAAAGCAGGGACACTCAATACTACCAATCATATTCAGGCACGACATTAACCCTAGTCAAAGTTCATTGCAGCACACAACAAGGCAATACAATAGTGCACAGCACATCATTACACTGACGTGTGCACAAATTCAATATGCCAGCACACACTACTTGCAATCCGCCTCCATACACATTCACGTTCCTGCACAGTACACCAAGTCTCCTGTAATACACATGTCACGTCTCTTCTCCAAGTACATTCGTTACACCTTGTGAGATGTGTTCATAGTACACCAGCTGGACATGTTGAACAGCGTGCACAGTAGTACAAGTAGACCACTTACACACGTGTACCACAGACAAACCCAATAGTGCCATACCACTTGTACACACCACATTGCATGTGCACATTTACAGTAGCCAATCACAGCCCGAGTTCACGTTGAGATCCGACTGACACGCATATGCGCTTTTCCAGGGGCACCCTCCAAAACAGCCCATGCTCCCCTGCACTTTTGGTTTTCAGTGACAGCAAAGGGTCAACAGCCAACATTGGATAGTGGAGCAGAACGCTCACCAGCGCGGAGCGAAACTACAGTACTACCGAAAAGGAATGTGTAAGCATCGTATGGTCCGTATTTACAGTCCTTCCATACGTCGAGGGAACTAGAATTACCATTAGGACAGACCACGAATCACTCTGCTGGCTACTCAATATGACCGATGCATCAAGTCGCCTTGCTCAATGGCGCCTCAGGCTGTCCGAATATGACTACAAGATAACCTATAGAACAGGCATCAAGAACCAGGCAGCAGATGCCCTCTCGCGGATCATTACCGACGGAACTGACGACACTCCATTGCAGGACCTAATTCCTACCCCCTTTACAGAAGATGGACCACAAAATTATACGGAAATGAATGAACTTATGGGTAAGGTGCAATTGTTGAGGTTTGGTCGACTCTGCCCCCAAGCCCTTTGGAGTGTTGGAAATAGTGGAAAACAGAAAGTGGATTTAAGCACAGGCACTTTTGGGCACCCTCCGCGGAAAAACGCATATGCGCCTCATCTCAATCTCAACGTGAAACGGCCATCTGATTGGCTACTGCAAATGCCCTCATGCAACGTGGTATGGACAAGTGGTCTGGTTCTAATGGGGCGTGTTGGGGCTTCGGCCCAAGTGGAGCGATTTGATTGGACGAGAGCGCTGAATGAGCACGGGCTATGCAGTTGGAAAGAATGGGCGAATGTGGGCTGGATACGGGGTTTGGCCGTAACAGCCGAATCTGGGCTGCGCGGGGTGGTTGGCACTGGCGCACCACTTTGGATGATTTTTTGAGTTTTTATTTGATATGCTTCATGTTTGAAATTGTTTTGGCGCGCAACTCCTCGTCGCACAGGGCCAAGGTGTGAGACGTGGGTGACCCCCCGACGGTCAGCACCGGCGGCGGAAGTGCGTGCGAGGTAGATATAGTTTTCAATGACGGTCGCCAACGATCGAAGTAAATTGTGAAGGCTGACTACCTTCCTTTGTTTCTCTTCTTTTATTTTTCTCTTCTTCTCGTCTTTTCCCCCTCTTCTTCCTTTTCCTTTACCTAACCTGCGCTCACGTTTTGAGCAATCGGAGGATCTTGAGGTAAAGGAGAACAAAGTATACCTATTGGACTGGGAGACAGTACCGCCCATCTCGACTCCCCCTCAGGCTAACGCGAGAGCCTCGGAGGAAAAAGAGCTCCTCACTATAACAATTGAGAAACTCCTACAGCCGCAGGTCGAAGACCAGTACTGCAAGGAAACAGCCAAATTGGTAGGAATCCCTGGATGCTTATTTGACTATGACCGATTTGGACCACTGTGTCCCCGCTCACCATTGGATGGCCCACTCCGACGGGTAAAATCAAGGTCACTCAGGGCGCGGTTCCTATACCTCGCACATTTCCCTCACCTTTCTGGTCACCTTGGAGGCCGACGAATGTACCAGAACCTAAGGAAGTTCTTCTAATGGCCACTCATGGCGCAGGACCTTTGGCAAACCGCACGTAACTGTACTTCGTGCGCACATATCCGAGGGTCTCGCTTAAACCATCAGGCCAAATTGATACTCTTCCCCGCCGCAGGCCCGATGGAATTTGTCGCAATGGATATACTTGGACCTTTGCCTAAGTCGTCCCATGGGAAACGGTTTGTCTTATTAATAACCGATAGGTTTACGAAACGTACCCGAGCCCTACCCCTAGGGATGACTACCTCCACAAACGTCGCCACTGCCTTCTCGTCCCACTGGGTATATCCATATGGCATGCCACTCTATTTCCTTACGGATGATGGCAGCCATTTTGCATCCAAATTCTTCTCACAGTACGCAGTAAATGCCAGCCCATTGTACCAAGTTCTCTGGGAGTGCCGCCGTCAAGGATACTAACCTGAGAACCCGCTCTACCGCGCTACCTCAGGTTTAGACCAACACGCTGACCCATCAGTCATTGCGTTACAACCAGAGGGGGGTGGAGACGCAGTGTACCACGCCATCGATTTGTCGAGTTCTAAGCAAGCAAGATTATCGTTTAGTGCAATAGGAGCGGAAAGTCTCGTGGCAGCCTTATCTGCCGATCGTGGTGCCCTCATAGCGTCCGGCATCGATGAGGTCCATAGATCCGAATCGAAACTACAAATAGTTCTAACGGTTGACTCCGACGGTTTCTATTCCACAATCACAACTCGTTATGAAGGACGGGACTACTGTCTGCGTCATACGGTGGCATGAATACGGGATTCTTTTGAATCTGGTGAAATATCCGTGCTTCAATGGATTCAAGGCACATAAAAACTTGCCGATGCTATAACTAAGCGCAAGATGGTAGTGTTTCGTAATCAGAATGGAGTTTTCAAGACGGGTTGGATATCGAAAGCTATATTTCATAATGCCAAGCGGGTACCACAAAAGATGTAAAGGGTTTACTACACGTATCGCGCGCGTTTGCACACCCCTCTACTGAACCCATTCTTATTTTTCTTACTAGAAATCGACACCTCCTTCACTCTCCTCATTTTTGGAATCCTCTTGTAATCTAAGATGGTTTACACGCAGCACCTGAGGGCTTCTTCGTAAAATCGCAATGGAAACTGCTCGACGGCATCAAGTATCTCCAAACGGTTTCATTCCACGCAGAGGACATGGCCCGTCTTAGGGGTACGCAGGCGCAGTAAGAATATCCCTGTGTTTTGTGAGAGTATCCATCTCATGTTTAGGCAATAAGTGTTTCTGTCATCTCGCACCTTCCGCAATACTGGATTAATACCTTGGATTCCAGTTGACCCACTCAGCCACACCGGTAAAAGAAATTATATGTGGAAAGTTTTCCCGCAGTATGGTTGCTTCGGCGTACTGCTAGAAGATGACGCGTGCGAGCGCGTTCGCTAACAAGCCTGCAAACAGAAGTCATTTGTCCTTGAAACCAGCCTACAATCGTCCCTAAACTGGTATCTGATCGTGTATGTGGTTGTTGATCGTGGGCCAGGGCTATATATGCCCACTGGAACAAGCACATATCAAACACAGTAGCTGTCGAGGGTGTCTAAGACTTAAGCCGTAACTTTGCCTTTTATCTGTTTAGAGTCAGTGACCACGTCTGTGGTAAAAACCAAAATGGTAGCGGGTGTTTAGGACCTGTCGGTTCTAGGGAGCGCGCAACGGGCTCGACTTAGGAGGCGGAGATTCAAGATACCTGTAAGATGTGGCAGAACTAGCCACTGAAGGGTTCAACAGGAACGACGGATTTACTTAGACCACGTTGGCACACGGTAATGGACAGCGCACGCGGGTCCTGCAAACCGTAAGAACAATGAACTTGGCTTTATGGCCGACTTTAGAAACCAAAAGGGGTAAAAGTAGTCTAGTAGGTGCTTAACTTTACAGTAGTGACCGGGGTGGCCATGCTTAGAGAAGATATAGATCTCACCAGCCACACGACCGACGGTGGTGCTCTTCGTCACTTGGCCACTAGAGCTGCCTTTGAGGCGCGCCTCTCTATCTACTTAATCCTATCTATCTAACAAAAACTTATCGAAAAGATAAACTAATTGTTAACGAAACCACTGTAGTACACGGCGCATGCCGGCAACCATCCGGGTCCAATACGTGGCCATCAATAACTTTTTGGTGTGGCTCACTATACTACAGCGTCGCATTGTACGATGTTGGCTATTCAATTATGCCACAAACCCTGTTCAGAAAGCGCATACGAGAGTTCACCTCCAAGTAGGGTGTGGAAGATTATCGCATGGCATTCATAATTCGCATTATCGTGATTCCTCGCATAATATTGTGGCCCCTCATAGCTTCGCACGACTTGTTTGCCGCGGAGCGCCGTTGCTTTTCTGACGAAAATAATGCCATCAACTCTCCAATCTGCACCCTCTCCATCTTTGCACAACCTGTACCTTGTTGCGATATCATGGTCTAATCTCCGGCCTGGCCGCGATCGGCACCATTCGAAGATAGGCAATCCAGCCATCACGGCTATATCAGGGCTGCGAAAAGACCGGTGCTCTCCATCACTACATTCCGCCAGGTACCTCTCCCGTTCGTCTTGATCAACACACGTAAGATACATTATGTTTGTCAGGACCCACTTCGAGGGAAGGTCATTCGCGGACACGTTTTGTTTTTGGCGCATGTAGCATGATTCCATTCGCCTGTTGAAGAGACAGGCGAGCGTTAAATGGTAGTCTGGAGATGTACCGCTCATGTGTGTTGTATCCAAACTGCGTTCAGGCCTCTTTTTGTGGGCATATCCGATTTCCCTGTTGCAGTGGAACCCGATTCGTGCACCCCTCCAACCAACACTTTGTTTTAGTGGACCCGTATATTCTAAATTATTTGCACGCAATCGCTGCATATGCGGTAATCTGTATGCTCTGCCTTGGCCGAGCGGCCAACTGAGTTTGTGGCTCACTGTGGCTTAGAGGCTTTCCATTTGCAGATATAATCGCGGTCTTCGCTTCGATCGCGAAACGCATATGGCGTATTATTTTAAAGAGATGCCCAGGTTCCCAACCCAATTGTGGCACGCGACGACCGCTCAAAGCCCACACTCAACCAACAGGTTGTGGGACTTTTCACGGGCGGTTGGGTCGAAGCAGATCTTGCTTAGTTTTGCTTTGGAACGCGACCACTATCGTCGCGGTACCATTCGAAGCGAGAGAGTGTTCTAATCTATCGATCCCGATGCTGTTCAGGACGTGCTGTCCAAATATGCCAGTAATCTCACGTACGTTGAGATCATGGCGTCATGCTCGCGCCGAGCTCACCGTCGTGTTCACAAATAACCCCGAAGGGGTTAAAGGAGAACGGGACCGCTCAAGTTAAGAAACAACGTTGAACTTTGTCCTGACTCACGGCTACACCTACCGGCTCTCCTCCTGCGCATCACATTAATCTTGCGGCTTTACAGACAGAAAAGAAGATAGAAAGACAACCGGGAGATAAATAACTCAGCTATTTTGGATGACTTTTGTGTCGCAGATTTAGGAAACCTTTTTGACGCGGAGGAGCAGTGGCACGTCTGCTAACCAGTGTCTGTCTAAAAATCTGTTACAAATGCTGTTGATGCTGCATTGGAAGCGGACGGCAATGATGCGTCTGGATGCCAGAACTTTTGCGAGGAGCCGGAACATTCTGAACGCCTGGCATCTGTCACAAGATATCTGGAAACAGCGGAGGCGTTTCTCAATGAGATCACTTGTATGAATGCCAACTAACATAGGTATATGGGAGGGTCACGTGCTGCGGATGTTTTACCCCTCATTGAATTGGAACTAGAGAGGGTCAGGTTGCAAAGGCGGCTGAATGCCACGCAGTCCAAAAATGGCGAATTTTTTTATATAGAATAAATCCAGTGCAGTGCTAAGCAACAGTACTGTAAAAAAAAACAGAGCCCGCCCATATAATTCAAAAAGACCCCTAGACGCCTAAACATCAGGGTTTGATAAACTGAAACCACCCAATGGCTCTGTTCAGTTTATCGTAATGTTCAGGTTCGTTTGAAGGAGCAACGATAACGGTTGAGCTTTTAAGCCGCCTAGGCCTGGGGTATCTTACAGACGCCACGTGGACTGGCCAACCTCAGCTGGGCTCATTTAGATTATTATTTTATTTTAATTAGTGTAATAGATTAGCACTACAGTGCCAGGGAGAACCAAGAGCCTCGCCACTGTTATTCACTTGCCGTAAGGGACACTTCTCCCTTAGAGTAAGGTAGGCACCGTTAGGATACGAAATTACCCCTTTTCGTACATTAGTTCCATCAATTGGTCTTCAAGCCATCGTTTCCGTAGCTCCAACCAGTAGGAGTACGCAGTGAACGCCAGACCATTGCACCAAGTACTCTGGGAGTGCCGCCGTCAAGGATACGAACCTTAGGACCCGCTCTACCACGCTACCTTAGGTTGGCACCAGTACGCTGACCCACCAGTCATTTCGTTACAGTTAGGAGGAGAGTTCACATTATGCAACTGAACGTGAAATCTTAGCCTAGAAACCATGTTGCACAGGTTTCAAGTGAGTGTGATCGGTTTAGGGGGATTCTACACTGGGACATCTCAAAGAGCGTTTTGTATCCTTCTCCCAAAACGACCACAAACTTCATATAATCATGACACGGAGCATATTTCCAATGTACCCATCAACTGCGGGCAGTTTTGGGTACCCTTCTGGAGCGACCCCATCTTATGGACAAAGTGCTCCTGAGCATTACAGGTCATAATGGACGCAAACCGTGGCACAGCGCTCCTTTTTGGCCTTCTCCACACATTCTGGGCGCTTGAAGACGATTTCATGGTCACAGAAGCGGCTCTGAATGTGATGGGATCTGCGGCTGCGGCAACAGCTACGACTGCTGAAACCCATGGAGCAGTCCTTTTTCGAGCTTGGAGCTACAGCCAAAAGGACAGCAACAGGTTTACAATTTGTGCTTTGCAACCAAGTTTCATAGAAAGAGGTGCTTAGAAGGCACTATTCGGAGTATCGCGAACTGTGTTTTAAGACCTGGTTTGCTCCCTGCAAGATGTATTGATGAAAAAGGAGACAAACTTTTGATCTCCGCTACCCCCTGCAATACTCATTTCGGCATTTTTAATGTATGTCGGTGGAGCGAGTTGCTATAAAACTGGTGCACAGCTGAGCATAGGTAGAAGTTCAGTAAGCAGAGATGTAAAGATTTTTGGCAGAGCGGTCTGCTCTCATCTCAGCGACAAGGTGCTGTTGCCCCAAACCGAGTCTCATCTAGCTGCAGTGATGTAAGGATTTCAAGAGATACGTGGCCTTTTGTATTGCATGGGCGCAATTGACGGCACATGAATACCATGGTTAATGTGCCCTGAAGAACAATACTACGAGTAAAGCTGTTCTAAAGGCTTCTCCCGGTGTTGAGGTTCGACCGTATCTTATTGCCATTTCGTCTTGACGTGAATTTGAGGAATAGCTTCAGTAAGCAGGAGATGGCAGCAAAACCTGTTTTCAAAACTTGGAATTCAATTGCGTACCAAACGTGAAAGCCTGTCGAGTGTGAATTTGGAATATTGATGCACCGGTTTTCGGATCTTAAGACTGGGTTACAATTAAATCAAGAAGATGGTATGGTGAAGCTGATCAATGCGTGTGATTCTCTGAACAATTTTTGAATGGAATGCGAGGATCATGTAGACTACTACCTACCGGCAGACGAACTTGAAGATCTACAGCAGGTGACAGTAGATATAATCAGCGGAAAAAAGCAGAAAATTGAACTGTTTTCATATGTAGTAGAGAAACTTGATAAAATTGTTTAGAACTTTTCGACGAGACGTTCCATGATTCTCATCAGCTTGGCTTTCTCATCATTGCTTTTCTTGAGCTCGGACAACAATCCATGTTGTCACGCTTCGGCTCGCTTGAAAAATGACTCTACACTCTAATGCCTCGATTGCTTGTTTCTCTTTCGAGAGCTTTAAATTGTGCCCTGAACTACAGTACTACCGGTTTTACTGTCGATCACGACTAGTGAACTATGGCTTGCTTTATCCTGCTCCAGTTCGTGTAATTCTTCGAAGAAAGATAGCCTTTAATATAGATCAGATTCTTTAACATCCCTTCTGGACTCATTATTTTCCGATATATATATATATGGAAATTGCTCCCGCTTGATGCATGTAAATGTTTTCTGCCACGCCTTAGAGAGTCCGCAAATACTGCGTATTTTCTTCGCAAGATTTGTAGCCACTTTAAAAAATTTCTTCAGAGGCTTTTTTTGCTTTTTGTGGTCTTCTTACCTAGCAGCCGTCATCATTTGAAGCATAATCATTACGGTTTCGTGAATGTAGTTTTGATAATAGGTTTTTGGGCTGTCTAACTTGGTTTTTGGTGGTGATGGTTACTGTTTTGTGGATGGTAATCAGCCAATAGTGCTGCTCAATCGAGTTTGAGGTGATTAGGCTCATTTGCACGACAAAGTGACCAAGGATTCTTTCTGGCTAGTGAGAGCAGCTTTTGAACGCAAACAGGAAGCGGCGAAGGCTTTCTGTTTGCGCTTGTGTGCTCCCGCGAAAATGCTGTCTACATCTGTAGCATGTTTCGATTCTACACTGAACGTGGACATTACTGGGGCAAATTAGGACAGGTTGCTCTGCATCGTGGACAACAGTCTGCGTCCCTTCTTTTTTGTCTACCCTTTGGTGTAGAGACCCCCTTATAGTGCGTGTTCAGTTTATCGTAGGTTCTGTTTATCGAGAATTTACTCTGTGCTTTTGAAGTGAAATTTTGGTCTCGTAAGACGTCAAACACTAAGGCGTAGAGACACTAGCTGAGCCTCTTCCACCTCTGTACCGAGACACGCTGGTGTGTGAAAGCGGGGTTGCTATCCCGATTGACTAAGCCTGCTCTGGTGGATTCCCCACTCTTCACCTCTCTCTCGTCTGGGTAAAGTCTGTTTCAAAACCATATCTCTCGCTCAAATTTTCCAAAAATCGACGTTTTCGCTACAGTAAAACTAACAAAGAACTGTTTCAAAAACATAACCGTTATTGCATCGTTTTTATTCTAAGGCGAGTTCAGTAATTTTTTTTGCTTCTTTAGCCTGTATATCACTTATACAACGCTTTGGAATTGATTCTATAAAAGGATTGATAGCAAAACAGTCAATTTTTTCCCAGCAATCTTTGATATAATTTTTTAGATCAAAAAATATGTCAAATTGCCTTCCTTGTCCATCAACAATTCGGGCCAACGTTCCTCAAATGTTTTCGATAGGGTTGAGGTCAAGAGAGCACCCAGGCCATTTCATAACCGACATATTTAGACTATTGAACCACTGTTTCATAGAATTGGACTTAAACACAGGTGAATTATCTTGCTGAAAAATAATTTCTTCTCCTTGAATACAGTATGCAAAAGGTAAAAGATAATTTTCTAGAACCTCAGAAAACTTCTCAAAGTTCATTGTAGTTTCAACAAACGCCATATCTGTGGAGCAAAACCCGGCGACGGGAAGTGCTCTCAAGGTGTTCGAAGCCTTGCTCCCTGGGGGAGGCAGACTCAGAGACAGAGCCCTCCGTTCCACCCGTAGTGTGGGGTGTAACTCCCACGGGGGATTCCGGCAGTACCGACGGAGGTGAGGGGTAGAAACCGTTGGGTCGGGAATGGGTATGGGTATCCCAAAGAATGGGGGAAAATCCGGCGAAGAGGAAAAACGGGGCGAGGGTCGGGCACTAACAGGCACCGGACCCGAGAACCAGAAAAGGGGCGAAACAACAAAAGAAACCCAATACAGGGGCGAAAACCTGTCCTCGAAAGAAAACACAAAAAGCACGCAACAAGTAAGCAGAACCCCAACGGGGTATCGTGCACGCAGGTCGTCTGAGCGGTCCCAAGGGGGTGGTTGCACGGAACCCAAACGTGGGCACTCTCCAAGTGGAGTGGTGTCCCTACGCAGGCGTTGCTAACCAGACCCCGTTCCGGGTTGTAAGGCCGAAACGATGGCGACGAAGAACCTCTAAAGGTATCGAAGACCAACCTTGGTTACCATTTTACTCTGAGCTTCGGACTGTCAGATCTCGTCTCCCTAAGTAGGGCCCACTAACTAAACTCTACAGTAGTGCACACCTGCTCAGGGCCATACACGTGGAGATCCCACTGTCAGGGCCCAAAAGTCCAACGTTCTAACAAATATCCGAAAATCGGTGCCAAAATTAAGCCACGTGCATCACGGGGCCAATCCAACCATGGGCCATCCGAGTTTTCACTTCATTGGCGAACTCTAACCAGAAAACAGTGACACCTCAGCACACCTTAGAGGGGATCATATTCATAACCCTCGGAGGGTTCAATCCTCATTCTATGAGTTGCATCTTCAAGTATCCCCTAACTGGGCGTTGCTCTACAATATCAGTTGCTCTTGTCGTAGATATTCCAGCCCAAAAAATGACAAATGCGCCTTTTAAATGCTTATTCACAAGTGATTTCTTTTCTTTTCGTGTATCACGCCAATAAACTTTTTAGTAATCTGAACCATCAGGGTTAAACTTTTTTTTCGTCGGAAAAGGTAACATTATTCCATTTCGTTTTCCAATAAGCCTTTTGAGCACACCATTCAACTCGTTTATTCTTATGATTATCTTTTAAAAAACTTTTTTTCATTTTTGTGTACTTTAAAAACTTTTGACGGTTGGCTTGAAGCCATATTAAAGATATTGATAAAGGCAAATTTAGATTTTTGACTTTTTTTCCGCAAGATGAAGTGTTACGGCATATTTCTTGCTTTATTTCACGCTTATTGGTTGGGGAAAGTGACGTAGGACGGCCGGTTGAACGCTTTTTCCGTAAGTAGCGGGGTTTTTGATGAAGTTGCTGATTGTTTTTTGGCTGCGCTTCAGTTTTCGGGCTATATCTGCTGGAATCATACCCTGACCTACTAATTTCATGATTTCCAGCTGTTCAGAGCGTGTCAGAGGTGCGCCACGAGCCATCTCCCTAGTAATGATTGTCATCAGTATGAGGCGGGGGCCCTTCGCGCCAAATCGCCCTACATGTCTGACCCGTGGCACGCAAACCCACTCCCACCCAATAATTATCGAGTGCACAAGTTGCATAGTCCGTCACTTTAAGTCTACACTGCAAGTAATAGTGTTGGCGGCAGTTCAAACGGAAATATGTGCGTGCCGCGGCCGCTGCTAAGGCGCGCAGCGCCGCTAGTGGCACTCAAATTGCTAAGTCCGTGCCTGTACGTCGAAACTGCAAGTTATAGTTTCGGAGGCAGTTTGAACGGCATAATATGCTACAAATGCCCCATTGCTTTTAAAATAAAATGTCCTTAACCAAGCTCACCATACATTTCAGAGCTCGTTTCACGATATATCTTTAATATATCGTGCACCAGCTAATGCTACACGGCACAGCGCACCTAGTAGCCGATAACCTTCTATGACCCACCACTGTACGTCGACACTGTCAATTATAAAATCTTCATCAAGTTTGGCCTTATATCTCTGCAAAAGGCTACGCTTAGAGCTACAAACGCTACTAAAAGCTCAAGCATAGTATATTAAGCTTCATAGAAACGAAATAGTCGAGCAGAACGACCGCGGCGCGCAGCGCCGCCTGCGGCCGAAGGCCGCTTTCTCTTTTAATTGAGCTAATGATTGTATAAAAGATATACTTTTGAAACAGTGTTATTGACTTTGTGGTTTTTTTTGTTGTGAAATGTGCTCTACAATACGTGAAATTTTTTGGCGCAGTTTTTGTAAAGGGATATGTTTTTGAAACGCACTGTACAATAATGAGGCCTTCAAAACTATGAAGGTATTCGACGGGAGGAAATGATAATTATTCAAAACTGAAAAGTTTTCAGTAGTTGAAGAGAGCCGATGTTTTCTCGAGAATGAAGTGTTGCCCTTAGAATGGGAAGAAAGGAATCAAGCTTTACGTTATAATGTGAAAGCGAATACGAGAGGAACAAGATTAAGAATTTCGTGGCCAAGAAACAATGTGAGGAGAGGAGCTGAGGAGCTCTTATAAAAACCGTCTAGAAGTCCCTCCTCATCTTTGCCTTGTCTCGCCGTTCATCCAAACGCACCTATCCCATAGCGAATACATTAACAAGCCCAAAACAGAGTCTTCGTCATTCTGTCAAGCACCCACTCGGCAGCCAACAGCAGTCAAAGTAATGAAGATCGTCACCAGCAACATGCTCTTAATGTTGGCAGTAGTCTTTTCTACTGTTCAGGCTCGGGCATTCTGGAGAGCCACATATTCCGACGAACTTGGAAATACTCTCGGTTCAATGTTTTCACTTCGTCCCTCCACCAGATTGGTGGAAAGCAAGATGTCGACCATCAAGTTTTCTGCGTACGGAACTGCGACCTTATACATAAATGGAAAACAGTACAAGGAGGTAACATCGATCTCACCGATTGTTGTTCAATTGCCATTGCGCAAAAATGACTTGGTAGCGTTCAAAGCTGAGAAGACTGGCTCAAAGGCTGGCTTGATGGCAACCATCTCGTGGGGCTCAAAAACATACATCACCGGTAGAGATCGTTTCACAGCCAGAGGAGACTACGGAAAATGGGAAGTGGGAGAGCAACGAGGATGGAACTCCGCGGTTACGTACACTCCAAAGACCAAAGGAACCACCCGTACTTTCTGTCATTGGGATAGAGCAGACAAATCTGGCATTGAGACTCGTAAGTTCGACAATAGAGCGTCCTTCATATGGAGACTAAAGTCCGAAAATAATGATCCAGTGGATACGGCTTATTTTCGGCTGGTAGTGGGTGGGGAAAATTGCGGGGTTGATCCTAAAAAGACTGGGGGCGATGACACCGGAGAAAAGGGCGACAAAAACAAAAATGACGACAGTGTAGCGTCTCATCGTGTACCAGAACTGAAGAATGTGCCGAATAATGCGGGCTCAGCGTACAGTGTGAGTGGACAGAACGATGGCGTTTCTTCCGAAGGATTTTGCGCTTGCAGATATACGGAATCTAGAGGGGGTGGTTGCTTTGATATGGAGGACCCCTCTGCAAGCTCAGGAAAATGCAGGCCTCGATCATGCGAGCCGAAGTTTGAGTGCGTAGCGTCGGGGGAGAAGATCTGTGTGAAACGCCGTGGAGGTTTGAAGGTGGTTCTCGTAGCCCCAAATCAATGCATCACCGTCTTTGCGGATGACACGGAGAGTCTAATCCCTTACGAAGGCTAGGAATTGAATTCCTGTAGGAAAATGGAGCGTAACAGCTGGCTAAAACCAAAGAACACAAACAGTAAAGCTCAATAATCATTAATGAATCACAACTGAAATTTTCGCTCCTGTTAGAGAGTTGCTAGCAAGAAGAAACCAGAGTCGATGAAATTGTTGCAATGTGCAGGCAATGCTGCCCTCATGCCCATTGAAGTAGGGAACCATGGCCGATTTGAGCCAAACAAAAGAAGGTTAACATGCTTTTGCCTGAGTTTCTAGCGGGATTTCTGAGTTTCAACCTGTCGGAGGCGGAGCAACGGTTTTCTTCACGCGAATCCGATTACACAACTTCATGATATGTTAGTGCTCACAGAGCAGAAACATTGTTAGGAACTTCATTTTCATGCCTCCGTTTCTCTTGGGTTGGCTAGCTTTCTTTCCAAGAGTGCAAGGGAACGAACGGTAGGTTTTGGCCAGAATTGCTTCAATCTAGACTATCTAGGCTGTGGTCATTTGTTCGAAATGTCATTATCCGGAAAACAGTAGGGAAAAGCTTTAGATAGCTACAGAGGCCTTGAAAAGTTGTAAAAAATTGAGCCATTGGCATGCAAATCAAAATCAACAACGGGATGGCGAGCGTTATTTATTTTAATTTCACAACAATTAAGGTATTCGAGAACGTCGTCGTCTCACACACGTGAAGACGGTCGCCAGACTCGGCCCAGGAAATCATCTTATTGCTCAGAACCTCAAATAGAAATTATATACCACTCGGGTGAACATACCCAGACGGCCGGCAACCTTCTGCGGAACGCAAGAAGCTCGAAGTTTTGTGGTCAGTGTTCCAATCAAGTCTCAGGGTTTCGGTACACCGGTATTCGATATGGTCGGCAAGCTTACTACACGAAAACGAACACGGTCAAGCACGGATCGAACGACCCAGGCACCCGCTTTCAAGCGAAAACAACCTGAGAAAGATGAAGAAATATTGTCTGATGAGATCGATAGCGACCAAGAAGTCGATGAAAGCTCAGTTGAGTCATCTGATGAATCAATGCATGAGAACGAGACTGTGGAACAAAAAAGACTTCGCTTAGCTCGTGATTATCTTCGACACGTCGGAGTTTCTGAAGATGCTGCAGCTTCCGGTGATGAAGATTCTGAAAATGGCGAAATTGGGGCTAGTAACAAGTTATTGCGAGAACAGGCGTTGCGAGACCAGACCATGTCTTTCACACATATTGCTGACAGATTCTCCTCTTCCATCAGCGGTCTTAAGGTTAACAAGTGCAAGGGGCATGTTTTAACACCAACGTGCGTTGCGCTATGCTCGCAGGACGATGCTATAGCCGTGTCCGGCGGAAAAGATGCTAGACTAATTCTATGGGATGTTGAGACAGGCAAGCGTCGACATGTTTTCAAGGCAATCGTTGGCGAAGCGAACAAGAAGAACCCGGCTGCCGCGAAAGGCCACATAGGGGATATCCTGGCTGTGGCAATCACTGATGATGGAAACGTGGCCGTTTCTGGTGGTAAAGATGGACTGATTCGTGTCTGGGATATTCGTGCTAGGAATTTAGTAAAGACATTGCGGGGTCATAGAGGACCAGTGTCTGGACTCACCTTTCGGTCAGGCTCACGGCAACTGTTTTCAGCATCGGCCGATCGCACTGTAAAGATATGGGATATCAATGATATGGCTTATGTTGAGACTTTATTCGGACATGGAGGTGACGTCAACGCCATAAGCTCTATGGCTATGGAGCGTGCATTGTCTTGTGGGAGGGACGGTACGCTCCGTTTATATAAAGTCGTTGAAGGATCTCAACTTGTATTTCGAAACGCAAATACTATTTCGCTGGATACGGTTACCATGATTAGCGAGCATCGATTCATATCGGGAGGTGACGACGGGAAAGTTTGTCTGTGGCAATTGAACAAGAAGAGGCCTTTGTCAAGTATTGAGCATGCTCATGGTATTGGTCTTGGTTGCGATGCATGGATTTCGGCTGTATCTTCTTTCCGAAATACAGACCTCGCTGTCTCCGGGGCCGGCGATGGCATGCTTCGATTCTGGAAGTGCGAAGATGTTCCACGGTTACAAGCAGTTGGTAGCCTGCACATCGGCCCAGGGTTTGTTAATGGAATTGCAATTGGTCATCAAAATCGAGTTTTGGCCACTGCAGTTGGCATAGAGCACAGACTAGGAAGGTGGACAGCGATTAAGAAGGCAAAGAACACAATCCAGTTCATTTCTTTACCAAACTTTAGTTGAAGAGATTGCAGTATTTGGATTCCCGAACACACGTCTAGCGTCGCGGCAACTATCTTGCATTTTGCATCATGGAGCAGAGAAGGAACCAGGAAAAAATCTACGAGGCACCTGTAAACTCATCCAACGTGCTTTGCCTTCTTCCAGAGTTATCCGTATCCGATCGTGGGGGCTGTAGTACCTGAATGCGGATGGCAGGCGAGCTTTCCAGATGTGGCAATTTTTGCGGAGTGATGATAATTATCTGTCTATCCGACAAGTATTGGGTACAGAAGTCTGTCATCCTCCTGAACGCGACTCTCCTTGTTGCATCGTCTTGGAATACATCAATTTCATCAAAAACGCGAACTGGCATCTGACAGATTTCAGCTAACGCAAGAATGAAAGCTAGGGTTGTGTAGCTTCGCTCCCCGCCGCTCATAGAACTAAGTTGTTCTATGGTGTGTCGTTCTCCATTCTTCATCTCATGATGCTGCAGTTGAGTCGTGATACGAAGCTCAGGCTCGCCGTTGCTGTTTGTGCAAAATCTTAGGTTACCAGTGTGACCTTTTGCGCCCAAGAAATTTCGGAAGTGAGAACGAACTAACCTTTTCAAGTACTTATTCAGAGCGATTAGCTTCTGTTTTCTTCTCTTAATGCCAACCGTGAGACAGTGTTCGTAGTGAGTGATTCTAGCGATACGTTCCTTATTCATTTTATCTTGTTTCACAGCTTGCAAGTACTCCGTTTCGATTTCATGAGCACTCTTTCCGCCTCTTCGGCTCTGTTCAGTTTTTAGCCGTTCCTGTAAAGCTCTCACTTTGCGCTGCGCTTTTTCGGAAGTCCACTTTGACCAATCAACGTTTTCTGGACACGGGCCAAGAGATCTCGCAACCTCAGTATATTCTACAACTTTGTTTCTTTGAGTATTCACTTCTCTATGGGCTAGTGCCAGCTTCTCTGAGGCTTTTTCTGACTCCAACTTCAGTATTCGATTTCTGGACTTCACTCTTGCCACTTCCTTGTTCATAGTCTCTAAAGATTCTGTTAATCGCGAAGCTTCGACTCGAAAAGTTTCACTCTCAGCCATTATTTTTTGGGTCTCGTCCTTCAATGATGCTTTGGACTGAGCGCAGTGACTGATTTCGTTTTGCGCGTTTTCTCGACGCTGGTCAACCTTTTTCATTGATGCTTCGAGTTCAGTAATTTCTCGTTCAAACGGTTCCGGATTAAAAGCATTTTCCGCATGATTGAGTTGGTCTTCAATTGCGTTCTTTCTTCTCTGTAGAGTTGCAACTTTGTCCTTGCTACCATTAAGGTTCCGCAATATTGTATCCAAAGTGACCAGTAGATCACGCAGATCTTGAGAACGCTGGGCTAGAACATCCTCACTCTTGTTCTTATCAACCTCAGCGTGCTTAGCTTCCTTTTCTAATGCCGCCAGGTATGGCCCCATGTCTTTTGTTAGAAATCGAGCACAAACACTAGCAGGGGCATGCCGGAAAGTATTTGAACCATTTCGAATATAAGCTCTGTCTGCGCGTCTATTCCATACCGTATTCACGTTTGGAATTCTCTTCCAGGCTAGCTTCTTGACATCATCCTCTGAGCTCAGTACCATTTTCTCGATTTGCGCCATGTCTATCAAGGCATTAAAGACAGCGTCGTGTTCGATGTCCACCGTATCGAGTATTGTCTGATAACGACTGTCTTGAAGTTCTGGAACGTCATTCTCCCCAACTCGATACCGGCAACGAGTCAAGTCAGATATTAGTACGTTTGGTCTAAATCTTCCGGGAAATGTTGACTTCACTAGTTCCGCATCTTGCACATTGTGAACGATGTACGTCATTAGAAGATGTCTTCCCAATGCGACTTCGATGGCTCCATCCCAAGAATGATCCCGCAACTTTACGTGTTGAGCGAGTGGACCGATTGGAAGATACTTGAAACAACTTCTACGTTCCTTTATACACCTGGAGACCTTAACTACATCTTCTCCGAACCGCGCAATGCCAGTTTTGTTCTTTGCCATCGCTGTTTCACGAAGATGCTGTCGTTTTCTGTCCTCAAACTCTGTTCTACAACGTGCGAACTCCTGTTTCGCAGCTTGAACAGCTTCCTCTTTGTAATACTTTTCCTCAAGTAGACGCGCCTCTTCCGCAGCGGTGGTTTTTATGTCTTCCTGTACTTTTTTTTCCTGAAGTTCCAATGTCTGCAACAACTCCAATAGTTGAGATTTCTGCTCTTGACCAGCGAAATGTTCTTTTCGAGCTTGATCCATTCTCAAGCTAGCATCTTTAATTCGCTGTTCAATTTCTTGCGCTTCGCCATCTATTTCGATCAATCTTCTGCCGTGATTCTTGAGTTCTGTATCAACCCGGATTGTGTTCCTCCGTAGCCCTTGGCAAGTCTTGTTGAACTGCTGCACTTTACTCGAAGCTTCATCAACTTTCTGGTGGCGACTGTCGCGTTCAGCGGTCACAGATTCGAGCTTGGTGTCAATTATTTTTAGTTCATTAGTGAGCTGCTCAGCTCTTGGAGCTATTTCTTCGTGTGTTCTGCGTTCGTAGTCTAGGCGTTTGATATCAGCTTCGTGCACAATGACCCAGGCGCTGAGAATTTCGGCTTCCCGTATAATCTTGTCGATGTTCTTCATTGCCTCTGCATTTCGATGCTCAGCTTCCAGTTTCGCCAGCTTTCTGTCCGTTTCTGGCATGGCATCTTCCGTTCGCCTCAAAATGTCTCGGATGTCCTCTGTAACAGAAATTGTCATCTTCAACTCTTCTTCTAAAGGGCCAAGAAGAGTAGCTTGCTGGTAAAACTGGTAGTGTTTCGTGGGTCTCTGGCCAGCCAGAAAGGTTTTGCTTTTCGTCTGTGTTAGAATGGAGACTGGGTTTTTTACCATGAATCCAAAGTGATCAATAATATTCTGAACTTCTCGATTCGGTGTCAATCCTTCAGGTAAGTCTATGTTCTTGGAACGGTGGCCCTTGACTGCCCATGAATTGGTCCCATTTCTTCGCAGTCTTCTTTCAATGATGATTATGTCTCCATACAAATCGTGTTTGTAGCTCATATCAGACTTCTTATCTGTTCTTAAGTTCAAGATGTTTATAATAATAACGGCATCGTTCTTTGTATGTTGAATAAGATCTTGGATTTTCGAACCACGCTCCGTATCACGGGCATTTCCTTGTAAACCAACTTGCAAGGCTGCGACGATGGCACTCTTTCCAGATCCATTCTCCCCATTTATGATGTTAACGTTTGGGCCGAGGGAAATCTTGAAGCGCGAATGGCACATGAAACGATACATCTCTATTGAGTGTAGAATGCCACATTTTGCGAAGCCAGAACTGCGAGGAAGAGGCAATTCAATAAGTGGATCAGTTGACTCTCCATCGTCATAGTTTTCTTCTACTTCACCCATTTCCTGTACCGGCATTGCATTAGATCTCACTTCACCATGCTTGTCATCTACAGCTTCTGTACTCTTTTTCTCTACGATGTGCTCGTGTTTTGTGTCGGCATTTACTTCTACAGACTTTCTCGTGCTTCTCAATCGATGCCTGAATCTTGCATTTGGAGCTGGGCTTACTTCATCCTCTCCGTGTGGTGCCGGATGGGTTTGAGACTCATGCGATTGAAAGGTGTGGACGCCGTTCGTATCCTGAGACTCATGACCAGTTTCCGTGTACCGACGACGCTTTACTTGCCGCCGGTTCAGGCCACCTGACGTACGTTTCCGCATGACCGGGTCTGTGAAACGAGAACCCAAAGAGAGAAACCCCAACCTCACCAACCGGTACAAAAAATCGACACAAACAGTAGCAGCAGTTCAATAACACCTCAGTTCAATAACACCTCACCATTTGCTTGCCATGCAATGAGGGAATTTCCGCAACCTCGAACTCGTACACTAAACGGAACAGTGACAATACACAGCAATGGGCCGCATCTCTCCTAGCCACGGTCCTTCGATACAGTAGGGCACTCGCCCTGTCAAGCTCTGCAATTTCCAGGAGGGTTGCGGCGAATACTAAGAACATTGGCGCCAAAATAAGACAATACCCAAACCACGCAGCAAGTCGCAACATATCGCCACTGACTTACAGCATCTCTACCTGTGGGCACGGTGTTTTGAATGAGGCAGAGTGGGCCAAATATGAAAATAAACGTCAGCGAGAATAAAACTTCTGCGTAACTAAAAGGCCCGAAGAGATGAATTTCACATAATTATTCCGAAATAAACTTCTTCGTCTTGGTCTTCTTGAAACGGCGCGCAACCGAGTACTTCTGTCAATAGTAGTGACTGTACGCACCCGGAATTCAGCAACCTGGTTGGCACAGTTCAGAAAGTAAAAAAATTCACTGAAATGAAAATCGCAGAATTTTGCAAAAAATTGCTTCACTAAAGATTCTGAAAAATGTTGCATTAGTGAAGGTGCTTAGGGTAGTCGTGAACATAACGACCATGCAACTGGCGGGAATTCGTTCTCCCCTTCTCAACGCAATCCAATACCGATATCCCTTACCTTCTAGTTCTCTTTTTTTTCTCTACTGAGTGACGATGGCTGAGGTAACAAAGGTTGAAGTAACGGCCTCACCAAATGCAACCGCACTTCCTGACACGAATTCCTCTTTTGCAGCAGAAGCTTTTACATCCGCGCCGCCTGCGCAGTAAAGATGTCTGCATTTTCGTTTCAAGCCTGAGGAAGACTTTATCACTGTTAAAGAGATTTACGCCGCTTAGACTCACGTTGCTCTATATTTTCAAACACGCAAGCAGTTCGAATAAAAATGCATTAAGATCAACGACGATAAAAAGATGAGAAAGACCAAGATCGTATGAAAAAACTTTGAGGCCGGTAAAAAGCAACTCATATAGTGTTCCGACAAGATCAATGACGTTACGTAGCGGTCATCTGGGTTGGTTGATGAGAACATGAGCTAGCTTCAATAAATTCTGTCACAAATGCATAAAGCTTGACATGACATTCTACCCAAAAAGTAAAATGGAACAAGCGCTGAGAAATAGAAGAAAGACGAGAAAACTGATTGGAAGGTTTGTTGCAGTCAAACTTTAACGAAAAGAAAAAGGTGTAGAGGATGATGTGTATAAGAAGGATGAATCAACTTATGGTACCGGGGAACAAGAAAGAAAGAAGAAAAAAGTCGGACTAATTTAGCTCATGAGGTAGGCGGAGAGTTCGCGATGTTTGGTGTTTCTTGCCGGAGAGCGAAATCGGCAAGGGTGGATCTTGAAAGAGCTCAATTGAACTTCCAACGAAACAAGCATGCAACAGATCAAAAAGAGCGGTAGAAGGAGCCACCAGCGCAACAGTAGGAGAAGGAAACATCACAAAAGCTCAAGTTTGAGAATTTTCGCATCATTTGCCAGGCAACGCAGGGTCAGACAAAGTTCGAGATTTAGCGGATGCGTACAGTTCGTAGCTGGCAATAAGTCATTCTCTCTGCTTTTCGGTGCAAAATTCGTATGTGTAACGATTTTTTTCAGACTTCCTACTTCTGTTTGAACCAAAACTCAACCATATACAACTTTTAAAATGTATTCAAAAAGGAAAAAACAAAAAAAATTCCCCTCAGCAGTACTTCACTCAATGTATGCTAACCAGCAGAGTACACGCCTTTTAATAAAATTTAAAGGCTCAATGTTAAACAAGAAGTGATTTTTTAGGAGTAGTTGTTTGTTTAAATCAACCAATAAGAAATTCGGAGAAATCAGAGCTTTTTCTGTAGAGCTCTAAAACGTCCAAAACGGAACCACTTTTTTTCCGGGAAGCTCTGTCAAGGCTTTCGGCACTGGCAATGTTATAGATGTTTTAGACCCAGTTGAAGCTTCTTACAAGTTTGTTCTAGTACTTTTGGAATAATATACGCATTTGGCGGCCCATACAGATGCCCACCTAACGGTTGCTACGCCAAGGAAACTTGAAGTCCTTAGCGTCCAGTCATTGCAAAATATAAGGCTTTAGATGACTTGCGTGTATCCTTTGACAAAAAAATAGCGTTTGTTTCGCCAGATCAAAGTCTACCTGGAATGATCTGCTTGAAAATCATGACAAGGTCTGAATTGCAACCTTTGTAGAGGATATTTCCTACGAATTAAGCACTTTTTCGATTGTGAGTTGTTATTAATCTTTCCTTTAATACGGAACATCATTGCTCGAAGAACTGTTCGTGTCCGCGAGTGGTACCTTTAAGCGTCCAGCATTGCTGTTTAGTTTATTAATTTTCTTATCTCCTTTATTTCTATTAAGATAGGCCGTTTACTCTAGTAATGTATACTATACAGTGGCTTGGCTATCTCGCTTTGCCGTTCAGTATATCTACCCCAACCAGGTTTTTGTGGCTCTGAGTGTTTTTCTCTTTCGCATGATACGACTCTCATTGGAGGTCGTGCCATGCTATCTACGGTATAATTACCCATCTTGCGTTTTCATGAGAAGTACCATCGCCGTTGGCGTCTGTATTTACTACGTGACGTATATTTTCTCCTGTACGAGGTTGTTATATTCTTTTTGAATTCAGTTCCCTACACCCCACTCGCCCCATTACATGATCCCCTTTTCCCAATCTCCCACTCTCGTGGCCGAGTACCCCCGTTGCACGAATACTATTACACTTACTCCTCACAATTCACTCTTTTCGATTTTCGTGCCATTTATACTCACGCTTACACCCTTACTTCGTCGTAAATTCCCGAAGAGGCTCCATTACTGTGATACCTACCAGAGGGGAAGAGACCAAACGTCTTCGTGTTGTTTGGAGTCCCATCTTTGCACCACAAAGCGGTTTCCCGACTTGGTAGGAGTTAAGCCGATCTTTGCTTTTTATCTAAAAAAAGGACTCCACATTCGTGTGTCATATCTCTTTTGAGATTCGTTCCCGACTTCGTGTATTGTTATCCCCTCGTGAACGTATTTGGTTTACCCGGATATCGGTGAAATTTCTGGAATATGTCACTTTGTCCGTCAGGTGCCGACCCCGCCCAAGCTCAGAGCCGTTCCATCTTCGTCGTGACCCCCACCGTTGGTTTCGGTTCTCCAAAGAGGTTTGTTGCTGTCTCCCTACCAAAGATTAACTCTAAACCCAGAGGTCAGGGCCACGGCTCTATGAAGAATCCAAATCAAACACAGAAGGCGTGGAATGAAGGACCTATTACTGATGATGTGTAGTATCCGCTGTTTATGTAAGAGCAGACACCTGCAAAATAGTTCGGACAGGCGATGGGGTGCTTGGGGCAAATAGAAAAGAGATGGTAGCGGTACAACACCAGCGAGCTGGAAGTGGGTTGTAAGGCCACTAATCTCCAGCGAGGATGAACAATTCACTTTACAATACGGGTAGGACGTGGTAGAGGAGGTGGCTTGAGAAGCTGTTACTTGTTGACTCTCTATCATAGCTCGTCCAGATCTCCGGTTAAGAAGTCCTATGCGAGGAACAAAAGAGTCATGATACCCATGTTGTCTCTTTTAACATGGAGTCAAAGCTCAGCTCTGGTACGTTATGTACAGTGTACCAGGATGAGGTCTCAAATAATACTTAATTAATATCCAGTGGTCAGCCACTTAGCCAAATCACTGTACGGGTAAGGTCCCCAATGAACTTCTCGCTATAAAAGGTAGTAAAGTCTGAAACGTGAATCGCCGCTACATGTGCCGTTACCAATATGGCCTCCCGCTGCGTTGCAAGCCACTTGACCCGTGCAAACATGTGCTTAACTTAAATACCCAGCCTCTACGCACCCTATGCGGGTCGCCGCGTTTTGTCATCCTGTTCACCATACTTTTCACATATGAGTTCCAACCGCCACTTCGAGAAAGAGTATCCCATCGGTTTGGCTGACCAAACTGAGCAGTACATGATGAAACGGATTCTTCAGCGGATACCCATATCCCCGCAGATTCCACGAGGTCCCAGACATAAGAATATCATATGGATTATGATGGGGCCCTGCGAAAGCAGTTCGCACAGATTCGAAAAGCCAATAATGCCCTCGCAGAAGAGTTTGAAGTCTTTATTGTAAGGGTAGATACCTCTTCTGTGAAGGATTTGTTCGAAGACCTCCGTCTTTTATGAGCGGATTTCGACACACTGTTGGAATATTTCGGTGGCCCGGCCGTTTACGTGAACATCTTTGAAACCCGATTCGCTCGTTCGAACTCCTTTTTGCGGAAATTAGACCAAACAATCTTAAGAGATGATAACTTCCCCAAAGAACCAATTGCAGTCTCGAAAAACGCAAAGCACTAGAAGAAGGACGACAACCGCCGAGAGCGTAAGAAGTAAGACACTTAGTACTTCGATTTCTCGGATTCTTTCCGGTCTTCAAGAATCTCTATCCATTCGAATTTGTCGACTTCATCATCTTTTACACCTGTTGATCGACATCGAAGGTAATCAACTCGTTTTACACGGTTGTCCGCCCCCAAAGGTGTAGTTTGTAGCCGTAATAAGGGAAAAAAGTTTTAGGTTTGACGGAACTGAAGTCCACCAGCCCTCTGTATAGTAAACTGATAACATACCGATATTATCGGCTGGAGAACTATCCATTGAATCATACACCTCGAGGCACGGTGTGAAGGAGCGATGATAACGGTTGAGCCCTGTCAGCTGCCGGGCCCTGAAGGATCTTGCAGATGACACGTGGACGGGTCGACCTCAGGTAGACTCATGTAGATTATTCATTTATTTTAATTAGTGTAATAGATTAGCATTACAGTGCGAGGGAGATCTCAGCGCCTCGTCAGTACTATTTACTTGGCTCGAGTGACGCTTCTCCCTTAGAGTACGGTAGGCACCGTTAGGATACTAAATAACCCCCTTTGGTATCTTACTTCCACCCTTTCGTCTTCAAGCCATCGTTTCCGTAGCTCCAACCTGTAGGACTACGCGGTAAACGCCAGCCAATTGCACCAAGTACTCTGGGAGTGCCGCCGTCAGGGGTTCGAACCTTAGGACCCGCTCTACCTCGCTACCACCGGTGGAGACCCGTACGCTGACCCAACCGTCATTGCGTTACACACGGGTAAGGTAAAGGACTTCATAACGCGTATGCAGTTTTCCCTGCATAACCAATTCTTTTTCCGGAGACGACTCCATCTTGGGGTTGGAATGTTTTGCTCGCTTTGTTGCGAAAGCCGACATACTTGATATGAATGAGGGTTAGGTTTATACTGCGCTATCATTCTTTCTACGCGGCCTCGCTGAGGATCAGTACAACTCTGTAAGAGGTTCATCCCAAGACTCCGAAGAAAGAGTTGATGTTGGTCCCAAGCCGTGCAATTCCCCTTCAGGTCTCATGCCACTAATCAAGCGATTCAGTAGGCTATTATCGCTTTTCGTCACACCCGCCAGAATCCTGGAGGAAGAGATACCGAGTTCTCAGTACGTTTGAATAAGGTTTTTCACCGTTGTAGTAACTTTTACTCCTTATGAGATCGTTCGACCATGTAAATCGATGAATTAGATCTGAAAATCCGTACTCTGGTGGACTGATATTAAGAAGATCGAAGGATAACCACGTATTGGTAGTTAGTGAAAACCGTAAAAGCGGAAGGCTATGCCCTCCAAGCTTATATTTTTGGCCAGAATGCCCGTTCCGCGAAGGCTTTGATAGTGCAACCGAATTTGCCATCAATGTTGGTGGTGGCGAGTGGGTACCCCCAAAAAGATTTCTATATAATTCAATTCGCTCGCAGCGATATCCTGTCAGTGCCGAAAATAGAAGTCCCGTCCACTACGGACTGCTAGAATGACACGGCTCAGGAAAAAGATCTGCTTTAGGCAGCTCCAAGCAGTTTTCAAGGACTGTGTATTCCCTACGTGAAGTCGATTACTCAGCGGAGTCTTCTTGGATGGAAGGATATTCGTCCTGCGGTGAAGTTTGAGTATAATCGCTTTGGTTTGTCTCCCCCGCGTTCTAGACTCACATACCATATATCTTATGAACACAGTTACATTTTACCGGACTGTAATTTCAAATTGCCAGAATTCGTCTGAATTATCGGTAATTACGAGGCATTGACCCCTGAGGAGAAGCAAATCGTCCCCATGGGTTCACACTATCGTCACAAAAACATTCTTTACACGGGATATCTCAAATATGAACCGGCGAAATACGTTCCTTAACCCGTTACATACAACTTCAAACGCCCGTTTTACTGGCCAAGACAGTGCCGTTGACATTCTCACGCCGGTGGTTCAGAATTCTAATGCTTCGTTTCAGGCTGTACAGGCCCGGGAAAGCTGAATACGGGATTCTTACATTTTGGGAGCGGTGTTTTCGACGGCGAGGCTGTCGAGGCACGGGGCCGCCCCGCCTTGCTTTTCAGTCAAACCCCTTACAAGGAAACAGGCCGTTTCAGACGTGAACAATGAAACTTTTTGTGTTCTGCGTCGACCGTAGAAGCTTTTTAGAAATAGCCAATTCTCTGATAGAGTCATGGTAATGACCAAGCGCAATCACAAGATCTACGCTGATCTTGGTTAACCTACCAGATTTATTGTGCTAGCTCTCACTGTTTTCGATATGTTTGCTGCTCCGAACTGCATCATAAGGTCGCTTTGGCCTTGGCTCTTGTGGTCTTAGATACTCTTCGGTGTAATATCAGACGTCTCAGAGGCGAGTAAGAACCAGTTATCAACGCTGAGAATTATTTAGCTAATCGTCCGCTTGGGCTCCTTAATGGTGAAGATTGACTTCTTCGTATGCCGAGTATTGGCTGCCCCCGTAATATAAAAACTGGAGTACTGGGATATATTAGTTGACGCGGGAAAGCTTCGCTTGATTCTTCTGGAATTTTAAGACGTTTCGTCGGTTTCACTCTTCTATCGCCAGTAAAGGCGACTGCCGAAGAAGCTCGTACCCTTAATTTCGTCGCAGGAGGACCCATACGCTTCGCCAGAAGCTACGAAGCTTCACATGGTCGCCTCGATATGTATCCCGTTAGAGGCTCAAATCTGGTGGCCTGCCAACTTCTATCAACACGGATTTCAGGATATTCACCATCTTCCGTCGGTATACGATTAATATTAACTCGCGGTAGCGAATGGAGTTGATCATATTGAGCCGGACAACCTTCTCACGGTTCAAGTTTTCAATCTAGGCGCCACAACAAAATTACTGGAGAAAATCCAAGTTATGGGGTTGGTCATGCCTCATACTATTGCCATGTTCCGTACTATATTGACCGCAGCTAATGTACTCAAACTCGTTCACTCTTAGAAGGAGGAGTATATGGTCACTCAATCACCCCAGCATTCTGGACCGAAAATCTGCCGATGCAGAGAAACCCGTTTCAACGAGCTATGGCCGGACAGACCCCGTCAAAGAACTCGAAGAACTGGACCTCGGCCATGTGCCGGGATCGCATCATAAACATCTCCGTGACATGCTACAAGAGTTTACACCGATGTAAAAGGGCTCTCTTAATGAGATTATTTCAACAGAACACCCGACTGACCCCATCCAATACTCTTGGAATGCTAGTGTGGTGCTACTATAACTCGTGATTTTATCCAATACTTTCCTCATATTTTGAATATCCATCAAGAAATACAAGATTCGTCTGCTATTTTAACTGTCCATAATGCTAGTTTGAAACTTTCATTTTACAAACTAGCATTGTTCATTGTTAAAATAGCACATCAAGCATGTATTTATTGATGGAAAATACAAATATGGAAAAAATAATTGCAAAAATCCACGAGATATACCTTAAAAAACTAGCACCGTTCTAGCATAAAATTGGCATAATTTGCACTTCAAATGGCATTCGGAAAACTCAACAAGTTGTTTCCGAACGCTAGACCAGATGCTCAACATTCTTAAAAAGCAGCCCTTAAGGCTCATGAAGAGAAAATTTTCAAACTACACAAAATGCTTCGAGCTCGAGTAATCCAACCGACTGATTCACCATGGTACTCATCAGTCGTACGGGCTCCGAAACGTAATAAGTCTTGGCGTTTCGGTACCGAGAAGTGTAGCTAGAATAACTGAAACCTCAAGGATTTGTATCCGATTCCACGCAATAAGAAGTACATTGAGTCACTCAGTCGTGCTACTGTGTTTAGGCTTTGGACGCCACTTGTGGATACCATAAAGTTCCCATGAGGAAAGAGGACCAGGACAAGACTGATCTTGTCTCTCATTCGAGACTCTGCATTTTTAAAAGGATGTCTTTTGATCCGACCAATGCTCCAACTATCTTTCAGCATGCTCGCCAGAACCTACTAGCCCCCTTCAAGTTGCTTACATGCCTCGTCCTATAGGACGATATCATTCTTTTCTCGTGCAATCTAAATGGCCATCTCACCCATGTTAGGGACATTTTGAGCACGTTAGGTCAGGCTGAAAATACACTGAAGTTAGGGAAAACTAACTTTTTCACATATACTGTCATAAACCCAGGTCACATTATCCGTCCTGGAAAAGTTTAGATAGAAGAAACTCGAGAAACTCGCTTCACGTAGAGACATAACCCATATCTCTGGAGAAGCTACGCTCCTCTTTAGGCTTGATCAACGTCTACTGACGATTTATGCATATCTGCTGTGACATTTTCGAGCCTATAAGCATGTTCCAATGGAAAGGTCAACCCCCTAAGTTTTAACATTTACGTCTGCGAAAACGGATGCTTCTAATACTCTTATTGAGGCCGTCACATCACTGTATATTTTATTGTTATCAAAACTCGAACTACCGGTTGCAATGGAAACTGACGCTAGTGACTACCAAGTAGACTGTGCTCTCTTCCAGACAATTCCCGAAGGAGAACCGAACCTTATTGGGTATTGGTTAAGTTGTCTGGATGTCTGCGAATGCAACTACTTCGTTTGGCAGAAAGAGTTTCTCGCTTTTGTGTGGGCCCTCTCTACTCTTCGCCTCAATCTCATAGTTGTAGAGTTTACTGTTTACACAGATCATGTCTCCTTACGATGGCTTTGAACCGTCTCAAAACCGTCAGGGTGTTTCATGCGTTGGAGGCTCTGCCTAGCAGAACATGACTTTGAAGTGATTTATAAGAAGGGCATGCACAACGTGCAAGCGGACGGGCTATCACCTTTAGCAAAGATTAGAGATGCTGTGGCTGCCGATGACGAGAATATCATCTGCTAAACCACTGGTGATCGAACAGTAGACGAGCCGGATTGGAGACACGACACTTGGTCTAAAGAACCAGACTTGAATGCTAAATGGGGTACATTTCTCCTCACTGACGAAACTGAGAAGCCCCCACCGGATAATTTGTACAGAAACACGCGCAGGAGATGGTTAGAGAATATCAAAGCAACCCTTTCCGTTAGAATATATGCGCCCGGCCTTAGAGGTGGTACACCACTCCTTTCGAAATAAACTTTATCGGATTCTTCGCCCAAACGGTACAGTCATCACTAGAAATAGTGCTTCCGTATACTCTACAGTCCAATTTATTTCAATTATCTCACAATACGACAATTTATGGAAACGTTGGTTGACAGAAGCTATACCTCACTTTGCGAAGAAACTTGTTTGGCCACCAATTTCTGTGGCTTTCCACGAAACACTGCGGTTCTGCACCATATGGGCTCTGAAAATCATGAAAGTACACTAGTACTCAACTAAGTTAAAGCTATAACCTGTACAAGCCAGATCATCTTCTGTCCGAAAAAAGAAAGAAATTTGCATCGCGATTCTTTGAGGACTTGTGTTGGATTCTCGAAATGAAAAATCTCGTCACGACGACTTATTACCTCCAGTGTATTTGAAAGGCCGAGCAATTTGACCGAATGCTACTCGTATCTGTCTATTCTTATATGACCCATCAAACCAAAGGTTGGGATCTGTTTACTGACGCTTTCATGATCGCATACAAAAATGCAGGTAGACTATACAAGGGGTTTGACTCCATCCGAATAGGTCTTGTCACGCTCTCCGCTTTCTATGGCATTGGAACCACAGCCTAGGCTTTAGGGATTCTTTTCATTGAAAAACTATCCTCTAAAAAGAAAAGAATGGCCGACCATGTTCATTACAGCTGTTCGCAGATCGACGGGGCGTGTTCAAGCCGTCCACAAGCTTGATTTTGACTTCCGTCTTTTCATTATCTCCCCACTAATCAAATAGAATGACTTTGTATTCATAGATAAAGAATACTGGAATCCAGATAAGGATAAACACCACAAATTCTTGCATATCGAGAAAGAACCCTACAAGATAGTTTTTGTCAACGACGATGCCATCGTCGTGAAAATCGCGACATTCAAGAGCGCATCACCCGCGAAAGCGTTATCATCGCCTCTCTACCGCCTTTCGAAGACCCAGCTGTTGGAACACAATCCACAACTATAGATATTGTACTGAGAAAGATTTCAGTGACTCAGTCTTTTTTAGTGGTTTTAAGACCTTTTTTCATGCCGCAGCCCAACCTGGGACTCTTGTATTTGCCGCACTGGTCATGAAATACCCAGAAGAGTCCCTCTCTAACGCTGCTGCCTGGTGTCTATCCTTACTGGTCGGGAGTTCCTACCGCCACCCTTATCTCTTTAACTGAAGAGTTGGAGGAGGATATTGAGGTAGACCCGGAGAACATCGTTAAGAACAAACTGGTCACGGACAAATCACACGCCCAAAGAAGAAAGAACTCGTTTACAAGTGAAGGGGGGACCTCCAAAAGAGTACGCCGTGGATACAATGCTTTCAAAAGTGATACGATCTACCCAACCCCCTCCCCGAGCCTTGGGCGTAAGCAATGCCGTGATTTTGGAAGAAAACGTTTATAGCGGTACTGTGACGCCACAGCGTCCCAACTGCCTGACAAAGCAGCCGTGCGAGCCCTTACATGAAGATTCGCAACCAGCCACGGGAAAGATCGCTCTCAGCCATCAATTGGAACGCGCCCATGACAGATTGGCCCCCATCTTGGGAGAATTGCCAATCATCGCAGAAAGTGGTTAACTACTAGATGCACGGCGCACACTTGAAAACCCGTCGCTTTCGTCAAAATGTTCATCGTCTGAATGAATACTAGCACTTGAGCTCGTGGAGCGCCACCCAGAACCCCATATTTGAGCGAATTATGCGTCACAAACACGTCCCGGCCTGCAGGTTTACGTGCCAGAATTCGTTTTCCACCATGTTGTGAAACATATTAATAATCCGGATAAATACACTCAGTATTTTGTCTGTTGGTACGGCTCTGGTTCCGAGGCCGACTCGGATGAACCGATTGAGCATCGCTCACGTTCAAACCTAGTTTCATATCACAGCCGAACGTAGGCAGCTATCCTCTCAACGATGGTTAGCTCCAAGGTGGGTCCGTCGAATCATCGTTATGCAAGAAAAGAAAGAGAATATAGAAAGTGGAATAAGAAGCAAGAATTATGCACGAGTAAATTGAAAATTATTCGAGTACATCTGTACCGTACGGAGAAGTCGAATATTATTCTACGTCTGGAAATCACACGCTCCTTTCCAGATCATCACTCCCTTACAAATTGGAACAAATACCACCTGAGTGGTTGCCTTGAAAACGGTAAATCTAAGCCGAGTGCATCTCGGTAACTTCATCATTGGCAACATTACTCCCCAGCCGCCCCTCGAGGAGAGATCGGTAGACCACGTTTTCCTGACCGGCCGAGGCGGCACTTGATACACTCAGAACGGGGGCATCTCAACCCGGAACGCCCACAGCTGAAGCCAGAGGTTCACCACCACCTTTCGTGGCAGGTATAGCCTTCAATAAGTTGTACACGTCCATATCTGGCACGACAGGGTACAATGCGTTGGCAGCTTCTCTTCAGTTCCTTGAGGATGAAAAAAGCCATGTCGATAGGAAAATCGGTGGAAAACATAAACCAAAGTCCAGAGTGAGGGTCGTTCAGGAAGTAGCGCCCATATTTTGTGGTGACCGGAGGTAACCACATGTTACAGCCTCGACAAGTTTCAAAGTACGACCACCGACATCGAATGAAAACATAATGACCGCATTGGTTGGCTGCGAGAAGGCTTTCGATCTCCAAGTTTTGGTACGGGACCATATACTTGGATAGGGTCGCTCGCGCTGCTAAATTCAAATCATCGCCCAGAATTTCGCTTTCCAAGCCTTCGCATAAATTAGAATTTAGTCCGAATAATTGACTGGACTCATCAAACGGTGTCCTGGTGTATAGAGGGAAGGTCACTCCACGAAAATACTTCTGAACCCAATAGGTTGTAGAGATATCCAATTCCACGGTGAGTGTGTTACAGCCTGTAATCAGAGACCAGACCATCGGAGACGGAGTATTCAAAAGAAGCACGCCGAAGCCGTTCATGACCAAAAATTGCAGAAGCTGCACGCATGGAAGCTACCGACTTGCCCATGCGGCGACCTATCATATGAACTGGAACATCGACACGGTTGAGCCAATCTCACGTACGAATTGCAAGGACCGGAATATTTCCCGGTATCATTCCGCTCCCATCTCTGTGTACATCGCCAAAAGCGAGTCGTTAAAAACTGCAGTCAGGTGGAATCACTGCCTAAAACGGAGTATAGATGCGTCTAGAGTGGGTTGAAGACTTACAAGCCGGATATACATTGGCCACACCACAGGTGGATATTCTCCCTCAGAAGCCACGCCCACGTTGGCTAATGGGGCAAACAGCTCTGACATAGGCGCACCACTCTGCGAGAAGAGCACGGAACGAAAGCCCACAGAACGGAATCAGAAAAAATATCTCTGTGGGGTATGGTTTGTGTGGTGGTTGTTGTCGTTGCTGTCGTTCATCGAATGGATTGTTGATCCAAAATACGCAAGAACTAAACCGGGGATCGAAGATGGAAGCCGAAATTTTTGAGAAGTTGATCGCCAAGGCGCGTACGTGATGGACACAGAAGTTTGAAAGTATTAAATGCCAAAATACGTGAGTTTCGCTGTCGGCTGTTTGACCCTTCTCTTGGGAGCCGATATCAGCAACCCAAATTTTCTTACATGCAGGATCGTCACTGCTTTTCCTCTTCATCGCGGATTTCGTACTCGCAGCTTAGGTAGTGGAAGTGAGATGTAACATTGGTGAAAGTGGTTTCCAACGAATTAGGAATTTTCACCGCTTTTGCGTTGTTATAAATCTTGCGTCTGATAGAGAGCATCATTACCCGACGGAGTAGTCGTGCAAACGAGATATACACATGTGGACGCAGCATTGTTGGTTAGTTTATATTTTTTTCCCGAATATTTCTATTAAGGTAAGGAGTTTACTATAGTTATCTGCATTATGTAGTGGCTCGATGAGCTCGCCTGGCGACTCAGTAATCTTGGCTAACCTGGTTTTTAAAGCTCGTAGTCTTTTCCGCTCCCGTTCTTTTACTCGCTTCGGAGGTTGAGTCGTGCTATCACCAGTAGACTTGCTCAACTCCAGTCTTCAAGATTTCTACTATTGTCGTTGGCTTCGGTTAATTATTACTTGTCGCGGTCTCTCCCCTGTATAGGTTTGTTTCTATTTCTTTCCATTTGCTCCTGTTTACTTCGACCCCATAGCTGTACTTGGTCCCAGTAAAACATGAAGATGTGCCGTGAATTTTTATTTGATATGTACTGGACGCATTGCTGTGAACTTAGACTTCTCGCTAATGTGCAGTAGAGGTCTCGAAAAGTTGGTTGCGAGGTATTAGCGGTCTCAGTTGTTACTAAACCCATCGCCGTCGATGAAAATGGAAGATGTCGATGTGCGAAGGTGCCACCACAGCCGGGTCTCGGGTCAAGTTCAGCGAATGACGACGTGCTGTCTCATGAAGCTCCAGCGGAAGTCTATTTGAGGCAACATGGTTTCTATCTTCTCTATTGGCATTTCTCAAGTGCATGAAATGCGGCTGCTTCAACGAAATTCTAGACTCTTCGTACGAAATGGCATTGACACTGAGATCGCGGCGATCCGTTCAATGGCACTCGATGGAAATGCCCGGTACACACATCGCCTTGCTGTCCATAATAGAGCTAATGTCGCCAGAAGGCGATGCCTGGGTCTTTTTCAACACTTTCGTACGCCTTTCTTATGTGTATAGCGCCGCACCACGGTCGGATTCCAAAGTGTCTGCGGCCGATATCTCGGAGATGGCCCCGTCTCGGCCGATCCGTTATCTTTCGGTTCTATCCTTTCCTTTTGAAACGGAGCCTGTGCTAGGGGGTGCAGACACCGGCTCATGATCCGTCCGCGCTATCATTTCCGACTACGGCGAAAAGATTCCGCCACCAAAGTCCGTATCCTCATCATGGACCAGAGCCCCACTCTCATACCCCCGCTCACTAGTACCATTCAGAAAAGAGGGCACTGTGCAGCAGTGTTCCATGGCGGAACTAAGATCGTCATCAAGAATGTCCGGCTTAACTTTTTTTTAGCCGTGGGTGTTTCGTTAATTCTCAATAGATGTGACCAATTTTGGCTGAAAGAACCTCATAGATAATTAAAAGGATGAGGGCGCCAGCAAGGACGAAGCCCAGCTCTGCTAGGTCTGGATCATACAGACGGTAATATTTTTTTTCTATCGGCTGCTGCGCGAAAAATGAACTTGGTCGTCTCCACAATTTCGTCACTAGATCGGTTGTTAGAGCTGCGACCAATACTAGCTAGAACCAGCGCAAGCAAAATAACCCACAAAGACCAATGGGGTTCCACAATCTCGAGGGAGGTGGAAGCCTTGATGCGCTGAAGGAAGGAGACGAAGCGGAAGTGCTTCCGCGTGTTGCGGTAGCAGATGACCTGGAAACAGATTTCATGAAAGGCCACGAGCCCATGAAAGTTGAAGAATTGGAACCTATTCTAAAAATTGAAAAAACACCGTTGAAACAGCTTCCATTTCGAACCTTTGGGACGGTGTATCCTCGTAAGGAAGCGGTTTTATATGTCTTTAAGGTGCATGTAGCGAAAAATATCATTACGCTCCATTTCCTTCCCTCTCTTTTACATGTGCAAACTGGCTATCATAGCACAAAAAGGAACGAGGGTGAAGAAGATGGTGAAGAGATTGATGAAGACATTAGCAAATTCGAAGGATAAGATGGTGCTATACTCGAGTTTTTCGATGGTTTCAGAAAAAAATTAATATGAAAGAGTTGAAGCCCTGAACCATACGCTCTGGATAGAACACCCATTTGACGGCTTTGAGATATTTATATTTGTGGTTTATCCGTTGTCCAATGCGGTGGAGAATGGTTTCCGTTATGAGAAAGACAACAATGAGGGCCAGGAGAAGCCACTCGGTGAGCCTGGTAGAAGTCACACCCGCCACAATGGTGCGGGATCAAGGTTGTTTAACGGGTTGGGCTCACGTGAAGATGCGTGACATATCAGAAAAGTAGATCAAGCAGAGCGAAGCGGTAGCAAAAAGAAACCCAGTGGTGCGAGTGGTTTAGGGCGACTCCAAGCAAGGTGACATGCCAATGAAGGGCGCATCCATGGGGACAATGTTAAGAGGCTGCGAGCGAGAGGTGCGGTCGGGGGAGTCGGAGGAGGCGAGCGAAGGTCAGGTAGTGGCTGAACTCCTGCGAGAAAGATACGATCCTCTTCGCTTATCAGTCAGTTATGCAGCGTTTGTAACTTCACGTACTTTCTGACATGCCATCCGCATGGCCTTTCATCAACCACGAAGCGTCTCTGGTCGAATTTCAAGGCTAAACAGAAGAGGAAATGTACGCCACCCTGCATCTCCGAATCAGCAAGACCGTTTCAGTCCGCCAGCCCATCCTTTCATAAAAAACTGCATAAGAGTACCTACATTTCATTCCCGCCCCAACCACGGTTCTACTCAAATTCTGTCTGCCGTTGGTTTCGGCGTCAATAACTTGTTTTGACCTTGTCTCGAAATACCATAGCCGCCTTAGAGCCTTTCTCAAACTGCCTTCTTCCCTTTTCTTGGTCGATGAGATGAGGCCGTTGGAGCCAAAGAATGTCTTTCAGAAATGCCTGCATCAGATTACTAACACTTCTTTTTGTCATATGGACCATCGCAGCGTTTGCATGAAGTTCACACAGCATAAGAACGAATCGTACGTCGTCGCTGCGCCACAAACGCTGAAGCGCTCCCGTAAAAGCAAAATACTCCTCACCCATCATGCACATTTATTCCTATTTCCTTGTCCTCACTCAGAGCAATTTTTCTCTTCGAATAAATCGTTTCTTAACTAAGTAGCGGGAAACATTTCACCCTGCGCATCCTTGTAAGTGATATCACCTTCATGAACACCTGGAACTTGTCTATTGTCATCGGCAGTGTTATTCGCATACCATAAACAGTATTCTTGCTCTCATTAAATCACATCGGGAGGAGGTGACAAACTAGCGTCTGAAAGGTGCTGCACCCCCGACATAATCCTCTCATACTTAAGATAACTATATTGAAAGAGAGATAGCGCTAATAGATCGGCTACCATCGTTGAACAACATCTACAAGGCACTGGACCATGGCGAACCGATCTATATTCTTGTTCTAGTGTCGTGGGTACTATTTTCACATATGACGAATCCATCCGAAAATTGGGTAGCAAATACACGCCATAGCTGAGGCGGCCAACTTTGCACGGCTTTCAACGGCTTTTCTCAGGCGCAAAATTTCCAGGAACTCATACACGAGTCAAAGAAGGCCGGAACTTTTTGGATGATGTTAGGCCGCTGTTATTCTACCTGAATGATTTCAAATATTTCCCTATGAACCCTAAATATGGCCCAAATGTGGCCAGAATGTGGGCTACATATGGGCGTCTAGGTCGAAAATCTATGGGAACGTATAGCTAATAAAAATGACAAACTTTTCTTTTTCAGAAACAGTCCGAAATATGGCCGAAATACGGCTGAAATATAGACGTCCAGCTCAACAAGATATACTCATCATCACTAGATATGTGTTTTCACAGATTATCGCCTTAAACTTCTACATTTCGTTTACATTCCGGCCAAATTCGGGCCATACTTGGTGTTCATAGGGAACGTGGTTGAGTATGAACTTCAATTTTGGATCCCAGGCTGTTATTCTTGATGACCATTGTAATGAAGAAACGGTCAACCCCACAGCCACGTTCATCTACCCACCAGCCAGGCCTCATCTTTATGATGTAGACGTGCGTGTTATTGCAAGACTCATATAATTCTTTCTTACAACTTTAATGTTGCCATCGAATCAGATCTTGAATCGGACAACGAATCTACAGCCCGTGCCTTTGCTGTTGCCCTGCCATTGACCACTTTTGGACGTTCTGGAACTAAAAGTGAACATCATTGTGATTTTCGCGACCCTGATCGATAAACAAAACATTGATGATACATGAACCCAGATAATCCTGACAACCACATGCCGAAAAGTATTCTGGGTGAGCTCAAGACCCGTTCCAGAAAAGAAAGTATCAGTACTAATAAGGATGGGTTAAGGAACTTTTTGAAAAGTCTGAAAAAGGTTGAAATGGCAAGTATGAATTTGGAAAAAGCTACAATTGGTCACCCAAAGGACCTTAGCACCTATGCGTATAATGATGCAACAGCACACTGCCTCCACTAAACTTATCAATTGGTTTCTCGGTTAGTGCACCCTTTGGAAAAGAAATGTGATGCTTGCGGGAAACATCTCGGTTGAAGCTACACAATGTGGAGAGGGAATCATCCCGTTTTATATTGACAACTTGTGTATCAGCAAAGTGTTACCGCTTCCCAGTGTGGAATACAACTTGGTTTCTGGTGGGTGCTTGGTGAACAAAGGAATCGAATCGCACCTCCTCTCCCTTCACACTGTACGTTTGATGCCTGAGTCGAACGGGCTTGAGATCTGCGTTGGACTTTGCCATGGAAGCTCTGGCATGTATATTTCACCTGTAACATTTTCGCATGCAACCATTGATCTTGATGTTCTGGACGAAGTCTACGGTGAAGGAACTCTCGCACCAACGCTTTGCTCACATCAACCCACGTGAGCTAAAAATAGTTCACAAGTTCTTTGATGGAGTGCCGCGCCTGTCTCAAGTGGAAGAGTTGTGCTAGGCGTCCCGACTTGGTAAGGCTCATAAGTTTCCGTTCTCCGGTAAATTTGAGCATGCAGCTGCAGTCGGCTACGCTTTACACTTGGACATCGTCGGCCCCCTGAGTATAATCTTTCCAGATAAGATTCAGTATGAGTGTACGGTCCTTGATGAGCATTCAAAATATGGTGTCATTGGTCAAATTACGCATCGCAGTCACAATAGAGATATGGCTGACGAAACAAATTCAAAGTTGAACCTGCTTGGAAGAGTCGGCATCAAAAATATGCATTCCGACGGAACTGAAGAGTAAAAGTCGCTACAACAAAACCTGGTTGTAGAAAATGGAATCACCTATGTCTGTGCTACGTACCCCTCGAAGCATAACGCGATCGCAAAACTTATTAACCGTACCAAAAAGGAGGTTGCCACATCTTTTCTGGTTCAGGCAATTCTATTGAAGTGTTTGTGGCCATATGACTTGGAGCATGTTATCCATGTGCGTATCCGCGTGATTCATACCACTGTTAACAACACCCCATACTTTCTGGTTACTGGGCATGAGCCATCTCTCCAACATGTCCTTGTTTTTTGTGTCATCGCATTCGTGCTGAGAACTTACAGTGGATCCAAATTTGAGCCTCGTGTAATCGACGGAGTGTTCTTGAAGATTCTTCAGCAGGGTGTTTACAATTTAGTTGTCATGGCTAATTACGGTACTCCTTTTATTGATCAGTCTCGGAATTTCACTTTTGAGGAGTCTATGTTTGCTGGCGAATCGTCCCTCGTTGTCTACACGGACGATAAAAGTACTACCGACGAGGATTCAAGTGGTTTAGTCGGTTTTGGTGATTGTATTGATGATGCATCCGATGCAGTCTCAAGCGATTATATTGCAGACGAAGAGGTTCATTCCGAACAAGACAGCCCCACACCAGGGTTATCTCAATGCCATTCTGACATTTGAGGAGCACAATGTAGCCGGCTCCATGAGTGATGAGGAAGAGTTCGAAAAGACCTCAAACGCTCCCTAAATCTCTGGTACGGATCCCGGGCACCCTTCTCCAACACGTCGTGCAACCCGAAGGTGGTTCATGACCTGATTTGTTCATTGTACTTCCCAAGTCAAAGTACGGACCAGCAATAAACCTGCTCTAAAGAAGAAAAGTTCTGGCGTAGTGAATAAGCTTGATCCATGACAGGCTCCACTAAACGAACAGTTCCCGTCGTTAATGTCAAAACACACCTGAAAGCTCTACAACTCTCCTTTTTCTCAACCACTATCCTTTCATGGGGTTTTTCTTGTGTCGAACGCGCTGAGGTTGAGGTATTGAAACGTTTAAAGGCCGGCATCGTTGCAGGTGGCAACCACCAGACGTATGGAGAGAGAACTACATGGAAACTTCTGCTTCAGTTATTTCATTCACTTTGGTTCATATTTTTCTGTACCTGACGCTTTGTTTGAATATGAAAGTCGATCAAATAGGCGTGAGAATGGCGTTTATCAAAGGTTTCCTGGATGAAAATATGTGGGATATGTATCCTCAAGAAATACCAGGAATCCCTACAGACTGGTTCAAACTACACAAAGCTATCTACGGACTAAATCAGGCACAATTAGCATAGCATAAGAAGCTTTTTGAAGATTTGGGAAGCAAAGTGTTCGAGGAGTTGCCAAGTACACCATTTGCGTTTCGTTGGCGCTCTAAGCACGATGAGGATACATTCGTGATAATTTGCGTCGCTGAATTGCCGATACTCTTTACTTGAATTGAAGAGAGTATTGTGATAGTGCAGGAGCTCCAGTCGTTGTACCGGATTCATAAGGCAAAAGACGTAAACCTGTTTCTCAGTGTGAATTTGAATTGGATCTTGGAATTTAGTGGTCGACCAATCTCGTTGCACCTCGGCCAATCTCTGTACATAGAGAGTGTACTGCGCCGCTTTGGCTTTGAATGAACCAACCCTGTATTCACGACCATGGTTCAGTCATTCTTCACAGGTTCGGCAGCCAAAGCGGACAAATCGTTCGAAGATTCGCAGCTGCACTAGCAGAAGATTGGATCTCTGCTCTACGAGGAGCTTCATACCCCACTGGATATATTGGCACCTGTCTAATCTTGGCTCTATTCCATAAATGAACTAAATCCCACTGTCATAGAGCCTGCAAGCGCGTGCTACATTACCTTCGAGGCAAGAGTGGGTATGGTGTGCACTTTCAGTCTAATAGTTTTAAATTGCAGATGTAGGTTGACTCTGGCTACGCTGGTGACCGGACTGATCGCAAGGCCATGTACGGAATCCTCTTGAAACTTGGATATGAAACATGTGCATAGGGCGCAAGGAATCAGGCTTCGTTTGATCTATCTACTGAAGAGGCAGAGTATTATACGTTGATACTTTCGCTGCAAGAGATGGTCTGGTCGAAACGTTTGCTCGATGAGCTTGAATGGAAAGCAAATGGCTCGGTAACCGTGCGTTCAAACAATCATTGTGTCATCGTCTCGGCGACTGGAAAGCGCGGTACATCAGGTTGTGCTAAGCACATAAATATAAAACTATATTTCGTACACAGGTTGGTTAAGGTAAATGAAATAAACTTGAACTAGGTTCGCACCAAGGATAACGGGGCCGACGTACTTGACGAGCCACTTCGACCAGGTCTTTACAAACAGAATGCACACCGCTTTGGTTTTGCAGCAGCTGTCGCGGAGAAGTGTTGTGCAATAGTCTACTGAGCTCCCAAACCCCCTGGATTCTCGGAAATAGTGCAAAACAAAAAGGGGTTTTAAGCATGGGAACTTTCCGAGACACCCCGCGGAAAACGCATATGCGCCTCATTTCAATCACTTCGTGTAACGTCCGTCTGATTGGCTACTGAAATTGCCCACATGTAACAATATATGGACAACTGTTGTGGTTCTAATTGAGATTTTTTGGGGCTTCGCCCTAATTGAAGCAATCTGATAGGACAAGTGCGTAGAATGAGCAAGGGAAATGCTTTTGGAGAGAATCTGAGATTGTGAGCTAGATATCGGCTTTTGGCCATACTAGGCGAATCTGAGTTGTGCACTGAGATCGGTACTGGCGCACCATCTTGGATGATTTTTTGAGTTTTTATTTGTCATGCTTTTTGTTTGAAATTGTTTTGAATTGTTTTGGAGCACAACGCCTCGTCGTGCAGTGGAAAGCTGTGAAGCGTGAGGGGTATGCCGATGTGTACAAATAGTGGCAGAAGCGCGTGCAAGATAGATATAGTTGTACATGACGGACGCTGCCGACCGAAGTAAAGAGTCGAAGCTGACTACCGTCACTCTTTTTTCTTTTTTTCTTTTCTTTTCCTTTTCGTTTTATCTCCTTCCGTTTCTTTTTCTTTTCCTAACCTGTGCTCATGTTTGGAGAATTCTATACCACTCACCGAGACGCGTCTCGTAGGCTAGCACAAGCAGAGCTTGGGTGTTCCCACGCTTCGGGTGTACTCTGCAGAATATGCGGAAGGCTTACCCGGAACGGACAAACTTCTCGACTTCTGGTTGATACTTCTTGATTAAACCTATTGAGATTTTCTCTAGGTAGGCAGGCGCAGAGGCAAGAGAATCTACCACCGCTACTATAAAGGATGGTCCCATAAGCCCTGGTTACTCTCCATTGGTGAAGTACGCTCTCATTACCTACAAAACTCTGCGCACTTCAAAATACGGTGCTTTTAGTCCCTATGATGCGTCACAAAGAGGGTTCTCGTAAAGATGCACTTCCCACATTGGACCCAATCTAGCCTCTTTGGGTAATGTAGCGCATTTGAGCGGTATAGTATGATTGCTGTTTAACTTCTAACAGTACTTATATACTTTCGTACTCTACAGACGCAGAGTAAGACTTGACAGACTTCCCAGTCTCGTACCAGGGGGTTCGAAACCAACGAACTATTTTCTCGCAACGCAAAGATATAGTTAGCTGGGTATCTAGCTGTCGAAAAAAAATGTACTTCTGAAATACAGATGAGCATTAGTGGTAGATCGTTCACCTATCGAAAGAGAACAGCTTCTTGAATCCAAATAATCGTTACTAAAGCGTGGAGTTTGTGAAGAGTCATTTCTCTAAGCCCATAACCTCACAATTTCAGCGCAAATTACGAAAATTAAAAGTAATAAAAGGGGAAAAACGAGAATGAAAAGAAACTAAAAGAAGAAAAAAGAATAAATGTAGTCAGCCTCGACACTTTACTTCGGTCGGCAGTGTCCGTCATCTACAACTATATCTACCTTGCACAGGCTTCCGCCGCTAGTTTGTACACATTGGCATGCCCCTTACATCTCACAGCTTTCCACTGTCCGACACGGCTATGTGCTCCAAAACCATTCAAAACAATTTCAAACATACAGCATGACAAACAAAAAATCAAAAAATCATCCAAGATCGTGCGCCAGTGCCAATCTCAGTCCACAGCCCAAATTCGCCTAATATGGCCAAAAGCCGATATCTAGCTCACAATCCCGGATTCTCTCCAAATGCGTACCCCCTGCTCATTCCACGCACTCGTCCAATCAGATCGCTCCTATTCGGACGAATCCCCAACACTCCATAATAGAACTAGATCACTCGTTCACATCACGTTGCATGATTGCGTATGAAGTGTCTAAAAAGATGGCTATTTCAAGTTGAGATTGACATGAGGTACATATGGGTTTTTAGGCGGGGGCTGCCCGAAAGTGCTTACGATTATATTCCATTTTTGAGTTTAAAAACTTCCGAGACTCCAGGAGGCGTTGGTGCGCATTTGACCAAATCTCAACCAAACCCGACCAGCGGAAGCCGATGTAGCGAATCTCCCAACAAAGGTTTTAGTGATAAATAAAATCGGATGTAGATTTTGGCTTTGTGGATGCATTAGTTTATGGTGAACAGTGGAGGGGCACTAGGATGCGAACAAGTGCGAGTGCTGGTGCTGAAAGTCGACTTTTTGTACGGCGTCTTACTGTTATTTGGGATTGCGTTAGAATTTAGCCTTTGTACGTTATTATCTGCAAGAGTTCATGCGGATATTTTTCGGAAATTTACAAACGCATCCAAGTGTATTGTTCTACTTGGGCGTCCCCACGGTTTCTCTCTCACAAAATTGTGTGTGGAAATTATTGCTGAGTGGTATGGTCGGTACTATGGCTAAATGCGGCGTCCCGCACAGGATGTGCCTAGAGGCAAGATATTTTGGTGGAACACGTGGTGGCACGAGTCGAGTGGCTTGCCACGGCGCGCATGCATCCGCGCCCCTTTTCAGAGGAATTATATATCGGCAACGGCACATGTAGTGGCGACCTTGGTGCTGAAATGTACTCCCCTTCATAGCTCGAAGTCTGTTTGGAATCATACTCGTGCAGAGAACTGACTTAGTGGCGGATCACGGGGTATTATTTACGTATTATTTGGGAACGCACCCTGGTACACAGTATATGAGGTAGCAAAGGTGAGCGCCGACTACCTGCAAAAAAAGAGAATATGGGTATCATAACTCTTCTGTTCCTCACTTAGGAATTCTTAACTGGACATCCGAACGATCTATAATGGAGAATCAGCCCATGGCAAACTCTCGAAGTGTTCTTTTCACCCTCGCTGGCGAGCAGTGGGTTTCCAAAAACTTCTAGCTCGCTGTGCTTTAGCAGCACGCGCTCTCCATTAGCCGCTGTTACCGCTGCTGCCATCAGATGGGCCTCCTCGGCTTCCGTCGTCACATGGACTAATTATCTCAAATAAGAATAGAACGACCTTATCAGAATCTTTCATCAAATTTTTTTTTACCCAAGTGTACTATTAGTTTGATTACTGCCGCAGAATTGACATCATATGAGGACACTTCCATTTTCCCGAAATATTAGTAAAAGACGCTGGTTTCGATACTGGGGGGCGGGGGGGGGGGGGGCACATTCCATTTTTAAGTGAAGAAAAAGTGTTATAATCATGTTCTATCTTCTGCAATGTACATTCTTTGGACTTTTTTTTAAGTAATACCAGCTCAGTGATTTTACAACTGCTCGGAGACAGACGAAAACGTGGTGAAACACTGGCTGAGTTAATTATAACCAGAAAACATCTTCGAAAGCTCGAGATATTCTAATAAACCTTATGTTCTAAGAACGCATTATCGTTCTCTTGAACAGCAGATATAATGAATTGCCATTTGGTAATGGAAAAGGTTTATAAGAGACCATAATATATCTAACAAGTTGAATAACGCTGCATGATATAGTACGGGGCTAAAGGTAATTTAAACTTTTGCATTACACTCTTAACAAATGCTTCTGGAAGGCCTTAAACCGCATGCAGTCAAACAATTATTACTATTTTCCACTTAATGAAGCACAAAATGTTATGAATGTCACGGAGATGACCCCTAAAACAATTTAGATCAGTCAAACTGTGACATATATGAATGTCCGTATAATTGGGTTTTTTTGTATTATGAAAAAACAAATATTGGTTTTTGTCTAGTTTTGCATACTTAACACCGTCCTTGGTATGTTTAAGATGTTACAGAACCATATAGAAAACCGTGCTTCCTGTTTGTCTCCATCCATCGAATCACTGCCCCAGCCATATATGTGCTATTTATTTCATCTTCTTCCTTGCATGTTATTCGTATAGTTCGGATAGTACCCCAGTCGTTCTCAATAAAATCTTCAGTAAGTTTCAAATAGAACTTATGAGATATATGAGTCAGTGTTTTCCCATATGCATCTTTGTAGAGATTCCAGTCGTCGAACACGGACATTGCCAGCATAGAAGTATTCACTCTAAAAGACCATCCTTTCACTTCAAACATCATATACATATACAAATCATCCTGTCGAGATCTATTCTGTACATCAATTTTTGAATCACTTGAATAATACGCTAAGAAAACTTCTGAAATTGCAATGGAAAGCGAAAATGTCTGGGTTATACCCTTTATGGTCCTCTATCTTCCACGAAAAATAGAAGCTACTGGTTGGGTACTGCTGCAAGTGCTGATAAAATATCTCTTCTTGCGTTCCACCTAGAGCACAGACATTGAATTTTGATCTAGTTCAGGAACATTAGCCACCATTCAAACGTGCTGATTTCGTGCCGTCATCGTAAGTTCGGAAAGATGTTTCATAGGAAACCTTCGGATGGCTGTTTTTACAACCCCAATAAATTCCATTCCTCTTTTTTAAAAGTTCTTCGGCTCTTTCAACAGTGACAAAATATGAATCGGCACTAACGATTCAATCAGTTGCGAATAAATTTTCAACTAGTCTCACTAAAACAGCTGGTCCATGCGCATGTTCCGATTCAAAAGGCTGAACATGTGGTTGCGTATCTTTCATTGGGATTTCTATTTTAAAATTAATTTCACTCCTTCCGCAATACAGTGTCTTTCATTCACAACCATTTTCCGGTTTCCTATCAAGAGCAGTGTAGTGTGGAAGTCTTATTTCCATCCAGGGTCCCCCAAGTCCATACCAAAGTGACATACCTTCGTCCACGCCCAAAGTGTGTAACGGAGTTACGAAAGCTTTCAGATGGTCATTTAGAGCTTTCAAAAAGTCAGAATCGCATGCCCACCTGTATTTCTCTGAAACTTGATCGTTTTCAGAGCCCCTGAAAACGATAAAATGCCGTATATGTTCAAAACGATTGCGTGAAATGATCTTTCGGAGCTGCAGAGATTCAGTATATTGTGGAGACATGTTTTTTGAACCAAGTGATATTCTAATTGAAACTTCAAAGCGGTTCATTAACACCATCGAACCGAAAACTTACAAAATTACGCCCCCCTACGGTCTTCTTAAAGCCTTTTCCTTCCAGTCGAGAGTTGGTAGATCGAACTTTTTTTCCGAAGGAGCTACAGGAATCATCGCCAAGAAGAAACCACATGGACAGAGTCCCGAGGACGTATGAATAGCGAAGATAAAACCTGCAACAGGTCTCGTGACTTTCCATTGGAGGATTTTACTGAACCATTCGGAGTCAAGGATACATTTTTCGTTGTCCATTCGGTAGAATGAACTTTTGTAACGCTGTCTTGCATGTAACTGTTTGTCACAGTACGAGGTCTCGACATCATTATTCCGTGAGTGCCATCGCCATACGTGACAGTATGCTGCTCTTCATTGTTCGACACTTCGTTTGTACTAGCAGCCCCATTTATCTTCATGATCGATTTAACTGCTTTTTGAGCAGTTTACTGAACCGTGATATGATCTCCTTGGTTTAACATTACAAATTTTGAGAGTATATATCTTTTTGCGACGAAATCAATCAAATAGTATGGTGAAAATGTCGTATAGTGGCAGAAGATTTTGACCTTTGAGGTTGTCGATATACTACACTGACCTTGCCAGTGATGGATGCAAGGGATCATCGGCCATGCTGCTCCAGGCGAGCTACCATCTAGGTGTTGTCAGCCACGTGTAGTGTTGACATGTACCTCCTGGTTGAGTAATTGTTAGTAATTGTAATTGTAATTATATTTCTTTAAATACAGTAGTGGAGTGGCCACCTGGCACTGTAGCCAGTGCTGGCCAGGTCTCTGACACTAGGTCAGAGACCGTGACTTGCTGGCACCTCGCGGGTGATCTGGAGAGTGCAGTCCACTGCATATAGGGAACTGCACCTCCCCCATCCTAATCTGATGAAAACAAACACCCCTTGGGTCACGAATATACCTTCTGGTCCATCGTTTCTCAATTACCACACAGGCTTTCCCGCGCGTCGACGCCTACCATCGTTCACCTACATGGTATAGGCTAGTTGCACCGCCGTTTGCCCCTGCGTGTTTTCACGGTGCCCTGTTACCATCGAGGTTTATTTTTTCCACCTTCTAAGTTTGATCGTCACCACGCTCCATACGGTTGAGCGTCACCACGCTCCCGAGACAAGACAGTAGCATACCCCAGAGGTGATTGTACGACATTTTGGGCTCCCGACTTCGAAAGTTTTTTTAGGTTTCGTCGTACCTTCACAGTTTACACGAGATTCCGAAAAGGATTGGACGCTCGTACACCTATTTGGTTTCAGGAAATCCCGCACAGCAATACAGGATACCACTATTGGTAACAAATGGAACGACCTAAAAGATATACGCGTGGTGCAAGCGCCCCGCGAAGCCATAAAGGTCCTAAAGGAGCCCCGTCGGCTCAACCGATTCTGGAGAATCCCGAGGAGCTCCTCCAGCACCCTCTGGACAAAACCGTAAAGGTACATGGTCCGCCGCCTTTGGCAACCGAACCTCAAAGGGAATTACCAATAGAGGTTGCAGCGGAGGAGCTATGGCCTCAGCTCGAAGAGCGAGCGAAAGCGCTCGTCACCGTCGCGGTCGAAAATGCATTAACCGTGAAGTAGAAGTCGGATAGCCGGATGGTTCAGCCCTCAATGGACGTCGATGCATATACCCTTATTATGGTTGACCGAGCAGCTCAAGAGCTGTCGGACAGGATACCTGAACTGGTGAAACAGTATCTCTTTACAGATGCTAGGGAGCATGCTTACCGCGCTGTGCAGGACCTTTGGGTTTCCGAGGGATTCTGCGAATCCCGACCTACACAGGTGAACATCACAAATCGCATACCACAAGGGTTCCAAATGGTTATGTCCACCCATTCCAAACACTTACCTACTGATAGTGAGTACCTACAAAGTCCAAGGCACAGTCAAGAGGTCCCGGGGAAGGTAGACCCTCAACACATTTATCTGCCACCAATTACTGGTTTCGTTCAAAAGGATACCCATGGAGGTGGTCCCTAGGACAATTAGTCTGACTCGTTGGATGAGCGACGAAGAAACCAAAAAGGGAAGAAGCGGAGGACGAAGAGGGGAAAGAATCGAGAAAATGATTCAGACCCAGACTCGTCAGACTCCAGTTCCGATACGAGTTCATCGTCGGATGATGACCGTAAACGTAAGAAAAAGAAGAAACCAAACAGGTCGACGAAGAAGTTGTCGAAAAATAACCGAAAGGGTATAAAGCGAAACAATGAGTCGCCCGACTCCGAGACGGACACCAAAATGGACCTGGAGGTGCACCAACCGTTGAACGATATGTTCACCAAAGCGGTTGATTACAGGACTTATCGGTTGATCAACAAGTCTTCTGAATACACCCAAGAGGTTGCTCAGAAGATTACTAAGCACCACAAGAAGCTCAGCTTCCTAATGGGTGACACCACCTTCACAGGTACGGATCCTATTGCGGTGATTGAGTTTCTACAGAAGTTCAAGCTTGCATGTGACCAAAATGGTTTTTCCGAGGGCGCTGCTATGTGGCTATTTCATTTTTACCTGAAAGGACAAGAGTACTACTTGCTGCAGGGTAGGCTCCGCGGCAATACCTTAACGATGTATGAGGATGGCACAGAGATGTTGGAGTCCTACCCAGAGGTGGTCGATTTCCTTTTGGAAACATACGCCACCGATGAGGATATCCAAGAGGCTTAGTCAGAAGTCCTCGCCTACCATCAAAGGTCTGGGCAAACCGAATCGAAGTTTTCGCTCGCGCTGTGGAATCTGAAAAGCCGTTGTGGAAATGTGTTCACTACCTCTAGGTTAAAGTCTCTATTTTCCGACAATGTCGACAAAGCGATTTGTTCCCAGGTACGCAACTACCTGGCCAATAACCGAAAGGTAGACTACAATGGGCTGGTTCGATACTCCCAGGGCCTTGGAGATACCCTTCGGCTGGGAAAGAGACCAGCCGTGCCTCCAGCCTCGAAGGATAAATCCAAAAGGTCTGTCTTGGAAATTGAAGATAACAAAACCCCAGAGGGTAGCTCGCACATCGAAGTACCTACAGGAATCGCTATCCACTTGGTAGCGACCCAGGGGCGGTTCTCGAGACCTTCGAAGGTAGGAAATTGGTCGTCAACGCGTACACCAAACTCGGTAGAATCGCCGCCAAGTGCGATGAGCTCGCAAAGGATGCAGGGAGCGAGCTCCCATAACTCGCCACCCACATCCTACGCCACTGTTTTTACCAACAAGCTTTCGAAGCCCCCCTCAATGGTAACGCGAGACCCCCAAACCGGAGGCCTCGTTTGCTTGTTCTTTCTCGCGACAGACCATTTGGCAAACAATTGTGCTAACTTCTCTCCACAGATGAGAGACCAGGTGATTCAGGCTCGCACGCAGAATCACCAACGCCTCTATGGGTCTTCAACGCAAGCACAAAATATGTTCCAACCGCGTAAAACGGTACAGGTCAATACCGTCGAGGAAACACCAAACTTGGACTCAACCCCTCCCGTACAAGAGGAAAACCCCGAATGGTTGGCGTAATGGCCGAACCCAACTTGCAATTTGAAGGCCAATCGATACACAGAACCTTGAAGGTGGGAGAGAACACGTCACAACCAGTTCCGGTTTGTCATATGAAGTACAACAACTATAAAGTACGTGCTTCAATGTGTTTCTCTGATTGCGTTGCAGTTCCAGTCACCTGCGTGTTGGGTACGCGGGCCGGCCCAAACGTTCTGAACTCCCGCGTCATACCTGAGGCGGTACTTCGGAACTTGAGCCGACCTCCCGACCACAACCCGCTGGTGGATGCAAATGAGCGCCCATTAAACCTTCGAGTTAAGCTCACCACTGTGGTGCAGCTCGGACACCTCAAGATAAGAGTGCAATTCTTTGTTGTCGACCGTCTACCAACAGACTGCCTATTAGGTACGAACTTCATTGATAGACATGTCAAAGCAATCCTTCCTGGTTCCCATACCGTCGCCCTACGTCAGGGGGGACGAATTGCCATTTTTGGTAATACGGAAATCAAACGGGGATGGTTCGTCAAACCGAAGAAGACGATATCCACCGAAACGGTCTCCAACAAAGTGCGCATTACCAAACAGGTTGTTATCCCGCCAATGCCCCAAATATTGGTACCGGTGTCTTGTGCGACTTCCGGGCTGATCATACTACAAAACCATCCGAGGTGAGCACATCGACACCTCACCTTGATGGCCAACGGGATTGTCGACAACATCCCAAATCAACCCTTTAAGGTGTGTCGCAGTAACTTCAGCAGTCACGAGGTGAAGTTGCCGAAAAATACCAATGTAGGCATCGCACTACCAGCACCATAAGGGGTCTTAACCGTAGCTCACACTGATCCCGGCGAGGTCGCCTTCGATAAGGAAGGGGGTGCGCAAATGCGTCCACAACCACAGAGGTATCGATAAATACCAAGGTGGAAGCAAAGATAACCGATAAGGCATCGGTAGAAAAAGAAGAGGAACCTGACCCTGAGAGGCAATGACAAGATACAGTCCAGATCGGTGAAGAAAACGGTCAACTGCGGGGCCGTATTCTCGACCTTCTGGAGGAGTTTGAAACTATGTGGTCAGGCCATCTGGGCCAAATTAAAGCCACACAGCATTGCATCGAGCTCCTCCCTGACTCGAAGCCGATTTATCAGCAACCATACCGTGTAGGTCCGAAGGCGAGAGAAGTAGAACTCAAAGAAGTGAAGCGAATGCTCAAAGAAAGTGTAATTGAACTAGCCAACCCAGATTGGGCTAGTCCGGTGGTTCTGGTTCAAAAGAAAGGTGATAAACGTATGAGGTTCTGTGTGGACTACAGGAGGCTCAATAGCGTGACCGTCAGGGATTCGTACCCGATACCTAGAATGGATGAGTGCATTGACTCCTTGGGAGATGCGCAGGTATTTACCACGTTGGATGCCAATTGTGGTTATTGGCAGGTACCTGTAGGTGAGGAAGATCGATAACAAAACGACCTTCATGTGCCATGCAGGTTAGTTTCGCTTCACTCGAATGCCTTTCGGGTTGCGCAATGCTCCAGCCACCTTTCAAAGGGCGCTGGACATCATCCTTTCGAAGCTTAAGTCGACAGCGGCCTTGGTATACATCGATGATGTAATCATCTACTCCAGATCGGTAGAAGAACATTTTGCTCACGTGCGCACCATACTAACCCTCCTAGCTGAGGTGGGGGTGACGCTGAAGCTAGGCAAATGCGTCTTCTTTACCAGAACGGTTGAGTACCTGGGCCACATCATAGGCCCTGGTACCCTAGAGGTTGCGCCGAGCAATATAAGGGCCGTACAGAAGGTCAAGTTGCCACGATCCCAGACAGGCGTACGATCCTTTAAAGGTTTATGTAACGTCTATCGTCGTTTCGTGAAGGGATTCGCGAAAATAGCGGCTCCCCTCAACAAGAAGCTCCAGAAAGGTGAACCTGAACGGTTTGAGAATCTATCGAACGACGAAATGAATACCTTTGAGGGATTGAAACGAGCGCTGTTGTCGCGGCCAATCTTAGCGTTCCCGAAAACAGGTCTACCGTACACACTGGATACAGATGCATCCTATGCCCAAATTGGTTTTTGTCTCATGCAGGATCAGTACAACACAGACAAATTATCTATAGGGTACTGGAGCCGCACTATGAATGAGGCGGAGCAGAAATACATGGAAACAAAGAAGGAATGTCTAGGAGTAGTGTGTAGCATGTTGGTGCTCCGTCCATACCTGTATGCTGAGCGCTTTACGCTGCGCACGGAACACGATGCCTTAAGGTGGATCCTCGGACTCGCAGATGCGTCCGGTAGACTTGCCCGTTGGAGGTTGAAACTGTCAGAGTTTGAATACGACGCACAGTACCGTCCAGGTATCAAGCACAACATAGCTGATGCTATTACACGATTAAGCAACTCAGGATTAGAGACATAACATGTGGAAGATGATATCCCTTTCGTTTTGGTGTCATCAAATCAAAATGCTACCGGCGAACACCTAGAAGGATGTTGGGACTTACCTGAAGAAGGTGCCTTGCGGAACACCGACATGGAAACGCAGATACTGACCCTAGAGGAAACGAACGTTATGCCCGTAATCCCGAGAGGAATTTACACGAGAACAGGTCCAGGATGCGTACTGCAGAACCCTGGATGACCAAATTGGTTTCAAAGGATCAACATTCGATGTGGACAACAATTGGTACATCTTGAGAAGGTCAACCTTGGATGGTAGCCGTCCAAAAGTGGTTCCGAAGGCACTACGACCGAGAGTCTTTTATCTCGCACACTACCCGCGCCTATCGAGACACCCCGGTGCCACCAGGATGTAATACACCTTGCGGCAACGGTTCTATTGGCCTCATATGGCCCATGATGTCTATACCTTTGTAGGTCAATGCGAATCCTGTGTTCGTACCCGCGGTGGTATTCGAAAGCATCGAACGTACCTCAAGCTGTTTCCAGCAGCGGGTCCGCTGGAGTTTGCTGCGATAGACCTTCTAGGACCACTTCCCAAGACCAGGAACGGGAATCAACACATTCTAGTGATCACCGATAGGTTCTCGAAGCTCACTACAGCGATACCGCTAAAGACGACGAGGTCAACAACGCTGGCGATCGCGTTCCTCAACAATTGGGTCTACCCGTATGGTGCACCACTGTACCTACTTACCGATAACGGTTCAAACCTGGCATCTAAATTCTTCGAAGCAGTCTGTAACCTCTTGTGTATCAAGCACTATTTCACTACTGCCTACCACCCGCAGACAAACGGACAGGTCGAGCGCTTTAACCACACATTGGTATCAAGGCTACGACACTATACGGAAGAGCACCAAACTGGGTGCGATGAGCTGGTGCAACCGCTCACCTACTTCTATAACCTTCAGGTACACCGGTCAACGCAGACCACTCCCTTTGATTTGGATCTTTCGCGACACCCCCCAGGTCTTGGTAGTGAAGGGAGATCATACCACCCGCACTGAAGCTGGCGCACTGACCCCTGCCCAGGTCAAGCTTAATACCCTTGTGCGGTTGAGGAGGGCTCTCAAACATGCAGAGAGCCGCCTCACTGCAGCCCAGAAGCGGTACAAGGCCAACTACGACCGTAGGGTAACCAAAGGGGTCTCTGTATCTTCGGGACAATATGTCTACATAGACAATCCAACTCCAGGTAAAAGACCACGACCGGGTGATGAAGCAGACGATGAAGCTGTTGACAGAGATATCAATTCGAAGCTTCTACCCAAATCAGTGGGACCTTATAAGGTACTGAACGCATTAGACCACACAGTTACGGTTGACAAAGATGGAATACCGAATACGATATCAATTGATCGTATTACAGTAGCACCTGAAACGGTTCAACATCTCATTGAGGCAGGCACCTCAGCCCGAGAGCCCAAAGCTGTAGCTCTGCGCACTCGACCCTCAGAGGACCCCAGCCCAATTGAGGTGAACGAAGACTGTCAACGTGATGATCTGGATAACTACCCTCTAACAGGGACGGAAAATGAACCCCAAACGGTAACAGCGAGAGCTCCCGACCCGGCTCTCACACAAAAAGCTCCCAACTCGGAACATATGAACCCTCGAGGTAGCGTTCCCCCGAAAGATCAGGACCAAACCTCAGAGGAATTTCCCGGTGACCGTCTGGTGGGGCAAACGCGAACCTACAATGGTCTGAAGTACACCGTCAGGTAGTACGGCTGGGGCCCAGGAGGGGACACCGTCGAGCCCCCAGCCGCATCACCCCGACACTTCCGTATCGCGTATTGGCGCCGTCGCAAGGAGCCGATGCCCGCAGACGGCTAACCATAGACCTTTGCGGTACTCAGGCCTAGGGAAGGGGGAGAAAAGACGTCGTTTTTCGTAGAAGGTGGACGCGTATGAGTGTCAGATTACCTACCAGAGAGGATACGCAACAATAACCAAATGTAACAGTAGAAAAGACAATAAGAGACAACAATTTACTTGAAGAAGGAGACAATAAGAATGTCAAGTGGCAGGAGGCCGTCAGAAGAACCTTAAAGGTGAAGCGACAGAAAGTCTAGCCCCTAATCCGGAAGTAGAAGGACCTGTGGGTTTAGGAGCAGTGGGATCAGGATAACCCGTGTTATTGACTACCCACGGAGGAAAATTTGCAGAAATGCTAGAAGCCATCGACCTAGGAGGTAGCGAAAGAGCGGTAGCCTCGCCACTGGGAAGAGGAGTCGAAACCAAAAGAGGATGAACGAAAGGAACAGCGGGAGTGGATTGCAAAACCGCAGGGTTCAAGTTAGCATCTAGAAGGGCATCCGTCAAAGGATTAGATGGCGCAGCAGCAGAGACGTTTGCCAGATTGACAACCTGACGGGTGGCCAGTTGGTACATGTCCAACTGGAACTGAATCCAGAACTCACCAAGTTGGTTCAGCGCCTTTATGTATTGCGCATGGCGCGGCAGCAAAACTTCAAGGAACGTTGACGCAGCAACCACGGACGTAGGCCCAGCCCTCTGAAAGTTGGTGACGCAAGCCTGGCGTATTCGAGCCAGCAAACCGACCATGGCCGGAGAATCCATCATGGGTTGAGGTGGAGAACGAGCAATACCCGCCAACAGATGTCGAACCGGACCAGCAACACGCGAGGAGCTCGGTTGAGTAGGAGTCACACCCGTAGGGATAGGCGACTTACGACCTTGAGGTAACGGCTCGGACGGGAGAGAACCAGCATAACGACCAACCGGTGTCTCCACAGTACCGTGATAAGGTTCGGGGCTCGCCGGAGCTCCATAAACAGGAGGCTCCCGGTATAATATTGGGCGTGGCAAGGCACAATCTCCCAAGTTGCGGGATCGAAAGCTCCCAACCTAGATGGGAATCCCAATGGTAATTCTTGCTCTGCTCGAGATACGAGTCCAAGTCCTTAACGGTATAAGTGGTCCCCTCCATGATGTTCTCGTCACCAAATCGGAAGATATCCTGGGCAACCCTCGGAGGTATGAAGAAGATGCGACCTACAGGTTGAAAACCATCTCGGTATATGTCAGAGCCGGGATTGCGACCATCCCAATCGATACCGTAACGTGCAGCCTCCAGAGCCAGGATGGCAACCAATACGGTCCACTCCGAGAGGGCAATCGACCAAATGAGGTAATACCGCTCTAGGTTCCGGGAAATCTGACTGCCGAAGTACGCCCAGACCGGCGGAGTGGGCACGCTCAGCGACCACGGAACCTCATAGGACTCCCACCGATCTGGTCAAAGCACGTACCAATCGCGTCTGTCCTTCGTAGGTTGTGAGAAGTACTCGACGTTATGAAACATATGCATAACGCGAGTGTAAGAGTTGCAAGTGCGAACGCCACTCTCCGTCGCTGCATCCTCTCCCCACCTACTTTGGTCAGCCCAATTGATAGTGGGGAAAGGCCGATTCAGGGAAACCAAGTCAGGTGAAACCGGAAGGTAAGTCTCCGGAATAGACGGGTACTGGAACACTTGAACCACCAATCGACGGTAATAATCCAGCTCCGGTTCGATGCGCACATACGGTAAGTCGCTCTGATATATCTGCAGGATGAAATACCTCAAAGGTGTATGAAACTGCCGACTCTGGTAACATTCCAGTCGACCCTGACGAGGTTGAGACTTTGGTCCCGTTTCTTCAAAAGCAATGGATCGGAGCGAAGGCGCTCGCAGTCCCAACGGGAAAATCCCAAGTAGGTATCCGAATGTGGTCTGGTAAGAGCTGCCGGAAGTGACGAATTACCCACCGCCACAGGCCAATCGTGCTTCAACAGGTCATTGTTCGTCACCTGGTCGAAGGTAATACCAAAAGGTCCATACTGACTCGTCGTCAGGTTCGCCGCACCGAACGCGAGATTGTGAGCCCAATTGGTTTTGGTCGTCGAAGAAATTCCACAACTGCGTTGGTATGGGTTAGCCGAAGTCCCAGGGGAGACCTGAGTCGCAGGGACAGGCATGCTGCGAAACCCAATGTTGGTAGGCGTCCGCGAAGTCGAGCGAGTCACCCTCTTGGAAATACCACCGCTTCCACGGCCACGCGATGGGCCGCTCCCTGATATGGTCAGGAAGGCCATAGTTCGACCCGACGAACGAGTTGATGACCCGACCTCCACCGCCGCGGTGAACACCAGCCGGTATTCATCCTTCTGAAGTAGAGCCTCCTCGGTCCCTTCTGAGGAGACGACCAACGGATCCAACCTTTCCGGTAGTACCGACACTGACCTTTCGGGTACAACAGTGGCCGGCGTGCGATCGCAAGCAGGTCCAGACCTTTGAGGTATCGTGGAACCGCACCAATTCGACCTTTAAGGCAGAACTGGAGGGATGTCAATCCCCTCGGAATCTCCGACTTCTTCAACCTCAATGGTGACCGGCATTTCACGTCTCCGGAGCACTGGTGCAGCTTATGGGGACGACCCACACCTTCGAGGTGACGGTGACAAATCCACGATGCGGCGCGAGGTGCATCGACGTGGCACCGAATGGGTTCGAACGCGTGCACGGAGGCGGCGCGATGCTTTCATCGCCTTGAGGGTAAACCGGATTGCAAAACCGGGAAAAGGTCGCGCAAATACCGACGGGGCCGCTCAACACCAATAAGGTCTCACAACCGGAAGCTTCCACCACGGACCCAGGCCAAAACCTCAATGGTTGTATCGACGCAGGCTCAGGCCCCACCGGCGCCAGGAGTCAATCCTTACAAGGTAGACGAAACCTGAAAGGTCGAGAAGCCTGGAATCCTTCAAAGAAAGCCGTACAGCACGGTTACGGTTGCGTCGCCGCCAATTAAGGGCAGCAATACCTGAAGGGTTGTCAAGCCGTGGGAACGAGCAGGCGGGACAGCGCGCGCAGGGACCTAAGAGGAAACTGAATTTTGACTAACCGGAAAGGGCGAAATACCAACCTGGTTAGACAGGGGGCTATGCGGAAGCAGAATCGCAAGCAAGCAGGGCCACTACCGAAAAGGTGTCCGCGAGCGCGCTATTTACACTGCATCGCCCTCATGAGAGTTCCTACCTGAATGGTTTTCGCTCAATTCGTGCGCCGCCGTCGTCGCGCGCCCTCCCCAACGGACACTGGCGCCGAGTTCTGAACCTCAAGGGATTGCGCGACGCGCACCGTGAGCAACCGCCGACGGACACCACTCCGATGCCCGCGCCGCTGTCGCTCTCTACAACTCTATGGTTTGATGGAAGGAGACACGGGGCGTGTCTCACGGGTACGAAGGGGGTCTGTCGAATAGAGTCGGAAGGGCTGCGCTTTGAGGTTGTCAATCACTGACCTTGTAGATGATGGTTGCAAGGGATCATGGGCCATGCAGTTCCGGGCGAGCTACCATCTAGGTGTTGTCAGCCACGTGTAGTGTTGACATGTACCTCCTGGTTGAGTAGTTGTTAGTAATTGTAATTGTAATTATATTTATTTTAGTACAGTGGTGGCCTGGCCGCCTGCCACTGTAGCCAGTACCGGCCAGGTCTCTGACACTAGGTAAGAGACCGTGCCTTGCTGGCACCTCCCGGATGATCTGACGAGTGCAGTCCACTGCATATAGGGAACTGAACCTTCCCCATCCTAATCTGATAAAGACAGGCACCCCTTGGGCCACGACTATACCTTTTGGTTCATCGTTTCTCATCGGTGCGCGACGCACAATCCCTTGAGGTTCAGAAGTCGGCGCCAGTGTCCGTTGGGGAGGGCGCGCGACGACGGCGGCGCACGAATTGAGCGACAAACATTCAGGTAGGAACTCTCATGAGGGCGATGCAGTGTAAATAGCGCGCTCGCGGACACCTTTTCGGTAGTGGCCCTGCTTGCTTGCGATTCTGCTTCCGCATAGCCCCCTGTCTAACCAGGTTGGTATCTCGCCCTTTCCGGTTACTCAAAATTCAGTTTCCTCCTAGGTCCCTGCGCGCGCTGTCCCGCCTGCTCGTTCCCACGGCTTGACAACCCTTCAGGTATTGCTGCCCTTAATTGGCGGCGACGCAACCGTAACCGTGCTGTACGGCTTTCTTTGAAGGATTCCAGGCTTCTCGACCTTTCAGGTTTCGTCTACCTTGTAAGGATTGACTCCTGGCGCCGGTGGGGCCTGAACCTGCGTCGATACAACCATTGAGGTGTTGGCCTGGGTCCGTGGTGGAAGCTTCCGGTTGTGAGACCTTATCGGTGTTGAGCGGCCCCGTCGGTAATTGCGCCAACTTTTTCCGGTTTTTCAATCCGGTTTACCCTCAAGGCAATGAAAGCATCGCGCCGCTTCTGCGCACGCGTTAGAACCCATTCGGTGCCACGTCGATGCACCTCGCGCCGCATCGTGGATTGGTCACCGTCACCTCGAAGGGATGGGTCGTCCCCACAAGCTGCAACAGCGCTCGAGAGACGTGAAATGCCGGTCACCATTGAAATTGAAGAAGTCGGAGATTCCGAGGGGATTGATACCCCTGCATTTATGCCTTTCAGGTTGGATTGGTTCCGCTCCACGATACCTCAAAGGTCTGGAACCACTCGCGACCGTACGCTGGCAACTGTTGCACCTGAAAGGTCGATGTTGGTACTACTGGAAAGGTTGGATACGGTGGCCGTCTCCTCAGAACGGACCGAGTAGGCGCCACTTCAGAAGGATGAGTACCCACTGGTGTTCACGGCAGCGGGGGAGATCGCGTCATCACCTCGTTCGTCGGGTCGAGCTATGGCCTTCCTAACCATATCAGGGAGCGGCCCATCGCGTGGCCGTGGAAGCGGTGGTATTACCAAGAGGGTGACTAGCTCGACTTCTCGAACGCCTACCAACATTGGTTTTCGCAGCGTGCCTGTCCCTGCGACACAGTTCTCCCCTGGGACTCCGGCTGGCCCATACCAACGCAGTGGTGGACTTCCTCCGACAACACAAACCAATTGGGCTCACAATCTCGCACTCGGAGCGGCGAACCGGACGACGAGTCAGTATGGACCTTTTGGTATTACCTTCGACCAGGTGACGAACAATGACCTGTTGAAGCACGATTGGCCTGTGGCGGTGGGTAATTCGTCACTTCCGGCAGCTCTTACCAGACCACATTCGGATACCTACTTGGGATTTTCCCGTTGGGACTGCGAGCGCCTTCGCTCCGCTCCATTGCTTTTGAAGAAACGGGACCAAAGTCTCAACCTCGTCAGGGTCGACTGGAATGTTACCAGAGTCGGCAGTTTCATACACCTTTGAGGTATTTCATCCCGCTGATATATCTGAGCGACTTTCCATATGTGCGCATCGAACCAGAGCTGGATTATTACCGTCGATTGGTGGTGCAAGTGTGCCAGTACCCGTCTACTCCGGAGACTTATCTTCCGGTTTCACCTGACTTGGTTTCCCTGAATCATCCTTTCACCACTATCAATTGGGCTGACCGTAGTAGGTGGGGCGAGGATGCAGCGACGGAGAGTCGCATTCGTACTTGCAACTCTTACACTCGCGTTATGCATATGCTTCATAATGTCGAGTAGTTCTCACAACTTACGAAGGACAGACGAGATTGATACGTGATTCGAACAGAGTTGTGGGAGTCCTATGAGGTTCCTTTATCACTGAACGTGCCCACTCCGCCGGTCTTGGCGTACTTCGGGAGTCAGATTTCCCGGAACCTAGAGCGATATATCCTCATTTGGTGGATTGCTCTCTCGGAGTGGACCGTGTTGGTTGCCATCCTGGCTCTGGAGACCACCCGTTACGGTATAGATTGGGATTGTCGCAATCCCGACTCTGATATATACCGAGATGGTTTTCAACCTGTAGGTCGCATCTTCTTCATACCTCTGAGAGTTGCCCAGGATATTTTTCGATTTAATTACGAAACATCGTGAAGAGGACCAATTATACCGTTAAGGACTTGAACTCGTATCTCGAGCAGAGCAAGAATTACCATTGGGATTCCCATCAAGGTTGGGAGGCTTTCGATCCCGCAACTTGGGAGATTGTGCCTTGCCACGCCCAATATTATACCGGGAGCCTCCTGTTTATGGAGCTCCCGCGAGCCCCGAACCTTATCACGGTACTGTCGAGACACCGGTTGGTCGTTATGCTGGTCCTCTCCCGTCCGAGCCGTTACCTCAAGGTCGTAAGTCGCCTATCCCTACGGGTGTGACTCCTACTCAACCGAGCTCCTCGCGGGTTGCTGGTCCGGTTTGACCTCTGTAGGCGGGTATTACTCGTCCTCCACCTCAACCCATGATGGATTCTCCAGCCGTGGTCGGTTTGCTGGCTCGAATTCGCCAGTCTTGCGTCACCAACTTTCAAAGGGCTGGGCCTACCTCCGTGGTTGCTGCATTAACGCTCCTTGAAGGTTTGCTGCCGCGCCATGCGCAATACATGAAGGCGCTGAACCAACTTAGTGAGTTCCGGAATCAGTTCCAGTTGGACATGTACCAACCGGCCACCCATCAGGTTACCATTCTGGCAAGCGTCTCTGCTGCTGCGCCATCTGATCCTTTGACGGATCCCCTTCTAGGTGCTAACTTGAACCCTGCCGTTTTGAAACCCGCTCCGGCGGTTCCTTTCGTTCATCCTTTTTTTAATTTGACTCCTGTTCCCAGTGGCGGGGCTACCGCTCCTTTGTTACCTTCTAGGTCGATGGCTCCTAGCATTTCTGCAAGTTTTCCTCTGTGGGTGGTCAATAACACGGGTCCTCCTGATTCCATTGTTCCTAAACCGACAGGTCCTTCTTAAACTAAATTGTTGTCTCTTCTTGTCTCTTCTACTGTTTCATTTGGTTGTTCTTTCGTATTCTCCCTTGTAGGTAATCTGACACGCATATGCGTCCACCTTCTTCGGAAAACGACGTCTTTTCTTCCCCTTCCTTAGGTCTGAGTACCGTAAAGGTCTAAGTTAAGCCGTCTGCGGGCATCGGCTCCTTGCGACGGCGCCAATACCTGATACGGAAGTGTGGGGGTGTTGCGGCTGGGGGTTCGAGGGTGTCCCCTTCTGGGCACCAGCCGTACCACCTGACGGTGTACTTCAGATCAGTGTAGGTTCGCGTGTGGCTCACCAGACGGTCACCGGGAAATTCCTCTGAGGTTTGGTTCTGATCTTTCGGGGGAACGCTTCCTCGAGGGTTCATATGTTCCGAGTTGGGAGCTTTGTGTGTGGGAGCCGGGTCGGGAGCTCTCGCTGTTACCGTTTGGGGTTCAGTTTCTGTCCCTGTTAGAGGGTAGTTATCCAGATCATCACGTTGACGGTCTTCGTTCACCTCAATTGGGCTGGGGTCCTCTGAGGGTCGAGTGCGCAGAGCTACAGCTTTGGGCTGTCGGGCTGAGGTGCCTGCCTCAATGCGATGTTGAACCGTTTCAGGTGCTACTGTAATACGGTCAGTTGATATCGTATTCGGTATTCCATCTTTGTCAACCGTAACGGTGTGGTCTAATGCGTTCAGTACCTTATAAGGTCCCACTGATTTGGGTAGAAGCTTCGAATTGATATCTCTGTCAACAGCTTCATCGTCTGCTTCATCACCCGGTCGTGGTCTTTTACCTGGAGTTGGATTGTCTATGTAGACATATTGTCCCGAAGATACAGAGACCCCTTTGGTTACCCTACGGTCGTAGTTGGCCTTGTACCGCTTCTGGGCTGCAGTGAGGCGGCTCTCTGCATGTTTGAGAGCCCTCCTCAACCGCACAAGGGTATTAAGCTTGACCTGGGCAGGGGTCAGGGCGCCAGCTTCAGTGCTGGTGGTATGATCTCCCTGCACTACCAAGACCTGGGGGGTGTCGCGAAAGATCCAAATCAAAGGGAGTGGTCTGCGTTGACCGGTGTACCTGAAGGTTATAGAAGTAGGTGAGCGGTTGCACCAGCTCATCCCACCCAGTTTGGTGCTCTTCCGTATAGTGTCGTAGCCTTGATACCAATGTGTGGTTAAAGCGCTCGAACTGTCCGTTTGTCTGCGAGTGGTAGGCAGTAGTGAAATAGTGCTTGATACACAAGAGGTTACAGACTGCTTCGAAGAATTTAGATGACAGGTTTGAACCGTTATCGGTAAGTAGGTACAGTGGTGCACCATACGGGTAGACCCAATTGTTGAGGAACGCGATCGCCAGCGTTGTTGACCTCGTCGTCTTTAGCGGTATCGCTGTAGTGAGCTTCGAGAAACTATCGGTGATCACTAGAATGTGCTGATTCCCGTTCCTGGTCTTGGGAAGTGGTCCTAGAAGGTCTATCGCAGCAAACTCCAGCGGACCCGCTGCTGGAAACAGCTTGAGGTACGTTCGATGCTTTCGAATACCACCGCGGGTACGAATACAGGATTCGCATTGACCTACAAAGGTATAGACATCATGGGCCATATGAGGCCAATAGAACCGTTGCCTCAAGGTGTATTACATCCTGGTGGCACCGGGGTGTCTCGATAGGCGCGGGTAGTGTGCGAGATACAAGACTCTCGGTCGTAGTGTTTTCGGAACCACTTTTGGACGGCTACCATCCAAGGTTGACCTTCTCAAGATGTACCAATTGTTGTCCACATCGAATGTTGATCCTTTGAAACCAATTTGGTCATCCAGGGTTCTGCAGTACGCATCCTGGACCTGTTCTCTTGTAAATTCCTCTCGGGACTACGGGCATAACGTTCGTTTCCTCTAGGGTCAGTATCTGCGTTTCCATGTCGGTGTTCCGCAAGGCACCTTCTTCAGGTAAGTCCCAACATCCTTCTAGGTGTTCGCCGGTAGCATTTTGATTTGATGACACCAAAACGAAAGGGATATCATCTTCCACATGTTATGTCTCTAATCCTGAGTTGTTTAATCGTGTAATAGCGTCAGCTATGTTGTGCTTGATACCTGGACGGTACTGTGCGTCGTATTCAAACTCTGACAGTTTCAACCTCCAACGGGCAAGTCTACCGGACGCATCTGCGAGTCCGAGGATCCACCTTAAGGCATCGTGTTCCGTGCGCAGCGTAAAGCGCTCAGCATACAGGTATGGACGGAGCACCAACATGCTACACACTACTCCTAGACATTCCTTCTCGGTTTCCATGTATTTCTGCTCCGCCTCATTCATAGCGCGGCTCCAGTACCCTATGGATAATTTGTCTGTGTTGTGCTGATCCTGCATGAGACAAAAACCAATTTGGGCATAGGATGCATCTGTATCCAGTGTGTACGGTAGACCTGTTTTCGGGAACGCTAAGATTGGCCGCGACAACAGCGCTCGTTTCAATTCCTCAAAGGTATCCATTTCGTCGTTCGATAGATTCTCAAACCGTTCAGGTTCACCTTTCTGGAGCTTCTTGTTGAGGGGTGCCGCTATTTTCGCGAATCCCTTCACGAAGCAACGATAGACGTTACATAAACCTTTAAAGGATCGTACGGCTGTCTGGGATCGTGGAAACTTGACCTTCTGTACGGCCCTTATATTGCACAGCGCAACCTCTAGGGTACCAGGGCCTATGATGTGGCCCAGGTATTCAACCGTTCTGGTAAAGAAGACGCATTTGCGTAGCTTCAGCGTCACCCCCACCTCAGCTAGGAGGGTTAGTATGGTGCGCACGTGAGCAAAATGTTCTTCTACCGATCTGGAGTAGATGATTACATCATCGATGTATACCAAGGCCGCTGTCGACTTAAGCTTCGAAAGGATGATGTCCAGCGCCCTTTGAAAGGTGGCTGGAGCATTGCGCAACCCGAAAGGCATTCGAGTGAAGCGAAACTAACCTGCATGGCACATGAAGGTCGTTTTGTTATCGATCTTCCTCACCTACAGGTACCTGCCAATAACCACAATTGGCATCCAACGTGGTAAATACCTGCGCATCTCCCAAGGAGTCAATGCACTCATCCATTCTAGGTATCGGGTACGAATCCCTGACGGTCACGCTATTGAGCCTCCTGTAGTCCACACAGAACCTCATACGTTTATCACCTTTCTTTTGAACCAGAACCACCGGACTAGCCCAATCTGGGTTGGCTAGTTCAATTACACTTTCTTTGAGTATTCGCTTCACTTCTTTGAGTTCTACTTCTCTCGCCTTCGGACCTACACGGTATGGTTGCTGATAAATCGGCTTCGAGTCAGGGAGGAGCTCGATGCAATGCTGTGTGGCTTTAATTTGGCCCAGATGGCCTGACCACATAGTTTCAAACTCCTCCAGAAGGTCGAGAATACGGCCCCGCAGTTGATCGTTTTCTTCACCGATCTGGACTGTATCTTGCCATTGCCTCTCAGGGTCAGGTTCCTCTTCTTTTTCTACCGATGCCTTATCGGTTATCTTTGCTTCCACCTTGGTATTTATCGATACCTCTGTGGTTGTGGACGCATTTGCGCACCCCCTTCCTTATCGAAGGCGACCTCGCCGGGATCAGTGTGAGCTACGGTTAAGACCCCTTATGGTGCCGGTAGTGCGATGCCTACATTGGTATTTTTCGGCAACTTCACCTCGTGACTGCTGAAGTTACTGCGACACACCTTAAAGGGTTGATTTGGGATGTTGTCGACAATCCCGTTGGCCATCAAGGTGAGGTGTCGATGTGCTCACCTCGGATGGTTTTGTAGTATGATCAGCCCGGAAGTCGCACAAGACACCGGTACCAATATTTGGGGCATTGGCGGGATAACAACATGTTTGGTAATGCGCACTTTGTTGGAGACCGTTTCGGTGGATATCGTCTTCTTCGGTTTGACGAACCATCCCCGTTTGGTTTCTGTATTACCTAAAATGGCAATTCGTCCCCCCTGACGTAGGGCGACGGTATGGGAACCAGGAAGGATTGCTTTGACATGTCTATCAATGAAGTTCGTATCTAATAGGCAGTCTGTTGGTAGACGGTCGACAACAAAGAATTGCACTCTTATCTTGAGGTGTCCGAGCTGCACCACAATGGTGAGCCTAACTCGAAGGTTTAATGGGCGCTCATTTGCATCCACCAGCGGGTTGTGGTCGGGAGGTCGGCTCAAGTTCCGAAGTACCGCCTCAGGTATGACGCGGGAGTTCAGAACGTTTGGGCCGGCCCGCGTACCCAACACGCAGGTGACTGGAACTGCAACGCAATCAGAGAAACACATTGAAGCACGTACTTTATAGTTGTTGTACTTCATATGACAAACCGGAACTGGTTGTGACGTGTTCTCTCCCACCTTCAAGGTTCTGTGTATCGATTGGCCTTCAAATTGCAAGTTGGGTTCGGCCATTACGCCAACCATTCGGGGTTTTCCTCCTGTACGGGAGGGGTTGAGTCCAAGTTTGGTGTTTCCTCGACGGTATTGACCTGTACCGTTTTACGCGGTTGGAACATATTTTGTGCTTGCGTTGAAGACCCATAGAGGCGTTGGTGATTCTGCGTGCGAGCCTGAATCACCTGGTCTCTCATCTGTGGAGAGAAGTTAGCACAATTGTTTGCCAAATGGTCTGTCGCGAGAAAGAACAAGCAAACGAGGCCTGCGGTTTGGGGGTCTCGCGTTACCATTGAGGGGGGCTTCGAAAGCTTGTTGGTAAAAACAGTGGCGTAGGATGTGGGTGGCGAGTTATGGGAGCTCGCTCCCTGCATCCTCTGCGAGCTCATCGCACTTGGCGGCGATTCTACCGAGTTTGGTGTACGCGTTGACGACCAATTTCCTACCTTCGAAGGTCTCGAGAACCGCCCCTGGGTCGCTACCAAGTGGATAGCGATTCCTGTAGGTACTTCGATGTGGGAGCTACCCTCTGGGATTTTGATATCTTCAATTTCCAAGACAGACCTTTTGGATTTATCCTTCGAGGCTGGAGGCACGGCTGGTCTCTTTCCCAGCCAAAGGGTATCTCCAAGGCCCTGGGAGTATCGAACCAGCCCATTGTAGTCTACCTTTCGGTTAGTGGCCAGGTAGTTGCGTACCTGGGAACGGATCGCTTTGTCGACATTGTCGGCAAATAGAGACTTTAACCTAGAGGTAGTGAACACATTTCCACAACGGGTTTCCAGATTCCACAGCGCGAGCGAAAACTTCGATTCGGTTTGCCCAGACCTTTGATGGTAGGCGAGGACTTCTGACTAAGCCTCTTGGATATCCTCATCGGTGGCGTATGTTTCCAAAAGGAAATTGACCACCTCTGGGTATGACTCCAACATCTCTGTGCCATCCTCATATATCGTTAAGGTATTGCCGCGGAGCCTACCCTGCAGCAAGTAGTACTCTTGTCCTTTCAGGTAAAAATGAAATAGCCACATAGCAGCGTCCTCGGAAAAACCATTTTGGTCACATGCAAGCTTGAACTTCTGTAGAAACTCAATCACCGCAATAGGATCCGTACCTGTGAAGGTGGTGTCACCCATTAGGAAGCTGAGCTTCTTTTGGTGCTTAGTAATATTCTGAGCAACCTCTTGGGTGTATTCAGAAGACTTGTTGATCAACCGATAAGTCCTGTAATCAACCGCTTTGGTGAACATATCGTTCAACGGTTGGTGCACCTCCAGGTCCATTTTGATGTCCGTCTCGGAGTCGGGCGACTCATTGTTTCGCTTTATACCCTTTCGGTTATTTTTCGACAACTTCTTCGTCGACCTGTTTGGTTTCTTCTTCTTCTTACGTTTACGGTCATCATCCGACGATGAACTCGTATCGGAACTGGAGTCTGACGAGTCTGGGTCTGAATCATTTTCTCGATTCTTTCCCCTCTTCGTCCTCCGCTTCTTCCCTTTTTGGTTTCTTCGTCGCTCATCCAACAAGTCAGACGAATTGACCTTGGGACCACCTCCATGGGTATCCTTTTGAACGAAACCAGTAATTGGTGGCAGATAAATGTCTTGAGGATCTACCTTCCCCGGGACCTCTTGAATGTGCCTTGGACCTTGTAGGTACTCACTATCAGTAGGTAAGTGTTTGGAATGGGTGGCCTGAACCATTTGGAGCCCTTGTGGTATGCGCTTTGTGATGTTCACCTGTGTAGGTCGGGATTCGCAGAATCCCTCGGAAACCCAAAGGTCCTGCACAGCGCAGTAAGCATGCTCCCTAGCATCTGTAAAGAGATACTGTTTCACCATTTCAGGTATCCTTTCCAACAGCTCTTGAGCTGCTCGGTCAACCATAATACGGGTATATGCATCGACGTCCATTGAGGGCTGAACCATCCGGTTATCCGACTTCTCCTTTACGGTTAATGCATCCTCGACCGCGAGGGTGACGAGCGCTTTCGCTCGCTCTTCGAACTGAGGCCATAGCTCCTCCGCTGCAACCTCTATTGGTAATTCCCTTTGAGGTTCGGTTGCCAAAGGCGGCGGACCATGTACCTTTACGGTTTTGTCCAGAGGGTGCCAGAGGAGCTCCTCGGGATTCTCCAGATTCGGTTGAGCCGATGGGGCTCCTTTAGGACCTTTATGGCTTCGTGGGGCGCTTGCACCACGCGTATATCTTTTAGGTCGTTCCATTTGTTACCAATAGTGGTATCCTGTATTGCTGTGCGGGATTTCCTGAAACCAAATAGGTGTACGAGCGTCCAATCCTTCTCGGAATCTCGTGTGAACTGTGAAGGTACGACGAAACCTAAAAAACCTTTCGAAGTCGGGAGACCAAAATGTCGTACAATCACCTCTGTAGTATGCTACTGCCTTGTGTCGGGGGCTTGGTGACGCTCAACCTTAGGAGATAGACGTAATAAACCTCGATGGTAACAGGGCACTGTGAAAACCCGCAGGGGCAAACGGAGGTGCAACTAGCCTATACCGTGTATGTGAACGATGGTAGGCGTCGACGCGCGGGAAAGCCTGTGTGGTAGTTGGGAACCGATGAACCAAAAGGTATAGTCTTGACCCAAGTGTAGAGCAACGCCCAGTTAGGGGATACTTGAAGATGCAACTCATAGAATGAGGGTTGAACCCTCCGAGGGTTATGACTATGATCCCCTCTAAGGTGTGCTGAGGTGGCACTCTTTTCTGGTTAGAGTTCGCCTATAAGGGAAGATTCGGATGGCCCATGGTTGGATTGGCCCCGTGATACACGTGGCTTAATTTTGGCACCGATTTTCGGATATTTGTTAGAACGTTGGACTTTTGGGCCCTGACAGTGGGATCTCCACGTGTATGGCCCTGAGCAGGTGTGCACTACTGTAGAGTTTAGTTAGTGGGCCCTACTTAGGGAGATGAGAACTGACAGTCCGAAGCTCAGAGTAAATAGGAACCAAGGTTGGTCTTTGATACCTTTAGAGGTTCTTCGCCGCCATCGTTTCGGCCTTACAACCCGGAACGGGCTCTGGTTAGCAACGCCTGCGTAGGGACACGACTCCACTTGGAGAGTGCCCACGTTTGGGTTCCGTGCAACCACCCCCTTGGGACCGCTCAGACGACCTGCGTGCACGATACCCCGTGGGGGTTCTGCTTACTTGTTGCGTGCTTTTTGTGTTTCCTTTCGAGGAAAGGTTTTCGCCCCTGTATTGGGTTTCTTTTGTTGTTTCGCCCCTTTTCTGGTTCTCGGGTCCGGTGCCTGTTAGTGCCCGACCCTCGCCCTGTTTTTCCTCTTCGCCGGATTTTCCCCCATTCTTTGGGATACCCATACCCATTCCCGACCAAACGGTTTCTACCCCTCACCTCCGTCGGTACTGCCGGAATCCCCCGTGGGAGTTACACCCCACACTACGGGTGGAACGGAGGGCTCTGTCTCTGAGTCTGCCTCCTCCAGGGAGCAAGGCTTCGAACACCTTGAGAGCACTTCCCGTCGCCGGGTTTTGCTCCACAAGTGGTCTCCCGACTTAGAATCCGTTCTCGGACTTTTGGGTTGGTTATCCACGTGTTGGAATATCTCTTGGAAGAGGAAGCACCGTCGTGAAGATTTGTTGTAGTGGTCTCCTTTGGAAAGGGTGGAATTGGTTTTTATTTTTGTTTTGTGTTACGTCATCCGTTCTCCGGGAATCTCGTGATCGAATTCTATCGTTACCCCGAATCGTCGGTATCGTGTCTGCAGCATGTCCCCGATTACCCGTGGTTCCAGGACTGGATCGAACCGTCAAGCGGATTCAGTGCCCCCGGCCCCGCCTAGGTCGAGGAACTCAATTCCCGAAGATCGGAACGATTCCGGTATCGATCCGGACACTCGGAGAGCACCCTCAGTGGTTTCAGGTCCTCGAGAGGTCGTGGCTGTGGGCCCAGCTCCAGTGGTGGAGACCCCCTCAGAAGCACCCCGAAGTCGGGCCGACCCTGAATTACAGCGCCTGGAGACTCGAATCGCTATCGCCAACGCGGCTCACGTCGAGCTCCTTCAGGAGGTTACTACCCTCCGCCGCAAGGTGGAGGACGCCCAGGTGCGGGGACTCGCCGATGACCTTCGTACCCTGAGAAGGGATGTGAACTCCCTTTTGGAAAGCTTTGGTACCCCTGGGGTCTTGATCCAGGAGTACCGGAGCCTCGTGGAGGAACACTGCGTGCAAGCGGAACGCTTCCGAGCTTGGCTGGACACCCTCGAGGCCATTATCCGTATGGACGGAGACCCAAAAGCCTCGAAGGATAAACCCGACGTTTCGGAAGACGAAGAACACCGCTCCGCTAAACGGGACCGCCGCAAGTCCAAGAAGAGGGTTCACCTCCAAGAGGATTTATCGGATTCCGATCCCAATCGCTCGTCATCGAGTTCGTCCTCCGAATCTTCAGATAGTGAAGATGGACGCCGGTCATCCCGGGCGACTCGGTCGAAGGCTACTTACACCTCTCAAGGGGCAATCCGTACCCGGAAGGAGGGTAGGAAACACCTTGGATTAAGGGAGCTGAAGCCAACGAATCCTCTCTATCGGAAGCTGCTATCGTACCGCCAGTACCGGTTGGATAACCCTTCGGGAGATCGAACATCTCGCGGAACGGGTAAGGTCAAGGACTACATCAAAAGGCTGAGCATCACCCTACAGAAGAGGGAGTTCACAGGAACAGACCCAATTCTGGTGCTCGATTTCCTTGCGAGGTTTGTCCAGGAGGCTGACATCCTCGGTATGAGTGAAGCGCAAGCGTATCTTGCATTACCCTATTTCTTAAAGGGGATGGCTGAAGGCCAGTTCAACTCCGTCCGTGGATCATCCCGAGCCTCGGAAGGGGGAGTCACGTGCTGGCCCGAAGCGGTGCAGTACCTCTTGAGGTCATACGCTACTGGAAATGCGATTCAGGAAGCAATCCTTGCATTAAGGGATACGCGGCAGAAGCCGATGGAAACCGAAACGGTGTATTCAACTCGCTTGAATAAAGCGTTTCACCGATGCGGGAATGTATTCCCCGCCTAAGAGAGATGCACCATGTTTGTGAATGGTTTGGACCCCTCGATAAGGGCATTGGTTGCCCGACATCGGGAAGAGAAGCGCAAGCTGACCTACTTGGAACTGGTTCAGTACGCCCAGGCTGAGGGGGATACTCCCCGTGCCCGGCAGAACCGAAAGAGTCGGCCGACACGTGCACTCCTCGCCGATGGAGGTAACTCGTCTTTGTCACTCGCAGGAGGCCCTGCCCCTGTGGGGGTCAATGATAACATTCAATTCATGGGAAGTAACCCCGAATCTATGGGTACGTCTGAGTTGCCGTCGACATCCGCTCCGACTACGGATGATGACCCTGCGCTCTATACCCAAGGACGGAGGGTGCCAGCCGCATCGCTCCCTTTTGCGAATACCGCTGCTCGGTTCTCTCGCCCCGGATGGAGGGATACAGCACCACGTCGCGTGGGTTCACGTCCACAACCGAACCCGGCAGAGCTGATTTGCTATTTGTGTTACCTCCGTGTTCACAAAGCACCAGACTGCACATTTCTTCTGCTGGAGGGTTCACGAATTACCGCTCAGTACGAGGCTCTGACCCCTGAGGAGAAAGCTCGAGTCCCGAGTAGGTCCTATGAGGAACAAAGGATACTCCGAGCTCACCTTGCTGACAGGGATACAGAACTTGTACCCGCGAACGGGGAACAACCGGTCCCCTTCGAGGCAGCTGCACCGAATTCGGTGGGGTCCGCTTCGAAAAACTAAACTTGGGAGTCTCCCCTGCGGGAGGGGCGTCTTCTAAGCCGGAGTTGAAGACGCCCGAGGCGCTCCAGCTTCGCTCCCCAGCTGTGACTATCCTTTCAAGGAGAACGGCTGACACAGACGTTAACTCGAGATACTTTAGTGTCCTCCGTCTCCCGTGGATACGGTCCCGTAATCTCCGTATTCCGGATCGAGTTATGGTAATGGCCAAGCGGAATTATAAAGTATTCGCCGACTTCGGCCTGTCCAACAAGTTTATGGTTCGTCAAATATCTGTCCTGGATACAGGAGCCGCTCCTAACTTAATTCATGTTGAATTGTTACCTCCGCTGCTCCGGGTTCAAGTTCGTACCGGTCCACGTTTGGATATCGCCGATGCGAACAACAATCCGCTACGGACACTGGGTACAATTTCCCTCATGGTGAGGTTAGGCTCCTATCTCGTTCAACTAGAGTTTATTGTATGCAAGTCCATTGCAGCACCAGTCATACTGGGTTGTGACTTTTGCGACCGCTTCGTGGAAGCCATCCGTCCTCGGAATAGAACTGTGGAACTCGAAGACGGGTCTACGATCCCAATCGTTCGTAACCCCTTACAGGGAGCAGCGCGAACACGCGTTCCTCTCCCTCTCGCGCAGGAATCTGTGAAGAAGGACCCGGTGTCTACACGGGTAAAGGTTGCGAGGTCAGTGGCTATCCCGCCAGAAACCCAGGTTTGGGTCACAGTTGTTACCAAGCAAATTGGTGTGCATGTGGTACAACCGAACCCGTCTCTGTATACGCGGCGTCAACTCGCCCTTGCGAATGGGGTTGTCTCCGTGGAACCGGATAAACCTTTCAAGGTTTTGGTAGCCAACTTTGGAAAGACAACGCAGCATTTGGTCAAACACCAGATCCTGGGTTCTGTTCTTCCACACCCGCATGCGGTCGTACCTACAAAGATCTCTATCGCAAAGATCCTTGGTGTGGCGGACCCTAAGGAGGGGGAGGACACTGCCGAAATCGCGGAAGACGGTGAGCATACGACTGTAGCTCCACACGCTGAACACTTTAAACCTCAGGAGGTTACGGCCCCTATCACAGGAGCAGACCAGACGGATCCTGTTCAGGAATTGGAGAAATGGGATCTCAACCATGTACCCGCATCTCATCGGGAGAAGCTGAGGCACATGCTTCGTGAATTTACCCCCATGTGGGATGGTTCCCTTGGAACTATTGGGATTACAGAACACCGCATCGACTTGTTACCGAACACTCGGCCTATTGCCCAACACCCTTACAGGGCTGGACCAAAAGCTCGGGAAGAGGAGAAATCTCAGGTGGAGAAGATGCTTAAAGCTGGCGTAATTGAACCTGCCCAGTCCGCTTGGGCCTCACCAGTGGTGTTAGTTCCGAAACCGGATGGATCGTTGCGTTTCTGCATCGATTACAGACGCCTGAACGAGGTAACCATTAAGGATGTGTACCCGATCCCTCGGATGGACGAATACATCGACTCCCTTGGGAGCGCTACTGTTTTCTCTACCCTCGACGCCAATTCGGGCTACTGGCAAGTCCCTATTAGGGAGGAAGATCGAGACAAAACGGCTTTCGTGTGTCATCAAGGACTTTTCCGATTCCGGAGGATGTTTTTTGGGTTGACAAATGCCCCCGCAACGTTTCAACGGGCGATAGACATTCTGTTGGCTCCCTTCGAGTGGAGGACGTGTCTAGTGTATTTAGACGACATTGTTGTCTTCTCCAACAACCTGGATCACCACCTCGAACACGTCAGGGACGTAATGAAGATACTCCGCGACGCGGGAATCACCTTGAAACTCAAGAAGTGCGAGTTTTTCACCGATTCGGTTAAATATCTGGGTCAAATAATCCGTCCCGGACAGCTTTCAATCGATGAAGTACGAGTGAAATCCTTGAAGGAAGCAAAACACCCGAAAACTCAAACGGAGTTGCGATCCTTCTTAGGTCTGTGTAACGTGTATCGCCGATTCGTCCCGAACTTTGCGGATATTGCCACACCCCTCAACAGGCTCCTGACGAAGGGACAACCAGTTGAACTGGAACCTTTTGGCGACGCAGAAGCGTCTGCCTTCACGGCACTGGTGAATGCCGTAACATCACCGCCAATCTTGGCTCTACCCAATCCTGGGCTCCCTTACGAAGTGGACACCGATGCTAGTGCAAACCAAGTAGGGTGTGCACTGTTCCAATCCTCCGAGGATGGTGAACGTCACCCTATTGGGTACTGGTCACGTTCCCTGAATGTCCATGAAAGGAACTACTCGGTCTCCGAGAAAGAATGTTTAGCCGTTGTGTGGCCCTTAGCTACACTTCGCCCCTATCTGATGGGTACTCGTTTCAAAGTCCATACGGACCTCGCATGCTTGCGTTGGCTCCTGGAGATCTCCGAACCCTCGGGCCGCCTTATGCGCTGGCGTCTCCGACTGTCGGAATTCGACTTTGAGATCCTGTACAAGAAAGGGAAGCTGAACACTCAGGCTGATGCACTATCCCGCTTGGGAACCACAGCGGAAACGGAACCCTACGAGGACGATGACATCCCATGCTTTATGGTATCGGACCTCGAGGGAGGAGCTCAACCGCTGACGGATGATGTTTGTGACGATATACTCGTCAACGAGAGTCTGGATTCGCCGACCGGCTCTTTTATACGTATCTCTCCAGAGGAGATGATACGCGAGCAACAGCTCGACCCATTCTGTACACGGATTCGGGCTCGCCTCAACGGAGGATTTCAGTTACCTTTCGAGGACGACGATCAGGGTTACCTAATCAGGACCGTTGGACCTCGCCCGAGGATAGTGGTGCCGCACACCCTAAAACAGAGGGTATTACACCTCACTTACTATGTGAAGGTTGGCGCCCACCCCGGGGGAAGAAAACTGTACCTCACGTTGAGAAGGGACTTTTACTGGCCGGCAATGGCATTCGATTGTTACGCCGTCAGACGGGCCTGCGCCAATTGCGCCAAGAATGACGTCAAACTTCTGAAGCACTCTAAGAAGTTGACGCTGTTCCCGGCACGGGCTCCACTCGAATTCGTGGCCATAGACATCCTAGGGGAGTTTATCAGGACGCCCCGAGGTCATCGGTATCTGCTTGTCATTTCTGACAGATTCTCTAAGCTAACGAGAACTGTGCCGCTGAAGCGGATCACCGCCGCTACCGTCGCGCAAGCGTTCGTGACTCATTGGGTGTTCGTATATGGACCGCCGGTGCAGTTGTTATCCGACAACGGAGGGCAATTCGCATCAAAGTTCTTTCAGGATGTATGTCGAATCCTTGATGTAAGGAATTTATTTGTTACTACGTATCACCCTCAGGGGAATGGCCAGGTGGAGAGGTTTAACCGCACGATACTCAACGCTTTGAGATTGTATGTTGCGGATCACCCCAAAAATTGGGACTTGTACACAGACGCTATCACGTATGCATACAACACCCAGGTACATCGGGTTACATCGTTATCCCCATTCGAAATGGTACTGTCGAGGACACCGCCGCCAGTCGCCATTGAGGCTCAACCGACGCTGTCGACGTACCTGTCACCGGGATTGTACCGAGAAGCCTGGAAGGAGTGGCTTACGAAGATGGTGCCGATAGCCCGGAAAGCAATGGACAAAGCTCAACGCGCCTACAAGAAGGACTTTGACAATCGGGTTCGCAAACCTCTACCTCAGGTGGAGCCCGCCGACTTCGTCTTCCTTCAAAAGGAATACTACAATCCTGAAAAGGAACGTAGGCACAAGCTTTCGCCAATTGTGGACGGACCCTATCGTGTGGTTTCCGTAGACCCGGAAACGGTGGTATTGGATATCGCTATCCGCCACGAACGGATCTCCAGGGACCGCATCACACGAGCGCCCAACCCAAATGTGGAATTGGTGTCGGCACCAACGCCCTCCACAGGGGATGATTCAACGGAAGTTAACCCGTCAGGCGGAGATTGGAACACCCGCCCCGTTATACTTCCGCACCCGGAACGTGGTTTAACCGACCTACCGGAAACTTCGGATACTCCCGAACCTGGGCCCGCTCCCTCAAGGGCCCAGTCAACGAACTCTTACAGAGCTACTCCCCCACCGGAGGTAATCAAGCCTCCTGGCTCTTCGCCTAAGGAGGGGGAGGAGGACTTAGTTCCTTCGCAGGACGATGCTTCGGCGTCAGCCAGTCGCCCTAACAGGGAATCTAGTTCTCACAGTGAGACGGCGAGCCCGACCGAGCCGGCGACAGAGAAGTCACAACCCCAGCGTATGGGTAGCGACATCACCGCCGACCCAGCCGAGCACGACGTCAGAAAAGATGACGAAAACCCGCCTAGGGAGAGTCGTGTGGAGAACTCCGCACCCGGAACGCCTACAGAGCCGACGATCACCCGCCGCCGCGGACAAGACACTGAGGTGTCGCACACTCAAACCCCACTTTCTCGGGAACGAGCTGTGTCAGCGGACCCGCACGGGGAAGATCTCGACGACGAGGTTGACCAAATTTGGCTCTCCGTTATGGAATGGGAATAGGAACTCTTATGGAGACACTGGAACCCTCAGGAATGGGAAAGAAATGAGTGAGACCCGTCGGGGACAGCTCAGGAGAGTGCTAGCGCGTGCCGAAAGCGCCACCTCACATCCGCTTGCGGAGTGGCAACCGGCGCCCGCGCATTTATGTGGCACACGTCGAATGTCACCGAGCCAATCAAAAGGCTCTGACGACCAACCGTCGCGCAAACCGCCTCACCGAGCCAATCAAAAGGCTTTGACGACCAACCGTCGCGCAAACCGCCTCCGTCGCACGGCGCATTGCACAAGAGCAACCTTCGTCCCCGTAGCTCGGGTTGACGTTGGAGTCTTACCCCCCTGAGATTGGAGACGCTACCGCGTCGCGGTTTCTCAACCGTCACGGAATCTACTAACACCGTTGTTATTGGGAAGATTTCAGCTTTAAGAAGAACCCAAAACTGGGCCGTTTTGACTCCGTAGACGGAAGTTACAACGTAGCCCACAGGCCACTCGGCGCCGTTTGGACGAAGTGCTGAGACCCGCTCGCAACACGGAAAAGAACCCACCGGGGTGTGTCTAGACCCTACGTTGACACCCTCAAGGGAACTAGAGCGTTCCAAGATGGAAGAGAAGCCCGAACAGGGAAAACTGTACCCGCAGGAATTCGTTATCGATCGCATCGTGCGTCACATCTACACCCCCGAGGGAGAAGTCCGCTACCAAGTCCGATGGTACGGATTCTCGCCTGATGAGGATACAGTGGAACCCATTGAGCACCTTCCGAGGTCTAAGGTTTTATCTTATCACCGACGCGCTCGGGTAACCTTGCCTCCAAATCTGGATCGTGCCCAAGTCGGGTAAGCCACCATGGGAACTGGTGTGGATGCGACCTCGAAGTGAGGAAGATGTTGGACCTCTGAAGAGGAATTGAGGAGAGTATCCCGAAGAACACGTATTGAGAGGGAATGTCTACTGGCCCTCGGCCTAGCGCCGTTAACCGGGGAACACAGCACCGGTTATCGGGACAGTTTATGATGAAAAAGGAAAAGAAGACCCACGAAGTGGAGAAGAAGATTAAGAAGAAGATTGGACCCTAGGAAGGGAAGAAGATGAAGAAGATCATAAGAAGGAATGAAGAAGATGAAGTAGAAGTTAAGATCCTAGGAAGGAAGAAGAAAAGAAGTTATGCAAATATCAGAAGTTTACTATTGTCGCCAAGCTATGGACTCTACAATTGCCCGAAGGCGGAACTACGGAAAGCCCGAGGAGGGACCCGCCCCACCGTGGGGATTCTGACCCTGATGGTACGCCGAGGCGAAAGCCAACATCTGGCTCACATCCGTCATACTCGGGGGAATCGGAATGCCCGCGTTCACCAGGCCTTGTCGCACACTACCCGCTTGCGGAGTAGCAACTGGCGCCTGCGCAAGGGTGTTCACACCCCACCCGGGGGGAGCAGATGGACCGCCACCGGATGCATTCGCCGCCGCAGCTGAGGTCGTTCCCACTGGTTGGAAGGGTGCAGATGGCTCCACAGGGAGTACTCCACTAGGAGCTGGCATGTCGTTACCCAACGCTGGATCGTCCAGGTCTACTGGAGGCTCGTACTCGTAATCGTCGGTATAAATGAACCCCGTCGGGTGTCCCACCGGCATCGGTCGAGGCGAGTCAATCAGCGCCCGTGCTTGCGCCGCGCTGATGCGAACCCCTTCGAAGGGATTGTAATAGACCCAGTTACCGGAGCCCGGATCGTACCGGCCAGGAGACTTGTCTCGCGCGGATCCTTCCCCTGCGGGCTGATTTGCCACTGGAACTCGATCCCATTGGGTGTTGTCGATCACGTCCAAGATTGGATACAGGTCCTGCACGTTGCTGGCCGAACCCAACGCTGGGACAAGGTCGATCTGACGCATGATGGTCCGTAGCATCGGAGGAATATACCAGATACGGAAATGGTCATGAGCATCCCAGAGGAGGTGCGCCGCTACGCGGGCTGCCCACTCGGCTGCAACGAGGGCCCAGTATCCCGAGTTCGGGTCGTGCATCAAACGAGACCCGATATAGTAGATACATGGGGGCAGTTCAGAAAAGCACCCTCGGGGGACCTCGACCTTACTCCACCAAGCTGGAAGGGGCACGAATCGCCCAACCTTCGCCGTGTTACGGATACGCTCCAGTTCCACGTGAGGATACGGGACAAGGAACCCGAAACGGGAGCGCGAGCGGCGCTCGAAGCGCACGCGTCGATCGAACCCATACTGGGTAAACTGCCGCTGAAGGTACCTGAATTCAGCCCGAAGGATGGGACGACTCCGTTGGAGCATATCTTCTCGGAGAGGAAAACCCGGTCCGCGGAACTCGGCTTCGGGAAAGGCTGCCAGGTTATCCCCGTAGGAGACCTCACCGTACGTGCGGTAATAGGCGACATCGAACCCGTACTCCGGGGGAACCAGATGGTCAAAGCGTGACCTCTCCAATCGCTGGTAGGCCAGAGCCGCCATCGCTGCGCGCGCCTTGTCCAGGGACTCCCCGCGACCGCGGTATAGATACTGAGGCTCTATGGCTACCCGCACCCTCCAATCGGGAGAACGTACAACCTCGACAGGTAAACCACCCGGCAATAAGCCGTCCTCCACGTAGGAGTCGATGAGCTTATCGTCGCGAACCGCTGTCGGATGGAACCGCGGAGCGCGGGAATATATCACCGGATCGGTAAGGGGACTCCACCTTCGAAAGGATTCGTTTGAGATCCAACCTCTGGAGTTTGCTATCAAGGGCATCGCATGAGCGGAGTTCCACGCCACCGCGTTAATGTCCAAATCCTCCTGAGGATGTCGGTTGCTCGCCGAGGCGGAAGGTTCGGTACCTGACGGAGCCGCATACAAACCGGAGAAATATCCACCCTGCTGGGGAGTTTCGTTGTCCGCCGGCGCGGAGGCCGACGGCCCCGAGAGTGGGTTGATGACGTATAAGTTCATTTCCTTGAGAGGGCTGGTTGAGACTGCTGTTGCGAGAAGTTGCTTATCGCCGAAAGTCGGAGGAGTAGAAGAAAGTTGTACCGATGTGCCGGTTTTGTGGCGATCCTCAGAAGTGGTGAAGGACCCCATTGGGAGAGAAGTATATATAGTGACCGGAAAGCGAGACACCCGCGGCTCGGAATGTTCTTCCTCGTCTTAAGGAGGGGGAGATGTAGAGCAACGCTCAGTTAGGGGATACTTGAAGATGCAACTCATAGAATGAGGGTTGAACCCTCCGAGGGTTATGACTATGATCCCCTCTAAGGTGTGCTGAGGTGGCACTGTTTTCTGGTTAGAGTTCGCCTATAAGGGAAGATTCGGATGGCCCATGGTTGGATTGGCCCCGTGATACACGTGGCTTAATTTTGGCACCGATTTTCGGATATTTGTTAGAACGTTGGACTTTTGGGCCCTGACAGTGGGATCTCCACGTGTATGGCCCTGAGCAGGTGTGCACTACTGTAGAGTTTAGTTAGTGGGCCCTACTTAGGGAGATGAGAACTGACAGTCCGAAGCTCAGAGTAAATAGGAACCAAGGTTGGTCTTTGATACCTTTAGAGGTTCTTCGCCGCCATCGTTTCGGCCTTACAACCCGGAACGGGCTCTGGTTAGCAACGCCTGCGTAGGGACACGACTCCACTTGGAGAGTGCCCACGTTTGGGTTCCGTGCAACCACCCCCTTGGGACCGCTCAGACGACCTGCGTGCACGATACCCCGTGGGGGTTCTGCTTACTTGTTGCGTGCTTTTTGTGTTTCCTTTCGAGGAAAGGTTTTCGCCCCTGTATTGGGTTTCTTTTGTTGTTTCGCCCCTTTTCTGGTTCTCGGGTCCGATGCCTGTTAGTGCCCGACCCTCGCCCCGTTTTTCCTCTTCGCCGGATTTTCCCCCATTCTTTGGGATACCCATACCCATTCCCGACCCAACGGTTTCTACCCCTCACCTCCGTCGGTACTGCCGGAATCCCCCGTGGAAGTTACACCCCACACTACGGGTGGAACGGAGGGCTCTGTCTCTGAGTCTGCCTCCCCCAGGGAGCAAGGCTTCGAACACCTTGAGAGCACTTCCCGTCGCCGGGTTTTGCTCCACACCAAGGGGTGCCTGTCTTTATCAGATTAGGATGGGGGAGGTGCAGTTCCCTATATGCAGTGGACTGCACTCTCCAGATCACCCGGGAGATGCCAGCAAGGCACGGTCTCTGACCTAGTGTCAGAGACCTGGACAGCACTGGCTACAGAGCCAGGTGGCCACGCCACTACTGTACTAAAATAATGATAATTACAATTACAATTACTAACAATTACTCAACCAGAAGGTACATGTCAACACTACACGTGGCTGACAACACCTAGATGGTAGCTCGCCCGGAGCTCCATGGCCGATGATCCCTAGCATCCATCACCTACAAGGTCAGTGTAGTATATGGACAATCTCAAAGGTCAGCCCTTCCGCCACTATACGACAACGTCTACCTTCTAAGATTGAGCGTCACCACGCTCCCTATGGTTGAGCGTCACCACGCTCCCGAGACAAGACAGTAGCATACCTCAAAGGTGATTGTACGACAGACAAATGTGTTTTCGATTATTTTTGATAATAAAGTTCACTTTTAAAATGCTTTTGCGAGCAATTTTTGTCTTCTATTGCGTGCGAATGAAGCGTTTACAGTTTCTCTCTAAGGTGAAGAGACGTGCACTGGTTTTCACTTTGTTTCCCTCAACAAGTCAAAAATGCATAGATAATGACATATTTGATAAATTATGAAGGATTCAAAGAATGAAGATGTTGTGTAAACGTTTTTTAAAATCGTTAGTGATCTTTAAAATTGACAAAAGAGAACAATAAAGAGTTTGGAACGTCTACGTTCAAAAATCTAAGAAAATTGTTAAACATTGTCGAAATTATCGATGTTACAATTCTGGCCGCATATGAGATCAGTAGTAGAGACTCTTAATTCTACATTTTCGGAATATTGGCTTCACATGAGGCCAAAAATTCTCTTAAAAAGTAACTGAAACTCAGTCAAGGTATTAATTGTCAAATGAAAAGCAAAAAAACGATACATCTTTACCATTAACGAAAGGCTTCAGAAATCTATTCAAAAAGAGATTAAATACCGTTCTTGAAAAGAATATAGTTCTGATTCAGTAAACTTAAGTAGTCGCATAAAAACAACAACAAAAAATATTGGCCTCAAATCATCAAAAACAAAACATGCCAAAAGAAAATATCTCTTTCAATCATATATTAATGTATAATTTCAATAATGAGGCTATCAAAAAGAGTGTTTGGCAATATTTTATCGCCATGCAGAGCAAAGATATAAAACATGGCTTCATATGAGGATAATTGACCTTACATGAGGCCATCGGTCGTGAAGAAACTAGTGTCTATACGACCGAGGCAATTTTTCGAAATTGGTTATTTTTTAAAGTATATTTCTGTTTTATACATAGTTTTAGAACGATTGTTTAGAGTGCAATCAATTTTTTTGCATACAGAAAAGCCTGTTTTGCATGGTAGCATAGTAATTAGCCTGATCGACATTTAGATATAAATTCTATATTACTAAGTTCCTTTAGATTTATATTTACGCGTGAAAGAAATTCCATGAAGCGGAGATTTTTATAAAAAGGTGATATAAAGAATTTACTGCTTCGAGGTCAGAAGACGAAAAAAATCCGGCCAAAACTACAAAAAATCAGCACAGACATTTACAATTTAGCCTCATATGAGGCCAGCAGTCGTATAGACACTAGTTATACAGCTGCTTCTTTTAAACCCATTTCAACCTTCCAAAAAGAATTTGTTTTGTTAACCAAATGCTGTTTTTTATTTTTCGAACATGTTGTTCACATGAGAAAGGTAGAGACGCGGTTTATGTGTCCTGGCGCGCCATTTGCCATGGCCGACCGCAATTCTAGGCTGCTATATAAACAGTATCTGTAATCTGGCAGGTGAACACGAACTTTTCGGTCTCTCCACATTTCAAAGCATATCTTCGCAGTCTCTATCAACTCAGTCTTTGCATTCGCAGAGGTACCAGTTATAGCTCATTAGACAAGTTCTGTAGTACAACTGGACCAGGAAAGTTGCGAAAAGTCGTGTCATCGACGTCCAGCAGGAGCGTTGAAGCACTAGTTCGTAAGAATTGCAGAATCTAGCGTCTCACTCTTGTGGTCGCATGGCTCGTTGTGCTACTTAGGTGCTTTCGGATCTTTCCTTTTTAGATAGAGGCTCTTAGCATGCCAAGATCCGTCTATATTGTGAAAGGAGAAGGCGTGCGTGATAGCGTTTGGACTCCGAAAACTGGGGTCGCCTCCCCCTCAACCGCAAATCTTCCAGAGCTCGTGCAAACAGTTCCGAGCCCAAATTTCTCCGTGAATCCCATTGTACAAGTTTTCTTGCATCCATCCACACCGGTATCTCGTGCGGCGGAAAGCACACCTGGTCTTCTCGTTCCCAACAACGCCGCGTCGACCCGAGACGTCGCTCCTCTGTGTTCGTCCACTGTCCGAAGTTTGCATGCTTCGAGTGGCGTGGCCTCGAGGCAACCAAATCCTCCCGCCTCGCTAGTCAGTCCGAAAGCTCCGAAACTTGGCAACGTATCATCGGCCTCCCGTGCAGCAGGCACCGCAATGACTTCCTTATCGATTTTTGCGCCAGGTGAGGGCATTCAGACTCATAGGCAAAACCGTCCACGACGAATGTCGCAAGCTAATGGTGCTCGAAAACCGTTTCCGGCGTACAACTGCTCTCCCATGGTTTCTGCTGTGGTAGTGAAGCAGGCGGAGCCTGTGAAATCAGCAAACCGTCCCCCTCCGTTGCAGGTGCCTTTAACGACCTTAGGCAGAACACATCATCGTTCTCTTGTTTCCACTGTGGGGCGTCAAGAAGAAGGTCAACGGTCAGGGATGAATACAGAAGTGCATATCCCAGGAAGCAATACTCGGAAACCTTCGTTTTCAGGGTTGAAGACTAAGTTTGGAGATGGTAGAAAAGAAAAATCAAAGTCCCCCTTGTCCCCGAAGGAATCGCTTCGTGTGTCCAGAATAATGTGCCAAAATGAAGCTCTCTACAAGGAAACGAGAAAAGTCATGGGCGACATGGTGCAACGTCGGATGGCTCATCAGCGTGAGAAATCTGCGGAGAAGTCTCCCCCTCGACCACTAACACCTCTGTCCAAGCTTGGTGAAGACTTCTCTGTCCACAAAATGTCTTCTTCGTTGGATGGAGAAACAACCGCTGCATGTATGGATAGAACAGATGGTGGGAAAGAAATCCGAGAGAAATCGTTTCCAAAAAAGATTTCGAAAACGATTTCGAACGATGTGAATGCTCCTAAAACGGTTCCTGTTCAGGTTATGGCCACTAATTTTGCTCCTAAAAACGAACACGATGTCTCGTCAATTGCAAGAGGTGGTTTAAACACTGCTGTCGGTGATGTAATCTGTTCATCTCCCAGAGACAAAAGCTCCAATCGTCATTTTGGAATGAACCAGCGAATTGGGGCTCCCAAACAGCATACAAGTCCTATTCACCCTAGTAAGACTTCATTTTTATCTGCCAAAAAATCGGGACACGAGGGGAGTGGTATTTCGAGCACAAGGCATATTAGTTCACAAGTCGATGTTTCGGGAGCTGGAAGCCCGCAAACAAAGGTTATCGCGAGAGCTTCGAGATTTACACATCCCGTCGATCCACACGATGCTACAGTACCGAGCCGTACTAACAGAAGTGGTATTCATGCCATTGGTGCACATTCTGCCGAAGAGCGCTCAAGAGGAAGACAGCTAGAAAGGCGAAACGAAATGAGAATTGCTACAATTGTAGGAGAGCAGTACAGTTTGGTCATAAGAAGTCTCTTTGCCCTTGCAGCCGAAGCCAGGAAGGAGGGAAGAACTAGGAACGGTTTGTCCGGAACAGACCTCAAAATATTTGTGAAGCAACGTGTTTTGACGGCATTTGTATCTCAATCAACGGAAAAGGCTTCAGGGCTGAATAAAACGGCGTCGAAGCTTTTGAAGCAGTTGGAGCGTTATAGAAGTGGCGGGAGCCCGCTGAAACGGGTGAGAAAGGCTGAAGTTGAAGGAGCGCCTCAAGCCTCATGTCGTTCCAGCAAAGATGAAGTAACATATGAAGATCTACGTGGCTTAAAAAATGTGCTACTGTCATGGGAGCGTTACCGTAACCAAGTGTGCAGTTCTGATGAGTTTCATGCTGACGTTAATCACATAAAATGTGTTGGTGAGGCTATACAAGATGGAGTTGTATCACTTTCAGACTTTGACGCATTTCAGCACTTCAAAGACCTTAGTCTGGTGCATACAGGTGTCGAATTAATATACAATGCAATCAATGGTTTGAAAACTACGTACAAGGGCGGGAACTATGAGAGCTGCAGAGCGTGGTTTCGTTCTACCGATAACATCTTAACGTGGTTGACGGTCATGAAGAATCGCATGAAGTATTTATTAACCGTGAAGAATGAATTGCTCGAGCGCGATTTGAAGAAATACTGCAAAGAGTCTAGCAAAGGTTTGACGGATGGGTCCGATTCCAACCGTGGAGAGGGGACGAAGATGGGACGGAAACTTCGAGAATTGAAGCAACTGATCAAAAATCTGTGGGAAGATAAGGACAAAAAACCAATACCAATTCAGGACAAATATTGTTCCAGAACAACTGAGCAGCTGAACTCAGAGGTAAAGTTGTTCGTAAGCCTTTTGAAGGCCATGAAAGTGTATGGTTCATCGGAACTCTATACTGATGGGGAAAAGGCTGAAAGATCAGGATCCTCAAGCCGAGAAGGTTCTCCGGAAGCACCAGTACAAAACCTAGATGACAATACTTTGAGAACAAGGAAAAGCGGATCCGCTTTTTTGATGAATGCGGCGACAAGTTCGAAGCATGGCGAGCGCAAGGGGTTTACGAACAAGGGGACTGAAACGAAAAAAGTTCTAGTAGATGGTGGTGTCGAGCAAGGAGTAGCTAAAGCTGGGGTGTCCGGCTACGTTCGGCCCCCGGCCGATGATATAGCAAGGCGGGATGGGACAAATAAGAAAGGAAGCAATAAGGACGTGGCCGTAAGGAAGCAGCAAGAACGTGGCCGTAAGACAGCGGCGAGCTCTACGATTACAATGAAGCAGACGATTCCGCTTTCGATTCCACGACGGCCTTTGAAGGCAGGCAGCGATGGGAATTCTACTCGCGCCAATATACTTCGCAGCCACGACACCGGTGCGGCACCAGGTCGAGGTATGGGAAAGACTGGGCCTGCGGCAACGGTGCAAAATATGCTGGCAAAATCTATTGTTCCTACACCAGTGAAGTCGAGAAAGCGCAAAAGGGGAGATGGTATCCTACAAAATCATGATAAGGAGGAGCTGGATAACGCCGGAATGCGGGCCAAGCGCAGAAAGCAGACGAAAATACGGTTTCGAAGGGAGCCGGAGGTGTTGTGTGGGCCGCCGAAGAACTTCGCGACACTTAGCACGTTGTTCAACGACGGGGAGAACTGGCTGACGAACGACAACGAGGTGCAAAAGGCGGCTATTAGCGATAGGAACGCCAGACTTTCTCGGGAAACAGTGAGCACATGGTTTAGCTTCCTGCGTGCTTTCATTTGGCAACAAAAGTGTTCCATGTCGAGATTCGCATTTGCGATGCCGCGTTTCCTACCCACCCCATACACCCCATCCGCCGTGCGCGAGCTGTCACGCACAATCACCGGGCCGTCTCCCAGTAGTACGAAACGCAAACCGACGTGACCAACTACATGAATTGATTACAAAATCGTTTTTGAGGGCTCAGAATTTTTTTTTTGTCGGTAAAAAACGGGCAATTACAACACCTGATCGTTAAATGCAAAATGCATAATAGAAAGGCCAGGAATTAGTATAATTTTGTGAAATTGAATAGTTCAGGCGAATAAATATGCGTTCGATAATTTCTAGAGTCAGAACCAGCCTTGGTTTGCTTCTCGTCGGTGAGAGAATAATTCGAGTATCTGTATAAAACTTGAATGCGGTTAACCCACTTTCAGAGACATAAACAATCGTGTATTATGCATTTTTGAAAAATGCATAATACATGATTGCTTATCGAAGAAAATTGGAATTACATGTGACTAATACACCCACATACTAGTAATTATCCCCCGAACTTCCCTGCATCCCAGACGCAATTCGATGCAGATTTTCTAAAATGATCCCGAACGAAACATCTTTAGGGCTGCTCCGTTCAGAGGAATCTTTGAGGTCGATCAACTTTCAGACATGGCACATATGACCAATGAGTATGAATCGTTCAGCGATTGGGAACCGTGCGGACATGATTCTGGTCACGAAAACCCGCAGATTGTTATATCACGGCCCTTGTCGTTCGTTCTCGTCGAAGACGATAAACCCAGCGTTGTCGAACATCGGCGCGCGACACCATCGGATGGGCGTCCAAAGAAAACGTTGCTTAATTTGCCCTCGGAAAATGTGGAAAGGCTTCCTACGCACTCTCAGACAACCAGTAGATATTCTCCTCGGACGCACAAACCCTCGGGAGTCCGGAGTTCAACCCTTCTCACCCCGAAGACAGCTTCGCACAATGCCGAGTTAAACATAAATGTTCCTGTCTACGACGTCAACGATCGAATACCCCGACACAATCGTGCACACTGCAGTCGGCCGTCAAGAAATGTTGCTGGGGACGCAAGCTTGGTTGTGGAAGAAGTGTTCACGGGGAAGCGAAGTTCTGCAGCACTCAAGAATACGGATCTGTATATCTCAAACAATTCAAGTTCTGAACGCCCCACCAGCAAAAGAACAAAACCGCCAGCATCTACCGCTCCGATGGTTATGCTAGGCGTTCGCGGAAGCTCTATTCCGGAGCGGAGTGCCACTTCTCTGGCTGTGTCAGAGAAAGACTCCTATCGCCTAGGCTCTACGACAGAGCCGATCACACTGGAGAGAGAAAAAGCTCGAGATTCACCACCTTTGAATCCAAACGAGCTGCTAAAGCCGAAGGATAATTCAGCGTTGCATGCTCATGCACAGGACTCATTCATTCCGGAGCCCAATCGCTCCCTAGCGCCGCCCGACAACACCGAGCACCGCAGGTATGCAGCACCTTGTCCTCGAAGACAACACGATCTTACACTCGAAGGACGAGATGGCGCGAATGAACGTACTCCAAGCACGCAGACAGGAAAGACGAAGTTTCGAAAAAATATGGGAGTACACACGCAAAATAGGAGCGATGATCCCACACACCTTGCACATGATAGGAGGACACCCTTCGGAATGCCACCACGTCTTGTCGGAGCTCCGTCTTTTCCTCGCTTAGGGTTCGTGATGCCTATCATGCCACCAGAAAGCCAGCTCGGGTTCGGTCTTTCAGGCATGAACAGGACGAGAATTAGTGCTCCTGGCTCTATGCATCACGGACTGCCCAATCCACACTTTAGCCATGGAGGAGCAAATCTTGGCCCGGTTGCTGACGAAAGCATTCACGGTTTTTCCTCAGAGACGATGGCACATTTGAATACGATGCATCATGCTTCATTTCTGCCTCTATCGCCCATGACGCCGATGATAGGTTATCAAAGACAATTATCGATGCATCCTTTCCTTCCCCAGGTGCCGCCCCATATGCCAATGAACCCCTTTGAGCGCGGAAATGTTTTCCACAACCAAACCGCTCATTTCAACCCAGCATTGAGCACTGCACCCGTTCCACGGAATCCTTTTCCTGACGATGCTGCAGTAATCACCGGTTCGGATAGCGGGTTTGCATCCATTCCTGCAGAAGCGGTGACATTGCACATGGCTACACCGCCTGTTGGAGATGTAGCGAATAGAAAGGCATTGGATGAAACGAAAAAGAGCGCAGATAAAACACGTACATCTTCGGAATCATTGGGCATTGATTTTAACCAAAAAGTTGAGAAAGAAGACACAATTTTTAGAAGAAGAAAGCAACTGGTTAAAAAGCAACAGGCAAAGAAGGCGACAGACCGATCTGTTGATGAAGTCGATGAAATTCCATGCGATGACGAAGAAGACGGAGTGGATTACGTATCTCGTCTAACTCAGATTCAACAAAAGAAGTTTTTGAGTTTGCCAGTTCCGTTGTTTTTTCCTGTACAGGCAAAGGATGGTGGTGGTTCTGGGTGGAAGTGTGTAATGACGGCGAAACTCTTGAATAAGTCACCTTCGGAGGAACTTGCAACTATAAAAGTTGCACGAAACCAGAGACGAGCCAAGAGAGCTGCGGCAAAAGAGCTTCTCTCGAGTTTAGAATCTCGAATCCCAGAGTTGTTTTCAAGCGAAACCAGCGGAAAGCAAAACGTCCAAGCCATGAAATCGCAGTCCGCGGTGAATGTCATACAACTGCTTGTTCGCGACGGGCACTTACCTTGTCTACCAAATTGTGAAACAGAGGAAGTGAACGATACGGATGAGGACCGTTGGCGGTGTAGCGCAACACTTTTCACGAACGATCACGGACGAAAGATATTCGTTGAATACGGACCGTCAAAAAGTACGGCCAAGAAAAAATGGGCACGCAAGGCACTTGAGATTCTGATCCAGTTGAAAGTGCCTGGCGTGGAGCAGTACCGCTGCGTTTTAGACCCAATGCAGGCGACAGCGAAAAAGACGATGGCGGGAGTTCCAAAGGCGTCCGAAGTCATTGTTAGAACAAGTGATGATGAGGAGATGAATGATTCGTGCGATGATATTGTTGAAGACATGGATTTCACTTTAACGCTGCCAAGCGATTATGAGCTCGTCCTCGCAAAAACCGAAGCGGATTGCGAAAAATGGTTTGATATCTTCGCACAGCCTGGAGCCGAACTCGGTGTTTTCATTGATTCGAAGTCAGCGCGGCTGGCAGTTGAAGAAAACTATACATCTCAGCTTGACAGTGACCTGCGAAAGGTGCAGCGACCTATTTTGTGCTTTTCGACCGCAAGCTCCTGTATTATCATACGTGCTGACAAGAAGCAAGCGTCAGGGAATGGGTCTGAACCGGATGAAGCTCCAGGCGCATTTTGGGTCCCAGAGGTTGTTGCAGAAACACTTGAAGACCCTAGAGTGCAAAAGGCTGCTCTGGGACCCGACGATGGGCTTGATTTGCTTGTCGTGGTTCACGGAATCCATTGCGCATCGGTTCAAGATATTGCTGTCTCATCCTTAGCCATTACTGGGTACGGAAGAGTCGGGAGCTCTCGAAATCTGCCGTCGCTGAGAGATCTCACCAAATACTGGATGCGAAAAGAGGCGAAAGACCTCAGTTGGAAAGCGATATGGCCAAGCAAGCAGAAGTGGGTGGAAGAAAGGTTAAGCCGAGACAAAAAAGAAGCGGCGATGGCCGTATTGTCTTCGTATGCCACATTTTGTGTTCGCGAGAAGGTTTGTGATGCCGCAAGGCTGAAGCGAATGAATGCACCGGGTGCTTCCAATGATCTGGAGGTGTTAAGTAGGCGGATTGTACAAACCGAGGCTGGGTGATTTGGGAGCAGCGAGTCTGCGAGCAATGCATTCATACAACGTGTAAAGTGGAGTTGATTCCCAATGGATCGTTGCGGTGTCGGACATTCCTAACGATTTGCAATTGAATTGAATAATGGGTTGGGTCAGAGACTGGTAACGCTGGTTTACATGGGATGCCTTAGAGCGCATAGGTGAGTAGGGATATAATAGCTAACATGCGCACGACGAAGCATTTGAAGCTTGTTCACTGGTTGCGTTGGGACGAGGGGATAGGTTGACATCAATGAGGTCAGTTTCTCCGGCAAGTTGCGAATTTTCCATCCCAGGTAGTGCGGCGGCAATCTTTCTGAACAGAGATTTAATGTTGAAACCGTTCTTGGCACTAGTTTCAATAAACATGATGTCATGCTCTTTCGCTTTCGCTTCGCCCTCTTCAGTGGAGACTTGACGCGAGTCGGTCTTGTCAGTCTTGTTCCCAACGAGAACGATGATGACGTCAGTTCCACGCTCGTTGCGAACGTCTTCGATCCATTTGTTGACGGAAAGAAATGACGGTCGGTTGGTGACATCGTACACGACTACGGCGACTGAGGAATCACGAATGTACGACGGGATCAGAGAACGGAAACGCTCTTGACCAGCTGTGTCCCAAAGCTGGAGGCGCACGGTACGATCTTCGAGATACATTGTTTTTGAGAGAAAGTCGATACCGATGGTGGCTTGGTAATTGTTGTCGAACTTGTCATACATAAAGCGGGTGATAATACTGGTCTTGCCACAGCCCTGATCTCCAAGGACAACAAGCTTGTACTTGGCGAGAGGCTGTACGGAGCCCGCTGAGGCTGATTGGGAGCTGGCCATTGAAGGCATGAAACGGGCGGCGAAAGTGGTGAGGTATCCGGAGCACACGACTGCAAGGTCGGCTGAATGACTCTACTGATGGAAGCGGAAGGAGACAAGTTTGACGGTGGTAGAAGGAAGCTTTGAATAAAAGGACGTGGAAGGGTGGAAGAAGCGAAAGTGGAGGGGAGGAGAGTAGATCTTAGCGGAACGAAAAATGTGTTGAGTATGGTGGGAGAGGCAAACGCTGTCTGAAAAAGTGGCGAAACACGAGTAAAAGTAGCTTATCGTGGTTAACGGGACTTGCAGAGCTGTTGAAAAGCCTCAACACATCCAATCAACTGCGGCTGCCGTGGCGATTTCGGCGCATGCACCGATCGTGCCGATATGCCCGAAACCCCCTCCTCAAGCTGGCTCTGTAATACACTGTCCCCAGTCCATATGGCACAAAGTACTCTTGCCGGCTCTCCGTCGTTTACTTATCGCACATCTTCATCACACCTGGTAAAGGTAACGAACATCTCTTGCTCCCATGGGCATCAGCATCGACTGCCACCCCTTCCACTCCGCCTCATTGATACTCTCGCTCGCTCGCTTGCTTGCTCCTCTTGGACTCCCCAAAATCTCCCCACTTCTCCCCATCCACTGTCGTTTCGCTCAAGTTCCGCAACAGGTCGTGATCCCAGCCTGCCAGCACCCCCACGCGCTCTATCGTAGCCACTCACTTCCGTGACTTCGCCGCTGTCGTCATCATAGCAACTAACTGGCACTGCAGCTCATTGCACTCACGAATGTAGTATACATCGCCGCATGCAAAGCATACACCGTTGAAGCCGATATTTTTACTGGGAAAAACTTTTTCTAAGCCTACATTCTTCGTCGAGACCCTCTATTCCTGTTCCCCCAATCTGTCTCATCCCAGGTCTTGGGTCGCGGCACGCCTGGGCCTTCATCGCGGTCTCCCCCTTTCAGCTTTGCATTCTGCAGCTCTCGTGACAGTTTGTGTATCTCCATGTCGCGGTCCACAACCTTTCTTTTCAGCTGTTTCACCTCATCAAGTATCTTTGACTCGTGATCGAGTCTTTCGCGCACCAAACGGAACTGGCTGACCTGCATCTTGGCATTTTCCTCTGAAAGCATGTCCACTCGTCTTTCGAGTTCTTTGATATATTGCTTTTTGCGCTCACGACTCGCGGCAGCGCTCTGGCGGTTCCGCTCCGCTCGCATTGCCTTCTTGACCTCAACATCCGCGTCGTCATCCGCGTCAGACGTTTGACCAGACAGTGATGATTGTGCCGCTGCCTTTTCAATACGCTCCATGCTCGGCGACACGGCCACAGCGCCGCTGGAGGCAGCCGAATTTGCTCGGCCACTTACACTGGCATCCACACCAGCAAGCGCGCCAACTGCAGGGTGCAATCTGCTGCGGCTTGCTGGCGCGGATGCATTCGTCAGAGATTGCGATGATCTTGACGACAAAGATGAGGGTCGCTTGCCAGAACAAGAGCTGTTGACAACGGTTGAGGTGGTTGCAGCAGCATGTTTCATGGCAGCGTTGGGCCTCTTCTGACCTCGCATGGTCGTAGGGGTCGGTAGAGGTGGCTGAGGCTGCACGGGTGTAGATGTCATTGCACGCGTTTTTGATGGTAGCTGCGTTGACTTGGACACATATGAAGCTTGAGCGGAAGGAACTCTTTTTTGATTACATGGTAGCTGCACTCGAGTGCGGGGGTGTGCACGTTGAGGGAGGCGGTTGTTCTGCAGGGGAGAAGGCGCAAATCTGCGGTGCACTCTTTGAGGGGCAGAGCAGTTAGCTGCGGCGGCGGCCGCAGCGGCAGCGGCTGCGCCGGCCACAGCGGCTACTGTTGCATTGTTCGGTCTTTGTAAAGGCGAGTTGAACGTAGTAGTTCCAGGTGGAAAATTGCAGCGGGATGCAACTCCCGGTTGAAGATGGGGGACGGAAGCCATCGCCTGAGCCTGTCGCAAAACAGCCATCAAAGTAGGATTTTGCATGGCAAGACTTGGGTTGGTGAGATGCGGTGGCATGGACATAGCCAAGGGTGGAGCGGGCGAGTGCATGACAGAATGAGGGCTTAGAAGAGGAACAGAGGGAGAGTTGGTGGGGTTTGTTCCGAGCGACGTGACAGAAACAGACTGACCGCGAGAGGCATTTCGAACGGAGTTTGCAAGGCTGAGAGCGTGTGAGGAGGACGGGGATTGGAGGTGCGGATAGTTAACGCTTGGTGGTGGACTAGGGACTGGCATAATGGGCTCGATGGGATATAAGGTGGGGCCGGTGGGGTGGTTTGAGGGGTCATTCGGAGCGGCTCCATTTGTGCGCTCCTGAGCAATGAGACCGGAATAAACGTGGGGGGTGTTACACTTGACGTAGTCGAGAAGCTCGGGGTTGATGTTATTGAGCAGGTCTGCTGTGGTCATATCTTCGAGGTCGAAGGAGAGCGCGGACACGGAGGAGGGGTCAGCGGCGACAGCGGCGGCTGGGGCCGAGGTCGGCGGCATATCCAGGTTAGGGGGGGGGTCTGCTGGGGGGACATTGGTGGGGAACTGGGCGGAGAAGACAGGGGGAGGGGCGGAAGCGGGCGGAAGGGAAATGGGGAAGGAAGGGGGAAGCATTACGGCGGATCTTTAAGGGTCGGGGTGGGGGGGTTGAGAGGGGGAAGGGAGGCGGCGGAAAGAAGAAAGAAGGTCGGCAACGAGAGCGGCGGTGGTGTTGGGTGTTGGGTGTTGGGTGTGAGAGGAGCAGGCAGTGGAGCGGCGCGAGCTGCTCTGTGTTGATACGGAGCGGCACTGGCAGTGCACTACACGTCGACAAGAGCAAGCGACGGGGCCACTGGACTGGGGCCATGAGAGCTTCCACCGCGTCGTGGGGCGCGCGCGGCCAATTGTCCGCGCGCTGCACGCGCACACGGCGGCGCAAGACGCCCCCGTGCGCCCAATGGCGCACGCGCATGTGCTCGCCCCCCGTCATCGCGCACATGCGCTGTGCATCACGAGACCGCCGCGCCTTCCCCTCCGCAGCTTCTCAAACACAACAAGCCATTACACAGGCACACCTGTACAATTTGCCACGTGTGAACGTTAACACACGTCGTCCCATGTGTCCACGTTCGCCGGTCCGCCAAGGTTCTCGCTGCCATCTGGCTCGCTCCGCTGCCGCACTTGCACGCACCGCCGTCCACTCACCACAGCCACGTGCAGCATGAGCTCGCAGCCCTCGTGCACGCCCTTGCGTCCGCCCCCGCGCTCTCCCCCGCGCTCGCACTCGCGCTCTCTTTCGGGGCTCTCGCGAAAACTCTTACGCGCCCACTGCACCTCGCACCCCATGTCGAAAAACTCCATCCTGCGCACACACTTGGTCCAAACCGCCAACGCAAACACCAAAGTCAAGCTCCAAATCACACAAGCCACAACCAGCAACCCCGTTACCACATTGGTCGCGTCGCGTCCAGTACCCGCCTCCCCCGCTCGCACGCACCGACCACTCTTGAGCCCCAGAAGCGTCAGTGTTCGTAGCCGCTCTTCATCACGTTCCCCGCTCTCCACTGCGCGTGCCAGTCGCTTTCCCATTTGCCCTATCAGCTCCTTGCTCACATCGAACCTCACCCGCGTCTTGAGAAATGTAAACTCCGTTTTGTTCGCCTGTAGACTGCGTTCTTCGTTGGTCGGCCGTGCTGACAAGTACACGTCCTTGCCTTCCACGATCACGTACACGCACATTTCACCCACGCATGTGCGCTTGTGATTCTGAACATCGTGGTTCACATGCTGGTGCCGAGCGTAGCTGTACAGTTCGTTTTCTTCGCAAAGAAACGTTCGTCCTGCCTCCTCTCCCCGTCCGGCGATGCTTAAATTTGCTCCGTGCTCCAGCACAACTAGCTCCTTTCCCGGCTTTGTCTTCCTGCAAGCGATGCGCGCTTCGTCGCCCACACTACCCGCATCTAGCGTCTGATTCGCATCCGCTATTGCCATCAGTCGGTCGCAGCGCTCTAGTGTGTTTTGCGGTATTATTATGGGGTCACTGCATACTGATAACACCGTTTCCAACACCAAGAACAATCCCAATGAGCCCCATGTCACTGCTTTAAGTCGCTTCTTCTGCGCGCGTATAGAACACCGCTTGCCTTTGCTTAGAACCCGACATTGCGATATCGCCAGCACTCTTCGCAGCGCTCGGTACAGCGCCAGCTCACTCAGCGTTGATAACAGCATTGTCAATACGCTGAATAAGTTAGCAGTGATTGCAATCACTACCATCATGAAATTTATGGTTGCTTATCCCAATCCTCCTTTGTTCTATGCCTGCACACCACCATCCAATGTGCGATGCTATGCAATTCTGTCCCCAACGTCCACTTTCGATGTTAGTAATATATGGCGCATGCTCCGATGATACTCTGGCGAGAAACAAAGCTAGTATGGCAGCCCGTGTTTTGCTTGCGTACGCCACGGCGTGGAAGATCAATCAATTTTATACATTGTGATCCTGTTCGTCCTCACCGTACAAGGGGAACATCCGTAGCCCTTACTAGCGTAGCTCAGGGGCTGCGTCAACCCCGGGTTGGAAAATATCTGAGGACTTTCTGTGAGAAAAGCGGCGGCTAATTTTCCGTATGAGGGGAAGACTACCTGATTTTACTTAGTTCATCTCGTCGTCGTGCCTATGTGCCTGCTATTTCTACTGTAATGTTTGATTTTTCGAAAGCCCGAAGCAGCAATTTCTCGATGATAGTCCCCGGTTGCTGCTTTGTATGCACCTTAGGGGCGTGGGAGAACTTACAGACGAGTTAGTAGTGTTTGGTATTTGTCGCGATGCAAAGGATTTGGAAATATGTCCGCCAATATTTCTCCTGTGGGAATGCGATGAATGTATGTGTGATGATTTCTTACATGGTGCTGAAGGTAAAGATGTCGGATATCGTTGTATTCTCTTCGTTTCGTAGGTGCTTCGCTTTCCACGGTGACGACTACTGATCTATTGTCGATATGGTGTGGGGTCGTTTACTTCAGTGATGCATTGTAGTTCGCAGAAGCCTTTAAAGCCTACGCGTGAACAAGGTGACGTCTGTAGCTGATATGTATATATATATATATATATTCTGCTCTTGTGGTTGAGAGAGCAACATCATTCTTTTTCTTTGGATAGCCATGAAATAGAAATTTTATTGAGACAGTTTAAATTTCCTGAGATAGATTCGCTGTAGCGTGAGTTAGCAAAATTGGCTTCCACCAATAAACCAAGATTTCTGTTTGTGTTCGTTTCCTTGGTGGATTTGTGTTTGTAGATAAAACTACGTGTGCGTGTTCTTACGAGATAGCGCAACAATGTCTTGAGTGATTGTTGGTGATGTTTCTGCGAACGGCTCATGTGCTATGGGAGTCTTTTTGTTACGTATATGATATTCGGTCGAGTACTTTCTGATACGTATCGAATATCTCCGAATATTTGTTGATGTTTTTGGCCTCTTTTGCAGTGAGGCATGGAGTTCTAAGTTGTTTGTCTAATTGTTTGAGTGTTTTGTATAGGGTAACAGTAGAATTGCAGTTTTTCGTATTTTTAGTTCGAGTATTGCGTTTATGAGATCTGTTTGAGTGACATGTAATTTTCCATCTTTGAAGTCTTTATTGTCTAGTTAAGAAATTTCTTAGGTGGCTCTAGTCTTTTCAATTTATATTTTTTTGAGAAGTGCGTGACAGAGTTGATTGATAAGCTGTTGCTTGGATGCTAGTACAACAAAGTCGTGTATTGTAGTGCTTATGACGGTGGATACTGAATCTTTGTAGCGTTTGTACAGACAATGGTCGTGTTTGGATGGATAGAAATCTTGTTGATTCAGAAACTGTTGAATCCAGCGGTTGTAGTAATATTTTGCCGTTTTGGAGCTATATATGTTGCCTCCTAATTTTCCATATGTACCTGCATGTCTGTATGTTTCTTCGAATGTTGTTATTTGACGTAATTTCACTGAGCGACCATGATTGTAACGTTCGTGTAGATGTGCTGTTTTGATGTCGAAGTGTTCCAATGAAAAATCGTGTGTGGCGTGTAATGCGATGAGCATGGGTTGAGTTGACCTGGCTGCTGTGTATGTAGGGATGTTTTTAGGGTCATAATGGAGTTTTGGTTTCATGGGGTCTCTACGGAGGTTGCATTGGGCTTCTTTTTGTACTAATTGTCCTTCTGCGTCCCGTTTGTATCAGTACAGCATCATCAGTGGGATGATTTGTTGCAGTGGTAGTATGTAGTTCGGAGATAGCCACTTTGTGCTCTTGTGATAGTCGATGTTGTTGAGTTCGGCGTCATATCCTTGTTTTCATTGGTTTACATTCGGGCATTGGCGTGCTTGGGATATGTGGGCTGGGGGCGGTGTGTTTATTTAGATTGTGGCTTGGATGGTTTGTCGTTGAGTAGCTTTGGCCTTGAATGTTGCTGTGCTTTTGTACTATGCGATCCGGGTGTTGCTGGTATGGATGAAATTCTACCGCTCGAACTGTCTGGTATTGGTTCGTGCGAACGTTTAGTACCATTATATGTTTGACGGGGTTGGATAAATTATTCTCGCTGGATCTGACCATTGTTATAGCTTTTCTTTCGGAGCATAGATTGGAATGGTCCTTAGCTTCTCGAATGTAAAGAGTCGGATGTTCTGGGGCACAGGACGATAGGTATGTGTGGATGTAGGTTTTATCGGTCCGCCCGTATCGGAGCTGACGTATGCTCCCATTTGATAGTTATGTGTGGTGCGTTAGAGGGGTACTAGATAGAGCTTTTCGTGTTGACATGAGCTGCAGCTAAGTATAAATACAGAGGGAAGTGTCGTAAGTATGGTGGGGATGAGCCTATGTTTGGCTGTGAGTGATGACTTCCTAAGGTTGGTGTGATTTAGTCTGATATGCCAGTCATGAAAGGGACATTTGAACTTTGATGGGCGGTGATGTTTGGTTGTATTTGGTAGAATTCTTAGCATTTGTGAGCCTGTTGCGGGCGCCTTATGATGTGTGACTGATGATGGTGTGTCTTGTTTGGTTGTTTTGTTCGTGGGTGCTGTTGTAGTTTGTGTTACGGGCAGATGAGCTTCTCGCCGATGTGTATCACGTGGAATTGAAATTGTTTGTGACGTGTATGCTGTGGGTATGTTTATGAGAGTTCCTTTGAGGTAGTATTGTCCATGTTTCAATGGTGCTGTGGCCATGACTTTTGGCGTGTTACTTTGTGTATCGACTATAAATCCCTTGTTCGCTATGAATGCTACAAGCCCATACCTTGCTGCAAGATGATTGACAGGCAATAAGTTGTGTCTGGTTTTTTTTATACTGTATAAGATGTGATACTTCAGGCATTGTTGCGCAGCCGGATTTTGTTATTCCCATGGTGCGTGCACGGAGTCTGCGAGTTGGTGGCGGTGGTAATTAGTGTCGGTTTGGTGGCTGGTATCATGGATGGCATTGGTTTTGCTAGGTGTGTGAGGTGTGCTCCTCTGTCGAGGATGAACGTACCGTTTGTATCTGTGCGAACTTCAAAGAGCACGTCGGCACGTGGGAGAGGTGGGTATAGTTGTGTTGGGGGGGTGTAGTACGGCGGATGATAAGCAGGGGGTGGTACGTGCGTCATTTATGTTGCGTATGTTGGGCATTGTGGTGTCAAATGAGCTTATTGTGCTACTGGCTTGATTATTCTTATATCTCTGGTGGCGGCGGTCCCGGCAGTCTTTGTCGGTGTGAACTGATGGTATTCCCGGTTATGTGTGCAATCTTCATGGAATTTGTCCGTAGTGCATGCGGAGCGGAGTGTACTGGTTGCGACAGGTTGATCGATAGGAGCGTCTGGGAAAGTTACGTCCGCGGAATCCGTAGTCCCCGATGAAACTTAAGGTGGTGTGAGCGACGGGAGTGGGGCCATGAACAGATTGGTAAAGAGCATGTAGTTATTTGAATGCACGTGTAAATTCGTTTATTGGCTCCGGTTTTGCGACAAGTAGAGGGCTAGAATGCGCGTAACAGATGATACTAGTCGTAGGCCGGTGATCATAAACTCGATGGGAAATTCCTCGTCAAAGATTCCTGGGTACTCGGCTGCAATAGTTTTCTGTCGTACGTTGTAGTGTGCTTGAATGTAATCATCTATCTTTTCTTTTCTGTCGTCGTGGATGTTCCCTGCTTCGTATTTGAGTAATATGTGATCCTTTTATGTGGAGTTATTGAGGTGTGCTATTATTTTGGTAAGTAATTCGTATGGAATCGGTCGATCGTCCGGGACCAGAATAAGGCTTAGAATTTTGAATGGCATACTACTTAATATGGCTGAAAGTATCTTCGACTGTTTCGTAGTAAATACATCCAGTTGTACTGACTCGGTGGGTTGCGGGGGATGGCTGGTGAGTTGTGCACTTGCTCGTATAGTGGTGGAATATGGGACTAGCGCCAGATACCAAGGGGCATAGTATCGGGGGTCAAGTTCTAAGAGGCGATTTTTTCTGTCGTCTGTCATTGTCGTTTGTGGTTCTGTAACGATTGTTTGTTGTTTGGTATTGTGAGATATACAGTGCGTTTCAAAAACATATCCCTTTACAAAAACTGCGCCAAAAAGGCATTTCACGTACTGTAGAGCACATTTCACAACAAATAAAAACCACTAAGTCAATAACACTGTTTCAAAAGTATATCCTTTATACAATCATTCGCTCAATTATGGCTCGTGGCGCACCTCTGACACGCTCTGAACAGCTGGAAATCATGGAATTAGTAGGTCAGGGTATGATTCCAGCAGATATAGCCCGAAAACTCAAGCGCAGCCCAAAAACAATCAGCAACTTCATCAAAAACCCCGCTACATACGGAACAAAGCGTTCAACCGGCCGTCCTACGGCACTATCCCCGGCCGATAAGCGCGGAATTAAGCGAGAACTATGTTGCAACACTTCATCTTGCGGGAAAATTGTCAAAAACCTAAATTTGCCTCTATCAAGATCTACAATATGGCGTGAAGTCAACCGTCAAAATTTGTTCAAGTACACAAAAATGAGGAAAACTTTTTTTTTAAAAGATAATCACAAGAAAAGTCGAGTTGAATGGTGTGCTCAAAAGGCTTATTGGAAAACTGAATGGAATAATGTTATCTTTTCCGACGAAAAAAAGTTTAACCTTGATGGTCCAGATTGCTATAAATTTTATTGGCATGATCTACGAAAAGAAAAGAAGGAATTTGTGACTAGGCATTCAGGAGGCGCATCAGTAATGGTTTGGGCTGGAATCTCTACTAAAGGAGCAACTGATATGGCTTTTGTTGAAACTACAATGAACTCTGAGAAGTATGCTGAAGTTCTAGAAAACTATCTTTTACCTTTTTCATACTGTATGCATGGAGAAGAATTCATTTTTCAGCAAGATAATGCACCTGTGCATAAGTCTAATTTTATGAAACAGTGGTTCAATAGTCTAAATATGTCGGTTATGGAATGGCCTGCGCGCTCTCCTGACCTCAACCCTATCGAAAACATTTGGGGAATGTTGGCCCGAATAGTTTATGGGCAAGGAAGGCAATTTGATACAGTTTTTGATCTGAAAAATTGTATCAAAGATTGCTGGGAAAAGATTGACTGTAATGCTATCAATCCTTTTATAGAATCAATGCCAAAGCGTTGTATAAGTGTTATACAGGCTAAAGGAGCAAAAATAAACTACTGAACTCGCGTTAGAATAAAAAGGATGCAATAAAGGTTATGATTTTGAAACAGTTTTTTTACTTGAAAATTTTTTCACACTGATTTTGTTAGTTTTACTGTAGCCAAAACGTCGATTTTTGGAAAATTTGCGCGAGGGATATGATTTTGAAACAGACTTTATGTTCGTCGTTTTGTTGTAGGACTGCGTTAGTGTAAAGTTCGGTTGTCAGCTCGTCGATGTCGCGGATCCGTTTCCGTTCTTATCCACGAATTGCACGTGGAATGCTTGGATTCGTTGTGCAGTAGTGTTAATGAGAAACAGAAGGTGTTACAATGTGGTATCGGCTTGTTGCGCTGCTTGTGGCCCATAAACTATGAGAGGAGGAGTCTAGCTGAGTTTGCTTCGTTCATCTCGTCGTCTTGCATGAGGATTTGCTCTTTCTATTGTGATGTTTAACATCCCGCGCTGTCGAGTATGGTGCAGCTCATCGTCGTCTAATCATTTGTAGCAAATAAGTCGAAATTATTAAAAATATGTGCTAACTCATGAGGTATATTTGAGATGCCTGCTCTAGCGCTGGCTGTAGGCGAGCGTACATCCCCGCAATAAATAAACTGCTCTGAATGCAGCCCCCTTTTAGGATAATGCCCCCAAGAGGGAAAACCTACGAAGACGTCCGGATCTTCCTCTCACGAGGTAACCGGCGCGGTAGAGCCCTCCCAGGGATCGGCGCGCAATGCCGGGTGTGAGCCGGAGCCGAACCGTCGCGACGGGCGCAGGGAGGCTGAAAGAAGCCGAGAATATCCGCCGAAGCGGTGCTTGCGTATCTTCTGAGGAGTCAATACCCACGAGAGTGGCGAGCACGACAGGTGTCAGTGCGAGCCGCAAGAGCGGGAATTGCCCAACGAAGGGGAGAAAAAGGGAAGGAAAATGGGAACGGAGGCAAGAGGGCGAGGTTGACCACGAGTCGCAAGAGGGGACTCGGGAATAGCCGGCACTGCCGGGTGTAGCAAACCGTATACACGTGCGGAACCACGAAAGTGGGAATAGATACCCAACACACGAAGGTTTCTTGAACGTCCAAGGGGGTTGGGTAGCCGTGCACCACGGGAAATCCCTCCGTAAGGAGTTGTATATCCGCGCAGGCGGTTCGACCCAGAGCCAAGATCTGAAAGACCAAGATCATCCTTGTTGGGGAGACTTTACTGGACCGGCGGCCGCGAGGCCGGCGGCCTAAGTACTGTAGTCACCGTAGAATAGAATAAATAAAGTCTATCCTAAATAGCTAAATGTCCGTCTAACAAAAGGGGCCAATCTGGCGGCCACGTGTCGCGCGGGCGCTGCCGCCACGTGTATGGCACCCGGTCCCGCCGGTGCATCACTGGCGTTCCGGCCATTGCCGTGAAAACGGATTACTCCTACTCATAACGAGGTTGCACGCCGGAGGCTCCGGAAAAAATCTTAAGTCCCCAAAAACCTCCCTGGAGGCCGTTGCTCTTCATATCCCCCCCTTAAGACAGGGCGAACACCTCGAAGAAGAAGTCGGCATGGCAGCTCGTCATGATAAGAGCGCGTCCGACACCGGGTCTCCGGAAACCAACACACCTTCACCAAGGATCCCACGCACGCTCTCCGCATCGAATTCCAACCACAGCACACCAACACGCACCATGTCCAACCCCGACCGTCATAACATATCCGCGACTCCCGCCCTTGGCGGTTCCACCGGCTTCCGGTCCGCGCCCCACCCTGGGGATGTTACCAACCTCGCGTACGAAGACCGCCGTATTGGCGCCCGCTTTCGCGGACAGGCGGACCCACCGCAGTGGCCGACCTACGACCCCCTTGTGGGTGCAAATCCGAGAACTCGGCATGGCTCCGCGATGTTGCGGTATACGCCTTGGTTTCACCCATTGGCTGTCCGCGACGAGGATTTGATCCAATCCTACACCGATAATTCGGAGATGCTCCCGGGCGACCTGCCCGGCGTGGTGACCATGTCCTGGGATTGGCGTAATCGCATCGCCATCCCGGTACACCACATACTCCGCCGACGCGGTGAATCCTCTGCGGAGGCTCAAGCCGCGCTTGTGCGGATCGCTTATCTCAGGCACCATCGGGCGCCTTTTGAGTTCCTGATACCGCCAGAGGTCGAATTCGACGTCCACCTTTACCGCACTCGCGGGAAAATGTCGTACTGTGACCGTCTTAACGGATTGGAAACCCTCGCTTGGAGGGGCACACTGATCGCTCGGCAAGAAGCCCTTTGCTGGGCGCGACCGATTCTTCGGGCAGAGTTCCGCTACCAACCGCGGCAGTCGCGCTCGAACTTCCTTCAGAACTTCATCCGCGATGAGCGGCGTTGGCGGGCCCGGACCGGTTATTTCGTACCGTACCAGAACACGGAGATTGAGCGCATCGCGCCTGCTCACCGACGTGGTCGGTACGTCAGTCTCCCAGACTGGTGGTCCTCCTTGGAGGCGTGCTGGGGTTGCTTCATTGAGCTGCCCCCAGTCTTCACCTATGTAGGGTCGTCGTTCTTGAACGATCCCCAGTCGGGGTGGTGGTCCGTCGTGGTAAGCGAATGGGCCGTCCGCACTGCGGCTTTTATCCTCGCTGAGGCGTACGACCAATACCGATTGTGGTACGTGCCACCACGTGTGCGGGCTGCGATCCGCCGTTTGGACATGCGCATCCCCCTCGGGGGCGAGGCGAACGAAGAAGAGATGCTGGGCCTCCTCGATTTTGTGGATGGGGTCCAGTGGGATGAGGTCCCGCTGGAGAACTCCCAACGCATTCAACCGCGTCGCGGGTCTGGCCCCGGACTCGGGAGGAATACCGCGCTAGCGGGGGATTTCATCTATTTCGACCCCTGGGAGTACCACGAGATCAGCCGCGAGGAAGCGGAAGCCAACCGGCATGCGCCGCGTGAAGTCCCGGCCGACCACCCGCGAGGGTATGTCGACTCGAGCGACTATTACCGCGGCTATGCGGATGGTGACCCGATGGTCGACAACGAACCGGGGGATCCGGGTTACGCTCCGATGGAGGATGACGAGTCCGGCGAGGCCGGTGAGGAGTCCGTTGAATACGGTGGTGCGGCTCCATCCGGGGCTGCTGATGCCGTGCGAACGGATTCCTATCCGACTCCATCGGTGGCGGGCCCGCCCGCAACTGCCGCTGGCGCGGAGCGGGGCGAGGTCATCGCGCGCTTCCTTCGGGAGGTGGGGCTTCGCCCTTCCGAGATCTCGGGTGATGTGGCCGCCATGCGGGATGCCTTAGCCAACCGCCTGGGCGGGAGTCCACCTCGTGCGGAGGAATGACCGGAGCTTCCGGTAGAATGTAGGGCGGCGCCACTAGGGCGCCCTTGCCAGTAGTGAGAAATAAAAGAAGAGGGTCGCCTTTCCGACGCCCTTTCCCAAGTCCGCTTCTTTCTTTCCGGGGTACTGGCCTTCTACCGGGGTTCCGGCGTTGCAGGGAACCAGCCTAGCTGGGAGTTCCGTGTTTAACGGTGGGCGCTTCGCGCGCGGACCAGGTAACTGGCACGACCACCAACGACGTTGGGATAGCGTGAGCGGTTGCTTCCTTCCCCGCGTTGGGGCATGGACGGAGATGGCGCCTGGCGCCATCAGCCATTCCATTCCGTGTACACGGTTTATCCCTCCTGGGCGTTTACCAGCGTGGCTGGGAGTGCGGTCCCCGCAAGGCGGTGGTATCGCATTACCGCGGAGCGCGGGAGGTGCTCGATGGGCTCCGGGGTGTCCCACTCCGGCCCGTATCCGTACCAGCGGGTCCGGTACTGGAGCACCCCGTGCTCATCGTAGCTATGTCCGGCGATTCGGTCGAGGATGTACTCCTGCAAGTAAACTTGCCGGCCTTGCCGGGTGGTGGTGACCCGAGCCTCAGCGCCGCGTGGTGCTGGGCTCGTTGTCGCCTGTTCCGGGTCACCCGGTTTGTCATTCCGCTCTGCGGTTGTTGCCGGGTTGCCGGGGCTGCCGTACCGCTTCGCGGAAGTTGCCGGCGCGGCCGGGTTGTGTTTCCGCTGGGCGGTAGGGACATCCCTGAGGTCCGCTCTTACCGCGAGTTGGCGGGGGTCCTTCCGTCTTGGTGACGGTTCGCCGGAGGCCTCCGCTTGATTTGCGGCATGCGGCGTTCCCATTGGTGGGCAGTTTCCGCCGTGCGGTGTGCCGTGGGCGGTGAGTGGTTCACCGTCCCGGCGGTCCGCCTCCGCGGGGTGGCTGTCAGCCAATGACCGGGATGCCGGGTGCCCATTGGTCCGATCTCCCGCCCGGGTCACGTGACCTTGAGGACGGGTGGTCGGGCCGTCGCGGACGGTTGGCTCCGATTGTTAGGCAAGGGAGGCGGTTTTCGACTTGTCGTCGCGCCCCTTTTCCCCCATGGGGTTCGTACCGTTCTCAACGGAGTGGCTCGCTAAACCTGCTTGCGCAGCGCCCGCCGGAGTACCGGTATCGACCGAAACGCTCGGTGTGCGACCGCGAATGTGCGGGGAGCCCTCAGTTGCTTCCACGCGATGCGGAGCGTCCGTAGGGTCTCACTTCCCGGCTTCGGGTCTTCGAGCGCCTTGGTTCCCCTTTCGGGGTTGCGTGGCGGTCGGGTTGACCGCCGCGTCCCGCGGGAGCGGATTGGCGTCCGGCGACGATGCCGGTTGCCCGCTCGGGGGCCTTGCCCGGGGTGTCCGGTTAAACTTCCGTTGCGACAGCGATGCTTCCGCGATTGAGCGGGTCCCCTCCCCCTCCTTAGACGGAGCGACGGGTGATGGTGGGCTAACCGCATGGCGGGTATAAATACCGCTGCGCGGCGCCCGTAAGGGTAGCTGGCCGCGAGGGCCAGGTGTTTCCGGCATTGCCGGTGGATCCGATAAAGTCGGTATATCGGAGAGACCCCGTGAGGGGTGCGGTACCACGGCGGGGCTTCTAAGCCATGGTGCCACGGGTACGGGTGTTTCATTCTCGCGCGCTGCGAGTAGCTCATCCATTTCCATGGTGTCTTCCCCGATTTCGGGCCAATCTGACTCCGTCGGTGTTTCCCCTTCCAAGGTAAAGCACGGGATCTCGTCGACCTCCGGGTCGGCAAGTGAAGAACTCGCACTTCCTCAACTTCAGGGTTATTCCTGCGTCTCGCAGTACGGTCATCACGTCCCGCACGTGGGTCAGGTGATCGCCCAGGTTTCTGGAAAAGACAATGATGTCGTCCAAGTAGACAAGGCACGTGCGTCACTTGAAACGCGACATCAGTATGTCTATTGCCCTTTGAAAGGTGGCCGGTGCATTGGTTAAACCAAACGGCATCCGCTTGAAGCGGTAGGAACCCGAGTGGCAAACAAACGCGGTTTTGTCTCGGTCCTCTTCCCGGACTGGGACTTGCCAGTAGCCCCAGTTAGCATCCAGGGCCGTAAACACGGTAGCGTCCCCGAGCGAGTCTATACACTCGTCCATGCGCGGGATCGGCTAGGTGTCCCTCACGGTGACGGCATTGAGGCGGCGGTAGTCAACGCAAAACCGCCATGTGCCGTCAGCCTTGAAGGCCAGCACCACCGGTGAAGCCCAAGGAGATTGGGCGGGCTCGATGACTCCGGCACAGAGCATCTTGTCCACCTGAAATTCTTCCTCCTCCCAAGCTTTCGGTCCTGCCCTGTAAGGGGGTTGTGCAACCGGACGTGCGTCCGGTAGCAGGTGTATCCGATGTTCGGTTGTATTGATCTCACCCAGTGAGCCGTCCCACATTGTGGTAAACTCGCGTAGCATTCCGCGTAAGCGGTCCCGGTGTGAGACCGGTACATGACTCAGGTCCAGGTCCTCGAGGGCCTTGATCGGGTCTATCTTATCGTAGCTCGTAGGCTGTGCCCTGGTGTCAGGTGTGGGAACCGACGAGGTCGGAAATGCATCCGTCTTGACGGGTTTACCGAGCGCCAACTGCTGTGCCTCCCCGGAGGTTTCTGCACCGGATACCGGGAGACTATCCTCGGTGGAGGGAGTTATTCCGAGTACTTCGGCAGCCGTCACCTTTGTAGGGAGCATCGCGAGCGGGTGCGGCGTCACAGACCCAATGACTTGGTTCTTTGCCAGCGTCTGGGGAGCCTTTCCCAGATTGGCAACCAACACCCTGAAAGGGGAATTCGGCGTGACTTGCACGATTCCGTTCGCAACGGTTAACTGAAATTTCTCGTACAACAAGGGCAAGGGCTGAACAACCCGAAGACCGTGTTGACGAGAATTGACTGAAACCATAACCTGGCTCTCCGGGGGTATGGTGACTGACGAGGAAACGCGTAGCTTCGTAGAATCCCGGTTCGCCGGTGTGGGTTCCTGCGCAGGAGGTAGAGGAACGTGTTTCCTCGATGCCCGCTTCAGCGGTTGACGAACAATGGGGACGGTCGATCCGTCCTCAAGTTCCACCTGCTTAAGGCGTGGGCGGATGGCGTCGACAAACCTGTCGCAGTAGTCACATCCCAGTATAACTGGCGCGGCCAGCGAGCGGTACACAATAAAAGTTAGTTTAACCACCATCCGCCCTAGCCTGACGACCAGGTCGATCACACCAACTGTTTTCAACGGGTTCTTATTGGCGTCTGAGACGTCGGTTACCGTTTCAGAACGGATGAGTGACCGCAATGGCGGGGGTAAAACCGATTCCACAATAAAGTTCGGCCCAGCACCTGCATCCAGGACAGTGAGATGTCTCACCATAAACTGCGTGTGCAGGCCAATGTCAGCGTAAACCTTGTAGTTACGCTTGGCCATTACCAAGACTCTATCCGGGATCCGGTTATTTCTAATCCGTATCCACGGTCGACGCAAAACACCGAGGTGTTTAGAGTCCGCGTCTGTGGTATCCTTCCTTGTCAGGATTTTCACCGGGGAGCGAGGCCTCGGCGCCTCGGGCGTCGTCAGCCTCAACTCTGAGGACGCCTCTCCCGAAGGGGAGACTCCCTCTATTCTTTTCCCTGTACAGGGTCCTGGTCGGGCGAAGGCCCGACTTCCTCGGCAACGAGTGCATGATTCCGTTGCACGGTAGCTACCGCAGGAGCGGGTTGAGATCCACCAGCGTGGTTTGGCGCTGGTGCGGCGCGTGCCGGCTGAGCCGGTCTGTACCGAGAATTCGGAGTGTGAGCCAATGCGTTGGGGAAGTCCGTCTTCGCGCGGAGATATGACCTTAGTGGCACGGAGCCCTTCTCCTGCGGGGAGAGGGCTTCGTAATTATCCACCACTCGCGCCATATCGCGTAGCGATAAAAGGCATTGCGGGGAGGTGTGCCCGAGCTCGTAGCACAAGTGGCACACCAACGTTACTCCCGCGTTTCGCGGTACGGCATTCCGAGCATCGGTGTATCTTCCGGGTTCCCGGTTTCCAACCCATCCAGGGCGCTGACTTCGTGTCATTCAGTTTGAGTACGGCATACGGGGGGCCGGAGTGCGGCGGTCATTAAGATAGAAGACCTGCCCGTTCTCCGTGTCCCTTGCGGTTGAGTCAACCGAGCCATCCGTCGTAGACGGTAATTCCGTTGTCGGAATAGATAAACCATCGTGATGGATGACATTCATATTGTCATAACCCTGTTTGGGGATGCCATCCGTCGCAAATGACGGTGAAGAAGAGTCTGACTCAAGTAGCAATGCTTTAACGGCCTTCGACCGGGTTCCCGGATTGCGTGCACGTAGTGCATCTCCCTCTGCGCGGGCAAACTGTACGAGTTCAAGGTAGGTCACCTTCGGCTCTTGTTCCCTGTAACGGGCGACAAGAGTCTTGATGGCTGGATCCAAGCCATCAATAAACATCGTACAGCGTTCCCCAGCGGGGTATACATAACCACAACGGTGGAAAGCCTTATTCAGGCGTACCGAGTAATCGGTCTCGAGCTCGCCGGAGCGTTGTCGAGTGTCTCGCAAAGCGGTTATTGCCGCTTGTATCGCGGAGTTGGTTGCGTAGGAACGCAGGAGGTACTGCACGGCCTCGGGCCAGCAGGTCACACCTCCTTCGGAGGCTCGCGACGAGCCCCGAACCGACAAAAACTGATCTTCAGCGACACCCCGTAGAAAGTAGGGTAGCGCCACGTACGCTTGTCCTTCGTTCATTCCGAGTATATCGGCTTCCGCTACAAAACGGTGTAGGAAATCCAAGACCAGAATTGGATCATCCCCAGTAAACGACTGGTTACGAAGTGAGAGCTACATCCGCTTGATGCAGTCTTTCACTTTACCCGTGTCACGCGGTGTCCGACCTAAAGAGGAACCTTCTAGCCGGTAATACCGGTAGGACAGGAGTGTCCTGTACAGAGGGTTGGTGGGCTTCAAGGGTTTGAGGCCCAAATGTCGCCGACCCTTGGGGCGCGACCGGATGGCCCCGTAGGTGGCAGAGGACCGCTTTGAGCGGGAAGAGCGCCCATAACGATCCTGTGGGTCATCGCTCACCGACGAATCGGAACTCTCCGAGTCACTCGGTTTACCGTCCGACTCAGATTATGAGTCGGACGGGTGTCCGTGCTTACGGATAGAATCCCGGTTCTTCCGGCTCTTCCGGTGCCGCGACTGGGTCTCTCGATGAGAGAAAACCGGTCTAGCCGCGTTCGCGGGCGAGGTTAACGTCCTCTCGAACGACTCAAGTCGGCTTCGGAGACGCTCGAAGCGATTCTCCATACCTTCTGCGAAGGAAGACGGATCGCCAAAACACTCGAGTAGTGTATTGACGTCCGACCGCAATACGCGGATATCCTCGGCTAACTCACTTGGAGGGGGGTTAGCGAGGCTTCCTCGTAAAGAGGTGAACTCCCTCGAGAGGGTATTGTGAGCAGCCCGCAAGGAGCGGAGCTGCTCTTCCAAGCGTACAATCCGCGCTTGGTCGACCAACCGCGGAGGCGGAGAAACCACCGTTGCGACGGTCGTTAACCCGGAATCGGGCTGCGGGTCTTCAGTGCCGGTGACCGGTATCTCCCGGGAATCCGGTGTTGGAGCCAGGGCCTGTGGAACATCAGTGCCCCTGGCATCACCGCTTTGGCGGGAACGGCTGCGTGTTGCAGGAGGCTCCATGCTAGGCGGTTTCCTTGGCATTGGCCACACCGTCTCGACGGAAAAATAGAAAGCAAACCGGTGAGACCGGAGAAAACCCGTTAAACGGAAAACAACCTCAGAGAGGACACAAGCGGTCTTGACTTCTAAGTCGGGAGACCAATTTGTAGGACAATGCCCCCAAGGGGGAAAACCTACGAAGACGTCCGGATCTTCCTCTCACGAGGTAACCGGCGCGGTAGAGCCCTCCCAGGGATCGGCGTGCAATGCCGGGTGTAAGCCGGAGCCGAACCGTCGCGACGGGCGCAGGGAGGCTGAAAGAAGCCGAGAATATCCGCCGAACCGGTGCTTGCGTATCCTCTGAGGAGTCAATACCCACGAGAGTGGCGAGCACGACAGGTGTCAGTGCGAGCCGCAAGAGCGGGAATTGCCCAACGAAGGGGAGGAAAAGGGAAGGAAAATGGGAACGGAGGCAAGAGGGCGAGGTTGACCACGAGTCGCAAGAGGGGACTCGGGAATAGCCGGCACTGCCGGGTGTAGCAAACCGTATACACGTGCGGAACCACGAAAGTGGGAATAGATACCCAACACACGAAGGTTTCTTGAACGTCCAAGGGGGTTGGGTAGCCGTGCACCACGGGAAATCCCTCCGTAAGGAGTTGTATATCCGCGCAGGCGGTTCGACCCAGAGCCAAGATCTGGAAGACCAAGATCATCCTTGTTGGGGAGACTTTACTGGACCGGCGGCCGCGAGGCCGGCGGCCTAAGTACTGTAGTCACCGTAGAATAGAATAAATAAAGTCTATCCTAAATAGCTAAATGTCCGTCTAACAAAAGGGGCCAATCTGGCGGCCACGTGTCGCGCGGGCGCTGCCGCCACGTGTATGGCACCCGGTCCCGCCGGTGCATCACTGGCGTTCCGGCCATTGCCGTGAAAACGGATTACTCCTACTCATAACGAGGTTGCACGCCGGAGGCTCCGGAAAAAACTTAAGTCCCCAAAAACCTCCCTGGAGGGCGTTGCTCTTCACCCCTTACACCTCGAAAGGAGCAGAGAGCAGATATTGCGTTTTGAAGTTTCTCGTGAAGAAGAGCTTCTTAGCTTGGCGAAGAACGCCTGGCATCCATTTTAGTTGTAGTTAATTACCTTCAATTTAAGCAACAACCTCTTTTGCGATCTTGAACTATTTTGATTGAACATGTTATTGCACGATAGATAACACCGTTTTCGTTCACATGACATGCGTCTACCCGAATAAGTCAGAAACGTATCTGTTTCGGAGACCTTATTACAGATTTTTTTCATGCTTTGTATGCGCTCGAATCTACTGGACTCTAAATCATACAAAGTATGCCCAAAAATCTTCGGTGCTACAGCGTGCGATCTTCGCCTTAAAAAAGTTTAATAAAAGATCTTTTCCATCTCGGTCGTCTGGACGACGACCAACCTTATGCAGTCTTTGATATATGCGCTCAAAAATCGGAGTCTGAGTCATACTCGTCTGTGGAATTCTGTAGTTTAGTGAGCTGCACCGATGTGGTAGGTATGGGAGGTGGTGGACCTGGACGTTTGCCGGAATGCACCGTGTACTGGAGTGGTTTAGGTAGCATTTAGCTTAACTGTTCAATAATGAAGTGCACCTCCTCATGATCACGTGGAAATGATCGCTATTCTGAGTCGGGTGGCTGGTGAGATATATATCTACAGCGAGCATGGCAACCTCTGTCACTATTGTAAAGACAAGCACTTATTAGAGTTCTTCTGCGCCTTTTGGTTTCTGAAGTCGACCATACACGTAAGCCTAGTGTCCTTACGTTGTTCCGAAACCGCGAACGCTGTGCTTCATAGTCTACCAACGTGGTCTCAGTACGCCTGCTGTTCCTGTTTCAACCTTTAGAGGCTGGTTTTGCCACACCTGACAGGTATCTTCAATCTTCTTCTCCTGGGTCGCACAGATCTCCCACTCTCTAGAACCGCCATGTCTTACTCCCCTCGCTACCGTTTTTGTTTATACCACAAATTCAGGCAACAATGGATCGCGAAAACCGTTGTGTTTTGCACAAGAATGAGTTCTGCTTTCCACACCATTGTTACAAGTAACGCTTTTACGCTTTCTGAGATTTTGAAGCGACAAAAACAAGACCCTCACTAACCTCAATTATTGTACCACTATTTTCATAAAGCACCGCGAACCTATCTGATTGTAATGTTGTAGAAGTGTTTCGAATGTCTCGAACCGCTTTTAACGCATTAGGAAGAATAATTTAGATAATTTATCGTGTGAAGCCCGACATATTTGCTGATAGAAGAACAATATCTATTTTGGTAAAACTAGCAATTGGAGTAAGATTGCTGTCGGTGCGAATTTTAAGGATCTTATGTTACTATTTGGTTTAAGTGATACCTGTGTCCGCTGATTCTTAATTTAGTTTATAACTGCTGTTCTGGAAGTAACGTCGCTCCTGCGACTACCGAAAAACGAAGAGGGTCTGCGTGAATTAAAAAGTGGATTCCAGACCTCCCAAATATTCTCAAATAATTTTTCCTGATGCATTGATGCTTTTGATGCGCTTTGTGTGAACATATGAAATCCACCAAACGATGAGAATCCCAATTCCGTTTACTGCAGCAAACGGAATTACTCGATTTCCGTGCAGGCTTCCGTCGACGGTGACTGCCGATTTCTTGACTTTTCTGCTATTACAGTGGGATCTAATAAGGATGCTTTGACCTTTTTTGAATTCGTTTTAGCGCGCTACTTCGAGGATGGAAACGTTACTCTGGGCTACTATGTAGTGTGTGATGCGGCGTACACGTTATCTAGCTTTTGATTTACCCCCTGTCAAGATAAGGATACCGACATTTTCAAAGACGCACTAAATTTTTTCACTTCATTCATATGAATGTATGTGGGACAAATATTTGTCATTCTGACTGAAGGACAATGCCCTTCAAGGGGGTTTCTTCGCAGGACTTAGGAAGTTCGCTCGCTTGAGGACTAGCTTGGTCTATGGCAAGCTATACTGCTATTGCGTGCTGACGGCCGGTTAGGACCGGAAGTGCACACGGGTGGGACACGTGGACTGCACGGATGCCAACGCTCGAGTACGAGGCGCGCCACACGTGGCCCGGATTCTACCTAATGGTTAGTATTATTTAGTAATTTTTAGTATTTATTTGGCTACGCTATCGCTATTTAGTGTCTATTTTTTGGGCGCACGCCCACTGTCAGGGGCCGCGCGCCACACTACTTAGGAGGTTGAGCACTGCTCCCCAGTAAAGACCCTCTTCGGAGATCCCAAGGAGGGAGTCTTGGCTCTGAACTTTTCGCCTTCGGCGCGTTTTCACCTCATACTGCGTGAGCGTCCGTCGCACGTTAGTTCATCCACCCTTCTGTCGACCAGAGTGCTACCACCACCGTGGGTTCATATTTAATCGCCAACACTTGTCGTAGTCTCGCCCCTGTATAGGGTTTCGCTCCCGTTTTCCTCTTGTTCTCCTTTTTGGCTCTCGTGAGTGGCCGCCCCACTCACCTCGCTCGTCCACCTCATACGAGTGTTTCCTCGCCTCTTTTCCGACAATCGCCGTGGTACCGCTCCGTCTAGGATTGGTCACACCCCGGACTGTGCCGTGCTCACCTAAACACTCTAGGTATATCCCGCCGGATTGGCCTCGGTCTTACACCCGACTTCGTCGTGCCTTTCCAGAGTGGCTCTGTTTCTGTGCTCCGCTGGGACGCGTCTCCTCCGCCTGAGGCGTGTCTCTCAAGAGAGGAAGATCCCAAACATCTTCATGGTATCTCCGCTCCAAGCGTTTTCCTACACTGACATCACGTTAGAATATACTTTGCAATGGTGGCATCAATGAAAACGTAGAGGAAAGTTTCATCATCATTTCCGTAGGGATTTTTCTAAACAATTACGTAATTTTCTCGATGCTCGGGAATAGGTATGTGTACAACGCATACGGAATTAAAGCTCAACACAATGAATTAGATGGTTGGCACTAAAACATATATATTCCATGGCGGCCCCAGATCTAGAAACCGAGAGGGTGGTAATTCGGGGGAAACTACGTCAAGTACTAGTGGAAAGGGGTTTCCTGCACCTGACGAATAAAAGTTATGTTTGATGGGTACGTGAAGTAGGGATAGCATTCACTGATAATTCTGTGTTAATACTAGCCTTCTATATGGCTTGCAGGTTTGTCTCCTCCTCCGATCCTTTCGGCCGGTGCTTTCTCGGATTTTTGTAGTACCGCGCTTGGTGAGCTGGAACGATTCTGGATCAGACTGGTGTGGCGAGGGTTCTTCTTCGGCCGTGAATTGCGATGGCTATGAAATACGGTACACTACAGTGAAATCATACGACGACAGGTGTACAATATAAGGCGTTGGAAGTTATGCTCGATGTAATTGTTGAATACTCTCTGCACTGTAAGAGTGTTTTAGGACTCGGTATGAAAGAGTCTGGTGATAAAAGGGAAGAGTTTGTTGAGATAGTGAGCAATTCGGATGAAAGAGGTCATTCCCGGGACGACTCTCATGGTGTGACAAGCGCGGACAGCTCCAATATGAGCGCTTATCTTCATGAGGCTGCTCATGATCCGAGTTCAGGCTCACAATTCACTTCACAATATCATATTGGGATGAGCCTCTGAGGTAAAAGAAATTGGCAGCAATCTAACCAAAGAGTAATCATGGAACAGAAATCTGTCATCGATGAAATTCTGCTAGTGTGGAATCCGCTGGTGGAACTGAAGACAAATGCATTTCGGTATCGGTATAAGTAATTTCAAGTTCCTTGACCGGATGTTTCTAGTATTTGTATGGAGATAGATCACTAGCTCTGGCAGAGTATGACGATACACATCAACCAGCGCTCATAAATAGGCTTTGGCTGCCAGCGTTATTGAGCAGACAAAGGAGAACTTGAATCAGGAGAACGTTTTTTTGAATGATTTTAGCCGTCTTCCAGCTTTGTTTCCCAGCAACATGTGCTCGAAAGTGTGACGATTTATTGATGAGCGCCATTCACTGAGCCGCAGTGATCCTCTCAAGCGTCTTGTGGATATTGTATCTGAAGGCATTCGTTATTTACTTACCATTTGTTTTTCGTTCGCTGCGGAGCTTGTGCTGCATGTAAGGTGTACGCTCGACCTCATGTATACATCTATCAGACATGAAAAGCATGGACCAGCGACATTCACATCCGCAATTTGGTGTGTTAGAAAATTGAAACAAACGATAAATACGTTACGAAAACTTGCGTGCTAATGTGCAGGATGTATTTGATTTGGGATGGTCCAGAGATAGTTCAAAGCGTGTTTCAGCTAGAGTAGATAACGCTTTAATGATATGGGAAGTGAAAAATCCTTCCAAATCACCCTTCACGCTTCGAAACCATGCCAATCTTGTTCAGGGAATGTCCATAGATCCCTTTTCGCGACTTATTGCATCTTTGGGAAATGAACTAACTGTGTGTGTTTTCACTTCGAACGCTTCCAATTGGTATCAGGTAGCGTATCTATTGAGTTTTCAGAATATCAAGTTTGTTCATGGATGATTCTTGCTTCAAGACTTGTATTAAAAGAATGAGATGGTCACCGGATGGAATTGTTGTTGTCGGTCCATCTGGAGTTCATCTTCTCGTAACAAAACGTCAGTTAGAAGTTCATATCGTTACTAAAAAACAATGGCTTCAACCTACAGTTAAATGCGGCGGTCTCACTAAACAGGCTGTTGTTGTCAGGTTCCACCCGATTTTTTTATGGAATTCGATAGAGCGCTCAATTCTCTCGTGATGATGATGGCGGCACGCCCTCACAACCTTTTACGAGCTTCAAATATCGCATGACTTTTGCTGGGCCTTGTGTGGATAAAGTGCTGTTTTATAACAGCACAATTTTCAGTGTCTTTTTGCGAGTGTGAAGAGTTTTCACGTTGCTAAACATACGGAATCAGCTCGGAGTAGTACCGGTCAAAGTTTGGTAATTAGTTCCGCAGACGGATACGTCGTACTGATACGCTTTACGAACGAGGAACTGGGTCAAAAACTCTGAACGAGAATCACACCTCCATGGTTCCATAGACTCGAAGATATGGCACCAACCATGCAATCGCCCCCCCCCCACCCCTCCAAAAAAAAAGTGCGCAGCCGATTTCTGTGTCTTTTGTGAAACCACAACCTTTCAGAGATTCAGAGAAGCCTGCAGCTAAGATTAATGTAGTGCAACGCCAAGGGCGGCGGAAACACACGAAGATGTCCGATTCTTCCTCCAAGGAGGGTAGCACGGCGACGGAGCCTCTCCGGAGTGAACACGACTAAGTCGGGGTGTAAGGCCGAGGCTCACCGGCACGCCAAGCGGGGAGAGTGCGGGATGCTAGAAGGGAGCAGACCAGGTATGAGCTGTATTCCACGGGAGTGGGCAAGTGATAAAAGGGGGGACCACCCAGTGGGGGCGATCGGAGGCATGGGCCACGAGAGCCAAAAGGAATATGTAGCAAACCCAATACTGGGGCGAGAACACGGCAGAGGTATGAAAGATATACATGCTAACAGCGGTGAGTCTCCTGTTGACGCAGGGTGGATAAGTCTACCGTTAGTAACGCGGCTTCACCTCCGTAGAGTGTGGAAGACTCGCGAAAGCGGAAAAAGACTTTGAGCCAAGAACCCTGGTTGGGGAGGTCTACTGAGTGTCAGGGCGAGATCGCCCTGGCACTATATAGTGTAGAATACTGTAGAGAGCTCTCTAACCTAGTGTAATAAAGATAAATAAATAGAGAAATATCCAGCCATGCTGTGCCAACCTGTCCTGGGCCATCCGTGTGGTACACGTGGGTAAGTCCCACCCGAATCGGGGCCACGGCGGACGGCCGCCGGTGCACTTCGCGTACAACGCGTATACACCTGGCTACGCCAGCCCGCTAGTAGCGGTATTACTCATAGATCTCACAAGTATCGCCCGAGGCGGAAAAACAACCAAGTCCTGGAAAACGGCCCTCACGAGGGTTGCACTTCATATCCCCCTCCTGAGGCGCGAGTACGACATCCGCGGTGGTGGGCGACGCGCCGGGACGAATGCATAAGAGTGCAACCAGCTCGCTGGGATCCACTTCATCCGATGCCAACAAACGCAGTGCGGCAAAACTCCAGTCTCCTGGCAACAACCGTTCTCAACGTTCCATCTCAACCGAGTCCGCATCCTTGCGTGCCAGTCCTCCGATTCCTCGGCATCGTCTCCCGCTTTGCCGGTCTCCTCTTCCGGTCATCCGGCCTCTTTGCTCACCGATGAGCAACCAAAACAATCAACCCAACCGTCTCCCTGCGGGGTACATCTCCGGCTTCCGGTCCGGTCCGCTTCCGCAAAGCGCGTCATCGGCTGCGCCGCAGATTCCTATCTCGAACGCGGCTGCTGCTCCGTACGGAATGTTCCCCCCGAGAGGGTGGCCGCCATACGACGTGGTTGTCGGGCGCCATCCTGGGCATCATGCGTCCGTTCTCCGGCTCGCGCCGTGGTTCCACCCGATTGCGGTGTTAAACGGAGCGCTCATAGCGATGTACACCGATGGAAACGGGATGCTTCCGGGCGATATTCCGGCCGTGGCGACAACTTCGTTGGATGGGCGACGCCGCGTAGCGGTTCCGGTCCACGCTGTGGCGCGCCGGGGTAGGGAAACCTCGGATTCCGCTCATGCGGCCTTCGTCCTTTTTGGCCATCAACGGCTTCGCCGGGCTCCTTTCGAATATCCCATCCCCGATGGTCTCGGCACCGACATTCGGCTTTACTGCATTCAAGGTGAGATTGGTTACGTCGACCGCCTGGCGGGTTTGGAAACACTCTCGTGGAGGGGCATCCCGATAGCACGGCAAGAGGCCATGTGCTGGACGCGACCGATTATCCGGGCAGAATTCCGCTACATGCGTCGACTTGCTCGGGCCAACTTCCTCGCCCTGATCCGCTTCGAGCGTCGAGCACGATCCCGATTCGGGTATTTGGTCCCGTATCAGAACGTGGAGATCGATCGCCTTCGCGTGGCCGACCGACGGGGTCGCTATGTCCTCATTCCACCGTGGTGGTCGAACCTCGAGGCCTGCCGGGGCTGTTACATCGAGCTGCCACCCGTCATCACGTATTACGGTTCGTACCTCATCGAGAATCCCGAGTCCGGACTGTGGTCCGTGGTGATTACCGAATGGGCAGTCCGCGCGGCGGTGTTCCTCCTCTGGGAGGTGTATGACCAGTACAGACTGTGGTTCCTCCCGTTCCGGTTGAGGTCTGCGATTCGCAGCCTGGACCTGAGCATCCCACTTGGTGGAGTAACCAACGCCGGGGAAGTGGCGGGTCTTCTCGATTACATCGACCAGTTGGACTGGACCGCCGTTCCGATTGAACAAAGCGGGCGCACCGTGGGTAGCCGGGGTCAGGACCTGTCACCAGGAAGGCGTACTCTCTTGGAAGGTGATTTCGTATACTTTGACCCCTGAGAAGGGCACGAAATCTCCGCGGAGGAAGCGAACGAACTCCGGTTTGCCCCGCGCCAGATCCCCGAGGGGCATCCCATCGGTTTCGTGGACGCGGATGAATATTACCACGTCTACGACGGCGACGATCCAATGATGGACAACGAACCCGACGACGGGGAAGCGTACGCCGAGGCGGAGGTCGAGGGATCCGAAGCGGAAGGTCCCTCTAACGCGGGGACGCCAGCCACGTCTTACGTGGATTTGGATAACCCCGCGGGGGCTGGGTCGGAGTACGCGGTAGCTGGACCACCTCCGGTTCCACCGGTGAATCTCCCAAGTGGTGGGGCGTCCGCTCCAGGCGATGCGAGCTCCGCTCCCGTGGGTCAAGCGGCTGTGATCTCCCAGTTCCTCCGACAGGTGGGGCTGGGGACCAACGCAGCGAGTGGCGATGTTGCCGCGATGCGCGAGGCCTTGATCACCCGCCTCCAGGGAGGTAACCAACCCGGGGGCGGTGAGCCGAACCCGTGACGGGGCCCGCGATCCCGATGGGGAGTTTCCATTGTGACTTAGAGTAGTATCCCGAGTGCTCGGTATTCCATCGATAGCTTCGAATAAAAACCAATTGACTTGTGTAATCCAAAACCTTCCTTCACTAGCCTGTTCTCAAGCAAACCTACTTCTCTTTTCTCTTCCACCGAGGTGGGTGTTATCCCACCTGGGCTTTAACAACCGATGCCGGGATTCCCGTCCGCGTTCTGCGGTGATATGACACCACCTTCGAACGTGGGAGATGTTCCATCGGCTCATCCGAATCCCATTCAGGCCCTAAACCGTACCAACGGACGAGGCATTGAATATAACCATCCGGATGGTATGAGTGCCCCACTATGCGGTCGACCACGAACTCCTTCTCGTAGACTTCCCGCCCTTGCGGTGTACGCGTCACCGGACCAAACCGGTGTACGTCCGCGGGTGCGTGTGGGCTACTGTGCCCTTCCCCCGAGGGGTCCATGGGTTGGCGTTGCCTTTCCATGCCCTGGGAAGGGGAACGAACCGGGTTCCGGGTTGCCTTGGCCGCTTGGCGGGTTGCTTCAGCCAAGGCGTCATGACGAAGAGCGTCAGTTCGATGGCTTCGGCCGGAGGCCTTCCCGTGGGGCAATTCTCCCAGTTTTTGGGTCGGAATGCTTTCCGAGAGTTCTCGTGCAGAGGCCACCCTTCGGGGGAACGTGGACTCATCCCAAGGCTGGGTTCCGCGGTCGCGTTCCGCGAGTTGTCGGGGTGAAATCCGTCGCAACGGTGCTGGACTTGACGCGGGAGGCGGTTTCATCACGGGGCGTTGTGCCTTGCCAGGTGAGCCGCCTTGGCCGTTGATTGGCGTATCTCCCGAGCCGGGTGTCGTCTGTTCACGTGACACGTCCGGCTGATGGCTGGGAGTACTCCGCGCAGTGCTGCGTTCCGCCTCCTCACGTGAGGGCGTGTGCAACGGCGCTGCCGGTATGTCTGCTCGCTTGGGCGACAAAGTACCGCGACGGGCGTGCAACTCCGGGTAAACCGTGCCTTCCTCACCAACGGGCGGCGAAGTGCGCGGCGAGGAACCCCTGCGAGGAGCGAGTTCGTCCTCAACTATCCCTTTCGAGGGTTCAACTTCACTCGGCGACGAGGTGCTTCCGTCCTTGACGGGCACATTCTCCGGGGTGACCGGTGCGCCTTCGACAACGCGGTCGGGGTCAACCGAGACACTCGGAGTGCGTCCGCCACTGCGCGCGGGTTCTGAGCCAGCATCAAGCGTGCTGGGTGTGAATCTCCCGTCTGCTACGGTGTGCTTGCCCGGCTTAGCCGGTGTGTCCTGCCGTACAGTACGAGGGACCACTTCCGATCGATTCGGCCTAGAGGGGCCTGCGAGGGCGTGCTTTAAGTTTTCCAGCGTAGCTGGTGTCGACGAACCGTGACCCACGGGCTGCGGGTCAACCCTCGACGGCATAGCCGGTCCAGTATCGCGAGGGCGAACAGCATCCTGCGACGATTTCGGTTTCGATTCGGCGAGAGGGTTTCCACTACGTGGTGCGTCCTGTCGAGTAGAGTCCCCGTGGGGAGTGCGAGCAGACGCAGAGGCGGTGGCGCTTCCCATAGAGGGTTCCGCAACGGCTGTAGCGCGCAAATGCGGAGATGGCACGTCGGTAGACGGGACGTCCGGATCACCGTTGTTCTTGCTGGTGTGTCCAGGAGTCCGTGCACCACGGTTGTCATGACGCGACGAAGCGGTTTCCGTCTCTCGACGAGAGTTATGAGCCTCCTCCCCCTCCTGAGACGGGGCGGCATGGGAAGTGGTTGGAACGCCCAACGGGCGGGGATAGACACCGCGCCGTGGCGTGAGAGAAGAGAGGCCATTCTGGCCTTGGTCCGATAAGATCGGCAAGTCAGAGAGTCCCCGGGTAGGGTGTGGTAACGCAGAAGGTCTGGAAACCACGGCAGTGGGCTGAGCCACTGTTGTATGCCGAGCACCATCATCCTCAGAGAGGGATTGTTGACCCATTTCGGTTACTTCCAACGTCGGTGGAGGGGCGAGTACAACGCGGTCGCGGGAGATCTGCTCATGAGCGTCGACAATTTCCACCACGATGGTGTCGTCTTTCACCGAAATGACCTTGTAAGGACCGTCCGCGACGGAAGAAAGCTTGTGCTTCTTTTCCTTTTCAGGGTTCCAGTACTCCTTACGGACGAACACGAAGTCACCGGCTTTGATTGGCGGGGCCTTACCGCGTACGCGAGAGTCGAAATCACGCTTGTAAGCGGCTTGGGCACGAGCCATCGAGCTTCGGGCGACCGGGATCAGCTTCGTAAGCCACTCTTTCCACCTGTGGCGATAATTCTTCAGGGAAGGGAACGCATCCAGCGTGGGCTGGGGTTCTAACGCGACAACAGGCGGAGGGCGGGACAAGACCAGTTTGAATGGAGTCAAGCCCGTAGTACGGTGTACCTGCGTATTGTACGCGAACGTCAAGGCGTCGGTATATAAATCCCATGTCTTTGGGTGGTTGGCAACGTAAGAACGGAGAGACGCTAATAGCATTCGGTTAAACCGCTCCACTTGCCCATTACACTGGGGGTGATAGGTCGTTGTGAACAGGTTCTTGATGTCAAGAATCCTGCACACGTCCTCGAAGAATCGCAATGCGAACTGTTTTCCGTTATCGGATAGAAGATTAACCGGCGGGCCGTAGACGAATACCCAATGGGTTACAAATGCTTGTGCAACCGTGAAAGCGGATATCTTCCGTAAAGGTACGGTCCAAACCAGTTTTGAGAAACGATCCGTGATAACGAGTAAAAACTTATGCCCACGTCGTGTGGTGAGGAGCTCGCCGAGGATGTCAATGGCGACAAACTCGAGAGGAGCCCGTGCCGGGAATAGTTTCAACTTCGTTGAGTACTTGCGAAGTTTCACCCGATTCTTAGCACATTCGGTACAAAACCGCACCGTTGCGTAGCAATCCACCGCCAGGGCGGGCCAGTAGAAGTTCCTTCGCAAAGTGAGGTAGAGCTTCCGTCCACCGGCGTGTCCACCAAGTTTCACATAGTGCGATAGATGCAAAACTCTAGACTGTAGAGTATGCGGCACCACGACTTGTGCTGATGACTGAACCGTCCTGACGAGGTATCCAAGATCGTTCACCTCGAAAGGGAGTTGTGCACCGCCATTAAGCCAGGCTCGAATCTTCGTACAGAAGGGGTCACCCTGCTGTTCTCTGACCATCTCCTCCGGGGGTATCGGCACAAAATCACCCGGTGGGGGTTTCTTTGAATCGTCCGAGACGTGCAATGCGTCTATATCATCGTCGGAGACGTGCAATGCGTCTATATCATCGTCCGATTCCGGGCTTTCGTTCCATTTATCGTGTAACCAATCCGGGTTTCCCGGTGTTCCATCGTCTACGACGAAGCAAGGTATATCCTCGTCATCGACGGCTAGAGCTTCCCCATTCGTGGGTAAACGCGAGAGCGCGTCCGCTTGCGCGCTCTGAGTGCCCTTCTTGTAGATCACTTCAAAGTCATATTCCGCGAGGCGGAGTCTCCAACGCATTAAGCGGCCTGACGCCTCCGAGATGGTCATGAGCCATCGTAGGGACGAGTGATCCGTGTAAACGGTAAAGTGCACACCCATGAGGTAGGAGCGGAGTGTAGAGAGGGCCCACACAACTGCGAGGCACTCCTTCTCCGACACGGACTAGTTCCGCTCGTGGACATTGAGCGAGAGGGACCAGTACCCAATGGGTTTGCGTTCTCCTTCGGGAGTAGTTTGAAAGAGCGCACAGCCTACCTGGTAGTCGCTAGAGTCTGTGTCCACGGAAAACGGTAGTCCGGGTTTCGGTAACGATAGAATCGGAGCTGATGTGACAGCCTCCCTAAGGGAGTTAAAAGCATCCGTCTGGGCGGACGTAAAGGGGTCCAGTTTAGGTGGTTGACCTTTCCGCAGAAGCGCGTTCAAGGGGGCCGCGATGTCAGCGAAGTTAGGGATAAAACGTCGGTAGACGTTGACTAATCTTAGAAAGGAGCGCAGTTCCGTCTGGGTAGCGGGTTCTTTTGCCTTGCGAAGCGACCTAACTCGAGCTTCCTCGATCATTACACGTCCAGGACGGATAATGTGCCCGAGATACTTCACAGTATCGGTAAAGAACTCACATTTCCTCAGTTTGAGGTTTATTCCAGCATCACGTAGCGTGGTCATTATGTCCCTGACATGGGTGAGATGGTCATCCAGAGTGTCTGAGAATACAAGGATATCGTCCAAATAGACGAGGCAAGTACGCCACATAAAAGCGGGCCAACAAAATGTCGATAGCACGCTGAAAGGTAGCGGGAGCATTGGTTAGACCAAAAGGCATTCGTTTGAAACGGTAGAGTCCCGAGTGACAGACAAACGCAGTCTTATCTTGGTCCTCCTCCCTAACGGGAACCTGCCAATATCCCCAATTGGCGTCCAAAGCCGTGAACACGGTAGCAGTGCCGAGAGAGTCGATATACTCATCCATTCGTGGGATCGGATACACGTCCTTGACGGTAACATCATTCATGCGACGGTAGTCGATGCAAAAGCGCCAGGACCCATCGGGCTTCGGGGCCAGTACCACTGGGGATGCCCACGGCGACTGAGCCGGTTCGATCACTCCAGCTCGGAGCATTTTGTCCACTTGGAACTGTTCCTCTTCTCGAGCCTTGGGGCCTGCCCTGTAAGGGTGTTGAGCCACCGGTCGGGTGTTCGGCAATAAATCTATCCGATGTTCCGTTGTATTTATCTCACCAAGAGAGCCATCCCGTATTTTGGTAAACTCCCGTAACATCTCACGCAGACTTTCACGGTGTGACTCCGGTACATGACCGAGGTCGAGTTCCTCGAGTTCTTTCACGGGGTCTACCCGGTCGTAACTCGTCGGAACGGGCTTCTTTTCTGTTTCGGCAGGTTGCGATTCCGAATCATTCGGTGATTGGACGGCAGCTTCCTCCTCCTCCTTAGAGTGAGCGAGACCGAGGACTTCGGCAGCGGTCAGCCTAGTGGGGACCATTGCGGTGGGGTGAGGCATTACCGATCCAATAACTTGGTTTTTCACCAGTGACTGGGGGGTGGAGCCCAGATTGGCAACGAGCACGGTGAACGGCTTGTCTGGGACAATCTGCGTGACTCCATTCGCCACGGCGAGTTGATATCCATCGTACAGAGACGAGAGAGGCTGAATGACTCGTAAACCGTGTTGACGGGAAGTGACACGCACCCATACTTGGGACTCTGGCGGGATTCGGACAGACGCAGCCACGCGGAGCTTGGTAGACTCCCGAGAAGCGGGTGGAGGTTCCTGCGCGGCAGGGAGCGGTACGTGCTTCTTGGAGGCACGCCGCAGCGGACGACGGACAATCGAGACCGACGAGCCGTCTTCCATCTCAACACGCTTTAAGCGGGGCCTTATGGCGTCAACGATTCTGTCACAGAAGTCACATCCCAAGATGATGGGGGCAGCCAATTTCCGGCATACAATAAAGTCGAGTTTCACCACGAAGGAGCCCAAGCGAACGACGAGAGCGACGGTTCCAACCGTTGACAACGGGTTGTTATTCGCGTCTGCGACGTCGGGCGCCACGCAAAGGCGGATCTGAGACCGCAAGGGCTGGGGCAGCAGTGACTCCACGATGAAATTCGGACCAGCACCTGTGTCCAAAACAGTAAGGACTCGAACCATAAACTGGGTAGAAAGGCCAAGGTCGGCATACACCTTGTAATTGCGCTTGGCCATTACTAAGACTCTATCCGGGAACCGGCGGTTACGAACAAGTTTCCACGGTCGACGTAGAACACCAAAGTGTTCAGAGTCCACGTCTGAGACGGCCTGTTTCCTCGTGAGGATTGTGACCGGGGAGCGAGGCGGAGACGCCTCGGGAGTCGTCAACCTCACTGTTGGGGACGCCTCTCCCGAAGGGGAGACTCCCGAAATCAGTTTTCCTGAGTCCCATCCGCCTGGGGCGGGGCCTCAGAATCCTGAACCACTAGCAATGGGGCGCCAGCGGCGGGGTTTGAAGGAACGGGGCGTTGGTCGGGAGCCTGCTCGGCAGGGTAAAGCAACGCATTGCGCGGTTTCGCCTCCGGAATACTCCGTCGAAAATCGATCTTCGCTCGAAGATACGACGTCATCGGAACAATCCGCTTTTCCATTGGGGTCAACGCCTCATAATTACCGATTACTCGGGCTACTTCCCTCATGGTGAGGATACAGTCCGGTGAAATGTGACCGTGTTCGTAGCATATGTGGCATATGAGTCCCTGGCGTGAGGGCTGCAAACCGGAGTGAGCATCCGTGAACTTCACCGCTTGGCGGGTATCCTTCCATCCAGGGCGACTCTGTCGGAGCGCACCGTTTGAATACGGGATGCGAGGTCCGTGAACACGGGGAGAGTCTGCGTACAGCAGGGGTCCATTCTGGGCCGTGTCATATGAGTCGTCCGTCGTAGACGGTAGTTCGGTTGTCGGGACCGAATGGATATCGCTTCGGGCGAAGTGTACGTTGTCGTACTTCTGTTGGGGGCGCTCACTCGCAATCAGCGATAGGGATGGCGACTTCGTTTCCATCACCAACGCCTTGGCGGTTCGCGACCTGTGTCCGGGGGCACGAGCTCTTAAAGCGTCACCTTCCGCTTGCGCGTGTTGGACCAACTCCAGATACGTGGTCTTCCTTCGGTCTTCCCGGTAACGGGCCACGAGTGTTCGGATAGCGGGGTTCAGTCCATCGATGAACATGGTGCAGCGCTCTCCGGCGGAGTGTACGTTCCCACTACGGTGAAAAGCCTTGTTCAGGCGCACCGAGAATTCGGTTTCCGTTTCTCCAGACTTCTGGCGCGTATCGCGAAGAGCGAGAATGGCCGGCTGAATCGCGTGATTAGTGGCGTAGGACCTCAAGAGGTATTGTACTGCTTCTGGCCAGCAGGTTACCTCTCCTTCGGAGGCTCTAGACGAACCTCTCACAGAGTTGTGTTGATCCTAGGCGAGGCCTTTCATAAAGTACGGGAGTGCAATGAACGCCTGTCCTTCGGTCATACCGAGAATATCCGCTTCGGCGACGAACCTCGCAAGGAAATCCAACACCGAAATGGGGTCTTCTCCAGAAAAATTCTGGTTCCTGAGGGACAGTTGCATACGGTTTATGCAATCCTTCACTCTACCCGTGCCACGGGGCGTGCGATCCAAAGAGGAGTTATCTAGCCGATAGTATCGGTAAGAAACCAACTTCTTGTACAGGGGGTTGGTGCATTTCAGCTCCTTCAACCCGAAGTGTTTCCTTCCCTTCTCGAGGGCGCGGATCACACATTCGGTGGCAGACGACCGTTTAGAACGGGATGAACGCCTGCGATGGCCATCGTCAGAAGACGAATCTGACGAGTCCGACCCATTTGAATGGTGAGAGCCACGCGACGACCGTGAGGAGTTCGACGAGTCCGAGTCATCGCTGTCACGCTTTCCACGCCGACGGCGGGTATCGTCCCTTTTCCTCTCGTGTTTCGCTTGGTGCGTCACAGCAACCGGCTTCTCCGGGACGTCTTCCATCAAGATGGTTTGTTCTAACGTCTGGAGACGGGCGCTAATACGATTGAATCGGGTCTCGTCACCTTCCACGTAAGCGGCGGGACCACCAAAACATTCCAACAGGGTGTTGACGTCCGCCCGCAGCACGCGGAGGTCGTCAACCACTTCCTTCATAGAAGAGCCATCACACCTGGAACGCAGGGCTTCGAACTCTTCCACGAAGGCATTGTGCGCCTCCTGCATTACGCGGATCTTCTGCCTCACACTTGAGTTTATGTCGATGTGGAACTCGTTTTTCTGGGCCTTTTCGTCGGCAGGAGCCGGGTCATCCACGGCAGGGGCCGGTCCAGCACCAGAATTGGGTCCATTCTTAGACGCCTTAGGCGGTAGCTTGTTGTTCTTGGAGGAGTTCGACCCCTTACTCTTGCCTTTCGGAGCGGCTTGAGGTAACGGCGGGGGAACCCTTCCAGGGTCCGCAGGCGCCACATCATTGACGGAACGGCTCCGCGTGATCGCGGGTTCCGCTTCCGTCGGTAGTCGTGACATGGTTGTAGCGTTGACCACTAAGAATAGGACAACAAAAGCGTCCACCAAGTGGTTCCAAACCAAGAAATTGGAAAGCAGATCTCGACGAGAGAAGACAGCACAGCAATGTGAAAAACAACCAAACCAGGTCCGCTTAGCCTTCTAAGTCGGGAGACCAGTTTGTAGTGCAACGCCAAGGGCGGCCGAAACACACGAAGATGTCCGAGTCTTCCTCCAAGGAGGGTAGCACGGCGACGGAGCCTCTCCGGAGTGAACACGACTAAGTCGGGGTGTAAGGCCGAGGTTCACCGGCACGCCAAGCGGGGAGAGTGCGGGATGCTAGAAGGGAGCAGACCAGGTATGAGCTGTAATCCACGAGAGTGGGCAAGTGATAAAAGGGGGGACCACCCAGTGGGGCCGATCGGGGGCATGGGCCACGAGAGCCAAAAGAAATATGTAGCAAACCCAATACTGGGGTGAGAACACGGCAGTGGTATGAAAGATATACACGCTAACAGCGGTGAGTCTCCTGTTGACGCAGGGTGGATAAGTCTACCGTTAGTAACGCGGCTTTACCTCCGTAGAGTGTGGAAGACTCGCCAAAGCGGAGAAAGACTTTGAGCCAAGAACCCTGGTTGGAGAGGTTTACTGAGTGTCAGGGCGAGATCGCCCTGGCACTATATAGTGTAGAATACTGTAGAGAGCTCCCTAACCTAGTGTAATAAAGCTAAATAAATAGAGAAATATCCAGCTATGCTGTGCCAACCTGTCCTGGGCCATCCGTGGTACACGTGGGTAAGTCACACCCGAATCGGGGCCACGGCGGACGGCCGCCGGTGCACTTCGCGTACAACGCGTATACACCTGGCTACGCCAGCCCGCTAGTAGCGGTATTACTCATAGATCTCACAAGTATCGCTCGAGGCGGAAAAACAACCTGTAGAGCAACGCCCAGTCAGGGGATACTTGAAGATGCAACTCATAGAATGAGGATTGAACCCTCCGAGGGTTATGATTATGATCCCCTCTAAGGTGTGCTGAGGTGGCACTGTTTTCCGGTTATATTTCGCCTATAAGGGAAAATTCGGACGGCCCATGGTTGGATTGGCCCCGTGATACACGTGGCTTAATTTTGGCACCGATTTTCGGATATTTTGTAGAACGTTGGACTTTTGGGCCCTGGCAGTGGGATCTCCACGTGTATGGCTCTGAGCAGGTTTGCACTACTGTAGAGTTTAGTTAGTGGGCCCTACTTAGAGAGGCGAGATCTGACAGTCCGAGCTCAGAGTAAATGACAACCAAGGTTGGTCTTCGATACCTTTAGAGGTTCTTCGTCGCCATCGTTTCGGCCTTACAGCCCGGAACGGGCTCTGGTTAGCAACGCCTGCGTAGGGACACGACTCCACTTGGAGAGTGCCCACGTTTGGGTTCCGTGCAACCACCCCCTTGGGACTGCTCAGACGACCTGCGTGCACGATACCCCGTGGGGGTTCTGCTTACTTGTTGCGTGCTTTTTGTGTTTCCTTTCGAGGACAGGTTTTCGCCCCTGTATTGGGTTTCTTTTGCTGTTTCGCCCCTTTTCTGGTTCTCGGGTCCGGTGCCTGTTAGTGCCCGACCCTCGCCCCGTTTTTCCTCTTCGCCGGATTTTCCCCCATTCTTTTGGATACCCATACCTATTCCCGATCCAACGGTTTCTACCCCTCACCTCCGTCGGTACTGCCGGAATTCCCGGTGGGAGTTACACCCCACACTACGGGTGGAACGGAGGGCTGTGTCTCTGAGTCTGCCTCCCCCAGGGAGCAAGGCTTCGAACACCTTGAGAGCACTTCCCGTCGCCGGGTTTTGCTCCACAAGTGGTCTCCCGACTTAGAAGCCGTTCTCGGACTTTTGGGTTGGTCATCCACGTGTTGGAATATCTCCTGGAAGAGGAAACACCGTCGTGAAGATTTGTTGTAGTGGTCCCCTTTGGAAAGGGTGGAATTGGTTTTTATTTTTTTTTGTGTTACGTCATTCGTTCTCCGGGAATCTCGTGATCGAATTTCATCGTTACCCCGAATCGTCGGTGTCGTGTCTGCAGCATGTCGCCGCCTACCCGTGGTTCCAGGACTGGATCGAACCGTCAAGCGGATTCAGTGCCCCCGGCCCCGCCTAGGCCGAGGAGCTCAATTTCCGAAGGTCGGAACGATTCCGGTATCGATCCGGACACTCGGAGAGAACCCTCAGTGGTTTCAGGTCCTCGAGAGGTCGTGGCTGTGGGCCCAGCTCCAGTGGTGGAGACCCCCTCAGCAGCACCCCGAAGTCGGGCCGACCCTGAATTACAGCGCCTGGAGACTCGAATCGATATCGCCAACGCGGCTCACATCGAGCTCTTTCAGGAGGTTACTACCCTCCGCCTCAAGGTGGAGGACGCCCAGGTGCGGGGACTCGCCGATGACCTTCGTACCCTGAGAAGGGATGTGAACTCCCTTTTGGAAAGCTTTGGTACCGCTGGGGTCTTTATCCAGGAGTACCGGAGCCTCGTGGAGGAACACCGCGTGCAAGCGGAACGCTTCCGAGCTCGGCTGGACACCCTCGAGGCCATTATCCGTATGGACGGAGACACAGAAGCCTCGAAGGATAAACCCAAAGTTTCGGAAGACGAAGAACACCGCTCCGCTAAACGGGACCGCCGCAAGTCCAAGAAGAGGGTTCACCTCCAAGAGGATTTATCCGATTCCGATCCCAATCGCTCGTCATCGAGTTCGTCCTCCGAATCTTCGGATAGTGAAGATGGACGCCGGTCATCCCGGGCGACTCGGTCGAAGGCTACTTACACCTCTCAAGGGGCAATCCGTACCCGGAAGAAGGGTAGGAAACACCTTGGATTAAGGGAGCTGAAGCCGACGAATCCTCTCTATCGGAAGCTGCTATCGTACCGCTATTACCGGTTGGATAACCCTTCGGGAGATCGAACATCCCGCGGAACGGGTAAGGTCAAGGACTACATCAAAAGGCTGAGCATCACCCTACAAAAGAGGGAGTTCACAGGAACAGACCCAATCCTGGTGCTCGATTTCCTTGCGAGGTTTGTCCAGGAGGCTGACATCCTCGGTATGAGTGAAGCGCAAGCGTATCTTGCATTACCCTATTTCTTAAAGGGGATGGCTGAAGACCAGTTCAACTCCGTCCGTGGATCATCCCGAGCCTCGGAAGGGGGAGTCACGTGCTGGCCCGAAGCGGTGCAGTACCCCTTGAGGTCATACGCTACTGGAAATGCGATTCAGGAAGCAATCCTTGCATTAAGGGATACGCGGCAGAAGCCGATGGAAACCGAAACGGTGTATTCAACTCGCTTGAATAAAGCGTTTCACCGATGCGGGAATGTATTCCCCGCCTAAGAGAGATGCACCATGTTTGTGAATGGTTTGGACCCCTCGATAAGGGCATTGGTTGCCCGACATCGGGAAGAGAAGCGCAAGCTGACCTACTTGGAACTGGTTCAGTACGCCCAGGCTGAGGGGGATACTCCCCGTGCCCGGCAGAACCGAAAGAGTCGGCCGACACGTGCACTCCTCGCCGATGGAGGTAACTCGTCTTTGTCACTCGCAGGAGGCCCTGCCCCTGTGGGGGTCAATGATAACATTCAATTCATGGGAAGTAACCCCGAATCTATGGGTACGTCTGAGTTGCCGTCGACATCCGCTCCGACTACGGATGATGACCCTGCGCTCTATACCCAAGGACGGAGGGTGCCAGCCGCATCGCTCCCTTTTGCGAATACCGCTGCTCGGTTCTCTCGCCCCGGATGGAGGGATACAGCACCACGTCGCGTGGGTTCACGTCCACAACCGAACCCGGCAGAGCTGATTTGCTATTTGTGTTACCTCCGTGTTCACAAAGCACCAGACTGCACATTTCCCCTGCTGGAGGGTTCACGAATTACCGCTCAGTACGAGGCTCTGACCCCTGAGGAGAAAGCTCGAGTCCCGAGTAGGTCCTATGAGGAACAAAGGATACTCCGAGCTCACCTTGCTGACAGGGATACAGAACTTGTACCCGCGAACGGGGAACAACCGGTCCCCTTCGAGGCAGCTGCACCGAATTCGGTGGGGTCCGCTTCGAAAAACTAAACTTGGGAGTCTCCCCTGCGGGAGGGGCGTCTTCTAAGCCGGAGTTGAAGACGCCCGAGGCGCTCCAGCTTCGCTCCCCAGCTGTGACTATCCTTTCAAGGAGAACGGCTGACACAGACGTTAACTCGGGATACTTTAGTGTCCTCCGTCGCCCGTGGATACGGTCCCGTAATCTCCGTATTCCGGATCGAGTTATGGTAATGGCCAAGCGGAATTATAAAGTATTCGCCGACTTCGGCCTGTCCAACAAGTTTATGGTTCGTCAAATATCTGTCCTGGATACAGGAGCCGCTCCTAACTTAATTCATGTTGAATTGTTACCTCCGCTGCTCCGGGTTCAAGTTCGTACCGGTCCACGTTTGGATATCGCCGATGCGAACAACAATCCGCTACGGACACTGGGTACAATTTCCCTCATGGTGAGGTTAGGCTCCTATCTCGTTCAACTAGAGTTTATTGTATGCAAGTCCATTGCAGCACCAGTCATACTGGGTTGTGACTTTTGCGACCGCTTCGTGGAAGCCATCCGTCCTCGGAATAGACCTGTGGAACTCGAAGACGGGTCTACGATCCCAATCGTTCGTAAACCCTTACAGGGAGCAGCGCGAACACGCGTCCCTCTCCCCGTCGCGCAGAAATCTGGGAAGAAGGACCCGGTGTCTACACGGGTAAAGGTTGCGAAGTCAGTGGCTATCCCGCCAGAAACCCAGGTTTGGGTCACAGTTGTTACCAAGCAAATTGGTGTGCATGTGGTACAACCGAACCCGTCTCTGTATACGCGGCGTCAACTCGCCCATGCGAATGGGGTTGTCTCCGTGGAACCGGATAACCCTTTCAAGGTTTTGGTAGCCAACTTTGGAAAGACAACGCAGCATTTGGTCAAACACCAGATCCTGGGTTCTGTTCTTCCACACCCGCATGCGGTCGTACCTACAAAGATCTCTATCGCAGAGGTCCTTGGTGTGGCGGACCCTAAGGAGGGGGAGGACACTGCCGAAATCGCGGAAGACGGTGAGCATACGACTGCAGCTCCACACGCTGAACACTTTAAACCTCAGGAGGTTACGGCCCCTATCACAGGAGCAGACCAGACGGATCCTGTTCAGGAATTGGGAAAATGGGATCTCAACCATGTACCCGCATCTCGTCGGGAGAAGCTGAGGCACATGCTTCGTGAATTTACCCCCATGTGGGATGGTTCCCTTGGAACTATTGGGATTACAGAACACCGCATCGACTTGTTACCGAACACTGGTCCTATTGCCCAACACCCTTACAGGGCTGGACCGAAAGCTCGGGAAGAGGAGAAATCTCAGGTGGAGAAGATGCTTAAAGCGGGCTTAATTGAACCTGCCCAGTCCGCTTGGGCCTCACCAGTGGTGTTAGTTCCGAAACCGGATGGATCGTGGCGTTTCTGCATCGATTACAGACGCCTGAACGAGGTAACCATTAAGGATGTGTACCCGATCCCTCGGATGGACGAATACATCGACTCCCTTGGGAGCGCTACTGTTTTCTCTACCCTCGACGCCAATTCGGGCTACTGGCAAGTCCCTATTAGGGAGGAAGATCGAGACAAAACGGCGTTCGTGTGTCATCAAGGACTTTTCCGATTCCGGAGGATGCCTTTTGGGTTGACAAATGCCCCCGCAACGTTTCAACGGGCGATAGACATTCTGTTGGCTCCCTTCAAGTGGAGGACGTGTCTAGTGTATTTAGACGACATTATTGTCTTCTCCAACAACCTGGATGATCACCTCGAACACGTCAGGGACGTAATGAAGATACTCCGCGACGCGGGAATCACCTTGAAACTCAAGAAGTGCGAGTTTTTCACCGATTCGGTTAAATATCTGGGTCATATCATCCGTCCCGGACAGCTTTCAATCGATGAAGTACGAGTGAAATCCTTGAAGGAAGCAAAACACCCGAAAACTCAAACGGAGTTGCGATCCTTCTTAGGTCTGTGTAACGTGTATCGCCGATTCGTCCCGAACTTTGCGGATATTGCCACACCCCTCAACAGGCTCCTGACGAAGGGACAACCAGTTGAACTGGAACCTTTTGGCGAAGCGGAAGCGTCTGCCTTCACGGCACTGGTGAATGCCGTAACATCACCGCCAATCTTGGCTCTACCCAATCCTGGGCTCCCTTACGAAGTGGACACCGATGCTAGTGCAAACCAAGTAGGGTGTGCACTGTTCCAATCCTCCGAGGATGGTGAACGTCACCCTATTGGGTACTGGTCACGTTCCCTCAATGTCCATGAAAGGAACTACTCGGTCTCCGAGAAAGAATGTTTAGCCGTTGTGTGGGCCTTGGCTACACTTCGCCCCTATCTGATGGGTACTCGTTTCAAAGTCCATACGGACCACGCATGCTTGCGTTGGCTCCTGGAGATCTCCGAACCCTCGGGCCGCCTTATGCGCTGGCGTCTCCGACTGTCGGAATTCGACTTTGAGATCCTGTACAAGAAAGGGAAGCTGAACACTCAGGCTGATGCACTATCCCGCTTGGGAACAACAGCGGAAACGGAACCCTACGAGGACGATGACATCCCATGCTTTATGGTATCGGACCTCGAGGGAGGAGCTCAACCGCTGACGGATGATGTTTGTGACGATATACTCGTCAACGAGAGTCTGGATTCGCCGACCGGCTCTTTTATACCTATCTCTCCAGAGGAGATGATACGCGAGCAACAGCTCGACCCATTCTGTACACGGATTCGGGCTCGCCTCAACGGAGGATTTCAGTTACCTTTCGAGGACGACGATCAGGGTTACCTAATCAGGACCGTTGGACCTCGCCCGAGGATAGTGGTGCCGCACACCCTACAACAGAGTGTATTACACCTCACTCACTATTTGAAGGTTGGCGCCCACCCCGGGGGAAGAAAACTGTACCTCACGTTGAGAAGGGACTTTTACTGGCCGGCAATGGCATTCGATTGTTACGCCGTCAGACGGGCCTGCGCCAATTGCGCCAAGAATGACGTCAAACTTTGGCAGCACTCTAAGAAGTTGACGCTGTTCCCGGCACGGGCTCCACTCGAATTCGTGGCCATACACATCCTAGGGGAGTTTATCAGAACGCCCCGAGGTCATCGGTATCTGCTTGTCATTTCTGACAGATTCTCTAAGTTAACGAGAACTGTGCCGCTGAAGCGGATCACCGCCGCTACCGTCGCGCAAGCGTTCGTGACCCATTGGGTGTTCGTATATGGACCGCCGGTGCAGTTGTTATCCGACAACGGAGGGCAATTCGCATCAAAGTTCTTTCAGGATGTATGTCGAATCCTTGATGTAAGGAATTTATTTGTTACTACGTATCACCCTCAGGGGAATGGCCAGGTGGAGAGGTTTAACCGCACGATACTCAACGCTTTGAGATCGTATGTTGCGGATCACTCCAAAAATTGGGACTTGTACACAGACGCTATCACGTATGCATACAACACCCAGGTACATCGGGTTACATCGTTATCCCCATTCGAACTGGTACTGTCGAGGACACCGCCGCCGGTCGCCATCGAGGCTCAACCGACGCTGTCGACGTACCCGTCACCGGGATTTTACCGAGAAGCCTGGAAGGAGTGGCTTACGAAGATGGTGCCGATAGCCCGGAAAGCAATGGACAAAGCTCAACGCGCCTACAAGAAGGACTTTGACAATCGGGTTCGCAAACCTCTACCTCAGGTGGAGCCCGACGACTTCGTCTTCCTTCGAAAGGAATACTACAATCCTGAAAAGGAACGTAGGCACAAGCTTTCGCCAATTGTGGACGGACCCTATCGTGTGGTTTCTGTAGACCAGGACACGGTGGTATTGGATATCGCTAACCGCCACGAACGGATCTCCAGGGACCGCATCACACGAGCGCCCAACCCAAATGTGGAAGTGGTGTCGGCACCAACGCCCTCCACAGGGGATGATTCAACGGAAGTTAACCCGTCAGTCGGAGATTCGAACACCCGCCCCGTTATACTTCCGCACCCGGAACGTGGTTTAACCGACCTACCGGAAACTTCGGATACTCCCGAACCTGGGCCCGCTCCCTCAAGGGCCCAGTCAACGAACTCTTACAGAGTTACTCCCCCACCGGAGGTAATCAAGCCTCCTGGCTCTCCGCCTAAGGAGGGGGAGGAGGACTTAGTTCCTTCGCAGGACGATGTTTCGGCGTCAGCCAGTCGCCCTAACAGGGAATCTAGTTCTCACAGTAAGACGGCGAGCCCGACCGAGCCGGCGACAGAGAAGTCACAACCCCAGCGTATGGGTAGCGACATCACCGCCGACCCAGCCGAGCACGACGTCAGAAAAGATGACGAAAACCCGCCTAGGGAGAGTCGTGTGGAGAACTCCGCACCCGGAACGCCTATAGAGCCGACGATCACCCGCCGCCGCAGAAGAGACACTGAGGTGTCGCACACTCAAACCCCGCTTTCTCGGAAACGAGCTGTGTCAGCGGACCCGCACGGGGAAGATCTCGACGAAGAGGTTGACCAAATTTGGCTCTCCGTTATGGAATGGGAATAGGAACTCCTATGGAGACACTGGAACCCTCAGGAATGGGAAAGAAATGAGTGAGACCCGTCGGGGACAGCTCAGGAGAGTGCTAGCGCGTGCCGAAAGCGCCACCTCACATCCGCTTGCGGAGTGGCAACCGGCGCCCGCGCATTTATGTGGCACACGTCGAATGTCACCGAGCCAATCAAAAGGCTCTGACGACCAACCGTCGCGCAAACCGCCTCCGTCGCACGGCGCGTTGCACGGGAGCAACCGTCGTCCCCGTAGCTCGGGTTGACGTTGAAGTCTCACCCCCCTGATAATGGAGACGCTACCGCGTCGCGGTTTCTCAACCGTCACGGAATCTAAGAACACCGTTGTTATCGGAAAAATCTCAGCTTTGAGAAGAATTCAAAACTGGGCCGCTTTGACTCCGTAGACGGAAGTTACAACGTAGCCCACAGGCCACTCGGCGCCGTTTGGACGAAGTGCTGAGACCCGCTCGCAACACGGAAAAGAACCCACCGGGGTGTGTCTAGACCCTACGTTGACACTTTCAAGGGAACTAGAGCGTTCCAAGATGGAAGAGAATCCCGAACAGGGAAAAGTGTACCCGCAGGAATTCGTTATCGATCGCATCGTGCGTCACATCTACACCCCCGAGGGAGAAGTTCGCTACCACGTCCGATGGTACGGATTCTCGCCTGATGAGGATACAGTGGAACCCATTGAGCACCTTCCGAGGTCTAAGGTTTTATCCTATCACCGACGCGCTCGGGTAACCTTGCCTCCAAATCTGGATCGTGCCCAAGTCGGGTAAGCCAACACAGGAACTGGTGTGGATGCGACCTCGAAGTGAGGAAGATGTTGGACCTCTGAAGAGGAATTGAGGAGAGTATCCCGAAGAACACGTATTGAGAGGGAATGTCTACTGGCCCTCAGCCTAGCGCCGTTAACCGGGGAACACAACACCGGTTATCGGGACAGTTTATGATGAAAAAGGAAAAGAAGACCCACGAAGTGGAGAAGAAGATTAAGAAGAAGATTAAGAAGAAGATTGGACCCTACGAAGGGAAGGAGATGAAGAAGAAGATGAAGAAGATCCTAAGAAGGAAGAAGAAGAGAAGTAGAAGTTAAGATCCTAGGAAGGAAGAAGAAAGGAAGTTATGCAAATATCAGAAGTTTACTATTGTCGCCAAGCTATGGACTCCACAATTGCCCGAAGGCGGAACTACGGAAAGCCCGAGGAGGGACCCGCCCCACCGTTGGGATTCTGACCCTGATGGTACGCCGAGGCGAACGCCAACATCTGGCTCACATCCGTCATACCCGGGGGAATCGGAATGCCTGCGTTCACGAGGCCTTGTCGCACACTATCCGCTTGCGGAGTGGCAACCGGCGCCTGCGCAAGGGTGTTCACACCCCACCCGGGGGGAGCAGATGAACCGCCGCCGGATGCATTCGCCGCCGCAGCTGAGGTCGTTCCCACTGGTTGGAAGGGTGCAGATGGCTCCACAGGGAGTACTCCACTAGGAGCTGGCACTTCGTTATCCAACGCTGGATCGTCCAGGTCTACTGGAGGCTCGTACTCGTAATCGTCGGTATAAATGAACCCCGTCGGGTGTCCAACCGGCATCGGTCGAGGCGAGTCAATCAGCGCCCGTGCTTGCGCCGCGCTGATGCGAACCCCTTCGAAGGGATTGTAATAGACCCAGTTACCGGAGCCCGGATCGTACCGGCCAGGAGACTTGTCTCGCGCAGATCCTTCCCCTGCGGGCTGATTTCCCACTGGAACTCGATCCCATTGGGTGTTGTCGATCACGTCCAAGATTGGATACAGGTCCTGCACGTTGCTGGCCGAACCCAACGCTGGGACAAGGTCGATCTGACGCATGATGGTCCGTACCATCGGAGGAATATACCAGATACGGAAATGGTCATGAGCATCCCAGAGGAGGTGCGCCGCTACGCGGGCTGCCCACTCGGCTGCAACGAGGGCCCAGTATCCCGAGTTCGGGTCGTGCATCAAACGAGACCCGATATAGTAGATACATGGGGGCAGTTCAGCAAAGCACCCTCGGGGGACCTCGACCTTACTCCACCAAGCTGGAAGGGGCACGAATCGCCCAACCTTCGCCGTGTTACGGATACGCTCCAGTTCCACGTGAGGATACGGGACAAGGAACTCGAAACGGGAGCGCGAGCGGCGCTCGAAGCGCACGCGTCGATCGAACCCATACTGGGTAAACTGCCGCTGAAGGTACCTGAATTCAGCCCGAAGGATGGGACGACTCCATTGGAGCATATCTTCTCGGAGAGGAAAACCCGGTCCGCGGAACTCGGCTTCGGGAAAGGCTGCCAGGTTATCCCCGTATGAGACCTCACCGTACGTGCGGTAATAGGCGACATCGAACCCGTACTCCGGGGGAACCAGATGGTCAAAGCGTGACCTCTCCAATCGCTGGTAGGCCAGAGCCACCATCGCTGCGCGCGCCTTGTCCAGGGACTCCCCGCGACTGCGGTATAGATACTGAGGCTCTATGGCTACCCGCGCCCTCCAATCGGGAGAACGTACAACCTCAACAGGTAGGCCACCCGGCAATAAGCCGTCCTCCACGTAGGAGTCGATGAGCTCATCGTCGCGAACCGCTGTCGGATGGAACCACGGAGCGCGGGAATATATCACCGGATCGGTAAGGGGACTCCACCTTCGAAAGGATTCGTTTGAGATCCAACCTCTGGAGTTTGCTACCAAGGGCATCGCATGAGCGGAGTTCCACGCCACCGCGGTGATGTCCAAATCCTCCTGAGGATGTCGGTTGCCCGCCGAGGCGGAAGGTTCGGTACCTGACGGAGCCGCATCCAAACCTGAGAAATATCCACCCTGCTGGGGAGCTTCGTTGTCCGCCGGCGCGGAGGTCGACGGCCCCGAGAGTGGGCTGATGACGTATGGGTTCATTCCCTTGAGAGGGCTGGTTGAGACTGCTGTTGCGAGAAGTTGCTTATCGCCGAAAGTCGGAGGAGTAGAAGAAAGTTGTACCGATGTGCCGGTTTTGTGGCGATCCTCAGAAGTGGTGAAGGACCCCATTGGGAGAAGTATGTATAGTGATCGGAAAGTTAGACACCCGCGGCTCGGAATGTTCTTCCTCGTCTTAAGGAGGGGGAGATGTAGAGCAACGCCCAGTCAGGGGATACTTGAAGATGCAACTCATAGAATGAGGATTGAACCCTCCGAGGGTTATGACTATGATCCCCTCTAAGGTGTGCTGAGGTGGCACTGTTTTCCGGTTATATTTCGCCTATAAGGGAAAATTCGGATGGCCCATGGTTGGATTGGCCCCGTGATACACGTGGCTTAGTTTTGGCACCGATTTTCGGATATTTGTAGAACGTTGAACTTTTGGGCCCTGGCAGTGGGATCTCCACGTGTATGGCCCTGAGCAGGTGTGCACTACTGTAGAGTTTAGTTAGTGGGCCCTACTTAGGGAGGCGAGATCTGACAGTCCGAGCTCAGAGTAAATGACAACCAAGGTTGGTCTTCGATACCTTTAGAGGTTCTTCGTCGCCATCGTTTCGGCCTTACAGCCCGGAACGGGCTCTGGTTAGCAACGCCTGCGTAGGGACACGACTCCACTTGGAGAGTGCCCACGTTTGGGTTCCGTGCAACCACCCCCTTGGGACTGCTCAGACGACCTGCGTGCACGATACCCCGTGGGGGTTCTGCTTACTTGTTGCGTGCTTTTTGTGTTTCCTTTCGAGGACAGGTTTTCGCCCCTGTATTGGGTTTCTTTTGTTGTTTCGCCCCTTTTCTGGTTCTCGGGTCCGGTGCCTGTTAGTGCCCGACCCTCGCCCCATTTTTCCTCTTCGCCGGATTTTCCCCCATTCTTTTGGATACCCATACCCATTCCCGATCCAACGGTTTCTACCCCTCACCTCCGTCGGTACTGCCGGAATCCCCGGTGGGAGTTACACCCCACACTACGGGTGGAACGGAGGGCTGTGTCTCTGAGTCTGCCTCCCCCAGGGAGCAAGGCTTCGAACACCTTGAGAGCACTTCCCGTCGCCGGGTTTTGCTCCACACAACCAAGTCCTGGAAAACGGCCCTCACGAGGGTTGCACTTCAATTAAAAGTCTCACTCTATAATCTAAATCGATCTTGGGGGGATTGATTTTTGCAGCTGTTATAATTGGGGTCATCCAAAGTCTTGAGTTTCAATTGTGAGTCTGCCTGTGTACCCGCCGGGCCCTATTTACAGAACTGCCGCTAAAAGTAGTAAAACTACTCAGGGCTACAGATTCACATTAACAAAACCTGCTGACATCATGCTACCCGCTGCCAAGAGCTCAATTGATAATCACTCGAAAAAGCCCACACATTTCCACCTCCACGAACAGCCTTGAGAGCAAGATTACAAGGCAACAACCACGAACATGATGCAAGAGAGTTGCTTCACTGAAAACACATGACAAGATAAGGCGCCATACAGTTGTTGTAGACAACGTCGGAAAAGAGATATATGCGGACCCTGAGAGCCCAATGCACAGTTGAGTGATTACAAAAAATGAGCCCGTTCAGAGATCTTCATCCGCACAAAAGTAAATTCGTCGCGCTAAAAGCAAACAAGATCAGACAACGCTTACGGTGTTTCGCAACCCGAAAATAGCGCCTGTGCCACCCAAGTCGAAGGTCGTCAGTGAAAGCGCTCCCGGTGGTTCTGGAGTATTAGGATCCGTTTCTGCTCAGAAACAGACATTCTCTGAACTATTTACCCAGATTTCCGCAGAAAGTCCAACTTTGGGTACGGATCGGGAAATAAACAACGATTAAAATGAGAAATGGATATGCCGAAAAGAAAACCCTGTTGAGGATATCGAGATCTCTTGGGAGAAGTCCAACACTTGTCCCAAAGATATTTTGAGCAATACAATACAAGAATTGTTTCTCACAGAGAGTGCCGTTGTCTTCAGTTTCATTTTAAAGAGCACAAGTCCTCACAAAACAGGTGAACGAGATTTATCGTGAAAGGATCTCGTTTGTTGTGAGATTGAGTTACGTTTTTTCGAGTCAGGTTTTCGGGTTTCGACGGATACGTTTGATCGTTCAATCTATTCGAATTTTTTTTCTGTTTCCGCTCCTGTAGTACTCTAGACACCTGGGTTCTAAAAAGGAAGAATTCTCTCTCCTTGAAAACTAATTCGATGTCGGATACTACAATGCCGGCGATCGACATCATATCGTCACCAATTCCTCGTTGGTGATGCCTCGCAAAGCCCATAATAAACTCTTGAGCAGTTGGAATCACTTCAGGTAATGTCAAAAGTCTCTTGTTATAGACACACAGACGTAAATTGCTCCACCTCATTTCTAGATCTAGCTCTGAAACAGCCTCGAGAAGATAAATAATTCCGATCTTTGACAGGACCATGGTTCTGTGTTCTACACACCTTTCACAATCTATCGAATACTTTGTATCTCCCAACCTAATATACGCTGCTAACAGCGAATCGAAGGTATTTCCAGATAGAGAAAACGCACGGTTTATCTTTTTTCCATAGAGATGTATCGCAGTCTGAGGTCCGATGGGCTTGCATTCGCGACAATGAGCAAAATTGAATGTCTTTTGATTCAATTCATCCTCAATCTCCATGCTAGGTACACCACCGTCTGCCACAAAAGCAAATTCAGAGTTTGCGGCTCTGCATGTTGAGGCTGCAGAGGGTGCGGTGCATTGTAGTGCACAAATATTATAAGCACTCACTGTTGTCAATAAGCTATATCTTTTCATTCATACCATATGTCGCGGGAAGAGTTTGCGATACACACTTATGATTGAAGTAGCACTTTCTAATGCTCTCAGTCCGTTGCGTAGCAGAATGGCCACGCAGAGTTCGTCGCACCCATCAAGCATATTTGAGTTGTTTAGGTCAGGGCAATACAAGATTGTATGAACTTTCACACGCGCTTGACTAAGGAGCTACACGAAGAAAATGAATCTTGAGCGACGTGCTCACTAGTTACGGACGCCCTGTGATCAACCGTAGGCCCCAAAACCGGTAAAAGATAGCTTCATAAGCAGAAGATTAAAGAGAAGCCTTCTGCATCCCGAATCGTTCAAGAAAAGATCGTGGCTCTATTTTTTTTGCTTATAAACGTACTAAATCAAACCTGTTCATGATATTTGTTCTTGGTGGCATTCAGTTCTTTCAATATGTCATGTAAAGCCATCTAAAATGCCCAATACACATTTTTAGTGATTACACATGACACTTATCTTTTTTGGCATCTCTTGCTTTCAGATATCAGTTGTAAGCCCTGTTTATTGTTTTACTCAGATCATTCATTCTATTTGTAATGTGCAATGACGACTACAAAGAATGTTGGTTAGCTTGAGTGGAACATTCGAGTGCTCTTTGGAGTTCTTGAAGATGCTTATCTTTTCCTTCCCTAATTTGCTGTTTAAAAATGATGTGTCGGTTCTTCACTTCACTAAATTCGTTCATATATGTTCCAAGCTCCGATAGAGTGCTTTGTATTTTATTTTTGCTTCTGAGGCGCTCCAAACAAAGCTGCTTTTTTGAAATGGAAATCTTTTCAGGACTCGCCCGTCATTGTTCACAAAAATATGATAATGTCGCTATTCAAAGTCACAATGTACTTTTCAATGAAAATGAAATACAAAACACAAAATGTTTGTAATTAAGATTTATGTTCAAATGAGATGCGTTATACTGAAGAATTGAAATGTACAATCAAGACAGTGGTAAGGCTAAAATTTTGTAGACGCGTGTTTTGGCATCCGGGAAAAGTAAACTTTTGCAATAAAGAAAACTTCAACAAAACCTGCTTTTTATTTTAATGCGCAATTCGATAACGATGAAAAGGCTTTAAAACGTAGAGAAGGTATCTCCAGTGCGTCAATGTGGGGAGCAGGTGGTGAGTTCAGGTGCTGATCAGCAGCACGAAAAGGTCAGTCAAAATGAAGGTGAGACAATTACGTTACTAGTTGAATGCAACTGTAAGACAAATTTACGTCGATTTATCGAATACAAACGAGGCAGCACGCGTTTCACTCGTTTCTATTACGCATTCAGGGCCGTTTTGAACAAGAGAGAAGAAGCGTTACCTTTAGCGTGAAAAAATATTTTGAGTTTTTGAAGAATCGCGTTCAATAAATTAACGTTTGTAAAAAAAAACACTAAGCTTTTTTACAGAATTCGAGAAATTTTCTATTTTTTCATATTTTGCGTCGTGTTTGAATCGCAAGCATTGAATTGTGCTCATTTAAAGCGATGTCGTAGTTTTTGGATGAGAAAATCTGTTTGGGCTTTTGCGTTTATGCTGCGGTAGGATACTGATCTCTCGGAAAACAGATTCTTGTCCTTGGAACATGTTGGGGGTTGGGTGCGGAGGTAGTGCTAGAAACCGCAATGTGCAGGAACCGGCTGGTTATAGGTTGAGATGAGGTGCAAGGTTTCGCCAAAAATTGATAGGCCTGGTCACCAAAGCAGGTTTCGATAATATGCACTGCGTAGATGGTGGTCCACTTAGCAATATTGCGGGGATTTGATGCCTCAGTAACTGCGCATTCCCACTACAGTCAGGGGCACAAAAGAAAAGATACTACTCTTTCTGTGCAGGACGAATTATACGGTGCCACCCGTCCTTCACGCGTGGATTCACGGCGAATTCACGCTTGTTAAGAACGGGCCTCGCACTACTGTACTCCATTCCTTTGTCAACAATACTAACCAGTCATCCAAAGAAGACCAACATAACTTGACAAGAAGACTTCATTCTGACGAAATGTCGGGTTTACAGTTCATAAGATATACAGTGCTTTTCCAAGGGCGTCGAAAAAAAGCGAATCAGGTCATATGACAGTTAGTTGGCTATTTTTCTAGGACGGAAACATGGAGCTTCTGTGTAAAACACTCCGAAATGGCTTGACGCTCGGTAACACAGACTGTAAGATATCTCTTCTATTGAAAGGAAACGAAAAGGGTTGACGGCTTCAATAATGCGCAATGGTGATCATTGCACTGAAGACAACCTTCGTCAATCTGATAATCAGTGTTCTCTCATGTCTATCAGAACTGCTGGCCGTGTCTGCTCTGCTTGCTTTGCGGACTCGCCGAGAATGGAGTTTCCTCTCGAAAGGAAACCAAATCTCGGTACCCCATTCCAAACGCCGACGGCTTCAGTTGCAGGCATGTGCCCTCATCTTTTTCGTAATCTTGGAGATATTCTTAGTTTTCAGTATTCGCCCATGTATTGCTACTCGATCGGTTCGTTGTGTGGCGGTCGACACCTCTATTCGCTTCGACCAAGGGGGCCCTTCTCAGCAGGCTGAGTCTGCCGCCCTCAAATGTCTTATCCTCAATCGCGGTCGCTTCACACAGTACAATGCCACGAAATCCGCAAGTGGAAGGATACGATGCGGAACTAAACATTTGTTCCACTTTCGCCTGCGTTCCACGACCTTATTCACTGATCCTCTCCAAGACCAACAACCCACGGTTGATCCGAAAGATTTAACAATATCTTGCTCCTCAAAATCCCCGAATTCTGATGAAGACAATACATGTCTGCTCGTTTTGGAATCGAACAAAACTATATACATGTCTGATCTTCTGTTTCCATCCCCGCCATCTCAACTCCCAGATGCACAAACCTTTCCGTTCAGCGCCACAAGTATATCTTACGATGTCTCTCCGAAGCAAATCGAGTTTCTCGGTGTGCGAGGTGCGAATACTCTATTAGATGGCATCCGCGAGCCGGTGCAGTTCCGACATCGAGTTTTCTCAGGATTTAGCAACGAAACATGTGAGGAGAGAGACACTAACCCTTTGCACACACAGGTGCATCCTGCGATGCTTGCTGGATTGATCCTAGTCTGGGTGACACCCGTTCTCTTTTACGTTGTTCTATGTTTCGCAAAACCGTTGGCAACCTCTTTCTTCGATATGCGAGATCCCATGCACTGGGCCGAACGTACTTGTCGCACCTCTAAACCAGCTTTGGAGAAGAATGTGGTTGTAAAACTGGTGGAAATGAATGGCGAAGAACGCGTGCTTGTCTGTGCTGCGGATGAAATATCGGCCACATAGACGGCATTCGACTTTGAAAAGCAAGCTCCTCAAACACATTTTGCCCGTTATATCAGATGCTCACAGTTCTAATGCTGGATGAATGTGATATGAGACGATCATCCATTGTGCGCTGAACCCAGGATGTTCTATCGGCTGGTTCTCTTTCGCGGATGCCTGTCTATCCACATGGGACAACGCACGGCTTGAACTTTTTGGGCCCTCTCATTTATATATGTATTCAAGGGGTAATCAATATCAAGATTCCTTTCTTTGAAATACTTATAAGTGGACAGGTGGAACTCAGCTTCAGCAAGAGTAAGGGTTTCTCCCCATCCGCAAGTAGTTGGTAGAAGACGTACGACAATCATGGCCGTGCAAGCCATCGCGAGAATACTATTTCTGCGAACGTAGAAAGAACGTGCGCGGAACAGTTAGACAACCTGTAGTTTTCTAGTTTGATTCTCCGTGGTCAACCTTCCTCCATGTTCTATGGTAGATGGTGTGCACACAGACGAAGCCAGCTGTGAACGACTTGAAATCGACTGGAAATGAAGGCACTGAATTTCTGAGAGAAAGACCATTGTACGCTACTAGCGGCGCGCGAATCTCAAGTTGTAATAAAACGTATGTCATTAGGACTCGCAGCGAGTTGTGTTGTGTAGTGTTGAGCGAGTGATATGAAAAAGGAAAATCAATGGATGCGTGCGTGTTTTGTAGAATCGTGACGGCTTCCGTACAACTGGGGCCCGTCTGAGAAAAAGATCTAGAGGCCGAATTCTGAGTTTGACATAAGAGCCATTCAATTCAATGTCCACATACCCACGTCGTTTCATTAGTCGGAGTCGTCCGAGAACTTATACGAATTAACTTCAAAACTTAGCTTTCCTCCGTGATGATTGAGGCGCTTCTTTTTCGTTTTCTCTTTGCGGAAGCCTTTTCCCTTCGTAACAGCCAAATCACGGTGTGCCATTGACCCATAAGTGTCTCTCTTCGAATAAAATGAATTGTCTCGCAGTCTGTCATCTTTAAAGTTGACTTCCTCAACTCTGACTCGCTTGAAAGGTGCACGATTCTCTCGTTCCCCATTTCCGTCACCACCGCTCCTTCGCCTTTTCCGTTGTTGAGACCCCGAGTTTGACCCCCAATTATTTTCAGCACCATTTACACTGTTCATAGGAGTATCAACTTTCGAAATGCCCAGCTTCACTTCGCATTTCTTCTCTTTCATCCCACTTGATGCAAGCAAAGAAGCTTTCGTTTCTTCGTCTGAGGTTTTGTGTTTCTTTTCAACAACAGCCGTACTTTCTCGCTTGCTCGATTTGAGGCTATCCCCGATTTTTTGTTTGGAATTAGCAGGTGCTGCCGGGCTGACATTCTCCAGCTTTCGGGAAAGGTCTTGAATCACACCTGATTGGCGTCTCGATGCACGTTTCTCATAGCTTTCACTACTATTGCTTTCGCTACTGTCATTATTTTCGCTGCTGCTGCCCACGCTGCTGCTGTCGTCACCGGAAGTCGCCAACGGAGATGAAGAATCTATTGAATTCTTCTGTTTTGTCTCCAGAGACTCGGGTTTTTGCGCATCGGCACTCAGTTCATCACTGGATATACTGGAGGAGCTGCTGGTGTCAGATTCATTTTCATCTTCACCGGAGCTTTCTGCCCCCTTAGAATTGACCTTTGAAGTTGGGTCACTAGAGCCTTCGCTAGAAGATGACGAATAAGAAGAAGAAGATGATGATGAGCTTGACGACTTCGTATCCTTCGAGGAATTTAGCTCTCCTACTTTTCCGTTATGCACTGCGGTTCTCCCGGGGCGGGAGGAATTCGCCTCTTTAATCTTCTTTGGAACTCTTTCAGCTGGCTTTTCTGCTTCACTAGAGGAAGAGTCGGAGTCGGAGTCGGAGTCGGAGTCGGAGTCGGAATCAGAGTCAGCGACAGACTCTGACTCAGAGTCTGAGCTGGATTCGGTGTCTGAATCGGAATCACTTGTTGATTCGGACTTGCCACTTCCTGGTTTCAGATCTGTTTTCGTTCGGGAATTGCGTTTGGGTGACAGCTCACTGTCCGAAGAGGATTCGGACTTGCCACTTCCTGGTTTCAGATCTGTTTTCGTTCGGGAATTGCGTTTGGGTGACAGCTCACTGTCCGAAGAGGATTCGGAATCTGACGACGCTAGGTTGCGAACCGCTGCTGTTTGCGATCCCAGGCCAGGACGAACAATCGGCATTTGATCCGATTCATCAGCTGCAGAACTTGAAGACGAAGACGAAGATGCCTCATAATGTTTAGGCACATCGTTGGATTCCTTCCCAGATGATCTGCCTCTGGATGATGATGATGATGAGCCACTTGAGTCCGATGAAGACTCAGGTTCCGAGCTGGATTCTTTCGCGTTTCGGTGTTTTTTGGAAACTCTTTTATCCGTATGCTCAGCCTTCGTTTTCTTGGGTTTTTTGAGTGATTCGGAAGAACTGAAGCTTTCGGGTGATGATGATCCGGAATCAGACTGAGAGCCGGGGCTTAATGAGTTTGCATTTGGCTTTTTCTTAGGACTAATTTGTTGATCGCTTGATGACGATGACGTCGAATTTTCTTCGGAGGCGGTTGCGGAGGAGGACGAGGAGGACGAGGAGGCTTGGTTTGATGCTTTAGTTTCTTGGCCTTGAGAACTGCTTTCCGAATCAGATGAGCTTGATTCCGATACGTTGTTGTTCAGTTTGGGAATTTCTTCATCGATGAGCTTTTTCTCAGACTCTCCTTTCAGCTGTGTTATATCGAGTGGCTTCGGGAGTGAGTCCGAGCTGGACCGAAACGCCTTGTAGGCCTCTTGAAGGATCTTTTCTCCTTTTCTCCAATCCTGAATGCATTTGAAGATCCCGGGTTAGTCAAGGGAGTTTAATGCAATGCGAGGAGAACATTGGAACGTACATTTTTGCAATCATCGGCAAAGGCGGCAGCCGAGTGAATAAAACCTGCCTTTCGGAAGCCATTATGTATTAGGGAACATAAGGAGCTTGAGTCCCACTCAGGGGATGTCCTGTCCCTCTTCGCAGCCTGGCCGACCATTTCGCTAGTATGTCGAAACGCGGAGCGCGAGAGGAAGTGGCAACCGTTCGAGCAGGGAAAAGGGGAGCACGGCGACGGCGATTTGGGCTCTATAGATCCGAAGCGAAATGTGCCCTTGGTACATGTACGGCGTTCAGGCGAACCGAAATTGGAGACGGCAGGCACGCGACACGCGTACGTCGGTTACCATGTACAGTAGCCTTCGTGATATACAGTATCTAAAGTATGTGCTCCTCTGCTCTCACCGCATCGCCAGTAATTCACCTATCTCTTTCCACAGTTGTTCGGTCCCAAATTTCGCCACAACATGGCGGGCGTGCCGGTGCTCGAATCGTTGTGGAGCTCCGTCATCCAAACTTTCTCCGAGTATCAGCTCAAGACCATCGTCACCTTTGTCGTCCACGAGGTCTGCTATTGGGGTTCGTACCTCCCCTTCCTGTTTTTCGAACAAATCCCGTACTGCACACAATGGAAGTTACAGCCCGAGAAACCGAATAGTGTGCCCGCACTCAAGAACTGCTCGGCCCGTTTGATCGTCAACCATTTCTGTCTTGTACTTCCCATGATTATGTTAACTCACCCCATCATGGACCTCATGGGAGCCAAACACTCTGTTGACTCTCTGCCCACTCCATCATATCTTGCGTTTCAAGTTTTTATGTTCTTTGTTATAGAGGACTTTGTATTCTACTGGGGACATCGCGCATTGCACACGCCGTTTCTGTACAAAAAGGTTCATCACATTCATCACGAGCATTCTGCGCCTTTTGGACTTGCGGCAGAATACGCGCATCCCTTTGAGGTTGTGTTCTTGGGCGTTGCGACTCTGGCCGGGCCGATGCTGTTCGCGCCGCACTTGCTTACGTTATACGTCTACCTCGCGCTACGCTGTGTACAGACAGTAGAGTGCCATTCGGGGTTTGACTTCCCGTGGAGTCTCAACCGCTGGTTTCCTTTGTATGGCGGTGCCTACTTTCACGACCACCATCATCGCATTCACTCGGGGAACTACTCTAGTACCTTCACTTGGGTAGACGCAGTTTTTGGAACGGACACCGCATTCCAAGCTTGGCGAAAAAGAAGATTACTTAGCAATGCTAAACTCAAGTAACGATACCAATGTGGCGGTTAGACGATGTACAACTTGAGAGTCCTGAAGCTGTTCCGATACATAACGATTGTCGGTGCGATACTCTGTTTTGTTCTACGATGTTTGTCAATTTATTGGAACCTGTGTATAGTTCAAACAGACGTCCTTGAGAGCTTTGCGGAGTGTTGCTCTGTCTTGCAATGTGCCTGCAATTCAGTTGAGATTAGGATCAGCACTAGTGAACAAGGACACAGCTGCGAAGCGTCAGTACTGGTAACCAGGGACATAGTTGCGAAGCGTCAGTACTTCATCCGTAAACAATACCAGCATTCTCTTCCCGAATGCACCATCGTAACGTCCATTCTAATACCAAGGCTTTTCCGTGGCGTCATCACACACCCTGTACTCCTTCCAGAAGAGGAGCAAAAGACATAAATTCCAAACCCTCTCACATGCGGAGAATGATCAAAAGCAGTAAACATCAATCACGTCGCGACTATACAACAGTCGATCTCATTACGCGACGAAGGTTGAAGATTTACAGATGAATGTTGAGCAAGGCGTACATTTGTGTTTGTTGATTGATTAGTAAGCAGTGAATCTATGCAACGTTAGTTTGGCGACCAACTTCAGCGGCAAAGTGAGAACCGTCAGTAGATAACTCCGGTTCTGCAGGCGTGCCCGTCTTGACTTGACAAAAATCGAACTTATGTGGAAATTTTGTGACTCGTGGCTCGTGAGCAGCGACTGTTCGTTGAATTTTGTTGATGAGAGGCTTTGATGGCGGGTTTTCGTGGAGGTCCGGATCTGTGTACTGATTGCTGACATAGTAACCAACTCGAATGAACTCAGCGCTGTTGTAGCTGCATGTGAGCAACACGATGGTGACGCCTAGCACGTCTGAATCTGGGATTAGTGATGGGTTTGGAGGTTCGACCTGCAGCACAAACATGAAACGGCCTGTATTATCGGCCGGTAGAAGTACGGCGTCCAGTTCTTGGTCGTGGCTTTCATCTTCGGCGCATCCCACGTAGATGACCTTCCATTCTATATCTACAAAAGCAAAAGCGTACATGGGACGTATTGAGGCCAAACGTGGGTTAGCATTCAATTGGTTGTGAAAAGAAAGACTCTACCCACCGAGGGTGACGTGGGACGTACCTTCCTTGAGAGTTTCGCGAACGTCATAGGTTATTTCGAACTGCAATGGATTGGTAAATGGGGCTGGGTTGTCAAGGACCTTCACATCAAAAATGTCAACGGCGGCCATGGCGCATGGCTTGTATTGGGAAAGTGCGAATGCCCAAAAAAAAAAGCCGGGCGTAGTGAGAAGCTGTTGACGGGGGCGGCGTGCGAGCAGAAAAGAGGAGGCAGCTAAGCGCGCAAGTGCAGCAAGAAGAGGCGGGTGAAAGAAAGGAACAAGTTTACAGAGGTGAAGAGGTGCAAAGCAGCGCTATGGGTTTGGGCGAGGCGGGAGGAATAAGGGGAGACAAGAGGCGGGACGGGTTTGGTTTTAACACTTGGCGCCAAATGTGGGCGCGCCGTTGCATAATCAAATCTGGCATGCAAATTTGACAGCTTGGCGCTGGTGGCTTTCCACTATTTTTGGAGAGCTTGAAAAGCCGCAGGCGTGAGAACAGCTATCGTGTGGAGCGGAGAAAGAAAGCGAGTATGCGTTGAAAAACGGGACCAAGCAACGATTCAATCTAAGGCGACAGCCAATCCACGACGAGGGGTCGACGGCGTCGGCGGCGATGTTGGAGGCGACGCGGATGAAGAGCGCGTTTTCCTCTGCTGGCGGCGTAGAAGGTGTTCTGGGGTGAGGATGGATCGATGGGTTTGTGACCATTCTATGACTGCCATGGGCGCACAGTCGCCCCTTCTGAACCTGGTGCGGAGCACGCGAGTGTACCCTCCGCAGCGGTCGGCAAAGCGCGGGGCAAGTTGGACAAAAACCTTTTTAGAGGCGCGGGCGGTCTGCACATAGTCATTGACGCGTCGTTTGGCGTTCAGGGACTGCTTTTTGCCGAGCGTGATGATGCGATCTGCAATGCGCCGCAGTTCCTTGGCCTTTGCAACAGTAGTTTCGATGCGTTCATTCTCAATCAGGGACGTGACCTGATTGCGGAAAAGCGCCTTGCGATGCGAGCCGGACCGCGACAACTTCCGCAACGCAATTCGGTGCTTCATAGTGGCGCGACGGAGATGGGCGCCGTCATGTGCGTCTAACGGTGCCGCATCGTGGCGGCGTGCAACATGGCGCGCCCCACACCCCGAACACATGGCATTATTGTAGTTTCACCTTTTTGCTCGCCGAAATCGGTTGTACACGTGTCGAATACAAGCGGTACACGTGGCTTTTGTAGTTTATCAAAAGCAGATAAAAGTGGCTGTACACGTGTGGCACTAGGGAAGTTTGTAGTTTATCAAACACCTTTTTGCTTGTTGAAAGTGGCTGTACACGTGTGGCACCGGGGAAGTTTGCAGTTTATCAAACACCTTTTTGCTCGTTGAAAGTGGCTGTACACGTGTGGCACCGGGGAAGTTTGCAGTTTATCAAACACCTTTTTGCTTGTTGAAAGTGGCTGTACACGTGTGGCACCGGGGAAGTTTGTAGTTTATCAAACACCTTTTTGCTCGTTGAAAGTGGCTGTACACGTGTGGCACTGGGAAAGTTTGTAGTTTATCAAACCTTTTTAGCTCGTTAAAAGTGGCTGTACACGTTTGGCACAAGGGATGCTTGTACTGGGTCATGTTCAACTAGCGAAGTACTTTTTAAATGAAACTTATGGCTGCTTTTGTGAGAAATAACATAAAAAAGGATTGGTATTGAAGGCAACAACGTATTTCACAGCTTTTTATTCGAGGCCTTAGCTATAAAGATATATAAGATTCTACTCTGTGAAAGAATACTCCTTGCCGAGAACTTTAATTCCTGAGACTCCAGACACAAAATACCTAGCTCTCAAAATTTCGTTGCCTTCAAAGTACTGTTCAAATATATTTACAATGATTAACTCTCTCTGTAATAATCCTTTGCAGAAAACAGCTTGTCAATATTTATGTGCTCTTTGTGTTTACATTTTATCCTTATATCACGAATTGTTTCTTTTTTCTTAAATTAGGAGACCCGTTTAGATGAATTTTAGTTGATGAGATTCTAAATCTCTACAATTACCGATTTAACAGCGATCAAACTGAAAACATTTAGTTTCGATATCATTAAACTGGAAAAAATCTTTGAAAGTTTTTCGAGGTACACTTTGCAGTTTGTCTTATTCAAATCTGTTTTTGGCCCATAAGTTTTGTCTGGAGAACTTTTTTTTATAATTTTCCATCATAGCCGCTGGCTTTTTAACATCACAACTCCCGAATAATCGTTTGACATGACCATACACTTTCTAGAAGACATTAAGAGTGTAACCGTCGGAAAAGAAGTTTAGATTTGTTCTACTTTCGAAACCTAACACAACTCTTTGATTTTAAAAAGCACTGTACAAAGTGCTTCTTATTATACCCGGCACAATTATCCACGAGGAGTTCCAAATTTTGAAAGAACTTTTCTGTTATTATAGAGGCTTTAGACCCTCGGTCACCACGGAAAACATAGAAAGAGCTGATTCAACCGTCTTTTCTTTTGACCGAACCGCTTCCGTGATCCCAACGATAAAGGTACGAGATGCACTACTGCATTTTATACCAAACAAGTTTACCTTGAGTCCAGTAATAACGGTTATTTCTGTTTTCTGTTCCAGCAAATGAAAACGCAGTACCTTTCCCGCAAAAACCAAGAATCAGGTGTACTGTTCTATTATCTGTGAGACACAAACTTTCTGACGGGCTTTGCTTGTAGTATTTGAACTCATTGAATGCTTCCGTTTTAATTCTAACGAGGTAAGTAGTAGCATTGACTGCCTTTATCTCATGAGCATCAGATTGTCGAATAGTATTTTTCAAGGTAGTGCAAATGTATTATGAACCAGAACGGTAGCCGGTTCGTAGGACCTGTTGGTTCTTTAATGCCCATGATAGGCCCGAAATCAGAGGAGTAAATTGAAGATACCTGTAAGGTGTAGCAGCATCAGGCACTGAAAGGTGCAACAGAACCGGCAAACATACTGATACCACGTTGGTAGATGGTAATGAAAAGCACATGCGGGTACTAAAAACCGTAAGGACACAAGACTTTCCTTTATTGTCGACTGTAGAAACCAAAATGGGTAAAATTAGTGTAGTTGGTGCTTAACTTTACACTAATGACCGCGGTGGCCATGCTTGGTGACGATAAATATCTCACCAGCCACCTTGCCAACGGTGGCGCTCTACGCCATCCCCCTACGGAGAAGTGAAATTGTATGCGCCTCCCTCTTTACTTTATCCTATCTATCTAATACTAAATTAGCAAAAAGGTATACTAATTGCTAACTAAACCACTGTAATACACGGCGCATGCCGGCAACAATCCAGGTCCAATATGTGGAATCATTACCTCTTTAGTGTAGCTCACTATACTACAGATCCCCGTCCTAGCGACAGCCACGCTCCGTGGCTGTACTTTAGTGCGTTCGTAAGTGCGGTAGACCTCAGTGAAGCAGTCTCCAATGCATTATGCGCTATACTTTTTGGTAATGCAGCATGGTGAGTCTAACGGTTTCGATCAACGTCGCAGAGCTTGAGGTTCTTCCCCCGTGGTCTTTCGTAACGGCTTCGCAAGTAAGCTTACCTCTTCGGTTTCCAATGCTGGCCGAGAGATCATGTACCAATCGGTTATTGTCTCGTTCTCCGTTGCAGGTTTCGTGTGCGTTTCGCACCACACGTCCGTCTTACCTCGTTGGTGTCTTCTTCGTTTCTCCATCCTTCGTCGCGCCTTACACTCTTGGTGTCATCGTTTCCGTCCGTTTCCTCTCCCTTCTCTTCCCGTATCGTCTTGGTTGGCTTTCATTGGTCGCGATGCGCGCGGTTTCCCCAAAACCTCGTGGTGGCAGTCGAATGTCCGCCGAAAGGCCCATCGAGCACGGTGATGGCTCTTTCCTTTTGTCCAACCCGATTACGGGTGTGGTTTCTGTGTCGATGGGACCCCTTCAAATCTTTCCTGCTCATTCAACGGAAAATTCCAGCACCTCCGAGGACACATTGCGCGACCTTCATGGTTGGCATTGGGCTAGACAGCTGACCATGGAAGTGTACGTAGACCCTGGTTCCGAGGCAATACCGCATCGGTCCAAATCTTCATCGCTGTTGATCACCATGTCTTCTGGTAAGAGTACTCACAGTGCGAACCGCAGCCGTGGTGTTTCGATGCCTCTGACCCGCTTCCGCTCTTGGGATCTTGGTCTTGGATATTCCGATACAGCTCGGTTTCCTCTTTATCACCGATTCCTGGTGAGGCCTTTGTTTTCCCTCCTTGTTGTGGACATTACGATGCGTACTTATTCAGCGCCATGCCGGCAACCCTTAACCCAAATGGTTTCCTTCCGAAGGAGCTCAAGGCGATACACTTGGCGGCCATCTCTTGGCCTGTCCTGATTAACACCGCTGGGTTGGGTTCGCAGTTTAAGCATCCCACTCTTCCTGGGTATGCCTATTGGAACCGTTGGGACAGCAACCGTCTTGGCGCCGTACCATTAGCTCCACCGACGCGGTCAAGGAAAAATCGTTCCCGCCTAGAGAGACAAGTTGCTTCCAGAAGCACCAACAGCACACACCGTTTCGATTCTTCATTCCCAACACCATTCCGAGCGACCTAGCGTATCTACGGTATAACGACGAGTTCTTCTACTTCCGTAAACTCGTGAGATTATAGCACCGTTTCGTTTCATCGAAGAAGTGGCTGAAGCTTGACCCGAAGATGGTGATGTTCAACACACCCTTCAACACCCTTCATTGGTTGGATCGTGACAGTTGGGGCGAGGACGCTGCCAACGAGGCCCGGATCTGCTCTTGGAGTAGCCTCGTCCGTACCATGCATCGTTTCCGCTGCACTGAGTTCTTCTCTCAGACGACAAGGAATCGCGGCAAATGGTATGCTATTCGTCCCAAGTGGTGGGCGGGTTACGAGGTAACTCAGTGGTTGTTCTTTCCGCCTACTCCCGTGCTGGAATACATTGTTAGCTATAGCGACCTAAACGAAAGTTTCTATCATTCCATTTGTTCCGTGGCTCTCGCAGAGTGGGCCACTCTGGTTACCCTTCTAGCTGTTGAAGCTTCTCACGACTGTATTACCTGAGACAGCCGTTGCGCCGATCCTCGGATTACCATGTATGGCTTCTCACCTGTTGATCGCATCTTCCGGCTTCCTTGCTCTACAGAGAATCTTATCCGCCAGATTGGCGTGGAACAGATTCTCTTTGTTACGGAGTACACCATGATTAAGCTGGTGACTTACCTGAAGGTGTCTCTGTCTTATCTGTGGAAGGATGATCAATGTTGAGAAGTTGGGGACTTCGAGAAGCTAGCCATTCCCCGTGAGACAGAATGGTTATTACCAGTCGATGAGCCCATTGGTGGGTTCCCTCAGCTCTTTACCCATGAGTTGGGGAATCCAGAAGATGTTACCCTCGTCTTCACTCCCGCCGCACCTGTTGGTTCCGCTGGCCATTCTTTTATTCTCATTTCCCGTTCGGGTCCTGCTCTTTCTGTTGGGCCTGCTCAATCCTTAATGGTAGATCCTACCACTGCTTGTAGTGGTTAGTATGTCACAGCTCCTGCCATTAGTGGCGCAGGCATGAGGATCCAGCGCGTTTGCATCTATCGTCTCAACCGTCTCGGTCCGCGCTCCCACCAAGAAACTCTCACACTATTGGATCAGCTCATTTCTCTTCAGAAGGAATATATTGCCGCTATCAATCAGGAGGTTGTCTTTCGTAATCAGTTTCAGGCCGGAATGTACCAGGCGGTCACGCCTCACGTCGCAGATCTCAGCACCATTGTGGAACGAGCGAATACTTCGACCGATCCCCTTATGGGCATCACTGTTGTTCTTTTGTTGGCTTCCGCCAGCAATAACTCTGTGGGAAATTTGCCGATGCCCATACCTGGCTCTTTGTTTTTATCTACTGCTTTTTTCCTTTCGGGCAACTCTCAAGGTCTGCCGCCGTTCCCTCCGACTTCTCATCATTTCGCTCCACATCGTTCTAATTCGGGGTCCCAGTCGCACAATCTAAACCTCCCTGTCAGTGGTTCCGGGCTTTTAAGAGAACCTTCTACCACTCGTGATGCGGGCCCTTTTCTGGAGGGGCCTTTGTCTGTATCTTACCCAGTGCAGTTTTGAATAAACTTGTGCTTCTTCTTAAAATTCCTTTCCATTTTCTCCGCGCCGAATAATGGCACAGCGAATGTCTCCCCTCCCCCTCCTTTGCGAAGCGCACCAGTGTAAGTCTTTATCCATCGGTTGGCGGTGGTTCCTTGCGCCTGCGCCAAACCATAATCAGAAGTTTTGTGTTATGATGAGGAGGCTCCAATGTGTCATCCCCATGGCCATAGTAATTCCACCGGACATAGTAACGAAGACTTTCTCGTGTTCGTGTGTGAACTATAATGGTGTCGATTGCGCATTCGGAGGCTGGGACCTCAGGGTGTCTGCTTAGTTGAGGTGCGGAGCCCTCCTCTTTGGCTCCTTTTGTTGCCATATGGTCGGTACTTTTCTCCAGATCGTGTGACTGAACGTTTTTCATATCACTTGGTGATTCTGACTTCGTTTCTGGGGATGCCGGGCCAACGGCTGGGTACGGTGTAGTGCCACCTTTCCTAGGTTCTATTGAGACCCGGTCTACCGATACGGTGTTTTCGAGTTCATCCATTCGAACCGTAACGTTGTGCTCATTGGCATAGATTCCCTCCTATGGTCCTGTAGACTTAAAAGAGTAGCTTAGATTTGATATCAGCATCGATACGCATATCGTCTCTTTCATCGGATGGTGTCGGTCTCCACCCACTGGGAAGAATTTCAGTGAAGACATAGTCCACTGCTTCCACCGTGGTAGTCCTCTTAACCCCTTGGTCCTAGTAAGCTTTACATCGCTTTTGGGCTACTGTCAATTTGGTATTGGCTTCCTTTAAGTTTGTCCTGAGCTTGTTGAGTATATCTTTCTTGACCTTAACGGAAGTAAGTGTACCAACTTCTAGGCAGTTCTTTGATCCTGGTTGAAGGACAATACCATGAGGTGTCCATGAGCGGACCAGGTCAAAGGGAGTAGTATGCGTAGATTAATGTACCTGTAGGTTACAGGCATAGGTTAGGGACTGTACACAATCAGCCCATCTAGTTTGGTGTTCTTTTACAAAGTGCTGTAGTCTTGCCACGACGGTTCTGTTAAAGCGTTCAATTTGGCCGTTCGTATGCGGATGGAACGCCGTGGTGAAGTAATGCTTCAACCCAAGCATGGTACACACTGTTTCAAAGAATTTAGATGCTAAGTTCGAACCAATGTTGGATAGAGGGTAAATTGCGGCACCGTACGGGTGTAACCAATTATTCAGGAAAGCTCTTGCGAACACCGTCGACGTTGTGCTCTTCAGATATAATGCCCCTATGAGTTTGTAGAACCAGTCGGTGGTGATCACCACGAATCGGTAACCCTTTGAGGTTTTTGAAAGTAGAAGCAATATGTCAATAGCTACAAATTTCAAGTGTCTAGCCGCGGGGGAAGCTTCAGGTACTTTTTGGGCTTTCGTAAACCACCTCGGGTCTTTACAAACCAGGCGCAGAGAGCCCCATAGGTATACACATCATGGTCCATTTGGGGACAGTAATAGTGTTTCCGCAATGTATTATACATCCTTGTGGCTCCTGGATGACCTGTAAGTATTTTGTAATGCCCTAACTATAATACCTTCGGGCGTAGAGACTCTGGTACCACTTTCTGGAGTGATCCGCCGAAGGTAGAACGACGCATTATATAACCTTCATGGTCTATATCGAACTGCGGTCCTTTAATGCTAATTTGGTTACTCAATGTTCTGCCGTAGATGTCCGTAGTCTGCGATCGCAAGAATTCTTCTCTATTTATGAGAGTGTCCTCCCCTTCTTCGATATCTCCCACCAATTCTGGTGATTCCTCCCTCTGTCCTTCTTCATCATCCCGTAGTCCTTTTTATTGTTCCTTACCATACGGTTGTGCAAACTGAATCCTGCAGCATTATATATCATCTTCTTCCGATTCGGTGTCCATCCCATCGGTCTTGAACCTGGACATCGCATCAGCTATGTTGTGTTTTATACCAGAGCGTTATTGGATTTTAATTTACACTCAAAGAGTCGGAGTCTCTATAGATCTATCTATTCAGAGGCGTCTGCCAAACCCAATATCCACCGTAAGGCTTCATGATCCGTTCGTACAGTAAAACGAGCACCATATAGGTAATGTCGCCGCATTAACAAGCTTCATACCATAGCGAGGCATTCTTTTTCCGTGGCGGAGTAGATATGTTCCACCTGTGTGAGCGCTCTGTTTCAGTAGTGACTTGGTGCCCTTGGTACATCGTCTTGCTTCTGCATTAGAAAGAAACCAGTTTGGGCTGCCGATGCATCATTATCCAATTTGTATGGCTTTCTCGCCTTCGTTATTTTCAATATAAGAGGTGGGAGCAGCACCGCCTTAAAGACATGGAAGGCGTCCAGCTCGTCGTGTTCTACATATATAAATCTTTCTGGTTGACCGTTTTGGAGACATCCGTTTAGAGAGGCTGCTTTCTTTGCAAATCATTTGATAAACCTGCAGTAGACGTTGCATAAACCTCTGAAGGAGCGTATATCCGTTTGGACTCTAGAAATTTTTGCTTTTTTTCAGCTGTGACGTTTCGTTTGGCTGATTGAAGTTTTCCTTGGCTGATTGTGTGCCCTATATACTCCATCTTCTGGTCAAAGAACATACATCTCCTTCAATTCAGAGTATTTCCCCCCTTTTTTAGGAGGTCCAGTACGGTCCGAACTTGCTCGTAGTGCTCCGCCATGGTTTTAGAGCAATTCTCCATGTCGTATTCATATACCGATGAGTTTTCCACCTAACTTTCGACAGTATAATGTCGAGAGCCCGTCGGAAGGTTGCTGGCGCATTGCATAAACCGAAAGGAGTCCGCAATAATCTGTAGAGCCCGGCGTTATAGGTGAACAAGCTATTATCGCTGTCCTCGTCGAGTATCTCTATTTTCCTATAACCACAATAAGCATCCACTATGGTGAATATATTGGCGTATCCTAGGAAATCGATGCCTTCATCCATTCTTGGCATCAAATACGAGTTTCATACCGTAACGGCATTCTACTTCCGATAGTTGATACAGAACTGCATTCGATTTTCTCTTCGTTTTTGCACAAACAACACGGAGCTTGCCCATTTCGCTTTTGCAGGTTCAATCGTACTTCCATGGAGCACCTTCTGCAACTTCTGTACTTCTACATCACGGGCTGATGGACCCGCCCGATACGGTTGCTAATGATTAGGCTTGACGCCTGGAGCCTATTCAATGCGATGCTGGGTTGCTTTTACCGCACCCAACCGTCCCGAATACATGGTTTCGAACGGCTCCAGTAGAGAGAGTATTGTTCTTCGTTTTCATTTCCCTTTGAAGCCGGTATTTACTTCTTCTCTCCAGTCCTTCACTGTCTCCACTTCCATTTTAGTGTCAGTCTTTTCTACGTGTTCGGTGGTTTACTTTAGCTTCTGGTTTTCATCCTCTCGCGCCTCCCCTACCTTATAGTTCACGTACACTTGAGACCATCATGGTCTCATTTTGATGATGTGACAAGGCGCCGGGAGCGCGAAGCCGAAAAAGATATTCTTGGGAAGCTTAACCATGTGGTTGTTAAAGTTACTGAGGTATACTTCGAAGGGTTTGTTAGGTATATTGTCGACAATTCCCTTTTCCATTACGTTTATTTGTTTATACACAAACTTTTCATGGTTCTGAATAGACACGATACCTGGTCGCATGGATGTGACTTGTAATACGATTTGGTGGGAAGGTGGAATGAATTCCATTAACGCTAACCAGCCCTTATTGGATATTGTACCTGTTAGTTGGTCCGTAGTCTCACGTCTGGTTTTCTATTACCGTGGTCCTAGGCTCTTACCAACAATATAAATGCGAGTTCTATTGTTGAAAATAACAGTCTGGGATCGGGGGAATATACCCCGGATGTGGTGGTCGATAAAAGATGTTCCCAGAATGCAGGCCCTTCCCAGTGAGTTGATGACGACAAAAAGGACCCTTACCTTCAGGTTTCTAACCATAAGCATGAGGGTAAGGTAACTACGGACTGAAAGAGGTCTATTGTTTGCATCTTCGAGTGGATTATGCAATGTGCAGGGCTGTATCCTGTCAAACACTATTGGTGGTAATAGTCTGGCGTTCACCAGACTGGTTCCCGCTCCTGTATCCAGGACGGTAACATATGGAAACTAATAAACCCAGTGGTGATGTTTACCTTGCAGTTACTGTGCTTGAGGCAGCATATAGTGACTGGGTCCTCCATAACCTCTTCTTCTTTAGTGACCAATGGATAATCATCCATACTTGAACCATATGGTATTGGAAGGCCTTCCGAGCGGACCTGGTCGAGGATGGCCATAAATCCAAGCGGTTGACGTTTGCCGTCATGTGGACGGTCTCAGTTTTCTGAGTTCCGTCCGTGACCAAATTGACCTGTTGAGTTGCCACAAGGGGCGCATTCGCGCTTCTTTCAGGGCGAGCCGCTGCGAGTTGGGGACCGAAGACTTCCCGACGGTTCTGCTGCCGCCGTTGTAGGGGGAATGGCTGGTACTAGGGAGACACGCTGCTATACTGCGTCGACAAGTGGTGGGGATGTAAACAAATCTAGCCTTTGAGAGTGCCTGTTGCGGGGTCACTGAATCCCATCGTGGTTGATTTGGGTGGATCTTATTAGAGAATGGCACTGCCGTTTTGTATAAGGGCCGCCCACCATCTTGCTCAGGATATGGTACTGCAATAACCCGATTGCGTGGGGCGGACACTATCGTGGAGGGAATCCAAAGTGGTTCCGACGGTGACGCACCAAAAACCTAACTTGACCAGTTAGAGCTGGGCAGCGAATGTTTGCCGACCTGAGAAGTATCGATCAGATGAATCGCTTTCCCATATGTTCTGTACCCAGGTGATCCGTTATCGGTCCCAGATGCTTCTTCGATGTCGAAGACTGACTGATTCGGTTTATCCATTTTCACTTTCGGTGTGGGGTCCACAGTAATCTTCTCCGTTCGTAGCGTATCCCCAAGGCTCTGCACATAACCCGCTAGTGCGTTATCAACCACCTTACGGTTTGCACCAAGGTAATTCTTTACTTGAGACGTTATTGGTTTGTCAATGTTATCAGCATACATTGACTTTATCCTTGTGGTAGTAAAAACGCTAAGGCACAGAGACGCCGTCGCACAGAGCGAGCGTGCGTAGTCCAATTCGGATTGTCCATTTCGTTGACGGTGAGTGAGCACCTCCGAGTAGGCCTTCTGAACCACTTCATCGGTTGCTTAGGTTTCCAAGAGGATTTTCACCACCTGTGGATATATAATCGCCATCTCCGTCTGTAAGTGTAACGCAATGATTGATGGGTCAGCGTACTGGTCTCAACCTGATGCAGCTTGGTAGAGCGGGTCCTAAAGTCCATGTCCTTGACGGTGGCACTCCCAGAGTACTTGGTACAGTGGGCAGGCGTTTACTACGTTTTCATGCAGGTCGGATCTACGGAAACAATGGCTTGAAGACTCATTGAAGGAACTAATGTACCAAAGAGGGTAACTTGATATCCTAACGGTGCCTACCCGATTCTAAGGAAGAAGTGTCACTCGAGCCAAGTAAATATCAATGGCGAGGAGCTGAGATCTCCCTTGCACTGTAAGGCTATTTTATCACAACTAAATAAAATAATTCTCTAAATATGTCCAGCTGAGGTCGGACAGTCCACGTGGCATCTGTAAGCTACCTCAGGCCCTAGCGGCTTACAGAACTCAACCGTTATCTTTGCTCCTTTACAGTTATTCATCCACCGCCATGGTATTGCCCTGTGCGCGGTTGAGCAATATGTCGGCGGCCTGAATCTTGAAGTGAAACTGAAATAACCACATTGCTGTACCTTCTGAAAATCCATTTTGGTCACACGAATTTTTCAACCTCTGAAGGAAGTCGACTATAGCGATGGGGTCATCTCCCGACAAACGGGCACCCCCCCTCTGGAACCTAAGCTTCCGATGATGCTTATTTATATTCTGAGAAATCTCCTTGGTAAACTCAGAGTTCTTGTCCTCCAACCTGTATGTGTGTTATTCGACCGCCTTTGTATAAAGATCTTTCAACGGAACGATCACCTGTAGGTCGAGAATCGTTTTCTGAATCTGACTCTTACAGTTCACATCGCTTAGTCTTACCCTTGCGGTTACTTTTCCCTTCCTTACGACGGGAATCCTTCCTTCGTTTTCGTGAAACTCTTCGGTTATCAGCCGTTAACCCACCAGATTCAGTTTCCGAGCTTGAAGAGTCAGGGTCCGACCAGTGCCTCTTTCTCTTCGCCCTTTCGGGTTTCTTGTTTTTCTTATCAGATTGTCGTCCGTATCGCTCCACTTCCGAGCTCGACGACCCAGTTTTACCCATGGGTCTCCGCTAATGGTTCTCTGCGCAGCTCCACCAACACTTTCCCGTAGGTAATAATACACGGGGCCCTCAATTGCCTCTCAATTGCCGGAGGATCTGCCATTTTCAGAATTAGGCCATGCTGCTTTTCAATAGTTCACGAATTTGGAAGATTGGTTTGGAGATCACCGGAAATACCATGAAGTTTCTGAGGAGGGGCTTCAGCCTTCACTTTGACGGTGTTTGCTTTCGCCCCTACTTCGGGTTGGCAAAACCCATGGGTCTGTAGGGATAACGCTACCAAATGGTCGATTTGTCCTCTTTTCCCGTTTTCGATATAATTCTTGATGAGTACCGGTACACAGTCCCTCACTTCCTGAAATGCCCCATCTATCAACATACAGATAGTGGAATCGATATCTAGACTGGAACCAGGGGGCTCATCCTGTTGTCCAACCACATTCTTATTTCGGGCTACTGTCGAGGGTCCTTCTGTCTCTTTTCCTGCCGTATCGACCTGAGTCGTTCTCGGCTTCCGAAGAAGTTCCTTCGGGTTGTCCAAGATTGTTTGTTCATGTCCTCCCCGTGGAGGGAGACCACCAACTGGTGCACTAGGGCGCTCTACTGAAGCGGGTCTGTGTATTATTCGATGATTTCTTCATTAAGGTAAACTAATGAGTCTGAAGGTGCTAATTCAGTGACTACTTAACCAAACTGTGAGGATTCAACTTCAAATCTGCCCTGTAAATTCCAAACGTGAAGAACACTAAATTCTAAGTCGGGATACCAAAATGTGGTATAAACCAAAATGGTAAGGGGGGTGTAAGAACTGTCGTTTCTAGGAAACGCGCAAGAGGCTTGACCTTGGAAGCGGAAATTGAAGATACCTGTAGGTTGTGGCCGCACCAGCCACTGAAAGGTGCAAAAGTAACGGCGGGCGTACTTAGATCACATTGATAGACGGTGATGTACAGCGCACACAGGTCCGAAAACCCATAAGGACACTAGACTTGCCTTTATGGTCGATTGTAGAAACTGAAAGGGGTAACAGGGGTCTAGTAGATGCCTAATTTTACAATACTGACCGTGTTGGACATGCTTGGTAAAGATATAGATCTCCCCAGCCAGCCGACTTACGCTGGTGCTCCTCGCCAGGTGGCCACAGAGAGGTGCCCTTGATGCGCGCCTCCCTATCTACTAAATCCTATCTATCTAATACTAAATTAGCGAAAAACTAAACTAATTGCTAATTAAACCACTGTAGTACACAGCGCATGCCGGTCCAACATGTGGCATCATTGCCTCCTTGGTATATCTCACTACACTACAGCAGACATCATAGAAGTCGCTGCCTGAGGTCATTATCTTCAAAAGAGGCATCAGTTTCCTTCAATATCGAAAAAACACGCTATACGACAGTGCTCCAGTGGCAGTCTGCCTCGTGAGGAAACGGCTCCTATACCCATTGTGCATTGATTTCAATTGAGAAATGTGTCTTTTAAGTACGCCCGTACGAGTTCATGAGATGGAGAAAAGGCGAAGAGGAGCCTCATTCGCTGATCTACGGCCACGGGGACACTCCAGGCAGTATTCGGCTGCAAAACGTTTGAGAAAGAAGTGCAAAACAATTTCCCAGTTCCTTAAATACCAAATCGCGCGGCAGCTCTTTTGGTATTAGAAAGAGTTGGTCCTTAACAATCAGCCTTCACTCCCCCATGTCGTTCGACCACCTTCTCCGACAGATTTACAGCAGCAGCATAAGCAGGCCTACAAAAACGCCTACCATATACCATTTAAATAATTGTACTCCGCCCATTCAAAAACGCCGTCTGTCGTCTTTGCTGCTTCCTCTGCAAGGTAGACCCAGTCGTCAGAGCTTCATGGCATTGATTCGTGATAATCACAAGGAAAAATGACATTGTACGGACATGCGACACCCGTTTAACGTCGTAGAGAGCGAAAAAATGTGCGGAGATACGGCGCAGGTCAGCTGAATCACAAGATAGGTCATATTTGCATCGTGATATAAGTGTACGGTAGAGCAGGAGTTATGAATTGTTACTCTTTAGAGCGAGGGAAAGTAACGATAATATGGTGGCTGGGGCTGCCGCATCGTTGAAATCCGGCCAGTGTACGAGCAGGTCTTCGTCGGAGTAATTTTTTGGCTCTCCGAGTGGCGGAACGGTGCTTTGGGGCTGCGAAGGGAAATTTCTGGAAATAAGGTCGGAGATAATGAGCTCTTCGATATTCATCGCAATTGAGCAGTGAGAGGGTGCTCTACGAGTTTAAAGTCAGCAGAAGAAAACTAAAACTTGATTTCATTGATTTGGATGTCTTACCGTTGAATTCCAAAAATAGCGCTGAAAACATTTTAAAATTGATTGCCGTAGTACCCTTGTAATAGTTTTTTTAAAAAACTATTCTGACAGGTCGCTTTTCCCGGTCATGTTTGGCTAAAAGGTGGAAGAAAACAACATTTTCCGAAAACGTCATAAGCTACTTTGCTAGTTGAACATGGGCCAAATTCTCGATAAACTGAACCTACGATGAACAGAAAAAGCTTCGTAAACCAAACATATTCACCTGCAACCTCCGCCACTTGTGCCTTTTTAGTATAGAAATCTTTTAGTTTTGTAAACTAAACCCTGTTCACACCTGAAAAATACGATACACTGAACGGAACTATTGGAGGATTTCCGTTTATCAAATCCTGATGTTCAGGGTTCTAGAATGCTTTTAGAATTAAAACAGCGGACTCCGGTTTTTTTAAGTACTGCGGCAAAGCACTGCACTAAATTTATGTAATGCTTAAACATGCAACAATTTTGGACTGCCTGGCAATCAGTCGCCTTTTCAACCTGACTCTCTCTAGTTACAATTCATTAAAGGGCAGAAGGTTCCCAAAACATGATCTTTGCATGAATCTAGGTCCGCTGGAGGTCACACAAGTAATTTTATTAAAAAACACTTCAACTGCTTTCAAATACCTCGCTACAGATTAGTGGAATTCAGTATGTTCGATATTCTTTCAATAGTTCTGGCATCGAGATACATCGTTTCCTTCCATTTTCAATGCAGCATCAACAGCGAAAATGACTGCATTTTCGACAGATCCTGGTTGGCAGATACTCAACTGCTCCTCCGCGTCAAAAACGTCCCATAAGTATCCGGCAGAAAAGTCTTCCAGGATGGCTGAATTATTTAACAATTGTACGTCTTCCCTCATGAGTTACACCTTACTATCGTTCCACTGCTCTAGAAACGTTCTGCCGCACTGTAATTGGTCAATAAACCACTACCATTTGCCTTTTCGAACAATTTAAGCCAGAGCGCGATCGCAGCGCGGGCAGTAGACAATATATTTTTTCTAATAATAGCCTTTTCAGTAGATGAGAATAAACTCATCTGCGGTTGAAACAAAGGGGTTTTTATTCTGCTATCACTCGAAAGCATGGCTCATATTTAGGCGGTCTGATACGGTCCACGTATTCCGGTATCCCTCCAGCCATTTAGAACCACACGGGTTGGAATCTTGTTCGATGCTTTAGCCATCATAAAAACAGCACCATACGTAATTAAAAAAAATAAATAAATAACACGTTACCAAGAAGAAACCTACGAAAGGCACACTTGTAGAAACCGCCAATTGTAGCGTCAAGGCGAGGCAATACTGAAGTCAGGATTCAGGGTAAAAAGACAGACCTGTAGCGCGCGTATACGCTGTTATCGACGCTTCGTCCAGATCAGTTGTTCAACTCTGCAGTTCTCTTCCGGCCTTGCAAATGCGCCATATTTTCCATGCCGTCCACTGTCTTTGACCGTATTTTTGGGTGTTATAAACGTTTCATTGCAACTGGTAGAAAATGACCAAATCTTGCATTTCATCGAAGTGACACGAAAAGTTTCCGAGGCGCATGGCAGGAACGACGACCACTATAAGGGTCTTTCGCCAATCTGCGAAAAATTTGATTACAACATTCACCCTGTTCATTATCTCTTAATACGAGACAGTTATGTCGCATGCGCAGACGGCACGGCTTGAGAAGAAACAGTACAGATTTCCTACCTCATTGTAGTATTCTACTATTTCGGGGAATCCGATAGGTTGGTTTTTCGCGAAGTCGCGGTTGGAACTCATAAGTGAGTGTTATCATCAGCATTGTGATATGAAACGGCATCCCGCATAGGATGCCTAGAGGCAGAATGTCGTAGTAGAACACGTGGCGTCATGGGTCGAGTGGCTTACCACGGCGCGCCCATAGTTTCGACCCTTCCTAGGGGAATGCCATATTGGCAACGGCGCATGTAGTGGCGATCCACGTGGAGGGCTTTTCTACCCTTTGTAGCTAGACGTCCATTAGGGACCATATCCATACAGTGGTTTGGCTATGTGGCTCACCACTGGGTATTATTTATATATTTATTTGGGCACTCACCCTGGTACACAGTATATAGTGTACCAGAGGTGAGCGCCGACTCCAAGTAAAGGAGACAACATGGGCATCATGACTATTCTGTTCCTCGCTTAGGATTCCTTAACCGGAGATCCGGACGAGCTATATTAGATAGTCAGCCCCCATCCACTTCACGAGCCGACTCGTACTTACTTTCCATCAACGTTTTACATTTGCACTGTTCACCCTCGCTGGCGAGTAGTGGACCTACATCCCACTTCCAGCTCGCTGGTGTTGTAGCTCTACCACCCCTTTCCTTCGCCGCAAGCGACCCATCGGCAGTCCGAACGCTGTGGCAGGTGTCTGCTCTCTCCGTTAGAGCGGATACTACACTTATCGATGTCACAAATATGACACCGAGCGCATATGTAGCAAGTATATGGCGTAAATTATTTTGAGCTTGTTTGATTGTATCGGCAGAGAATTTGTTTGTCTGTTCAATTCCCTTCATACTTTGAAGATTATGACGCTTTTTAAAATTGTGACGTCAGCAAGAGCTCGCGACAAAGGTTCCTAGCGAAGTTAATTAAGTTTCGAACTTTAATCGTTTGCTCAGTTCCGCTTCAAAGTCCAATAAAATCTTCATCCATGCCACCAATGCCTCTTGAAGATTAATAGCTGAATCGCGGAAGAATCCTTTCCGGAATATAGGTTCAACTCGCATTTTTATAATTCGCTTCGGCAGATATTGTTCGAAAACCATCTATAGTTTTGTAAAGGTAGTCATTTTTATACGTCATGGCTATTTTATCTGTCGATGTATAGAAATAACAAATATCATTCTGTAGGATGTTTTTCGAAATGACAAAATTGATCTCTTTGACATATTCAAACGCCTGGCAATGGTATTCGCATTCTATTTTTTGTAGGTCGTAGGGTCGGTAGATACGGTACCAAACGAGCTATCATGAAGGGCCCCAAGAAGTAAAAACGCTTCTTGCTTCGATTTTAGAGTAGTATTTCGTTCAGTAATACTGGAAACTCTTGGGGAAGTATTTGTGGTGATGGAAGAGATTTGTGACGTCACATTGTACACGGATTGAAGAGGACAAAGAGGATGATGGTTTCACGGGAATAGGAAATGGGACATATTCAAAGCTTTATATGGAAAAGTACATTGAAGTTGGCCCCTTAAGAGAAACTATGTAATATTAGTGCAGTAGCTGGAATGGATACAAGCAACAACTACTGAAGATACGGCGCCTTTTGTAGTTTCTAGTTTTGTTTGGCTTGGACTCCTATGCTTGTATCTAAACGGAAAAGGCCTCTTCTAAATATCCGGAGTAAAACTTCTACCAATTTGTTACCTTTACATCTCCCGGGCCGTTTTTTTTGGTTTGTGATCTTGTCCTAACAGATCATTGCTTTGTACTTGAAAGGTGCAAAATATGGACCCGTGTATTCTGCTGAACTGATCGGGTGGATAGACTGAACCTTCTGATTAATATGAGCCGTAAAAAAAAGGATTCAGCGTATCGCCACGATTTTGTCAAAGTTTCTTTCACACAACCTCTGACGAAACATTCCTCTACTTGAAGAGATTTCATAGAGATCAGAAGAAATGATCCAAACTCGGCTTCCAGAGCCAAAAATTCGGTTTTGTGCACATCAAGAGTTCCAACAAGCGAGGTACGTAGAACTTACTTCAGATTCTGACATTGTCAAAATCTTCGGTAAGCCGTACCCCTACTTCAGCCATTAAGGATGTGGTAAAAGAGCATGATGCTCTAAATATACGCCGTGCCCGAAACTTGTTGTCATTATTGCGGCGATAATATCACCCCAACATTGTTTCTCTTCGTATTACGAAGTTTGCAAGATTGCAAAAGTTCATTGCGCCATTTCATTAAACACAACAGTAGAGTCTCTTTTTCGTTCCCCTATGTCTTATTGTACCCTCTTGCATGACGTTCCAGTCATCCTTACAGCCGACCCTAACAAGGCACCCAGTTTGATGATACTGCATGACTTCCTCCACTTCTTCCCGCACGAGTTGAAAGTATATATAAGCCGTGAATGGCTTCACTGTGTTCAGAACATTCTGTTTCTCACAGAGGTCAGAAAATTTAATCAAGCCTTTTATGTGAGCAACATACGGTTTGGCTGTAAAAACTGCCACAACTGTTTGATCGTACAGTTTAGTGTTATGGTGCCACTAGAGCTTCGATATATGCAAAAAAGTATCGATTCTTACTCTCTATAGTGCAGTTGTCTACCTGAGTGAACAGCGTCTATGGTAGAGGATTTAGGAGTAAGCGGAGTGTTAACGTACGGTGGAGAGCCTATTTGACATGATTTGCCCCAGTTTGATACTGTTCTGTCAATTTGAACAAGTTCAGGTGCTCTAAGAGGACCATGATCTAGCACTCCAACAAGATTGACCTTCAACGCATTTATCCTTGTCTCCTTGGTGTTGAAGGTGAAGTTAGGAAGGCCAATAGCGGACTGGTCTGCTTTATCAATTACGATGGAGCAGTATTCTTCGGGGTGCAGTAAAGCCAGTTCAGATTTTTTTGATGCTCGCGCCTCTCCTCCCTCACCATTTGGTTGTGCGACTCTTTCTATCGTTTCAGATCGGCTAGCGCTTTCAAGTCGTCGCTTGCACTGCTAATTTCCATCGGCAGATGTTCATAATTTTCACACACTGTGAATCTGTGATGCATTCTAACCTTACTTGAGCTTGAGCAGTGTTCTGCCCAAGTGAAGTAGAAGTAGCTGATGGAAGGTACTGTTCTTGTATGAAGTATGGCATAAGCTTCTCGGAAGCGACCATACACATGCTCCTTCGGATACTATGGTAGGTTCTGCTCATTTTATCTGGCATCTTATCTCTAATAGTTTCAGCGAGGCTCTCAAGGGAACATATGATTGAGTCCTGCTTCTCACTGTCGACAAGACGTGGATGATTTAATGCATGCCTCGGTGTTCTGGAAGACGGAGACGCTTTCACACTAACCTGAAGGTCTCTTGAGAAACAAAAGGCTTGGTCAAGGAATTTAGTGCACACTAGTTCAGCATTGAATTCAAATCACTTTCCATCTTTGCGCCACATGCTGTGTAGTGTGCTCCTTCAATCCGACTGAGACGTCAGGAGTATTCTTTTCGTTTGTGCTGCCAGGAATGTATGGTTGACCTTTTGAAAACATGTCTTCCGATCACAACAAGGCACATTGTTAAGGAAAACCCTGTTGTGTCTAGAGATGTTACGGTATTTTTCTTTGAAAATGTACAGTCCATGCTGGGACGTCGCCTCCTTCTGTCTTTGAAATTGTACCTCTTCCTGGAGCTTATTGGGAAAGATCTAGATAAGGATGGGTCGCTACCCATCGGCTCGATGGCCTACATGTCAACATCGTTTGGCTCCTGATCCATCAAGTCCATGACTGATCCCTCACTGTTCTCTACAGTCTCCTCCTTATGATCATCAGGAACGTACTACTCATCATTTATATCTTGGTGCTCTGTACTGGAGTGAGGAGATAACGGCTCTTCAGTGCGGTTTGTAGGTGTTGCCTGAGGTCGGGTTGGGTCCGCTGTCTGACATGGTGTAGGGGGAGCAGCACGAAGTGGAGTTCGTTGTGCGGTCCGGGATGAGGTACTGCGTGCCCACCGAGGTGGAGTTGGGTTTGCCGTCCGACGTGGGGTAGGTGGAACAGCGTAAGGTAGAGTTCGTTGTGCAGACCTGGATGGGGTAGCATGTGCAGAAGGAGGGGGGTTCGGGTTTGGAATCCGACTTGGGGAAGGGTGAGCCGGAGGAGGTGGAGTGGGCTGCCCATTACCTGATGCACGAGTTTCTGCTTTTTCCACTTCGATTCTCTTCGTACAGTCATCGGACCTTATTGATAATGTCTGGCATATATCTCAACTTGTTTCTGGACGCAAAGGACTTGGAGCAGTTTTGGGGGAGGCGGACGGATGTACTGGAGAGGAAGGAGATCGAGCGGACGGAGAAGATATGGGGGGTGGAGTGCCTTTAGGCGCTACCGATCTGGTGAGTCTCCGAAACATAGCACATACAACGAGATAGATCCGGACAAGTGCCGAATTGACACGACGTCGCTGGAGTCAGACCCCTGGCCAATAAAAAGCCGGGGTTCAACATCCAGTACCCTGCTAAGCGGCACTGTTAGGAGGTGGGGTGTCGTACTTACCGATAGCTCTGGTAAAAGATAGAGCATGAAGACTTATCTTTTAATATTGATATTAGAAACACTACTCCAGAATCAAAAGTGCACAGAATTTTTTGTCCGCGACGTAACTGCTAAAAAAACGAAAACAAATCTTTGCGGTGCTGGGCGGCAAAATTACTGTCAGCTGTAGAAATAGAGAGTTCGTCCACTAGAGATCTAAAATCGAGAAGATTTATATTTTTTGAAATGGTCTCCTGAAGAAAAACAGATTAAATGACTTGGCAATGAACATATGCAGTCAGGCGATGCTGATATTATCTTAATGGATATATTGAGCATATTTGTCCAGAATCTCTCTCAACTTTCCCATCTTGGAGAGAACCTCCAATGTGTGTGAAGAATTGATGAAAGTAAATCTAATTTTCAGATTTGCAAAAACTGGAATTGTTGTAAGTTTCGATACTGACAAGATCAGAACGTCATCCGTATGCACGTTCAGAATAGGGCCAATTACAGAATACACAGACAGTTAACGATTAGAACAGATAATCTCTTTAGAAATGGAGACGAGGGAGAAAGCAAATTAAAGTCTGAATATTCCGAAGAAATTTTGGCTTCCCCTTCGAATAAACCAGAAATGGTAAATTGTTCATCAGAATATGCGGTTATTCTCAAACAAAAGCCATTATGCCAACCAAGAACTTAGTATTGCCAAATTTCGGTGCCCAGCACACTCCTCCGCTCTTTTTTGGAATATGATTTCCCGTTATGAAGAAAAAATAATATCTGAAGTTTACCGAATCTTACTTGGCAACAGTTTATGGCAACTATTTTCGATGATGAACTTTACAATAATGCGTTAGATGTCTATCATACAATGCGTGTTATGCTTCAGTTCTTACGATTGGTTGACAACGAGGCTTCGCTCATTTCTAAAGTGTTCCCAGTTACAATGATGATGCGGAAGAAGCATTGCTTCGTACAAAATCCTTCTACTCATATGAACGCAGGCTCGAGGTGTTGAGCGTTTTCGAATCGCAGATGGATGAGCTGGGAAAAAAGCTTTTACTACTACGGAACTTGCATTATGTGGCATTCTTTCTTGATTCGCGCAGTACACTTATCGGCTCCAAGGACTACGAAGCTTCTAATGTCCGTGGAGTAGAGTGTTTTGTTCGTTCTGATGTGTTCCTGGAAAGTGAAAAGATCGACTCGCGAAGACGAGTGTTGGTAGCTATAAAGAAGATATTTAAGGAGCTGATATTGCATCACGCCAGTTGTAGGCAAGATTTTAAATGTGAGCAATCTTTTACGAGTATCTTGTCAATGTTTATCTTAATTATCTGTTGTGTACTGCTTGAAATACGAGAAGACTTCTTTACTACGGGCGTTTGCATTAAAATTGTTTTGCATAAGCCCTTCCTTGGCCAGTGCTTAATACAGTTTCAACCTTCAGTGACGAGTGAGAACGCAGTCGCGCAACAGACAACTCGACGAGAAGATGCAAATGTTGGTGTTCTGCGATATAGACGATCGACTCATGAAGTTTTACGTTAGTGGCAATGATAAAACGCGGAGAGAACGCCTACAATTTAAATGGGCTAACATATCCCTTGGTACTGGAGCAGGTGGAGGTTCGCAAAAAGACAACATAGACTGCTCGGAAAAAAACCAAAATGGGTTTAATGCAAAATTGGATGTCTCAGAGGAAGGAGAGTTCCTCGATTACGACAATGAGGTTTATATGCCTCTTCTTCTATCAAAAGAGATTCCTCCAATGCCTTCTGGGACGAACAAGGAGAATATAGGTATTGAAGCAGAGAAAACCACGGAGGCAACGTAGTTAGTAATATAAGAAGTTCGTAAGATACATAGTCATCATGTACGTCAAAATAGCACCGAGGTGGTGTTTGTTGATACAGCTAACCTACATGGACAGCCCGGATCGTTTTTACCATTGCGGTCGTGAGATCATATATATCTCACCTGGCCATTGTCTCGTACATGAGTCAAAGTAAACCACTTTAGCTCGAATAAGCTGTCAATATTCACCAATGCCTCTCTCTTAACGTAAACTTGAACGAGAAGAGGTAGCATGGAAAGGCATATAGAAAACCGGAGAACATGGATCTGTTCGAATGCAGCGTGGCGACAAAAAACGCTCTGAGTGGAACTGCACGAACTACAACGTTGCGTGAAAGAATACCGAAGCGTAGGGAGGCTGTTGGCTTGCATAAAACTATTCCGTACCGGACGGCAACGCAATGACCATTGCAGGGGGTGGCAGCTGTTGAGGAATGGCAGGGTGACGTGCGGGGTATATTTCACTACCCAAGGGTACTTGTACACAACTCGTTTGAGATCCTTCTTTCTTGTCAAACAACGTTGTCTTCTGTGGGTGTCATTTCTTGTCATCGGCAAAAGTCTCTCTGCCGGAGAGCGATCCGCTTTATCACCACGTTATCAGCAGTTAACATTTTTTTTGGCTCCCGGCTGCACACGGTTGTGGAATGTACAAGATACACCCCAAAAAGTGACTTGAGGGAGAAGCCTTAGCGTTAAGCAGAAACAATGCCAAAAAACTATGTCGTAATTGATAATGACCTTCGTCCCGAAGAACATCTTATTAAACATGAACCCAAGGTGTTCAATGAAAAGATTCAAAACGGTATTTTCATGCTCTGGACGTCCCTACAGGACACGTAAAAGGTTGTGATTAGTCTCTCTGGAAAATATGAAGCCCGCGAGCTTCTTCACCCACCGGAACCATCTAATACTTCGCATAAAAGCGGAATTGAAGAGCGTTGGAAGCGTACGGCCGAGGTGAGAAAGCGAAAGAAGGCTCATAAGCAGCAAAAGAAGGCCGAGGAGCGGGAGCAGCGAGAAAAGAAGCAGCGAGAAAAGAAGCAGCAAAATAGGCCTGAAGAGCGAGAGCAACGAGAAAAGAAGTAGCGGAAGAAAGCGGAGCTGCGGGAGCAACGAGAATAAAAGCAGCGAATAAAGGCCAGGAAACCGCAAAAGTAGGCAGATTAACTGAAGCAGATCGATAAGGAAAAGCGAAGACACGGAAAGTGCAAAAGCAAGTCAATGAAAGATTGTCTGAGGGAATTGGGGGAGTCAGTCAGCAATAGTAACTCTGGGTGCAGTTCTCTGCCTCCGAAGATTTATGTAAGAGCTACCACTGGGTATTGCCCTCTGCGCACTGCACGCTTCACGCCATCGAAAATCGAAGACGAGTGATGGCAACCACCTCTGATTTCTTCGACTGCCGAGCGCAAGCTTTGCAGCGCTCTCTTCATCGTGATGACCAGCACAAGTGGCGTCGCGCCGCGCGTCGTCCTGCTCATTGCAACACTAGCTGTGTTCGCTGCACTCTAATTTCAGCAGAGGCGTTGTTGTGGCTCGTTCTTATCTTCTACCCACATGCTGGGACTTTGATCACATTTTGCTCTTTTCGATGCGGCGCCTGAGCTGTCGAAGGTTGCGGAGAGCAGTAAGGCGATGCAGATGCTCGCAGAGAATGAATAATCTGGCTGTCACCCCGTTGCTTGGCCCTGATCGCGTTGTGCGGAAAACTTTGTTACTGCTTTTGATTGCGATAGGGTTGTAGCCGTTTGAGTCCATGTACTTTTCAATCTCAGAAAATGTCCTACATCGATTTTGGCTTTTCAAAGCGTGCAATGTGTCTGCACTGTCCGTCGTCCATGATGATGCCTCGCGATTTAGCTTCACGTACATCATAAACTTTCAACATTTACACTATTATCAAGATTATGGCAACATCTTCTTTTGTAAGCCATTACTTTATCTTCAACCCACCTCATCAGAGATCATTTTCTCATTTTGAACACATGCTGCTTTTCTTTTACATCTGTTTTCAGACAACACAGCGCCTCAAGCAGATGCTGCTTCTTTCCGCCGCCGTTTTCCGCTGCCGCTCTGTTTAGCTCGCTGTATGGCGGCGTATCCGATTTGAGCATCCCTCTTTGGCACTCGTAGTTCCGCGCTAACAACGAAAAATGTAAGGTGCGCTGTCCTGCTGCCGCCGTGCCGACCAAACGCCCTGCACGCAGTGGTGCACACAGGTATTGTTGTTACTTCGGTGCAACGAGGTGTACAGAAAGATAAATTTCACAGCGTGCGTTAAAAAATTGTTGAATTAGAAAGATGGTGCCTTTGGAATGGACCTACTTTCCGTCAACACTGTCACTCACACAGTTTGGCTACGTAGCTGTAAACTTGCAGTCCTTGAGATTTTATTTGTGCGTTTGTTACATTGGTAGAATAGATCCAATTTTGATCAATGAAGCGGGATGGAAGTTTAATACAGTGAAGTAGAGGTTTTCATCGCGCCTTGACGAAAAATTCATTTTGGCAAAATCTTGGGTGTATCAAAAATTTATTCTCTAGTAAAGGTTTTTAACAAAGAAAATTTGTGTTATTCGTGGTCTATTTAAGCTGAACGCAATCTCGTCGGTCTAACCACGCATTTCAGTAGTGCTAAAATTTCCGATATTCAAAGATGCGGGAAAATATATCAAACGGGCTACGATCCCGCGAACTAGAAATCCCACTGATTCTGGCCGGAAACCGAAACAGTTCTGCACGCACGCAGCTTCAAGGTTCCCCCCAACAGGGATTAGAATCGGCATAAAAGCACATGCACCTATATCCTTCACCACGGCATCCCCTGCAACCGCCTCCGTTTCTTCCGCTGGCGAATGCGCGGCCCCTTTGAAGACGACAGAGAAAGATGGCCGTTTCGTTTGAAACAAAAAGGAAAAGGAGTTGATCATCAGGCAGCTCATGGCCTGCGATGCTCCACTCCAGAAAATGAAGACGCTGGAAGATACTTCCGAACAAGTCTCGCAGGCTTGCCGTACCCGTCCCATCACGGATAATGTGATCGCCTCGCAGGTAAAGGATTATGGGATGTTCTGTCGTCGGTGGCACATGGCTAAAGCACAGAAGTGGCACGTGCAATATCTCGCGTCAACAGTGCTGAAGCTCTCCAAAGCCGTGAACATTGCGGAACCTGCCTCTGACGACGATGATGACACTCCACTGGCTGCTGACTGTTCCAGGCATAAAGAGGGGGACGCACAACACATCCTAGACCAAGCCGCGATCGAATACTAGCACCAGGCGAAACGCCGTATCTAACCGACGGATGAGGACACCGAAAAGGGGATGTCCCGCCAGCGAAAGTCTCGTAAAGAGAAGAAGCACCGTATCGAAAAGAGTAAGGCTGAGTACACGAACCAGAAACGGGAGCGAGAGCAGGCGAAGTTGTGTCGGATTGAAGAGCGCCGTGGAACGGACTTGCGAACCTTGAAGGCCGAGACAATGACTGCAAACGCCGCTGCAGCGAGCGTGAAAACTGCGGCACGCCAGTTTGAGCAGTGTGCAACGTTTTTCTCCATGTACACAGCGCTGTACAAAGTGGCGAATCTGGAACCGACTACTCCGCTGTCTGTGCCGTTGAAAACTGAGTCACTGGAAATGAACTCATCCATCTCCAGCAAAAGCCAACCGGCGTAAAAGCGGCATCGACCAACAAGCCGCCTGTTTCTAAAGAGTAAAGAAGGTCTGGGTAGAGCCCGGTGCGGTCTGGGGCAGAGCCCCAGCGTTGTGTGCACGAGCCCCCGAAAAATTTTCATGTCTCGACATGTACTTGTCGCAATTTGAGGCTACTTGAGGGCGAGTGAAGGAGGTGGAACCAGTGGGCGGAGGGATCGTGTTTGAAGCATTTTATCGAAGTAAACTACTCACTACTGATTTCAGCCCGTTTCATCTTCTCCTGGTATCACTTCAGCGTCTGCAAGGCGTAGCCACGTCTTCCGAGGCGCCCGCTAGCTATCATCGCCGACGTAGTGAACGCTGGAGGGAACAGGCGTTTCTCCAGCGCCCACCTCCCGAGAAAGATTCTATGGCGATTGCTTGTGCACACTATCCCCCACTTATTCAACATGCTTTGCTTCCTTACGTCGCGGTTGTGTGCGCCCCTGAAGTGCCACTAGGTGCTCTCGTTGGCCGTGAAGGGCCCCACGAGGTCCCCGTCACCAGGGAAGCCCATGTCCGCCATACCGTGCTCCCCTTGGGAGAGGTATGCGTTGCGATTTTGGTACACATCAGAATCTACATAGAGCGTACGGTCGCTCTGGGCTCCCTTTTCTGTGATCTTTAGACGAATAAAGCGGCCGAATAGGTCACAATACACGAGAAGTGCAAAGACGTGTTTGCGCTTGTAACTGTCGTATGCGCGTTCTTGTTCATGGTCTTCGCCGGGCCTGAATCTCTTTGCCTTGTTTCCATCTACGAAAAACACGCACTGCAGGAATCCGATTACGAGACCCTACGTCTCCTTCCGTTCATCTTTATCGGCCCAACGTATGAGAGGAAAGTCAACCGCAAGTAACGTCTTGAAGGCGCCTAAGAGAGCTTGGCGAAAGTAGTTAGAAACCGTACCAGAAGACACGTCGAACTTCATCGCGGCCTATTCTACGCCAACACCGCCCTCGTTCAGGCCTCCTATATCGAGGAGGAAGAGAAAAAACATTTCTTTTGTCTGTAGTTTGCGCTTCCGATTTTGCCGCATGCTGTTTTTTCATCGCTTAGCTCATGACGCACGTCCATGGTCTGCTTTAGTTCAGGGCGCACGAGATCCAGATGGTCGTCAAACTCCTCACGACTGGGGTGGATGAGTTTATCAAAGATACCTACGTCTGGATCGCCGTTTTGCACGCACGAATAGAACGCGCTGAGCTTGCGTCGCGCGTATTTTGCCTTCGCGTAGCCATTAGCAGTGTGTCAACGATCAGGGCCTAAGATGTTTTCGTCTGAACTCGATACATCTTCCTGCTTTTGCATGCAGCGTGTAGCATGAAGAGAGGAGGAATGGGCTAGAAGATGGGCTGTGCATGCTGAAACGGCGGCAGCCTGCTGCATAAGAATCATGCCTATAATATCGTCGTCGTCCATGGTCTACGGTAGGTAGCAAATCTCGTGATTGGATTCAGTATGTCGCGCACACTCTCTGAAACACCAATGTAAATTGCCAGCGAGCTGTTCTTATGGAATACGAACAGCTTAAATACTGGCCTTCAGATTTACCAGATTTTTTGTTAGTTAAAAACCTTTAGTATATCAAACACTTTTTTGCTCGTTTAAAGTGGCTGTACACGTGTGGCACTGAGAGGTTGTAGTTTATCAAACACCTTTTTTGGTTGTTAAATGGGGCTGTACACGTGTGGCACTGAGAAAGTTTGAAATTTATCAAACACCTTTTCGCTGTTAAAAGTGATTCTACATGTGTTACTAGTGGACACGTGTCTGTTGAAGTCTAGTAAACACCTTTATCCTCGGTGAGAGTTGTTATACACTTGTGGCACAGGGACGTTGTGACATTTCAAGGCACGAAGAAGTGGTTTTCTTTTAGATCAAACATCTTTTTGGTCGTCGAAGGCAGTTGTACACGTGTGAGAAACAGGACGGTTATTAATATCCGTGCCCCTCATTCAAGGCGAAGGCGCAGCACTAGACGCGCATCATTACGTGTGTACTGTGCCTTGCTCCATGGCCAGCACTGAAACAAATAAAACGCACGGCCGCCGAGAGTGGTCACCCACTGTCAGAGAGCCCAAGAAAGAGAGGCTCTAGCGCTCCAGTTCCAACATGGTAGCATTCGCCTGGATCTGCGCACCACTGCAGCGCCACTATGGGTCGCCTTGCGCCTTGCCTTCGGGCGCATCCTCGACGTACGACTTCCGCGCATCCTCAGCCTCCGGACTCCGGGCATCTTAGCTTTCGGCCTTCGGGCGCATCTTCGGCCTTCGGCCTCTGCGCTTCATCGACCTACGAATTCCGCGCCTCCTCGGCCTTCCGGCCCCCGCACTCCGTAAGAGCTTTCGGCTTCCGCGCTTCCTCGGCCTGCGGCCTCCGCGCTTCTTGGCATTTGGACTCTAAGTTTCTTCAGCTTCACAGCCTCCACGCGCATCGGTTCCTTGGCTTGCGCCTAGCCTCTGCGCCTTGGTTCCTCGGCTTGTGCCTCGCCTCTGCGCATCGGCTCCTCGGCCTGCGCCTCGCCTCTGCGCATCGGTTCCTTGGCTTGCGCCTCGCCTCTGCGCCTTGGTTTCTTGGCTTGCGCCTCGCTTCGGCGCAACGGTTCCTTTGCTTGCGCCGACCCTCTGCGCCTTGGTTCCTCGGCTTTCGCTTTGCCTCCGCTCATCAGTTCCTTGACTTGCGCCTCGCCTTTGCGCCTCGGATCCTCGTCTTGCGCCTTTCTTGCTTTGAGATTTGACCGCCTTTGGCTATTGCGGTCTTCCACGTCTTATGTTTTATCGCTCTCGAGAGAAGAAGAGATAAATTCAATCAACAACATACCTCCCTGTCCTTTCTGGTCGAGAAGCTCCTTACATTTGAAGGTTCAAATCCGTCAACTCCTCCCCACTTCCCAGTATTTCTACTCTTCTGGAAGGAGTACCAAGACAAAAAGAGACCGAGGACACAGAACCTTACGAAGGCAAATTGGACAGTCCCGACATGGAGGAACTTCTGATCAAGGCATTAAACAAAATGACTCACAACTTCCCTAACGTTTGGATCTCCAAAAAAACTCTAGAAGACCCCTCGGTTCCGAGCAGCTTCAAGGAAGCCTGCACGGATACCGGCTGGCGCGAAGCCATTGATCGTGAAGTGGATGCGCTCATCCATCGTAAAACATGGGAACTAATTCCACATAAATCTTGGATGAAGCCAGTTCCCTACACTTGGATGTTCAAGGAGAAGATGCTCGATGCGATCCGGAAGAAATTTCTGAAGAAGACAGACTGCTGTCTACGTGGGGACAAGCAGAAGCAGCTCGTTGAATTTGATCCTTTGATCACATACGCTCTTATGGCCTGTCATGAAGCTCTTTGCATTCTCATAAACTTTGCCGCTGCACAAAATCTTGTTGTAGAAGCCCCAGAGTTTTCCAACGCATACTTGTACGGAAAACTGGATGTGCCGGTCATCATTGAACAGCCAACAAACTCGTCTGGGACACTCGAAAAGCCAGATCACGTATGTAAACTGCTAAACTCTCTGTACGAAGCAGTAAAGGCTGGCATGATATGGGGCTCTCTCTTCTCGGAAACTGTCCTTTCATTGAACTTTGTGACATATGCATTAGATTCGAGAGTATTCATGTTCCAGAAACAAGAAAGTTTCGTTATTTTGGCTGTTATCGTTGACGATTCGGCGTTCGCTTTAAACAGCTCTGAGCTTCTTTGTGATTTCAAGGAGAAACTTTCGGCAACCTTCGATGTCAAATTATATGGAGAACTCAAGTCATTCATCGGATGGAGCATCAAACGCTCTCCCCTCGGCATCAAGGTCTCACAGTATGGATACGCTCTGCAACTACTCAAGAAGCTTGGAATGCAGAATTCCAACCCAGTTGGATCACCTTTACCAACTGCAGCAGATCTTCTACCAACTAAGGAAAACGATAACGTACTCTCCGCAAGCGATCATACCAACTATCGCTCTAGAATTGGTGGACTTCTCTACATAGCGGTTTCTACTCGCCCGGATCTTTACTATCCGGTTTCGGCTCTTTCAAAACATTTGCATAATCCTTGTGAATGACATTACTCCCTACTAAAACTAGTTTTTCGAAACTTGGTGGGTACTATTAACCATGGAATTCATTTCCCGTCTGGACGTTCCATTTTACCAGCTTCTCTTCGGGCTTTCGCTGAAGCTGATTGAGTTGGATGTATTTGGACAAGGAGATCTACATCTGGGTACGTAATCGTCGTCAACGACGCACCGATTTTGTGGAAGTCTAAGCAACAAACTTTGGATGCACTCTCCTCAGCGGAAGCTGAATATGTTGCGCTTTGTACATGTGCTAAGGACGTTATTTGGCTAAGAAAAATATTATGGGAAGTCGCACACCATCAGCTTTGGAGCGAAGACTTGTGGTACGAGACTACCAAGGTCCTGATTGACAGCTCGTCTGCATTCTTCTTAACCACTAAAACGCATATATCGGGTCGAAATAAGCATATTGACTTGATGATGCACGTTGTGAAAGAGTTATCTCGTATGGGAATTGTTGAACTCGAGAATGTTTACAGGAGTCTACAGATCGCTGACATAATGAGAAAGTGTGCGCTCCTTCAAGATGTAAGGAGGATGGTCTGCTTGATCTAACATGACTCATTCTGAAGAAGAATTGTGGGAACTGCTATGTACTATTACAAAAACCTTTGTTTTTCTTTTTTTGGTTTTGTTTTACGACAGAATTTTGTATTGAATAACTATTTGGATTCACTTTTGAATATTTGCTTTGTTCTTCACAATCCTTCTTCTTTTTCTCAGAAAGAAGGCTTAATTTTTGTCCCAAGAGGTTTATATATGTTCTGGGTTTAGAAGTTCACCGGTGTGTATGAAATGGTTTCAATGTGTGGCAGCTACGTGCAACATTTGTTTTACTTTTTTTTGGATATTTTTTTTACAATCACTACACCTCTCACTTCTGAAAGATACTTTGCATGAAAGAGAAAATTCTCGATAAGAGATGTTTAAGTTGTTTTGTTTTATTAATGTCGGATTGATCCTCAGTTTGATCTTCGAAGTGGTGAATGTTGAAACCTTGGTACTTCGCCTTGAGAGACGGTGTTAATATCCGTGCTTTTCATGCAAGGAGAAGGCGCAGCACGACACACGAATCATTACGTGTACACTGCGCCTTGCTCGGTAGCTTGCACTGAAACAAATAAAATGCACGGCCGCCGACAGTGGTCACACCCACATTCAGAGAGGCCAAGGAAGGGGCCAAAGGCCAAAATACCCGACGTCTGGTATGTATGAAATAGATTGGATGTAGACCAATTATAATTCTGGCCGCATTTCAGATACCGTACAATGCGCCGTGGCCTCCAACTCGGAGTGCGCTCTCTGAGCTCGCATGGCGCTCTTTGCGCATATGCGTACCAGGCCAATCACACATCGTCCACATCGTCCATGCTCTCTTCTCGTCCAATGCGCAAGCCGGCCGGAACTCGAGCTCTTTCTCCCCCAATCACCTCGCTCCAAGTCCTCGCCATGTAGCTAAGAAAAATGGCGCGATATTTGAACCTGAGAAGGGAAGATGACTACTCCTTTCGGGAAGTCATTAGTCGCGCGACTAATGACTTCCCGCACAGATGGTGGAGCAGTCATCGGTTCTTCTCAGGTTCAGTTCTCCTTTCTTGTAGGACAATGCCCCCAAGGGGGAAAACCTATGAAGACGTCCGGATCTTCCTCTCACGAGGTAACCGGCACGGTAGAGCCCTCCCAGGGATCGGCGCGCAATGCCGGGTGTAAGCCGAAAGCCGAACCGTCGCGACGGGCGCAGGGAGGCTGAAAGAAGCCGAGTATATCGGCTGAAGTGGTGCTTGCGTATCCTCTGAGGAGGCAAAACCCACGAGAGTGGCGAGCACGACAGGTGTCAGTGCGAGCCGCAAGAGCGGGATTTGCCCAATGAAGGGGAGGAAAAGGGGAGGAAAATGGGAACGGAGGCAAGAGGGCGAGGTTGACCACGAGTCGCAAGAGGGGACTCGGGAATAGCCGGCACTGCCGGGTGTAGCAAACCGTATGCACTGGCGGAACCACGAAAGTGGGAATAGATACCCAACACACAAAGGCTGCTTGAACGTCCAAGGGGGTTGGGAAGCCGTGCACCACTGGAAATCCCTCCGTAAGGAGTTGTATATCCGCGCAGGCGGTTTGACCCAGAGCCAAGATCTGGAAGACCAAGATCACCCTTGTTGGGAAGACTTTACTGGACCGGCGGCCGCGAAGCCGGCGGCCTAAGTACTGTAGTCACCGTAGAATAGAATAAATAAAGTCTATCCTAAATAGCTAAATGTCCGTCTAACAAAGGGGCCAATCTGGCGGCCACGTGTCTTGCGGGCGCTGCGGCCACGCGTATGGCACCCGGTCCCGCCGGTGCATCACCGGCGTTCCGGCCATCGCCGTGAAAACGGATTACTCCTACTCATAACGAGGTTGCACGCCGGAGGCTCCGGAAAAAACTTAAGTCCCCAAAAACCTCCCTGGAAGACGTTGCTCTTCATATCCCCCCCTTAAGACAGGGCGAACACCTCGAAGAGGAAGTCGGCATGGCAGCTCGTCATGATAAGAGCGCGTCCGACACTGGGTCTCCGGAAACCAACACACCTTCACCAAGGATCCCATTCAAGCTCTTTGCATCCGATTCCAACCACAGCACACCAACACGCGCCATGTCCAACCCCGACCGTCATAACACATCCGCGACTCCCGCCCTTGGCGGTTCCACCGGCTTCCGGTCCGCGCCCCACCCTGGGGATGTTACCAACCTCGCGTACGAAGACCGCCGTATTGGCGCCCGCTTTCGCGGACAGGCGGACCCACCGCAGTGGCCGACCTATGACGCCCTTGTGGGTGCAAATCCGAGAACTCGGCATGGCTCCGCGATGTTGCGGTATGCGCCTTGGTTTCATCCATTGGCTGTCCGCGACGAGGATTTGATCCACTCCTACACCGATAACTCGGAGATGCTCCCGGGCGACCTGCCCGGCGTGGTGACCATGTCCTGGGATTGGCGTAATCGTATCGCCATCCCGGTACACCACATACTCCGCCGACGCGGTGAATCCTCTGCGGAGGCTCAGGGCGCGCTTGTGCGGATCGCTTATCTCAGACACCATCGGGCGCCTTTCGAGTTCCCGATACCGCCAGAGGTCGAATTCGACGTCCACCTTTACCGCACTCGCGGGGGAATGTCGTACTGTGACCGTCTTAACGGATTGGAAACCCTCGCTTGGAGGGGCACACCGATCGCTCGGCAAGAAGCCCTTTGATGGGGACGACCGATTCTTCGGGCACAGTTCCACTACCAACCGCGGCAGTCGCGCTCGAACTTCCTTCAGAACTTCATTAGCGATGAGCGGCATTGGCGGGTCCGGACCGGGTATTTCGTACCGTACCAGAACACGGAGATTGAGCGCATCGCGCCTGCCCACCGACGTGGTCGGTACGTCAGTCTCCCAGACTGGTGGTCCTCCTTGGAGGCGTGCTGGGGTTGCTTCATTGAGCTGCCCCCAGTCTTCACCTATGTAGGGTCGTCGTTCTTGAACGATCCCCAGTCGGGGTGGTGGTCCGTCGTGGTAAGCGAATGGGCCGTCCGCACTGCGGCTTTTATCCTCGCTGAGGCGTACGACCAATACCGATTGTGGTACGTGCCACCGCGTGTGCGGGCTGCGATCCGCCGTTTGGACATGCGCATGCCCCTCGGGGGCGAGGCGAACGAAGAAGAGATGCTGGGCCTCCTCGACTTTGTGGAGGGGGCCCAGTGGGATGAGGTCCCGCTGGAGAACTCCCAACGCATTCAACCGCGTCGCGGGTCTGGCCCCGGATTCGGGAGGAATACTGCGCTAGCGGAGGATTTCATCTACTTCGACCCCTGGGAGTACCACGAGATCAGCCGCGAGGAAGCGGAAGCCAACCTGCATGCGCCGCGTGAAGTCCCGGCCGACCACCCGCGAGGGTATTTCGACTCGAGCGACTATTACCGCGGCTATGCGGATGGTGACCCGATGGTCGACAACGAACCGGGGGATTCGGGTTACGCTCCGATGGAGGATGACGAGTCCGGCGAGGCCGGTGAGGGGTCCGTTGAATACGGTGGTGAGGCTCCATCCGGGGCTGCTGATGCCGTGCGAACGGATTCCTATCCGACTCCATCGGTGGCGGGCCCGCCCGCAACTGCCGCTGGCGCGGAGCGGGGCGAGGTCATCGCGCGCTTCCTTCGGGAAGTGGGGCTTCGCCCTTCCGAGATCTCGGGTGATGTGGCCGCCATGCGGGATGCCTTAGCCAACCGCCTGGGCGGGGGTCCACCTCGTGCGGAGGAATGACCGGAGCTTCCGGTAGAATGTAGGGCGGCGCCACTAGGGTGCCCTTGCCAGTAGTGAGAAATAAAAGAAGAGGGTCGCCTTTCCGACGCCCTTTCCCAAGTCCACTTCTTTCTTTCTGGGGTACCGGCCTTCAACCGGGGTTCCAGCGTTGCAGGGAACCAGCCTAGCTGGGAGTTACGTGTTTGTTTAACGGTGGGCGCTTTGCGCGCGGACCAGGTAACTGGCACGACCACCAACGACGTTGGGATAGCGTGAGCGGTTGTTTCCTTCCCCGCGTTGGGGCATGGACGGAGATGACGCGTGGCGCCATCAGCCATTCCATTCTGTGTTCACGGTTTATCCCTCTTGGGCGTTTAACAGCGTGGCTGGGAGTGCGGTCCCCGCAAGGCGGTGGTATCGCATCACCGCGGAGCGCGGGAGGTGCTCGATGGGCTTCGGGGTGTCCCACTCCGGCCCGTATCCGTACCAGCGGGTCCGGTACTGGAACACCCCGTGCTCATCGTAGCTATGTCCGACGATTCGGTCGAGGACGTACTCCTGCACGTAAACTTGCCGGCCTTGCCGGGTGGTGGTGAACCGAGCCTCAGCGCCGTGTGGTGCTGGGCTCTTCGTCGCCTGTTCCGGGTCACCCGGTTTGTCATTCCGCTCTGCGGTTGTTGCCGGGTTGCCGGGGCTGCCGTACCGCTTCGTGGAAGTTGCCGGCGCGGCCGGGTTGTGTTTTCGCTGGGCGGTAGGGGCTTCCCTGAAGTCAGCTCTTACCGCGAGTTTGCGGGGGTCCTTCCGTCTTGGTGACGGTTCGCCGGAGGCCTCCGCTTGATTTGCGGCATGCGGCGTTCCCATTTGTGGGCAGTTTCCGCCGAGCGGTGCGCCGTGGGCGGTGAGTGGTTCACCGTCACGGCGATCTGCCTCCGCGGGGTGGCTGTCAGCCAATGACCGGGATGCCGGGTGCCCATTGGTCCGATCTTCCGCCCGGGTCACGTGACCTTGATGACGGGTGGTCGGACCGTTGCGGACGGTTGGCTCCGATTGTTCGGCAAGGGAGGCGGTTTTCGACTTGTCGTCGCGCCCCTTTTCCCCCATGGGGTTCGTACCGTTCTCAACGGAGTGGCTCGCTAGACCTGCTTGCGCAGCGCCCGCCGGAGTACCGGTATCGACCGAAACGCTCGGTGCGCGACCGCGAATGTGCGGGGAGCCCTCAGTTGCTTCCACGCGATGCGGAGCGTCCGTAGGGTCTCGCTTCCCGGCTTCGGGTCTTCGAGCGCCTTGGTTTTCCTTGCGGGGTTGCGTGGCGGTCGGGTTGACCGCTGCGTCCTCCGGGAGCGGATTGGCCTCCGGCGACGATGCCGGTTGCCCGCTTGGGGGCCTTGCCCGGGGTGTCCGGTTAAACTTCCGTTGCGACGGCGATGCTTCCGCGATTGAGCGGGTCCCCTCCCCCTCCTTAGACGGAGCGACGGGTGATGGTGGGCCAACCGCATGGCGGGTATAGATACCGCTGCGCGGCGCCTGTAAGGGTAGCTGGCCGCGAGGGCCAGGTGTTTCCGGTATTGCCGGTGGTTCCGATAAAGTCGGTATAGCGGAGGGACCCCGTGAGGGGTGCGGTACCACGGCGGGGCGTGGTGCCACCGTTGTACCCGTGGTATCCGAGGCCGTTTCGACGGGGGCTGATGCGTTTTCCGCCGGCGGCGGTGGGGCGGCTACGATGCGGTCTTGTGAAAGACGTTCGTGGTCGCCGTTCTTGTCCACCACAACGGTGCCGGGGAGGGAGGACACGACCCGGAACGAACCTTTAGCGACAGGCGAGAGCTTGTGACGCTTGTCGGTCCGGAGGTTGTAGTACTCCCGGCGAACGAACACGTAGGTTCCCGGCTTGGGCGGTGCCGGTAGTGGTCCGCGTAAGCGGTTATCAAAATCCCGCTTGTAGGCGGCCTGGGCACGTTCCATGGACTTCCGGGCGACCGGTACGAGCTTGGAAAGCCAGTTCTTCCACTTGGGGCGGTATTGACCTACGGATGGGAAAGAGTTGACCCAGTGTTGGGGTTCGACCGCCACTGGCGGGGGTGTCCTGGAGAGCACAAGCTCGGAGGGAGTCAGACCGGTTGTCCGGTGAACTTGCGTGTTGTAGGCGTAGGTGATAGCATCAGAATAAATGTCCCACGTCATTGGGTGATCGGATACGTAGGAGCGTAGCGACGCGAGTAGGGTGCGGTTGAAGCGTTCCACCTGCCCGTTTGTTTGCGGGTGGTAGGTGGTAGTAAACAGGTTCTTGACGTCAAGGAAGCGGCAGACGTCCTGAAAGAACTTAGAGGCGAACTGCTTACCGTTATCAGATAGAACCTCTATCGGAGGGCCATAAACGAACGCCCAGTGCGCAACGAAGGCGTTCGCAACCGTGAAAGCGGTGATCTTCCGTAAAGGTACGGTGCGCACCAGCCTCGAAAAGCGGTCAGTGATAACCAAGAAAAACTTGTTTCCCTTGCGCGTTTTGAGTAGAGGCCCGAGAATGTCGATTGCGACAAACTCGAGGGGCACCCTTGCGGGGAAAAGCTTCATCCGTTTGGAGTGCTTCCGGAGTTTCACCCGGTTCTTTGCGCATTGGGTGCAGAACTGCACCGTAGCGTAGCAATCAACCGCCATAGCGGGCCAATAAAAGTCCCTTCGCAGGGTTAGATAAAGTTTTCTCCCACCGGAGTGTCCCCCGAGGGTCGGGTAGTGTGAGAGGTGGAGCACCCTGGTTTGCAGGGTGTGGGGGACCACGATCTGGGATCGGTGGTCCACCGTCCGGACGAGGTAACCGATGTCGTTTACCTCGAACGGGAGGTCCTCTCCACCGTTTAGGCGGGCCCGTATGCGCGTGCAGAACGGGTCGCCGAACTGTTCTCGGATCATCTCCTTGGTGGAGATGGGTACAAAGGTCCCGGGTACGGGTGTTTCATTCTCGCGCGCTGCGAGTAGCTCATCCATTTCCATGGTGTCTTCCCCGGTTTCGGGCCAATCCGACTCCGTCGGTGTTTCCCCTTCCAAGGTAAAGCACGGGATCTCGTCGACCTCCGGGTCGGCAAGTGCTTCACCTGTCGACGGTAATCGAGAGAGGGCGTCTGCTTGGGTGTTCTGGACACCCTTTTTGTAGACGACCTCGAAGTCGAATTCCGCTAAGCAGAGGCGCCACCGCATTAAGCGGCCAGAAGGATCTGCGATGTTCAGCAGCCACCTCAACGAGGCATGGTCCGTGTACACGGTGAAATGAACGCCCATGAGGTATGGGCGCAGAGTGGATAGCGCCCAGACCACTGCGAGGCACTCCTTCTCGGAGACCGAGTAGTTGCGCTCGTGGACGTTTAGCGTGCGGGACCAATAGCCAATTGGTATGCGTTCCCCCTCGGGGGTGGTTTGGAACAGTGCGCAGCCCACCTGGTGGTCGCTGGCGTCGGTGTCGATGGAGTAGGGAAGCCCAGGTTTGGGCAAGGATAGGATGGGAGCTGTCGTAACTGCCTTAATCAAGGAGCGAAAAGATTCCGACTGATCGGTGGTAAATGGCGAAAGCTTCGGTGGCTGGCCCTTCCGCAGTAGCGCGTTTAGCGGAGCGGCGATATCCGAGAAACTCGGTATAAACCGTCGATAGACGTTGACCAGACCTAAAAAGGATCGGAGCTCCGTTTGAGTACGGGGCTCCTTCGCCTCACAGAGGGACTGGATATGAACTTGTTCGATCATTAACCGTCCAGGACGGATGACGTGCCCGAGATACTTCAACGTGTCGGTGAAGAACTCGCACTTCCTCAAGTTGAGGGTTATTCCTGCGTCTCGCAGTACGGTCATCACGTCCCGCACGTGGGTCAGGTGATCGTCCAGGTTTCTGGAAAAGACAATGATGTCGTCCAAGTAGACAAGGCACGTGCGCCACTTGAAACGCGACATCAGTATGTCTATTGCCCTTTGAAAGTTGGCCGGTGCATTGGTTAAACCAAACGGCATCCGCTTGAAGCGGTAGGAACCCGAGTGGCAAACAAACGCGGTTTTGTCTCGGTCCTCTTCCCGGACTGGGACCTTCCAGTAGCCCCAGTTAGCATCCAGAGCCGTAAACACGGTAGCGTCCCCGAGCGAGTCTATACAGTCGTCCATGCGCGGAATCGGGTAGGTGTCCCTTACGGTGACGGCATTGAGGCGGCGGTAGTCAACGCAAAACCGCCACGTGCCGTCAGCCTTGAGGGCCAGCACCACCGGTGAAGCCCAAGGAGATTGGGCGGGCTCGATGACTCCAGCACGGAGCATCTGGTCCACCTGAAATTCTTCCTCCTCCCGAGCTTTCGGTCCCGCCCTGTAAGGTGGTTGTGCAACCGGACGTGCGTCCGGTAGCAAGTCTATCCGATGTTTGGTTGTATTGATCTCACCCAGTGAGCCGTCCCACATTGTGGTAAACTCGCCTAGCATTCCGCGTAAGCGGTCCCGGTGTGAGACCGGTACATGACTCAGGTCCAGGTCCTCGAGGGCCTTGATCGGGTCTATCTTATCGTAGCTCGTAGGCTGTGCCCTGGTGTCAGGTGTGGGAACCGACGAGGTCGGAAATGCATCCGTCTTGACGGGTTTACCGAGCGCCAACTGCTGTGCCTCCCCGGAGGTTTCTGCACCGGATACCGGGAGACCATCCTCGGTGGAGGGAGTTATTCCGAGTACTTCGGCAGCCGTCACCTTTGTAGGGAGCATCGCGAGCGGGTGCGGCGTCACAGACCCAATGACTTGGTTCTTTGCCAGCGTTTGGGGAGCCTTTCCCAGATTGGCAACCAACACCCTGAAAGGGGAATTCGGCGTGACTTGCACGATTCCGTTCGCAACGGTTAACTGAAATTTCTCGTACAACGAGGGCAAGGGCTGAACAACCCAAAGACCGTGTTGACGGGAATTGACTGAAACCATAACCTGGCTCTCCGGGGGTATGGTGACTGACGAGGCAACGCGTAGCTTCGTAGAATCCCGGTTCGCCTGTGTGGGTTCCTGTGCGGCAGGTAGAGGAACGTGTTTCCTCGATGCCCGCTTCAGCGGTTGACGAACAATGGGGACGGTCGATCCGTCCTCAAGTTCCACCTGCTTAAGGCGTGGGCGGATGGCGTCGACAAACCTGTCGCAGTAGTCACATTCCAGTATAACTGGCGCGGCCAGCGAGCGGCACACAATAAAAGTTAGTTTAACCACCATCCGCCCTAGCCTGACGACCAGGTCGATCACACCAGCCGTTTTCAACGGGTTGTTATTGGCGTCTGAGACGTCGGGTACCGTTTCAAAACGGATGAGTGACTGCAATGGCGGGGGTAAAACCGATTCCACAATAAAGTTCGGCCCAGCACCTGTATCCAGGACAGTGAGATATCTCACCATAAACTGCGTGTGCAGACCAAGGTCAGCGTAAACCTTGTAGTTACGCTTGGCCATTACCAAGACTCTATCCGGGATCCGGCTATTTCTAATCCGTATCCACGGTCGACGCAAAACACCGAGGTGTTTAGAGTCCGCGTCTGCGGTGTCCTTCCTTGTCAGGATTTTCAACGGGGAGCGAGGCATCGGCGCCTCGGGCGTCGTCAGCCTCAACTCTGAGGACGCCTCTCCCGAAAGGGAGACTCCGTCTATTCTTTTCCCTGTACAGGGTCCTGGTCGGGCGAAGGCCCGACTTTCTCGGCAACGAGTGCATGATTCCGTTGCACGGTAGCTACCGCCGGAGCGGGTTGAGATCCACCAGCGTGGTTTGGCGCTGGTGCGGCGCGTGCCGGCTGAGCTGGTTTGTACCGAGAATTCGGAGTGTGAGCCAATGCGTTGGGGAAGTCCGTCTTCGCGCGGAGATATGACGTGAGTGGCACGGAGCCCTTCTCCTGCGGGGAGAGGGCTTCGTAATTATCCACCACTAGCGCCATATCGCGTAGCGATAAAAGGCATTGCAGGGAGGTGTGCCCGTGCTCGTAGCAAAAGTGGAACACCAACGTCACTCCCGCGTTTCGCGGTACGGCGTTCCGAGCATCGGTGTATCTTCTGGGTTCCCGGTTTCCAACCCATCCAGGGCGCTGACTTCGTGTCATTCCGTTCGAGTACGGCATAAGGGGGGCCGGAGTGCGGCGGTCATTAAGATAAAAGACCTGCCCGTTCTCCGTGTCCCTTGCGGTTGAGTCAACCGAGCCATCCGTCGTAGACGGTAATTCCGTTGTCAAAATAGATAAACCATCGTGATGGATGACATTCATATTTTCATAACCCTGTTTGGGGATGCCATCCGTCGCAAATGACGGTGAAGAAGAGTCCGACTCAAGCAGCAATGCCTTAGCGGCCTTCGACCGGGTTCCCGGATGGCGTGCACGTAGTGCATCTCCCTCTGCGCGGGCAAACTGTACGAGTTCAAGGTAGGTCACCTTCGGCTCTTGTTCCCTGTAACGGGCGACAAGAGTCTTGATGGCTGGATCCAAGCCATCAATGAACATCGTACAGCGTTCCCCAGCGGGGTATACATTACCACAACGGTGGAAAGCCTTATTCAGGCGTACCGAGTAATAGGTCTCGAGCTCGCCGGAGCGTTGTCGAGTGTCTCGCAAAGCGAGTATCGCCGCTTGTATCGCGGAGTTGGTTGCGTAGGAACGCAGGAGGTACTGCACGGCCTCGGGCCAGCAGGTCACACCTCCTTCGGAGGCTCGCGACGAGCCCCGAACCGACAAAAACTGATCTTCAGCGACACCCCGTAGAAAGTAGGGTAGCGCCACGTAGGCTTGTCCTTCGTTCATTCCGAGTATATCGGCTTCCGCTACAAAGCGGTGTAGGAAATCCAAGACCAGAATTGAATCATCCCCAGTAAACGACTGGTTACGAAGTGAAAGCTGCATCCGCTTGATGCAGACTTTCACTTTACCCGTGTCACGCGGTGTCCGACCTAAAGAGGAATCTTCTAGCCGGTGATACCCGTAGGACAGGAGTGTCCTGTACAGAGGGTTGGTGGGCTTCAAGGGTTTGAGGCCCGGATGTCGCCGACCCTTGGGGCGCGACCGGATGGCCCCGTAGGTGGCAGAGGACCGCTTTGAGCGGGAAGAGCGCCCATAGCGATCCTGTGGGTCATCGCTCACCGACGAATCGGAACTCTCCGAGTCACTCTGTTTACCGTCCGACTCAGATGATGAGTCGGACGGGTGTCCGTGCTTACGGTTAGAATCCCGGTTCTTCCGGCTCTTCCGGTTCCGCGACTGGGTCTCTCGATGAGAGACAACCGGTCTAGCCGCGTTCGCGGGCGAGGTTAACGTCCTCTCGACCGACTCAAGTCGGCTTCGGAGACGCTCGAAGCGATTCTCCATACCTTCTGCGAAGGAAAACAAAGCGCCAAAACACGCGAGTAGTGTATTGACGTCCGACCGCAATACGCGGATATCCTCGGCTAACTCACTTGGAGGGGGGTTTGCGAGGCTTCCTCGTAAAGAGGTGAACTCCCTCGAGAGGGTATTGTGAGCAGCCCGCAGGGAGCGGAGCTGCTCTTCCAAGCGTACAATCCGCGCTTGGTCGACCAACCGCGGAGGCGGAGAAACCAACGTTGCGACGGTCGTTAACCCGGAATCGGGCTGCGGGTCTTCAGTGCCGGTGACCGGTATCTCCCGGGAATCCGGTGTTGGAGCCAGGGCCTGTGGAACATCAGTGCCCCTGGCATCACCGCTTTGGCGGGAACGGCTGCGTGTTGCAGGAGGCTCCATGCTAGGCGGTTTCCTTGGCATTGGCCACACCGTCTCGACGGAAGAATAGAAAGCAAACCGGTGAGACCGGAGAAAACCGGTTAAACGGAAAACAACCTCAGAGAGGACACAAGCGGTCTTGACTTCTAAGTCGGGAGACCAATTTGTAGGACAGTGCCCCCAAGGGGGAAAACCTACGAAGACGTCCGGATCTTCCTCTCACGAGGTAACCGGCGCGGTAGAGCCCTCCCAGGGATCGGCGCGCAATGCCGGGTGTAAGCCGGAGCCGAACCGTCGCGACGGGCGCAGGGAGGCTGAAAGAAGCCGAGGATATCCGCTGAAGCGGTGCTTGCGTATCCTCTGAGGAGGCAAAACCCACGAGAGTGGCGAGCACGACAGGTGTCAGTGCGAGCCGCAAGAGCGGGAATTGCCCAATGAAGGGGAGGAAAATGGGAGGAAAATGGGAACGGAGGCAAGAGGTCGAGGTTGACCACGAGTCGCAAGAGGGGACTCGGGAATAGCCGGCACTGCCGGGTGTAGCAAACCGTATACACGGGCGGATCCACGAAAGTGGGAATAGATACCCAACACACGAAGGCTGCTTGAACGTCCAAGGGGGTTGGGAAGCCGTACACCACGGGAAATCCCTCCGTAAGGAGTTGTATATCCGCGCAGGCGGTTCGACCCAGAGCCAAGATCTGGAAGACCAAGATCACCCTTGTTGGGAAGACTTTACTGGACCGGCGGCCGCGAGGCCGGCGGCCTAAGTACTGTAGTCACCGTAGAATAGAATAAATAAAGTCTATCCTAAATAGCTAAATGTCCGTCTAACAAAGGGGCCAATCTGGCGGCCACGTGTCGCGCGGGCGCTGCGGCCACGCGTATGGCACCCGGTCCCGCCGGTGCATCACCGGCGTTCCGGCCATCGCCGTGAAAACGGATTACCCCTACTCATAACGAGGTTGCACGCCGGAGGCTCCGGAAAAAACTTAAGTCCCCAAAAACCTCCCTGGAGGACGTTGATCTTCATTTCTCATGACCACCATTATAACGCAAGTCTTGTGCATGCAGCGAAGATCGCTCTGCTACCTTATCAAGTCGCAGATAAAGCGAATGTTAGGCAATTTGTAAGTGTTATTACTCAGAATACTGAAGGATTGCTTTTATATCTAGTTTACTTACGATGTACACTTTCTATGATTTCTATTGCTCTGGCCTGCGCGATATGTAACTCAGATTGGGACGGTAGACTCATGGTTTGAGATTGACAGCCATAAACAGCAGTAAGGTATCACTTTGGAGTACCATGTTGTTGATATTTGGTAGCAAATCTCTCAATGGAGCTCTTCTTTCGTTTTGAAGACCTCACAGATGACAAGATTGTTGGTAGGATTTTGGAGAAGTCGATTTTGTCAACCGATAAGGAATCGAAGTGGTTGGTCCCCGCCAAGTTCGTTAGACTCTCAGGTTTGTAATTGGTTATTAGAGACAGTGAATGAATAGAACCATCGGAAAGAATTTTCTTCACTGTCTTGAGGAGCCTATGTACTCTCTGAGGTGCAAAATTCCCCATGCTCGAAGCCAAACAATGTATCTGGTCGTATATGGCCTTCACATATGAATAAAGACCTTAGTTCCGAATCTCTACATCCAAATTGCCAGGTACCAGATCATCTATCTCTGCGTTGTCGTCCTCCTCCCCATCCATGGGTAAGAGCTTCGACTTTAACGCATCTGCATCAATCACATCGGCAGTTTGAAGAATGTTGGACACTGTCGAAATATCCCAGTCCTCGGAATTTCTATTCCAATACGTATCAAACAATTTTTCGATTGCAATGTACTCCAAGAGTACATCCTTAAACCGCGGCTGATGTAGAACCTCTTCCCCATACACCATCGCGCATCGAACTACATGATGGCACGGGAAACCCATAATGATGCTCTTTCTACAGCCAAAGCGCACTTCCAGGTTTTCTTCGCTTTTGTGCCACTTCCTTTTACTTTGAAAGCAAAAAACACAGTGATGGGTAGTACTGGCGATGAATTAAAAATGAATTTTGAAGTTGATGGAAAATTCGGTTGCGAAAGTGGTTTGGACGCTGCGGCATACCCGTTTCTCTACATTTACTCGAACTTTGCCACAGGGTCAACAAAGCTATCATCTGATATCGCCTCATGCAATTTCAAATCTTCAACGTCTACTAATGTTGCGCTTAGAACTGCGTAGGTATTCTACGGGACTATACTGAGCTCTTTAAACTTCAAGAGCGCGTAACTAGTGTACTCGTCAATCATATAGTTCAAAACTAAGAGGGGATAGAGAGTTTTGTGTCTCAGATTGATCTATGACGCGAGCTGAGCGGAGTAAGGGATTTGAAATGTGAGGATCGCCTTTCAACTCTCCTTTCGCTTGTCAGTCGAAGCATTTCATAGAGATTTTAGAGAAAGGCACCTTCGACAGAATGTATGCCCGGTAGCATATAACTCATGTAGTCGATTTCATACATACCAGACGTCGTGTATTTTGGCCTTTCGCCAAGGAAGGGAGGCTCCAGCGCTCCAGTTCCAACAACGTTTGTAGTTTATGAAAAACATTTTATGAAAAACATTTTGCTCTTCATAAGCAGCGGTACACACATTGCACACGTGGCGTTTGGGATTCTTCAAGATTTTTGGCGCTATTTTCCATGTCAAACGCAGTGGTGTACACGTGCAACTTTGTACACGTGTTGAAGTGAAGTGAGAGACAGCAGGCGCAGGTGCGTTGGGGGGACGTGGATTGCACGTGTAACGTGTAGCGTGACACGTAACGCAAGAGAAGCTGGATGATGTTGCGCACAGCGAGTGCGGCGCCGCTTCGCCTCTTTTCGTTTGGTGTTTGATAGCGCGCGCCGTGACGCGAAGTTGCGTTGCGTGGCACTTTGCAGTCGCGCTTGTGCGATGCATGCACTTCTCGCCGCTGCATGCCATGCTACAAATACCCCCCAACCCCTTACCTCGCCCTTACTTAAGCACGCTGCCTTGGTGATCTCTAACATCTCCATGCCACCCTCCGTCCTATCCCACTGTAACCACCGCTTCCTCTTTGGTTTCTCCTTCCTCCCCGCGCCACTCAGCACCACAAAACACCATCGCCATGGGTTTCTACGACGTTGTCTTCCGCAGAAATCCGCACTTCTCGTATGACGAAGACGCAAAGCCGTACTCGGGAATTCTGCGCTCTCCCGGCCGCAACGACCGCGGCCACCGACTGCACCCGTCGCCGCGACGCGTCAGCTTCGCCTCCGAGGACGGGCTTCACCCTTCGCCGAAGAGGTCGCCGCGCTCGAAATCGCGCTTCAAAGACCACTCCAACAGCTATTCCAGTGACGATTCCTCCGACGCGTTCAGTGGCTACTCTAGCGACTCGAGCTACAACTCAAGCACCAACTCAAATGACTTTTCGTGGCCCAAGAGGCAGCGGGGCGCTTTCAGATTTCAACTGTTTGATGACCGCGTGTTTTCCAAACTATCCGGGCCACATGACTCTGACCACTCTAGCAACTCGTCGAGTGGGCACAAAGGGGTTGAGCGTAGTGAGCGGCATGAACGTCGCGAACGTCGCGAACGTCGCGAACGTCGCGAACGTCGCGAGCGTCGCGAGCGTCGCGTTAAACGCGAGCGCAATGGATCGCTTGAGAGATATCCGAGACGGTCTTCGTCGCGGCGTCTCGGGAAACACCCCATTCGGCGTGGAGAGGAGGAGGACAAGCTGCACCATCACCGAAAGCGCAATCGTGGCAAATATGCCTCACCGCAAAGAGGCAGCGCCCATCGCTATGCACGTCATGAGCGTCGTGAGCGCCATGATGAGCTGCGTGATGATCGGAACAAACATCGTGCCAAGCACCACCCCCCTTTGAGGCGGAAGAGACGCTCCAAACACCATTGATAGTGTGCTGAATCGCTAACTGTGTAATTTAGTAGTTTGCAAGCGTTCGCCACACTGCATCGCTCGGTAAAAAAGTAGATGATGCTCGACGCTTTGATTTCCGAATGAGACGTTAGATGGGCGGTTGACGATGACAGTTTCCGACATTGCCAACTGTGCGAGAATGTGGTTGTCTCCAGCAGGGCAGATGTCACGCACAATGCGCGCGTCAACTCTGCAGCTGCTCCCCGAACGTGTGGGGCTGCCGCTTAGCGGGGCGCATGCGCCAATCAAAACGGCGCGTGCCTCTTTTTGTTGTTGTTCTGTAACGCCCGGGCGCCACCTGCGTGCTGCCTACCAGCAGTGATCACTAGCGCTCGACTGCCACGTGCCACACCAAGTATCCATCTACCTTCGAAACCTACTGCCTTTGGTACCAACGGTACAGACTACTGTTTTTTCATGCACTTCAAAAATGCCGTGCATCGCTTGTGCGCTTGGTCCGCTTCTGTGTAGCAGCTTTCTGATGCGGTGTAGGCTACGACTACAACGAGGCAATTTATTTTCAAACGCTGTTCAGTTCATCACTTGCAAATATGCTCACCACCTTGCCAAATTTGAACCTACTGACTGACCCAAAACAGATCCTCTGGCTGTTCCACGCCTTGCGAACTATCCCATTTCGTCTCGCTTGTAATCCTCCCCGGACGTCCCGAACGTCTCGAACATGTCAAAACGTACGCCTCATTTCTTGTGATACCGCTGTCGTGTACTGACTGATGGATTGGATTGCAACTACAGCGGTGACAGTGCACTTCTGTTACACGAAACGTCAACACTTTCGGTCACGCTCACCCCGTTCAAATCCCCTCTGTAGGCAACATGTGCATCACCCCTCACTACCATCCTGATTCCATGGCCGACGAAAAGTGCACGTACCACGCTCGAATGAAACAAAACATTTTGCACCACCGTCCCGTAAAAAGGCCAACATTTTCTACCGTTGTTGCTTTCTCAAGCCAGTAGCTCACACCGTCGTGTTCACAGTCGAGCCAAATGCATGTGCTGGCCACGCGTTTTGTCACGGAGCAAGAATCATTCCGCCGTCTTTGTTCCGACTCTCCTCTTCACCATTCCACGTCGAATCTACCAACGCTTTTGCTATTTTCTCTATTTCTTTGGTCTAGCCCTCACATCGGAGAGGCCTGTAGCTATACCTCCAATAAGCTGTAGAGTAAGTGGAAAAGGTAGCCTCAGACTTGGCCCCTGAGTATCCACACGCTCAAGGAGTTTGAACGAACTATGCGTTCTTCAAGTCATGAGAACCACAATTAAAAAAGAGCGATGCACCCCATGGGCAACCTGTGTGTACTTTGTCATTTCAGCCTCAGGTTTGAAAGCGTGAAACATAATGGGTTTCCAACGGAGTTGCCTCCGTACAGCAAAGTGGGTCTGAAAGAGGCCTACTCAAAATATGTTGTCGAAGCTCGCGTACTTGGTCAGATATATCCGTTATAGATACTATCCCTTCACCTTTGAAACCTTCGAGAGCTTTTCCTCTAATTCCAACCTGAATAACTCGATACGGCATAGGGGCTCCGGTGAAAACGTGATGGTCCGGGTCCCACTGAATCAAAACATCACTGTTCTTAAGGCATTCCTTCCACTCTTCCACTCTAGAATGCTGTTTCTTTTCCCATGACGTCGGTACACTTTGAGAGAGCAGCGCATCAAAATATTTTCGCCACAGGCGAATGGCCACAATCACTTCCTGATTTGGCTTTGAAGCCCATCCCGAACGATACATCATCCATGACAAATTTGGCTTAATCCATGTCATCCGCGAAAAGCTGAATTCTGAATTGACAAAGTTCCCATTTCTGACAGCTGCTGAGCCTATCGATGGCTTATACGCCTGGTAAACTGTGATGGTTTCATCATCGTGTTGAGCGAGAAGGAGCCGAGGCTTGAGACGGGAGTTGCTGTTGGGCTGCAGTCCACGTGCTCGCAGGTAATCGCATATTCTTTCTTGTTGATGCTTCCACGCCTGGCACGTCCCAAGAGCTCCTGAGCTACCCATTGCTCTAAGCCAATGGAAGCGTGAGTTTCGCTTCTTCACACAAAGAGAGTTTCGGAGATTCTACCACAAGACTTCGTCGCCCTAAGCTACTCAAGAGAATGTTGGTTCATAGTCAACAGAAGTAGGGCTCATACGATAATATTCTGCACGAACCTTAAGAAATTGTAGAGCATTCAAGTATTCCTACTGCCAGTTCTAAACATGAGACCTCCAAACCGCCAGCGAAGCATTGAAGGCTTAATCATCCTTACCTCGGAAAAATGGATTATTCCCCGAGACATACTGTAAAGAATCCATTTGACGAAATGCCAGCCGTATGACGGATCAGCACGCAAACCATCACCCACCCAGCTTGGAAGCGCTCCAAGCTGCTGAAACGCCTGTTCGTTTCTCATATTGAATTCAATGGGCGTTCACATCCAGGTATGTGAAAGCGGGGTTGCCTGCAGATATTGATGAAAAAGTGTTTACTGGATCTTTAGTTTTCGAAGTTGACATCGCAGTTCTTGCGTCTGTTTTATACGCCCCTTGCTCGGGAGGTGCTGAGGCTGGACAAAAATTTGAGCACGCTTGAAACGGCGTTGATCGCTGAGCCCCAGGAAAAAAGAAAACCCCTCAAAAATATTCGTTTTGGCATGGTTCACATTCCTTTTCTTTGACACTTGAGTTCCGTAATGACTGTTCCGAATGATCCATTGGGCGTGATTGACGTGATATACAACCGAAAACAGTGACAAGAAACTGAACAGGCCTAAATGTGATTTGCACATGGCTGACATGATCTTAGTTCATTGGGTTGATGGTAGGGATTTTTATTCTCCAAGCAGCGTGACAGCGACGACAAAACGAATCAGTGTGTACAGAAGACAGGGGTAATGGCATGAGCAGGTTAATTGAGAGTCGCACGCTGCGGCATGTGGTATGCATTCACATGGCGTGATAGATATGACAAGCTCAAACAAAGCGACTAGACCCAGGCTAGGCGCCACAACTGAATCAGGTATTGAATTATCTCATCAGCGCCCATCTTACTCTCGCCGAACAATCTGTCCACAAATGTGATAGGAACCTCACGCACATCAAACCCCATTCGCTTCGCTCTGACAATGATCTCCATCTGGAACACGTAACCTGTCGCCTCCATCTGGCTCATAATGGCGTCAAAACAGTTTCTCCTATACAATCGAAAGCTGCCAGTGAGATCCGAGACGCCAGGCCGCAGCACAATGTGCGCGAGATAATTTGCAACGCGCGACACAAGTTTCCTCCGTAAAGTCCATCCGTAAACGCCACCGCTGGGGACGTAGCGCGTGCCGGTGACGACATCGCAGCCAGTTTGTGTCTGTTTTTCGATAAAGGTCGGGATGAACTTGGGATGATGAGAGAGGTCGGCATCCAGTATGATGACAAAATTGCCGGTGGCATATTTTGCTCCGTGCATGTAGGCACTGCCAAGCCCCGCTCGGCGCTCTCGCGGGCGCAGAATGATCTTGTCCGCACCATACGACAGTTGGAGCTGTTTTGCAACTTGGAGAGTGCCGTCCGGAGATGAGTCATCTACAATGATGACCTCATAATTGACGTCCGCCTGCCGGAACGCCTCGTGCAGAAAGAAGATGACGTAGGGAAGATTCTCGCGTTCGTTGAAGGTGGGTAAGAGGACGGAGTATTTATCGGTAGTCATGTTGGCGGGATGAAGGCAGTGCTCGATAAGGGAGGAGAACGCACACACGGCATGGGTTGCGACTAGCAGAGCGGTGTGGAATTCGGAAGATGACGGAATTGGGAGAGGGGAGCGCGACGTTGCAGGTATCTCTCTGGCTTGGTTGATCCGGGGACACAGTGACAACGATGACGTCTCACGTGGCATCGCGGCCAAGTTGATTGCGGCACGCTCATATGGCGATTCTGGAAGCGCGCCGGCATCAGTGCGAGGCACTGGTGCGAAGCTGAGCGCCGACATGCGCGCACCCTCTGCCACGATGCACCTCACGAGCTACGAAGGTAGCTAGCCAAGGCGCCCATGGTCGCCATCGCCATCGCCGTCGGGCACGAAGTCAACGCACAGCGCCAGCTGGTCCCCACGCACCGATACCGTATCGTGTTGCCTCAGCTTGCGGCCGCGTCGATGCTCCACATGCCCGTTGACGAGGACTAGGCCCTTGGCGATCATGACCTTTGCCTCGCCACCCGTGCAGCACATGGCTTGCAGCTTTAGGAACTGTTCCAAGCGGATGTATTGACGCCCTTCGTTATCGAATCGGTCTCTCATGCGTACTCCTCCGCGCACGCGCTTGCTGCGTGTGGGCGCGTTTCGGCGCTGCGCGCATCTCGCAGCAGCCTTTTGGGAAGTGAACGGCAGCGCCGCCGCCGTTACGAAGGCGCTGTTGTTTGACGCTGCTAGCATGGTGTGAGGCTGGGGCAAGCGCCGCTTGCGCATTCGCTTGCTGAGTGGCACGGAGCGAGACGAAGAAGACGGCTTGCGCGAAGGCCCGACCGAATCCCCCCGCGCACAGCTCGATCTCATACCGGCCCATTACAATTGTTGCAGGCGTCTGGCACCAGCGCCACGCCGCCTAAAGGCAGCACGTTTACAACTCGTTTTCAGGAGGCCACGTGACATTGTGTATCGGACGACGAAAAGTGGGCAACGAAACTGCGTGGCCCGTCCCTCTCTCGCCATGTTTCTTCAGCATAACACACCACTCTGCTTGCCCTCAGAGCCACAGTCGTCTCTGTCATCGTCATGCCGCTTCAAACCTATCCATCATGTTCTCCGACCAGCCGCGTCCCCGGATGAACTTTCATCGCTTTTCTGCGCCTACTCCACTCATGTCCGCAGCCCTTCGCATTGTGTCCGTTCACACGCGCCACAGCATTTTGTACCTTCTCTGGGCCGTCTTATATGTATTTCTTGTCTTGTTGGAACCGGCGATCAATGCCATGGTTGTATGTACTGATTGGTTATGGCTCAAGTGGCCGTGGTCAGATTTGCGCCTTATGATTATTGCCGGCGCAAAGCGTATTCTTACCGCGTGCTCTCCAGCTTTAGCCGAGCATTGTTTGTCGCGTTCATTGCTCAGGCGATACATTGGCACCGATCGCTCTCTTCTACCCAGTGAAAAAAAGCAATTGCCATTGCACTCCGTTTCCCTTAACGGATGTGCGTGGCAGCTGCCGTATCACATTGGTGTATGTGAAGGTACGATTCATTCTATTTGTTCTTTTGTTCTCGCCCACTGTGTCCAGGTGCTAACAGCTGCTTTTGTTTCCACCTTTGCAGTTTTGAAAGGCGAAAAAGTCGTAGACCACAACACTGTATGGCTAGGTTCATCCGGAGGCGCTCTCATTGCTGCTGCCGCCGTTCTCGACCTCGACCTACAATTCCAACTCAAGTTTTGTATTAGTATGGGTATAGAGAGTGTAGAGCGCCACACGCTAGGACCACTTGGTACTGTGAGTAATTACACTTTGCCTCATATCTTTCGGTCGCTGCCAAAAGATGCGCATGTCAAAGCAACAGACCGTCTCTTCATTTCTGTCACGGAAACCCCTCAGAAGGCCAAAGTTTTCGGAAACGCGATAGTCGGAAAATTTAGGAGCAAGGCTCATCTTCACAGCATGCTTGCGGCATCTACATACATTCCCATTTACTACGAGAGGCCGGTGCGACCTGGTATTGGAAGGTTTTACTGGGATGGAGGCTTCTCCAATAATCAGCCAGTATTGCACGACGATTGTGGAAGGATAGTTACCACAACTGTCAATCCTAGTGCAATGACTGCTGACATTTGTCCACCAACGGACTTACAAGAGACCTGTAATATTGAGCATCTTTTTCCATGCGGTCATGACCAGGCAATGAGACTTTATGAACAAGGGCGAAGAGATGCCGCAAATTACGTCAAGTCGCTTAGGGCTCATCATGCGTGCTGACCCGTATCAATAAAAGTCAACTTTGCCAAACTGTAACTTCGGGGGTTTAATGTATGGTAGATACCAGACTATGTGTTATGAACCAGCGTTCGGCTCGCCAGATTCCCACTGGAAGTTCGTCTATTCCCTTGTCTATTGTGGAACTGGTTTTCTTTTCGGAATGTACGGGAAGGGAGCGAACTTTCTCTCACGTTCGTTATCTACTTTTAAGTTCTGTAACTGCTCTTTCAGGGAACTTCCCTCCTGTCCTTCGTTTCGCGCGGATACTTCTGTCGTAACGTTTGTGAATGCCGGGTTTGAGAAGGCTTCGATAACAAGCTTTGCCAGGTCATCTCTGTTGAGAATTCCCGTCAGAAAATCTCCTTGATCAAACACCAAGTTTTCGATTCCAACAGCGCCAGTAGTGTCATTCAAGCCAGTTGATCGCAAAACGCAGTACGGAACATCGGAGGTGCGGATCGTATCTTCCCCGGCGAGCTTCCAGTCAAGAATCCGCCCAAGCTTATCACTTAACTGTACAATGGGAATCTGTTCCTTGAATTCATTTTTCCGCAAAGTTCTAGTCGAGGCCGCCGTCCCAACATGGACAAGTTTGGGACAATCGGTATTGGGGTCGTCCACGTAGGCGCGAATGTCAGAAACGCGCAATTCAAACGGTCCCGGGTTGAACGTGGGATTCAGCTCTCCATCGTACTCAAATTTACTGAGCATTAGCTGCAGAGCCACAATGTTACTTGGATTGAGCGTTGGAGCATCGTCAACTGTCTTCGCGCGACGCACCGAGTTGAACTCATCAAAAGGCATTCTGACCTCTATCCATTCATCCTTGGTTGTTTCGAAGGTTAGGCAGTGGCATAACCCGTCCCATTTTTGTTCACATCTCACTATCATCTTATAGTTTTTTCCATCGCCTTTGACCCGCATCAGCAATCCGTCATATCCGCTGAGATTTATTGGCGTTTCAAGGTCAGACATTCTTGCGGACGCAAACCCGCCATTGTTCTCAGTTGACACGATGCCTGCAAAAACCAGCTCACCGTTCTTGGACTGTACTGAACTTGTACTGACTCCACCCATGACCCCATCATTCACCGGGGACCATTGCGAGCACACAGCAGTCACGTCTGAAAGGTCTATAATGGAGATCGAGGGATTTCCTGCTCTCGTTCGGGAAAAATGCTTCTGGGCCTCGTGGACCAAGTTTCGAATACCAACGTACTCTACGTTTTCAGGTTTACTCTCCAAAACGAAAGGAGGCCTTTGGCTCGTCCCAGGAGAGGTATCTCTCTCTGTAGTACTCACTGATCGGGAGGTAGTACCAGTACAACTTGCTATACACACCACATCATCGAAGATTTGAGGCGAAAGATTGAACAAGTCAGCTACAAACACCTTTAGCCTTCCGTTGTGCTCTTCTTCGTCGACATTGACTTCAAGATTTTCCAAGGCGTCAATCAGTCGTTGATGATCTCTTGTTAGTGCATTCACTCTCTTTCCTTCTGAGAGGAGATTACGAACAACACGACTCCCTGTGCGACCACTTGCACCCGTCACAAGATACGCGCCATCTTTGCACAGCCGCAGGTGACGAGCTATGCGTTCCGAAAACTGTTCGGTTGCAGTCAAGTTTGACAGCTTTCCCATCTTGTATAGAAGTTGAGTTTGCAGGTGTCGGTAGAAGGGCCAAGGGGGTCGACTAGCGGAAGCTATCACGCTGTGTCGAGTACTTTGTACTGTTGAGCAGTTTTCAGCTCGAAGATTGCTGTATCTCTTGAAGTGAAGATGTCCTGAAGATATGAAGGAGTACATTCCTAAGGTCGTTATCACGTAACTGCGATCTAGTTAACTTGTCATTTACAACACACTCGATGAGCTATGGTGGCGGTCGAATACCTTTTGACCTTCATGTTTTTCAATAAAAGAGGATGCTCTAAATTCCATGCTTTTTTTATCTCCACCCATTTCGCCCAAAGCAAATATGGGAACAGTTCTGGCGTCGGTGGCTGAAACCGCTCGAACTAATAATCGCATGACGAACAGTTGTCCAATGCCCCTCTGGGTGATTCCAGCCTCAAATGAAGGCGTTTGCGATTGAAATAAAATGTTGCTTTCGTTCGTCATCAGTATCATCTAGCATTTATCGCACTGTAGGAGTGCTGATATCTGAGCGGTCCTTGATTATCACACTCGTTTCGTGTGATATCAAATCGGGCCTTTTTTCGTACGATAAGGTTGTGCCCCGTTATCTGTTATCTACTTCTCTACTGTAGGAGCAACCTTTCTCACAGCTCAGAGCCGACAAGGGAAAATATTCATCTGTGATAATAATTGCGACCTTTACAGGACAACAGGACAAACAAAATGTCCAAAGGCACGTTCTGAACTTCCATTCTCTCTCCCCCTCTCTCTCTCCCGTCTATACATATATCTATCAATCTACGAAGGTATACATACATATATATATCTCTCTCTTTTGTATGTTCCTGCCAACCGTTTGAATACTATAATATTTCTCTCGCGCAGAAGAATCCGTTTATCTTGATGTACGACGTTTACAGTTGTTAATGTGCATCTACGAGCTACGGCGAAGGAGTTTTGTTGTGGGGGATCTATTGCAACGGAATCTCAGCTTCCGTCTGTTCTACTGTGCTCTAGTTGGGACATGACTTCTTCGCAAATCTGATTCAGTTCATCACATTCTCTGCATTTTGCGTCTAACTGGTCCTCTAGTTCTCTCATTCGCATCATGTCATCGTAAGCTCTTGCTTTCAAGGATTGCCTCTCTATTGTAAGCGTTTCAAGTCTCTTCTCCACATCTGATAGTTGCTGAGCCTTTTCCTTGAGTCCCGCGACTTGGGTTCTCAGGTGATTTAATTCTTCTTCTGCTTTCGTAAGTTCGGCTTGAAATTGATCTTTTTGGTTGGTTACCCGAGTCAAAGAACTTTTCGCTGTCGCTAGGGCGGCCTCGGCAGAGGCTCGTGCATCTTGTTCTTTGTGCATATCTGACTCTACAGTTGCGAACTTGGCCGCAGTTTCAGCATGACTTTGCTGAGCCTTCTCAAGTTCCGCACTCGTACGCTTAAGGTCGCTCAAAGCCTTATTGGCATGTGCTTCTTTGTCAATGTAAGATGCACGATACGCGGTGACACTCTCGAATGCTTTCGAAAGCTTCTTCTCAGAGTTTGCCTTTAAGTCGTTGCTCCACTTCTGCAGCTCCACCATGTTTCTTTTCAACTCTTTGATTTGATCGACGAAGCGACTTTCTTTGTTCTCGTACACAACGATTGCTTCTTTCGCGTTTTCATATTTCTCCTTCAGTTTCTCAAAGGCGTCAGATCTTTCTATTAGTTCGGCTTTAAGCTTGCTCTTTTCCGTTTCCAGGATTATTTGTTGGGCGTTTGCTTTAGAATTACCCTCGGAGACCATTTTCTTCATGGTAAGTTCAAACTCCTCCAGAACCGCCCTTAAGTCTTCCACCTCTGCATGTTCTCTCTGAAGTTTCTGGCGCATATCGTCCATTTCTCTAGCGCGCTTTTGAAGTTCTTTAGCATGCGACGTCTTGAATTTCTCTACGGCAATCCTAACAGAATGCCTTCGTATACTCTCAACTTCTTCTTCAGAGTAGACCCGACCGCTTCGTGTTGACTGAGGACTGGCCTTTCTGACAGAGTCGCCAAGCTTCATATTCTTCAAAACGTGAGACCCCGACCGGAAATCCAAGGTAGAGGGTTCGCCTATCTTTGAAGAAAAATCGGTGTTGTTTCCTCGAAGGGAGGCTATCTGCCCGCTAGTCTCCAGTGGGACTTTTGAGGAAGGCGTTCTTAAATTCTTTGAGCGCAATGAAGCTAGTCTCCTTCCCAGGTTCGGAGTCGACCTTGCGGACAGGTTTCCCTGTCCGAAGGAGGGCATGCTTCCAGAAGTTCCATCAGCGCGAGCGTTCGTGCCGGCTGGGGTGGTATCTGGCGCCGAAATTGGTCGGGCTGGGCTCGGAAGTGCGTTTGGAAGTTCCTTTCGAAGGTGCTCCATTGCAACTGAGGCGTTCTGACTTGTAATGTTATCCCTCGACTCTATCAATTGGTTGACTAGTTGCATGAGACGTTCTGAGTTGTCTGCATCTCGCAGATTAGTTGCTAGGCGTTTGTCATAGTTCAACATGTGAACCAAAGTTCGTGCAGCACTTTCTGCCGTTAACGAACGTCCACATGCGACATCCATAACGCTCGGAAACACTTCTTTGGAGAATTCGCTCGCAGTTCCAAGTCTTTTGACAACGATCGCATCAATCAGACCAAGAGCAGAAGTGATAACTGTCGGGCGAAGTTCTTCAAGATGGTCATTCATTGTCGTCGAAAACTTTGAAATGCATTCTCTCAAGACTTGATCGGCTTCCTTTGGATGGACATTCACGGCTTTCGAAAGTGTCAAGAGGGCATCCTTCCGGTTCGGCCATGACCACTTGTCTTTACCTTCAAGAATTTTGCGTAGGTCACTTTCAAAATTAGCGCTCTCGAAAACTCCGTGCCCTTCGGTTCGGCAATTGTGGCCATTTTTCTCAACCAAAGCATCTGTCCTTCTCCCGCTGTCCGTTCTTTCTCTGCAGTGGCTTTCTTTTGACCCATGACTGTTATTCATTGAAGGGGTGTGCGCTGATTCGGCCGCGACAAAGGAACGCTTTGCTGAAACATCTTCTGGAGTCGGCAACAAGTCTGTGGAGCTGCTGTCTTCTTGCAGTTTGAACTCTGAACCATACTCAGAACTCTCTTGTTTGTTTCCTCTCAAGGACAGCGTTCCGGTTCCGTCGCCCGCAGCCGTCGGGGAATGGAACAAGTTGATTCCCTTTAGAATGTGACCCTCCTTCTGGGTTTCAGCGTAGAAATTCTCTTTGTCCCCCAGAGTTTCATGACGTTGTGATTCGATAATTTCCTTTCGTTTTGCTGCGGCCACCTTCGCAAAATCTGAAGAGTCTGGTGGTGAATCGATGTGAAACATTCGAAGTTTGTTTGCTAGAGCAGTCATTTCCGATGGCTTCGATGATGCACTTTGGTTCTCAGCGGCGCGAAGTTCTTGGAGGGCGGCAGGAATAGGGACGCCCTCAAAAGTCGGAGTGGGTGCCGCCTTTTCCCGGAATATTACATCCGGTGAATCGGACGATGACGCCATCGTCGACAAGCTTAGAAGACGTTACGCTACGCTGTATGAGGAGAAGATCAGTTACAGCGGGAGGGGATATGCGAAAGGTATGGCCGGGCTGTTTTAGCTAGAACTGCAGTTGAGCAAGATGAGCCAGTGGGTCAATCTAAGAAGTTTGAATTTTCAAATCGAACAGTGCATCCGGTCGTTGAAATTTTAAATTTTGTTTGACACACGACTGGTTTGAAGCTCGTACTCAGGTATAGCCGTGAGTTTGCATCTTCAAACGAGATGGATATTTATTGGATCTTGTCTTTCCTGTCATTATAGAAGAAATCCTACTAATGGGGTGCTGTGCAGTAGTTCAGTCTTGTCTCGCCGGTTTCGTACCATGTTGTTTAAAAGAGGTTTTTATTCTGCACCGTCGTAGTATGTGACGAATGTACCTCCGCTTTTGCCACGACATGCACTCTCGAAGTGAGTCACCTTGCACTTATGATGACATCTGAAGAGCGAAGATATCTTGTTTACGAAAGTATAAGCCCGGAGGAAAAATTGCTGCGCCCTGCTTCGAAAATTCAAAGGCACAGCGTAGCGACTAGCTTTGCTTTACTCTGAACGGTCGTGTAGTGGATGCTACGCACCCACTTCGAGGCATACGCAATTCTGCCATCCACGATAGTATCCTAGATGGCACAGTGAATTAAATTAGTGGATACTAAGCAGCTTCGAGGCACACCTTCTTGTGCCATTCACGATATCATTATTGTTGTCACACGTAGCTGGCAGCAACCACAGCCGCCGCTGCCTCCCATAAGCACACCTTGGACCGACAACTCTCTTTAAAACAACTTCGAGTCATCGGCTCCTTTAGTCGTGTTTCCATAGATTATGAGCCACATATCAACACCACGCGAAAAACGGTCCGCTGCTCCCAACGATGATAACGTCGTGATCGTCCAAAACATTTGCGCCGCCACGCCTATAAGACAATTTATCGCGGTCCAACCGCTCCGGCAGCATTTAGCACAACATAAACAAGCTGCTCACAAATCATCAGAATAACGATTGACAGACCAAATGAAAACAACCAACACCACATTAGCCGTACCAAGCACAAAACAAGAATTTACTTCTCTTCAACAACATTTCCAAAGCTCGCAAACGGCTCATACATCATTTTGAGACATTTACAGCGAAAATCTCAAAGACATTGGGAATCGAAGCTTTAAAAAGTGGCGGCGTCTTTCCCTGACATCACGAATACACATGATGACAGTTTTATTGGGATCGAATGCTTTTCTAACAACTCAGATACAAACTGAAGATTATACACATTGTACAGCAAGTCTGTCACAAACAGCTTAGCCGAAGATATCATTAAGCTGAGACTATCTAGATTCATTGTTCTTGCACTTGCTCAAGAAAAACCGTTGTACTAAAAAAACGATTATAGACACTTCCTCTCAACACAAATCCAATCAGCTGGGTTTTGAAGCGTGTCAGATCGCGCACACGGGCGAAATATTCTACCTGCCTGTAGTCGAGACCGTACCTTCCCCACCGTGTTAAAGTGGAGCAGTTTTCGAATGAAGCAATTAAAAATGTGGGAAACTTAACTCCAATTTAATCGAAAAACTGCTCAAACTGAACATGTTTTGGTCGCGGATGGCGACAGACCACTCCAAAAACCGTTCACTGTTTTTCTCACTAGATTCAAAGCAAAACAGAACTCCCAATTCCTGGCATATATCCCTAGTACAACATTTTAAGGTCCATTTTTCTGCACATTAACTTTGAGCTTCTGTGCTTAGAAGCCTTTGAAACGAATCGCAAAAGTAAGCCCGTAGCCTTGTTGGGGACAATGTGTTCCGTGTTTGTGCGAAGTTTCAGCGTAATTAAACAAGTAGTTCAAGAGTTACAGAGTGTCAAAGTTGGGCTCTTCAAACTACCTCAAGCAGTCTCGAAATGGCCTAATGTGCGATAAATTGGACTTTACGACCACCCTCCTGCTCCCCAAACAGCGACATTTGCTACATCCCTCTATCTCTGTCCTAATTGTCTCGCCCTGGATTGTCACTCCCCTCTTCTCCTCTTTGAATGCGGCCCTCGGCTTGCGTTTGTGCCTTCTGAAAGTCGTCTTGAAGACCTTAATGATACCATATTGGATCTTCTTTGGAGATTGCTACCAACAGGCTCTATTTTATCCTCAACTTTCTCAAATTCCTCAGAGCTTCTCTGCACATCATCAACACTAAGTCTTTGGCCACTCCCATTCACCCCTGACATAGCTCCTGAGGCACTTGTACCATCTCTGCTTTGAGAACGTGAGGGTGCTCTCGCTGGAATCCTGCGCGTCTGTAGAAATTTATCTCTGTGCTAGATGTGGGAACAACTCTTCCTGAAACCTGGCGCTACCTTCAGGCAAAGGTGCACAAACCAGGTTGGCATTTCCACTGAGTCCGATGTCCTCGATACCCTTGAGTGTGTGCCCCACACAGCGCACATTGTTGCAATGGTGCTGCTTCAGCGTGATGGCCCTTGACAGAACCTCGAAGTTTAACTCCATCAATAGAGTTGAAGAAAGTCAGCCTGTATCGCTTCTTGGTTTTCGCAAGAGAAGTTAAGCGCTTAGTCTCAACATCATTTGTCTCCAATTTATTTTCGTTGCAATCTTCGCTGTGCGTCTGTAGCTGGATACTAGCCGCGTAGCTGAGTAGCTCCTGAGCCACCTCAAACATGAAATCCGAGGTTGATTGAACCTTGTTCAACTCGTGACGATAGCTATCGATTGAGCAAAACTATTCATCTGATTCCGACCACTCTTGGCGCTGAAACATCCGCCATGCAATGTGAGCATTTGCAGAAAGGGTCTCCAGTTTTTGTGAGACAATCTTTTGCTCCCACTTGAACCGAGAGGTAGAACTGCGCAGGATTGCTCTTTGCTGAGTAGGCCCATCAACTCCTCCCTTCGTCTTAGAATAAAAGCTCTGCGCAGCATGCTTGAATAGCTTCAAAGGCACAAAACAACCATTGCTCTGGACGTGTTCGTCAACCATCTTCCATAATTTGAGCCGAGCCTTCAAACGGTGTTTTTCTTCCACTTTAACGAAGGGTGGAAATGAACATTCGCTCTTATAGGCCCATTCAACCAACGGTTTGGCCATAGAGACGATACTTCGCTCAAACAGTTCACGAGTCGTCGATGGTACCCGTATGATGACAGTGTACAGTACTCCCGTCTCACCAGCAACAACGTAGACGCAGAACTCAACTGTCAGAACGACAGCTTGGTGAACAATTTGAGCCATGTGCTCGTGTGGGATGTACTTCTTGAATGTATCATCGCCAACAACGCAACGTACTATGTCCGGCGATGACAATTGTATAGCTTCTCCAAGAGTAGAAGAGGCAACCCTCGTCTTAATCTCCAGCGAAGCCAAGACAAGTGTCTCGGATTCGAACCCCTCCAGCAGCCTCGCGTCCCCCCAGTCCTCGTACAACTCGATGTCCAAAACCAACACTGCATCGGGTAAACATGCTATGTAGGGTTCGTGTTTCATGGAGACCATGCCGACCTCGAAGATAGCCTTCACGGCTTCCAGTCTTGTAAGGGCACTAACAACTGCAGACTCATTCAATGTACCCCTCTTCATGGCTTCAGTAGAAACCTTCGAGCTAAACCAGCCGCCATGCAGCAGCGAAAACCATTCCGCCAAAGTCTTCTCATTCCCTCCCGACTGCAGTCCAAGTTGAGCTCTAACATCGTCAAGAGTCATCAAAAGGTGCCCCGCATTTGTACCAGTCACCCTGAACTGACGCAGAACGAACCAGTCAGCATATCTCTGATCCAATGTCAGAACGTCGCAAACAGCAATAATCATTCCTTCTGCAACTAATCTCATCTTCTCTGCCGCTTCATTCGGCTGCTCATTACCGCTGAACAGAGTCGATTGCAAAGAAGCATTTGCTTTAGGCACTGGGAGCCATGTGTTGAGGCTTTTCTGCAGCGAAGACGGCACAGTATACATGAAACGGAGGATCTTTGAATACTTCTCTGTGCCGTGCTCACGCACAGCAATAGCAGTGACACGGTTGCTTCCATTTCTGGTTCCAACACCTGAGATAGCCTTCGATGCAAAGAAAACATCTGGACCCAATTCTGGGTCGTCATCTATAACGAACTCCTTGCGCCGATCAAATGAGGTGATCTCAGTGCGCCATGCGGCCTGCTCGGCATCGCTTTCACTTCCCATGACTTGTTCAGAGTCCCTTTCTTCCGTTCGACAACTCCCGGTTGCCACCTGTATCGGGGTCGTTTCGCACCTTGCTGTCCCAGTTTGGGACACATCTGCTCTTGCATTTTGTTCCAATTGGTTCCTCACTTCTCCTGCACCCGACTCTACAATCCCTTCTTCAAGTACCTCTCTGTAAGGGCTATAGTAAGATTCACCCAGAAACGGATGGCAGCGTATAACACGCTCTGGCATGATAAAAATGGAGCACAGACCAAACTCCATCAAGATTTTTACCATCGACTCCTTGCCATACACTCGATCCGTCCTGACAATACATCCCACCAACGATTCTTCACCCCGTCCATCTAACAGCTTCTCGAACAACTTTGTAACGGTTACCGTTTGTCCTTCCCCCCGTCTTCTAAATCGTTTGGCCAGTGTGACTCTGAACAACGCATCAGCCACAGCGTCAGCTGTGTGACCCTCTCGGTCTGCCTTGCGTGAGCTAAGAGTCTTCACCTGAGTATCACCAGCGCGTGTGCCAAATAGATCATCATCTAAGGTTATGATACTATGCAAGGGCTCAAAAAAGACCTTCCTAGTGTCTGCAAAAGCAATGGTCTCGAACTCTGTGAGCTTTTGCGTCTGATCTCGTTGCGAATTCCATGTTGCCTGTCCACTTTCACCTCTTCCTGTTGTCGGATACGCCAGGACATGTGACGCTATGTATCTCATCCTATCTAAATCAGGTGGAACACAACCTGCCTGTCTTAAGATAGAAATGGCCTCATGAAAACTTAATCCATTTTTGTGATAAAACAGCAAAACAGCGACATAGCGATACATGTCGGGTAGTGAGAACGATGCTGCGGATCCACGCTCAGTGGGTTTCTTTAACCTGACATACTCATTGAGCCATTCCAATAACTGCCGTATCAAACGATTAAGAAACAGAACAAGCACTCCACACCTTGTTTGGGATAAGCCTTTTACCTCTAGCTCCAACTTCAGATTCCTCATTGAGGCCTTACAGAAATAGCGAGCGCGGTGTTGTAAGACATTGTCAAAGAACTCCTTTTCCATCATCAAGCCGTTGCGTTGTGTCTTGCTCATAACCCAACCAGCGCTCGCCTCCTCCAACAATTTGTTTGATCTCCGTTTTGAAAACCCTTTGCCACGCGCTCTTCCCCTCCCTCGTCCCCTTTCCCGCCCAGTTGTAGCTCCTCGTCCTCTTCCTCGCCCTCTGCCGCGTATAGTTGGCCGACAATCCACACGTACGTCTTCATAAAGCAGAACGGTTGCCTATGAAGGCGCTTGACGTGGTATTTGCCCAACTTCTGCGGTGGAATTCGGCACAAACGGGGCAGCTTGTCGGGGACCATCTGTTGGGGCATCTGGAGTGCTTTGGTTGGTGTTATCCACTTCTTCAATCGACAACGGAAGATCGTCGAAAGGCATGGATGACATGGTGGAAGACTTGGAGTAACTCGGCCACAGACACGGTAATTGGGCTCCGATTGCAAAGGTTGGAAACCTGGAAGGTCGGGAAAAGACCGCTGAACCCAGTCGTAAACTCAGAATTGGATCAAATTAAACGGTTAGAGAGCTAGAGGCCGTCAAAGTGGGGCGTTTTACGGCTCTAAAGGCCAAATTATCGCACATAAGAACAAAACGATCTCATCTGCATTTCTCATAAAGCCCATTTTTTGGACCTTAGCGTACTAGGGATATCTGCTTTTCAAGTCATTGCGAAGCAGCGCCTTCTCTCTCTATTACATTTCAAGAGCTCCCATTCGTACAGCCTCTGACCGACTTAAAACCAACAATCTATTTAAATAAAAAGCGCGTGTGTTTGAAGAACAGTTGGGTCGATTCCTTTAAGATTTAAAAGACTTTGTCGCACGTTCCTTTTCGTGGAAAATGTCCTTCTGACGCAACATATCATGTTCAGAACTGAAAAAGCCCCAATCATTCCGTTCATGTCTTTGAAAATGTGTAATACATGCACAAATCGTAAGCATTTATGTTGTTTTCGACAGCAGATCTCAGCAAGAGCAGATCAAGTTCAACACATTGCGTTACGTTACGTTCTGTTTGTTGCACTCCCCATCTAGTCGTCGAAACGTCTGAAGAGAAGTATCATTTCCTGCCGTGCGAACCCTCGCTTTTGGGCACTTTATTGCCACCCCCGTAAATATAGTAAAATTACTGGCGTGACTGAAAGTTCGTCTGAGAACTCGCCATGAAAACCACCAAAATGCGCCCCTTACCTTATAATATTAGCGTAAGTAACCTCATGGAGACAGTACACGTCTCCAAATTTTTGATAGACACCCTACCTCAGTAAACTGTTCTTCTTTTTACACTCAAGTATCTTGTATGTTGTTTGTTCGTTTTGGGACACCTCTATTATTTCTTCTTCTGCACCCGTTTCGCGCATCAACCATCCAAAAGAATGTCCGATCTACCTCGAAATTCTTGAAGGAAATGTAGCAAAACTTTTCTGTCAACATGTGTTTTGTAACGATTGCCTTTCGAGGAATATGAACACAGATGATGGATGGAAATGCCCAATTTGCCGTCGCTACATTCACAGCGGACATGTTATCATTTATATGGACTACACCCCTCAGGTTTCGATTCAGGTAAAACTACGATGTCCCTCACTCACGGTCAATGAGTGTCAACGTTTAGAAAAAAATTGGTGGCAAACCGTAAGCGCCGCGAGCGCAGAGAGAAGATGAAAGGGCTACGCCCACCTTCTTCTCTTAATCAAAATGGGGGTAGTGGGGATAATGGAGCACCATTGCAGTCACCCGAAAGTTGTATCTGAAGTTCGAACCAAATACTCAGGAGATAAAGAAGAGAATTGAGAGTCTAGTGAAGAGGGAGTATTTGGAGAGACAGAAGGATAAAATACAGATATACCAGTATGTAGAATAAGTCGAAGCAACTATGTTATATTGAAACTCTTATTCTTGGGGTAGGAGGGAGACGTCTGTTGAGTCCTTTTGCATCTCTCATGCGATGATCCTTGGAATTGGGCTAGAACCAACCCGGACGGCGAATTTGTGGCGGAGCGGGCGTGGGGAACATGTCTTGAAACCCAAACTCATCTCATAATATAGAATGCCCATATATTGTAATGTTGACGAATTTATGTCTTTTTCTCATTTAGCTTTCAACGCAGATAAAAAAACAAACATCAATCAATGAAATTGCAGTGATGCCAAGCCTATGAATTCAACGATAAGTTTTCAACCCTGTTTTCTAATTGTTTGCCATCATTCTGTGGGTTATCACCGGGTTTGATGTTAGTTACGTCAGCTTCCAAAGAGTCGAGATATTCGTAAATTGTTTGAGATACAGAAATGCCGAAAGAAAAACGCGTGGACTCCCAGAGTCTCACCCATTTTAGAACACTGAGCAGAACGATTTCCATTTCCGAGAATCCCGCAGTCAGCTCTGTCATAAGATAAGTTTCATCCGGCTGTACCTCCTCTGAATTTTCTACGGCACGGATCTTGGTAGCCTCTTCAAAGTCTAGTACACTGTCTCGGTAATCATCGTAAAGCTATTCTTAGAGATATCGGTATTCATTGGAACCAAGATATTCATTGACATTTGAGCCTCGATTCAATCCTATCTTCGAAGCTCCTCGCCCTCCCTTCCCCCTCGTTCATCTCGTCCACCTCGTCCACCTCTTCCGACGCGTCCGCCGCATCCACCTCTGCCACCCCGTCTTCTGTTCTCTCGGCGATCACTTGCGCTGTCGCGGCTTAGAGCCGACCGCCAACACGGACCAGAGAGCAAAACATTCTCCATTCGATTCTAGAAATGTCCCGATCGATCGTTAAGATGTGTAATATGTTTGCCACCAATAAATGATATCACAAAGGGCAAGAGCTGAGATTTCTGAAGACGCGATTTGGCGCTAAAGACAAACAGAGATAGTTCGTCTCTTGGGTGACGAAGATTTGATGTTATTAGACGTTGAGGAAATAGCCCTGAGCGGAGTAGGGCCGTCTTTCATACAGAACGGAAAGCCAAAAGCTTATCAATATCGAGCAAATACGACGGTACTTGCCAGCGATTGCGATTTCTACTCATCGCAATCGCGGCTCGATTGTATTAAATGGAGTGAATGGGTACCAGGAAATTGAAGGTGACACAGGGGAAAGGATTGATAAGAGACCCTTCAGGTGGCAGAAAAGAAGCCAGAATACCCCTCTGCTACACGTCACCAATAGGAAATCAGTGCAATATCAAAATGGCGATGCAAAGGTCCACCCAGTTGGAAGTATTCACTCATCGTCCCGAAACCTTGTAGCTGCGTATGAAAGTATGGTACATGAGAAAAACGATTCCATCAGCTGCGAGGACTATTTTGCCGTTGTTGAAGGGGGAAGTAGTCATGGAAGCTTTGTAGATATTGGATCAGATCTGTAATCGCTGGCGCTTTTTTCGGAAAGATTTGAAAGCGTATCTTTTGCTGCATCCAATACTCCTCCGATGAGCTCTGTAAATGACGAAAAGAAGGCAAAGAAAGTCGAATACGAACGGCTGGCTAGTTTGATTTACACAGCCGAGCATTCCAGCATTTCCCAACGCGCAATGGAGGTGCTTATAAAGAAGTCTCCAATTAGTTCTAGCTTCTCGCAAAGGACGCTGATTGCCTCTGCTGTGCACCAGCCTTTCATTACAAAGTCCTTTTTTCACATGTGCCAAATGTACGACACACGCAGGTGCTAGGCTCAACAGTGTAAAATCTGTTGGAATGTAGCGAGTGCGGCATCGTCGGAGCGACTCCAAGTTAATCGTTTGTTACGCGCATCAGGAACGGATACACTGTTTGCCACAAAAGTCCCGCTAGCTGGGCTCTTCCAACGGTGGCTGAACTACCAGCACGAGCTCGAACCGGTTGGGAAACAACAATTCCACGCGAAGAGGTTGTACCAAAGACATGGGCGACTTAACTGTATCCTACTTCTACAGATTTTTACAGACCTCTCGTGGCGCCACATCTTCGCGAACAGCGGCGCTTTCGAGACGCCGCGCCAGGGGTGCAAGGTGCCGCTGTGACAAGATGTGAGCAAGTGAGGTCGTATTGAAACGCCTTGACGATGATGAGAGGTTAACGCGCCATTATATACCGTTGTGGTGGCAGTGCTGCGCTACTAAGAGTAAAGTCTAGCCTAGTAAACCACGCGATGTCAGAGCTTCGATTGAGCTTGTGGCATGGCATAGATTTTTAAAGCTTTTGGACTTCTCTGCGCTGCGGGCATGTATTCCCATATTAAATCAGATTCAAAGGCTTTGGTAGGAATTGCATCGCGCTGCAGCGAAAGGCGCTCAATGGTCTTCGCCTTGCAAGTTCACGACGGCCACTCATCAGATCCTGTGTTTTGTAGGTGGCGGAGGCCTGGAGAGGTGACAACAAGAATGAAAACGCGGTGCTACAGTTTGAGCAAAGTTTTTCAAAAAGACGAGAGATATATGCACAACAACAGTTCAAAATCTTGAAATGCGACGAAGGAGTTGATGGAAATTCGAATAGCTCTAATGGGTTTGGCAACAGTTCAAGTTTCAGTAGTTTGAGTTCCTACAGTTCTAGATCGCGGTCTCTTATCTCATCATTTGTTCCACAGAGCAATGCCTTCGACATTGAGTCCAACATTGGAAATAAAGAACAAGAGGGTCAGGCTTTGGGCCATAAAGCATTTGCTTCTTCGCTATACGTGTATGAGGTTCATATTGACACAAACTTTTTAAAGACTTAGTCCCACTTTCTGACTCCAGCAGTGACTCCAGCAGGGCCACTCGATGATAGCTCTGTTGTGCTGCGAATTGGAAAAGAAGCAAACAAAATCACAGTCTCCGACGAGGCTGACTGGGAAGACCATCTGGCATGATACAGAGTGGTTTTCTTGCCCCTCGGTTGCATAGCATATACGAACGCGTTCGGTACCGGAGCAGCATGTACGGTAAGCAGCCTGGTTATGTAGGTGGCCGGATTGGTTCGGTGGGATTTGTGGTGGTGTGGAATGTATAAGGGAGGATGGACTTAAGGGCAGCACAGTATCTACCACATTTCGGGGCGAAGACCAATATGTATTTCACAACGGCAAAGATTTGATGTACGAAACTTGATTACTGGATTATTGTTGAAGCTGAACATAGAGACACTTTTCTCATCTATAATCCTCAACCACTTACGTGCTGGGACTTCAAGGTGTGGCAGTGGTAAACCTTGAACTTCTTTCCTGCCCTTCACCGCCACCTCTTCTGTTATATCCCTTGCATCCGGGATCCTTGTCCAATCCGTACTTATTATTGACTTCCTCGCGTGTCAGCGTACCGAAAGATTGAGGACTTGTGACCAGACGTACAAAGGACTACCCAGTTTGAATACATATTGGATGAAAGACGCGAAACAAAGCCTTCAGGGGTCTCGATCGTTCACTCAAATTCAGCGGTATCTCCTTCCACAAAACTGGAATCCCACAACTCAATCGTGATATTTCTCTTGCATCCTACGTATTTGAAATACGCCAAGTGATAATTCCAGATAGAGACGACGAATCGTCTTCTTTAATCAGCGTACCCTCCTCATCATCATCACCCAAATATTCTTCATCACTGCTCTCCGAGTCGGCATCTGAGCTCAGATGTTCGATAGTTACTAAACCTAACCAGTAAATCCGACTCCTCGTAACGTTTGAAAGTTGAGTCTGGGTTTCAGACAGGAAAACATGCGTTGATCCAGTTCTAGATATACCCTCTTTCATCACGTCTTCGACCACAGACTCGAAATCTATGCTCTTTCCAATCCTTACAAAATCAGGGTAGCACTCGCTGCCGCGCCTAACAGGTCTTCCCGGGACTGCGTGGCGGTGAGCCCATCCAATGGTGTCAAAACTAAACGATTTCTGAGCAATGCGGTGAGCAGCAGTACTGTTGCCCCGGGTATGTTTTATCCATGCCCAAAACCAAAGCTTGCGTCATCTACCGAAGCAGGAGCTCGAATGTACCGACAGGCAATCAACTGATCTCGCTTTGGGACTGATGGACGAGATCTCTCGGATGTCTCTGTACCCGTGAACTTGGCGATAGCGCCTCCAACGGAGCCACCTATGACCCCTGCTGAACCTAGTGCTCAACAGGCCACGACTTCTATTTAGGAAGATTATTTTAGCGCTGAGGTGCTTCGTCTCAGATCTCAGTCAATTGCCTACGGTGTAAAGATCATTGGATGAGAATCGCAAACAACGGTCATTACTTAAGACGCTGAGCACATTCGTAGGGAGCAAGTTTCACTCGCACGTCGAGGAGAGAAGGAACAAATGTCTGTGATTTTTAAAACTTTGAAAGAGGACCAAACCCAATTGATGGAAAGGCACAGTAATGATCCGGAGGCTTTACTGGTCCTGACCGGTGACTTGGAGGAAGTCTTCAATCGAGTTTACTCTCGTTTGGAACGCCCCAAGGCATTGGTGGATGCGTAAACTGCTGGTACCCCAGTCGTCATAGAGGAGGATGAAACCCCTTTGAGGGAAGATCTCTCGAAGAAATCGAAAACTAAATCTTAGAGACGCAAGAAAAGACGGTACAAACCGGAAACCAGCGATAATTCGTCAGATTCGGAGGATGAGGACTCCAGTTCTGACGATTTTGATTCGTAAGGTACGTCTGATAGCGACTCCTGTAATGATGATCATCGTAGCTCCCAATCAAGGAAGGGGAACGAGTCTTCTTGGTTATTAAGGAAAAAAGGCTCCAAGTACAAGCGGCCCAAGCCCCTTCCTTGTACGAATCCATTATATTGGAAGGCCCTGAACTATAGGTATTACCGTCTACAGAACAGAAGAAAAGAACCGATCCAGTCTCGAAACAGCTAAAGTTATGGACCACATCAAATGGCTAAGGTTTGAACTAAATGATGTAGTCTTCGATGGCAAACCCCCCATTCTCGTCATCGAGTTCCTTACCCGTTTCGTTTACAAGGCGGATACCCTCGCAATGAGTGATCCTGAAGGTTGGGTTTTCGTGCTCTACTTCTTGGTACGTTTTACGTTAGAGCAATGTCATTCCGTTTGCAGATCCCTAACAGCCACCGACGGATGTGTAACCTCCTGTCCAGGAGAAGTACTCTACTTACTGTGAAGCTATGCGACTTCCAACACAATCCGACAGGCTATCCTAGATCTTCGTGATGTGACCCAGAAACCTGGTGAAAGAGAAGCAGGATATAGCTTGAGGCTTAACAAAGCCGTCACTCGCTGTGAAAACGTTCATTCAACGGAAAACAAGGTTTCATTTTTCATTGATCGGCTAGATCCCAATATCAAGTCTTGAGTAGCTCGACTTCGAGAGAAGAATGCTAGAACCTTCTTTCTGGAGTTGGTTGAGTTTGCGTAAGCTGAAGGTGATGCGGTGAGATATCGCGGTTGTTATGCATCACACCACGAAACTTGGTTCATCCAAGGCAGAGAAGCGACGCAAACAAACCGCGAAATCCGCTCCCAATGTGTTACATCTGTAATCTCCTGTGTACTCACGAGAGTCCTCGTTCAGTAGGTATGATGACCAATCGTGGCACGATGCTATCTACTTCATAGATTATCGGCAGTCATCAGTGCCCACATGCAAGTTACCTCATTCGGAGTCACAGGATGAAAAAGCCGTAATGGCTACAGAGGGCAGACGCCCAGTATATCGTGCATATAGATTTCCTCCAGAGGGAGGGTTCAGGAATGAAAAACACGGACGGGTGGACACTCCGGTTGCATACCGATCCCAGCCGACGACAGAAACACGCCGAGAAGCGTTAATATGCTCCCTGTGTTACGGTCGTCATCATCAGTCGGCAGAATTCCCACTTCCTGCTAAGGATTTAATGCGATTTCTCACAAATTATGAAGCCCTCTCGGAGGAAGAATGAAACCGAGTGCCGGCCAGTAATTACTGGAGGGTAAAGGCATGGCTTAGCTACAGACCCAGACGTCAATCTGGAGTCCCAGTGGTTCAGAACCCCGAAGAAGCACAGTCAAACAAGCCATTTGAGAGCAATGCTCGTACAGCGAAGGAAACGAATCAGTCGTAAAAGTAAGTGAGGGAACCCCAAGGGGGTCGTTCCTAGGCCGCACTGTAGTACCAATCAGGCAGAACTCGCTTCCCTGTTCCCACTCTTGGAGTTCCAAGATCTTGGTAAGGACTCACCACATTCCGTCGAGTGGATTGAAACCGTCCGTTTGAAAGCGAGTACAATTTGACGGTCAACTAAAACGCCCATGGCGACGCTACGTTTAACCGTCGAAACGAAACAACTTCATTATGATAATGCAGAAGAGAAACTATAACGTTTACGCTGACACTGGCTCGGATTGAAGTTTAGCAACCCGCCGCTTTAGCGTTCTGAACAATGGGGCAGAAACGAACTTTATTCGGATCTCGGAACTATCAGCAGCAGATATGGAATATATCCGCTACGGTCTGCTGCCGGATATCCGGGATGCTCACAGGATTGCAATGCGAACACTTGGAACATTGAGGCTGCTCGTTCAGCTCGGAGACTTTTTAGTGATAGTGAGGTTTATTGTCTGCCAGTTTCTGGCTGTACCAGTTGTTCTAGGATGTGAGTATTGCGATAAGTTCGTTAAATGAATCTGCCCCCGGGGACGACTAGTCGAGCTGGACGATGGCTCAACGGTTTCAATAGGGCGAAGACTACAACAGAGAGTCCCTACAGTAACTCCAGTTGTGCCTTCATTGGAATACAAGTTGGCTCGTGGTCGTACATCACCGAAGATTCGCGTGTCGAAGCCTACATTATTGAAGGCTCAATCCCAACCCTGGGTACAAATCCTAACAGAACGACACGATCCCGTGATAATACAGCCCATTATCGCTAGGTACGAGCATCAAGGCTTATTCGAAGCAAATTTGAATTATCCAAGTTGAACCGTCTAAGCCTTTCTGGATACTTGTCAGTAACTTTACCGATAACGATTATAGTTTGAAGAAGAATCAGATTGGTGTAGCTGCTCTGCTGCACCTCACAACAGTGGTTTCGACACATGTTTCTACTGTAGATGTGCTAGGGCTCACGGGAGTTTCCAAAGAATCAGAGAATGTTCTGGAGGGTCCTAGAGAACAGTCGCAAACGACAGAAGAACGAAAATACCCAGATCAGCTGGTAGAGGAGCTCACTCTCTTTCACGCTCCCGCGAAATACAAGGAAAAACCCAAAGAAATGTTGAAAAAGTATTCCTCTTTGTGGAGTGGAAAACTAGGATAGATCTCCCCCACAAAAAAAAACATTGATGTTATTTCGGGATCTCGTCCAATTTGCCAGCCACGATACAGAGCAGGCCCAAGAACTCATCAGATCGAGGAAGACTCTGTAGCCGAGATGTTGGAAGCAGCTCTCATCTAAGTGTCTCAATCGACCTCGGCCTCACCAATGGTGTTAGTACCGAAACTTGACGGTTCCTCAAGGTTTTTTATTGACTATATAAAACCGAATGCAGTAACAGTAAGAGATAAATACCCGCTGCCTCGCATGGAAGAGGGAATATACAGCCTAGGCGAAGCAAACTTGTTTACCACGCTTGACGCCAACACTGGTTATTGGCAGGTTCCTGTAGCCGAAAACGACCAGAATAAGACTACATTCGTATGCAACTCTGGATTTTACCGTTTAAAGTGCATTTCAGTTGAACTAACCAATGCCCTAGCGACTTTCCAGCGCGCTCTGGATATATTACTCTCCAATTATAAATGAAAGACATGTCTAGTCTACTTGGGGGACATCATAATCTTCTCAAAGAACATAGAGACCCATTTGCAACATTTGGAGGAGATTCCCAAAGCGCTGCAGACAGCCGGTTAAACCTTGAAGTTCAAGATTTGTGAATGGTTCGCGAGTACGGTGAAGTAATGGGCACACATAATTAAGCGCAGTCAGCGCTCAGTGCATGAAGCTCAAACGGCGGCTATCCAAAAAGCTCGACCGTTCTCTACACAGACCCAAATGGGATTCTTTCTTGCATTATTCAACTTCTATCGACGATTCATAACCTGCTGCTGGCACGTTGCAGCTCCACTAAACGCATCGTTGCGTATAGGACAACCTGTTCGGCTCAAAGAACTCAGAGCGGCCAAACAAAATGCCCTCGAGACTGACGCTGTGAGTTATCGCTCGTTGTGTACGTAGGATTTTCTGTGAGATGTACTATGAAGGGCAACTTTGGATCAGGACAAGATCGCCTCCTCCGCTGAGGGCTTTCTCTCCCCTCTCTGCGTCGTTCTGGTTTACTCTTTAGGACTCTACCTTTCAGTCTGCCTTGTGTCCTTTCCATCGTACACAATCTCTGAAGCTGACAATGTCCTTGCACTCACGGCGGAGTACGCGTTCAATAGGGTTCTGTGTAGATACAAGCGACGTTGCAGCATCGATACCCTTTCATTGCTTTTATTGCATCTGGACTGCAATCTACTATCCAATTGTACGTCTCATACCATTGTCTCACATACCCCCCAGTTTCATGACGTGATGGTAAAGCAACTTTGTATCAAACAGCTTTCGTCCATGTCTTGATTTTCAATGCGAATGAACAATGTGAAGGGAGCTGTCACATCCCTGTGACGGCGACCTGGTTCAGTAATCTGTGGGAAATGGGGTTATGTTTTTTCAAAGTGTTTGCAACATTAACGTTTCCATGAACCCACCTTAATACATTCAGCTCTTTGGATTCAAATGAATCACGGAGACGTTGCACAGTTTGACGTAAGCGGTATTCTTTCCCCTCATGTAGTGTCGTTATCTTGTCAAGCAATCCTTTCGAATCGACATTGAGCACATGGTTTAATTCGTCAGCAGTAGAAACAGATTTCAAAACACACTTAAGGTTGTACCCTCGATCATCAGCGTCCGTGTATGCCAGAATTTTGGCGCCATAGGAATAGTACGACACTCTTCTCTGCTTCAAGCTTGCCCAGTCAATAAGATGGTACGTTCTAGCATCTCCGTCATCAGTTCTGTATCTAATACCAGTGATGAGTCCCGTTTGTCCATACTGTTGACTTGAAGAGGCATTGAACGCTGCATCCGAAAATGTGACTACTTCAGCTGCTTGTAAGGTGCCATAAGTTCGTCTGAATGATATGATTGGCGTCATTCTTCTTAGTTCATTCAAAACCTTATTTGCATCAATGAGATCTTTCACAGAAAGGTAAGGGATTCTTTGTTGCATGAAAGATCCGACATATGCTGCATGAGGCAAAGCGCCGCTACCAAGCGATATCATTCCTCCCGCCATCTTCCGCTATGATTTTCTTTCACCTCCGTTTGCCTTTTCAAGCTGCATAGCTCGTCGAGGTTTGCTGACATTCAGTGGCTTAACAGCTTTAGAATATTCCTTCATAGATAACACTATGTCAAAGTTCTCATTCTGCCTGATTGTGCACCCGTTGAACTTAATTTCGTCGTCGATAATAGTCTTGCTTACCTTGAACCTACGACCAATATCGTCTGCAAACTGATGCATTTCGTCTAGCGATTCAGTCATGAGAAGGTCATCCGTAAGCTTGGCGAGCAGGAATTTATGTCGCCTTCTTTGCTTCTCCGAATGAATAACTGACTGACACCAAATACCCTTTAGATCTCCGCACTGCCCAATAGCCACCCTTCTATTACTTGTGCCCATGGTCTGCCTGCTTCCCTGATTCAATATGGTAGCGTCACAAGTATCGCTCAATGTGTACGTAGGATAGTCTGTGAGATGGACTATGAAGGGCAACTTTGAATCAGGACAAGATCGCCTGCTCCACTGAGGGCTTGCTCTCTACGGGCAGGACAAAGGGACCTTCACCGAAGGATTCTCCATCGGACATACCAGCTGGAACCAACGGCGTGGCTTCCACCCCAGGCTCGAAGCGTAGGGGATCGAAACCAACGGCCTTCGTGAAATATTCAGGCACATGAAGCCTCGGAATTTCCGATGGTTGATTCCTCAAAGGCTTGGTGGGATAAGCACAAGCGTCGTCCCGACCCTGCGGATGTAGCGGAATCAGCGTGAGCGAGTCGGTATCGTGGTCATACCAAAGGGACCCGGAAGTATTGCCCCACTCGACCTGTAGGACATGATCCGAAAGCGCCTCGGCCTCCTCGACGTCGAACTGAGTCCCACGGATGATAATGCGAGTGCCCAGGTTCCTTAGGGAACGGATCATGATGTCCGGGAGCGGGATTTTACGACCTCGAGAACAGGATATGTTCCCGTCCTACCATACCCCTTAATCATTCGAACGGAAATTGACACGGACTCCTTACTTCATAGTACCCAAGAAGGCCATAAAAGACATCAACTGAACTCAAAGAAGAGTACCAGCCAAGACAACCAAGACCTTCGGTCATTGTCGTCACCCATGAGCTGGGACGAATGATACGCTACCACGGACGGCGTAGGGACCAAAAGGAGCGGCGAGACACGCCAGTACGTGGCTCAGTTTTTCTCATCTACGCGGGGCAGTGAAAGATATAACGGAGGACGTTTGTCTGCGCTCATGAAGTGGAACTCCACCTGGTGCCAACAAAAGAAGAACTACATGGACTGATGTAAACGACCATCGGGCTCGTTCATCTCGTTCCAATAGACCCCATTGGAGATCCAAAACAGGCAGTCATACGGCGAACGGAAACACGTGAGCGCTAAGAGGTTGTGACCTCACATGCCGTGAGATGAATTCCGTGCATAGGTCCGAAAGGAGTATGTTCACCCTGAACTGGTACCCGGTTTCTCCCTCCGAGCGGACGTACGGCATGTCCGCTTGGATGAGGATGCAATAGTGCGTTTCCGAGCGCGGATCCACAGGACAATGCAAGCACCAGCTATACCACGAGACGCTGAGCGCGTTTTTACTGCCCCTCCGGAAATCGGATATCTTGGCAAACCATCGGTCGTCGATATACATATGACAGAACCGCTGGTATTCTTCCACAGAGGACGGAAAATTTTCATTGCGCACCGCCCGCGGATTCCGTCCGATTGTATGGTCATAGCGGTCCACGGGGCATTCATAGGCCACTTGGTATCCAGAGGAGCTCCCCGCTTGGTTGTTCGAAACCATGGTACCGCTGCCGACAGGTTGGTCCGCCGGGAAATTTATAGGAAAACCGACGGAAACGACGAATTCCGGGGTGAGAATAGCGTATCCGACGGGCTTATAAGGTCAGTTCGGCAACGCGCGCGACCGATGGAAAAGTACCACGATGAAAAGAGTAGACGACGGAATTGACCTAAGCGGAATGAAAGGCGTAAACAACGGTGCTCGAAACGTGGAGGGTCGCCAAAGGAAGAGCGGAGACTAAGGAAGGCCTCAATGACCATCAGAGTAGAAGGAGCCAATGGACCATCTCGTAAACACGACACTGGCAATGCGCCGGCTATGCAACTATGGCCAGCGACCACGGCGCGCATGAGTTTCAGTCCTTCGGCAAATTAATTGCCACCCTGGCTCCAATGGTCAGCTCACGCTGCCTCGTACCCCCACAGGTGACGACGCGACGTCCCGTCGTGCCCAATGGTACTGGAAGCAACTAAGTGCTCACCACCCCTTGGTCAATCATGAAGCCATCTGGACTTCGCCGTGACGGCCGAGTCTTAAGGAGGGAGAAGTGTGAAGAAGCAACGTTAACGGTTAAGCCATTGGTATTTACTTGGCTCGAGTGACGCTTCTCCCTTTAGGTAAGGTAGGCACCGTTAGAATACAAAATTACCCTCTTAGATACAATAGTTCCACCAATTGGTCTTCAAGCCATCGTTTACTTAGCTCCAACCTGTAGGAATACGCAGTAAACTCCAGCCCATTGCACCAAGTATCCTGGGAGTGCCGCCGTCAGGGATTCGAACCTTAGGACCCGCTCTACCAAACTACCTCAGGTGGAGACCAGTACGCTGACCCACCAGTTTTTGCGTTACACTTACCTATGAGGTTGGATGAAGTTGACGAAGACAAGCCGATACCGGCGAAGAACCATCTGAAACGGAGAGACGACCTCAAGCCAAGAATAGAGCAAGCGGCTCGGGAGTTGGAAAAACCGCAAGCTCATTACAAACGTAACTCGGACACCTGTCGGCGAAGACAAGTGTCAGATCTCGAGATAGGAGGATACGCTTTTGTTTGCGTGGAACGACCTGAAAAGCAGGATTGACCGCGTCAAAAATTGTCGCCAGTAGAATCCGAACCCTTCCCGGTAATAGACGTTACAGAAATTACTGTGGTCTTGAAGACAAAAGAAGAATTAGAACGGTTTTCGCGCGATCGCTTTGAAACAGCACCAGAACCGGACATGGAAGTCCAAGAAGCTGGAAGAGGAAGCGCCGCACCGCATAATGACCGGGAGCTACTCGTGGACTCACAAAACGGCCCGTTTTCTGTGGCAGACGTCGTTGAAATGGTCCCTGGTCTCCCACCGAGCGCAGGCACGATAGCCAATGACGGCATTACTCCAAAAAATCGGGACATTCCCCTTTGCAAGAGCCAGCGCTCTATAGTACTCGAGGGCACGACGGATATTTTTAATTTTGGCCCGTTGAGATCCGGTCCTGAAGCGACTACAAACGCGCCGTAAACCGTTCAGTGCTAACTGCCAAGCCGGAAACCACTCCCTGAACCATTGCGCTTGTCAACCAACAGTGGCGATGAAGGCCAAGAGTAGGATACAAATGATTTATTGTTGGATAGATCTCCCCTCGAACCTTCGGTAAAGGAGGCCCGTGTGGCTGAGAACCGTAAGATAGGCCGAAGGATCACGGAACGTGGAAAAAACCGGTAACCGAAGACCTTAAGAGTATGGAATCAGAAGCCGAAAGCGGCACTGCAATTGCAGAACAGCGCTTCGAGCTCTTCTAGCAGACTGTTCAGAGTAGTATTGAAAAATCAGGAAGTTCCCAAGTACTCACATGGGAGGTTCAAAGAAACGACAATCTTGAACCATCCAGCATGGAACTCTCTCGATCTAGTATCAGGCGTTACAAGCCGGTGGACCTGAGTCTCGCCCTATTCGCCGATGCGTTGGAAAAGGCCAAGGAGTACTTCATGGATCACATTATAGATTACGGCGAGGGGGATGAATCACACAAATTACTGTATCGCGTCAGTTGGTACGGTTTTCCTCTGGAAGCGGATACTGGGGAGCCTATTAAGCATATTCCGAGTTGGAAGGTCGTTCGTTATCATCGCCGCATTCGACAGTCACTCGCTTTGGAGACTGACACTGCAATAATGCGTTTCTTGGACTCGCTATCGTGAAATCACTTGTAACTCAGTTCCACTTTAGGGGAAGTGAGGACTATGAAGAAAGAATATGAAGATCAGAACACTCCAGGCAAGAAGAAGAAGCATTTGATTTATGAAAATTTGAAGTCATGGAGGCAGAATTGACAGTATTACGAGGTCACCTCAAGGATGTTCAGGAGATCTAGAAAATATCGATTCTAACAAGAGTGCTACCGGCTGGTATGATTATGCAGCATGTCACGAAGTTCATCACGATCGACCTGCATCTGGGCTTCGGAAAATTCTGCATCCAATAGGAATAGCCTCAAAGGACCCAAGAAAGGATCCTCTGCATCATTCGGTTGCTCGGGAAACCCATGATAATACGCAGGTTGGGAACTTAAAGCCGGCACGGGCTGAGAAGATATGAAAGGCGAAATAACCACAATAGGCACAGTACTGGATAGCTGTGGCTCATTCTCAAACCCGAGATGCGCATCCCAACCTTGAGATTTTTCGTATCCTTGTTCCACGAATTCAGAAGGTGTCGATTCATAGACACAACCCGTACTTTTATTTAAAGGGAGTTCTTTGAGATTCGCACGAAAATTGCAAGCCTCATCAGACGTCATCAGCTGAAGAGTCCCGGTGTTGTACCATATTAAGTCTCCAGCATTGGCTGTGTGACCCGGCGAGTGATCTTGTTGTCGCACCCGTGTGCCTCTCTCTGAATGCTCCAATGGACCTCCATCCCAGTCCATACTGTCGATGAATTCCACCAAGAATAGGAACTCGTCGTATGGGCACGTGAGCTCAACAACAGGGAGAGGTCGAGCTGTCTGGCATATCCTCGCGCATTTGGCGACATGTACTACACACGAGAGGTGTGTTATACATCCCAGAAGATATAGACTGTCATCTTGGCAATAAACTCGGAGAATACTACCGTCCAGTGTTCCGAGAACGGGTCGTCGATCAAAGCAGAACCAATATATGTTATTGTCGGAGGAAGCTCCACGGGACATCCAAAAGGACTCTCGATCGCCGCCCAATGTTCAATATTCGCTATTTGGCGTCCGACGCGGGCATTCAACCTAAATCGATCGATTTCGATTATTCGGTACGGTGCCGAGCACCCCAGACGGAATTTCGCGCGTCGTTCCCAACAGGGTTTTTACCAAAAGGGAATATATCCCTTGTGGAGAAAACAGAAACCCGCCCGAAGCAATGGTCGACGGAAGCAAAGTGCAGCGTCGGGCAGAGAGCCTTCAACGAGACACTCTTCGACATCGACTTCATATAATGCCTCTATATACGACTGTCCTTCGCCGTTGGTACGAGCCATCCAGGTATCCCGGTTCAAATCTTCCGTGAGAACAACCATGCTGATAAAATAGCGCATACGCTGGTAAATCAGCTTAATGAACCGAGTTTGGCCGTCGTCTCTGCTTTCATTGGTATATCACGCAACAGTGTTGTTCGGCAAGGCACAGTGAATCCGCCATTCGTAATTTTGAACCGTGTCATTCAGCAGACTATCCAGAAGGTAATCGCTAAAGACGTACGTTCCTATCAACGTGTCATCGTAAAAAGAAATGGGGTCGAACTAGGGAGCGTGAGCGAAAAAATTCGCATCGTGTAAAGGTTCTCGTCCTACTTAGTCCGCTAGATGCAGGTAGTTGCGTAAGGAACGACGAGATGGAGCTTGAAAGACACCGCCAGGAGACACGTAAGCCGCGTTCGGCATCCCGCCAGAAACAGAAGGTTGCAACGGCAAAGAATAAAATCTGACGCGCAGAGCGGGACCCGATCTGAATGCAGAATGAACAGCGGATTTCGAGATGACGCCACTGCTGGCGAGAGCTCCCTCTGCTGGCGCATCCCCATTGTTGGATTCGTACGGAGTATTCGGGTTCATCGCTGAATGATTGGAAACAGACTGGCGTGAATCGTCTAAGAGCGTGTTGAACTTGAATTTGGAAGGTGTTCGTAAGGACTAAGAAAACTCGGAAGACCGATGCATCATTCTGGCGCAGTATATAAAGACGTCTTCCGTCACTGTGACTTCGCGCTTAAAGGGGAATGTGTAGTTTTCGACAACTTCGGATAGTCCATGCATCTTTTTCTTCTTCAAAGTACGACGATACTCACATAAAGCTGTTACGGCATGGATTGAGTTATGAGCAGCCTCCCACAGAGTTTGTATGTTTCACGTGCGAGTTGGCTCGCCACGGCGCATGTAGTGGATGGTCACGTGGAAGGTAAGTCTACTCTTCGTAGACGGAAGCCCATAAAAACCGGTTACCCTGTACTGTAAAGGGGCTAGTTGGCTTATCAAGTTCTATATCTAGATAGTAATTTGTTGCCCTCACCTCTGCGCACAGTACATATGGTACAGAGGTGAGCGCCAACTCCAGAATAAAGGAGACAATAACGTGTCATAACTGGCTTGTTCCTTATTCAGGGTTCCTTAATCGAAGATCCGGACAAGCTACAGCAAGTATTTGTCTGTTCAATAACGCTCGTAGTCTACCAACTACCCTCATTAGCAAGTGGGGCGCTACAACTACCATATTCTATCTCGTTATTGCTGTAGCTCTATTACTCCCTTTATCCTTCGCCGAAAGCACCCCTATTGGCATTCCGATCGCTGTCGCAGATATTTGCTCTCTCCGTTAAGGCGGATACTAAAAGTTTCGCGAAATTTCATGTACACCGCGACTCTTTTATGCAATGCCAGAAATTTTTATTGACCTATCGAGGTATTCGATACCCCTGTCTACGAGCAATCGATGACTAACGCACAAAACGGCCCTTTGTACTAAATGATTTTGATTAGAATTCAACGGAAGTTAAATGACATAGCTATAAAAGTGATACTAAAACAGTAGAAGTAAAAAAGTCGTGTAATGCAATGCCACGAGTCAAATTGGTCACGAAAATGTTCGGATGTTTTTTCTAAATAGGCTAAATCAACAAGAAATGCATGTCTAGTTTCAAAAAACGAAGTCAGTGAATAAAAATTAGATTCAAATTTTCGACAAGCGCAAAGAAAAGAGTATAAAATGCATGATCTAGAAAATATGTCTACGGTATCTCTCAATGAGTCCAAGCTTTCAAAAAATTAATGCCATCAACGACAAGATATCGAGAGCCTTTAGTTTTGAAGACAACAAAAATAATTCCAACAAGAGAGGTAAAGAAACGAAGAAAGTGATAGTAAAAAATTGAAGAATATGAAGTGAAGAAGAGAGCGAAAAACTAATAATCTAAATAATCTACAGAATCCTTGTAAAGATAAATGAAAACTGTTTCGATGAAACTCTTGTTGAAGTAGAGGAGACAGAAAGAACGTGAGCTACACTGATCACTCTTTGATATGTGTGAGTACTCCCGCAGGCAAACAAATCCAGAGCAAAAAACCTTTTCTTAAAAGGTTTATTTGGTGTCCCAGAGCAGTGTCCGAGACATTATATAGGGTTTAGTACTGTAGTGAATCTCCCTGCATACGTTTAAAAAACTAGGGTACATATCTCAAATAGTCAACAAGGCTGTATCAACATCCATAAGTAACAAACCGACCTTCGACAAACTTCGAATTGAAAGCCACCTAAGAAGGTTTCATGCACCTTATAGTGGTTGGGCTACAAATAAATTTGAGATAGTATAAGATCAGTAAAAGAAGAAGTAAAATTAGATGCAAATGAAAGATGCAATAAAGCAAACAAGACGCACGATGGAGTTAACAGACATGGAAAAGATAAACTCGACAATGAATGAACGGTGCAGCATTGCAGAAAAACTCTACAAAGGGGCGACGTACTGATCGCATACAGAGAAGAAAAAGTGATCGATAAAGACAGATTAAGTGTGCTACATTTGATGTCCATCGGGGATAGTGTTCCATCGTGCGCGGTCCTTATCAAAGAGTTAGAAACTTCGCGTGGAAGACATAAATTAAAGAAGCACACTAGGGGCTGGCTTTAATGAACAAAGAGGATTGCCAAGGTGCCATCACCAAAGTATGTAATAGCATACGACTGTGTTGACTTCCTACTGTATAGCAGACCATCTCTTGTTCATAAACGTCGCAAATGTTTCCTTCTTCATATCAAGATCCACTTGTTGACATTGACTCTAGAAACAATATATCGACAAATAAAGCAAAAATGTGCCCCATATCCAATCATAAAACCGCCCACAAAACATTCCGAAAACATTTTCCATACACAAAATTACTCATAAAAGAGTGGTTTCTCATCTAACACATTGGCGCCTCTACGAATAGTAAACCATGTCAAAGTTCAAAATTTAATTTGCACTTTAGAATCTTTTTTGCAACAGTTGTACGGTCATAATCTTTGCAACGGCACCGTCGTGAGGCCGGATTTCAGCGGTTTATGCGCAGTATTATTCGTTTGCGTTTGTCATCAGTAGCAAACATTTTCAGCATAGCGTCATTACCCGATTGATGTGCTCCGCGTACGCGTTGTACACGCCTGCGCGCCTGGTCACTCCGATTGGGGAGTGATTGGGACCCATGTGGCATGGTTGGCTTTCAGTAAGTCAAAATAGCTTTTCACAATGTAATCCTAGTTTGCTAGGAAGTTAAATACATTAAAATGAACTACATTCAGGCTCGAGGACCTCGCAATAACTTACAGCAGTCCTCTCTAACTGGGGTTTCTGGCTATCAGTGGTTTTTCCTTTCGTGTGCTAAAACTCTCTACGAACGTTGAGCAACTTGTTCCATGGAATACGTAGTAATCCTGCATATTAAAGAGACTTTTTCCACTGTTGCTTAGTTTTATTTTCTCTTTCACGCGTTCTCGTCCCTTTACAAAGTTTGTCCCTTTTTATGCTTTGGGCTCATCAGCCCCACTGTCCAGCTCCGGCTCTTCGGGAAACCTATTTTAGCCTCTAAAGTACCTCCTTGGAGAAATTCCCCACCAACGTGGACAGAATTCTCTCTCGAGCAAGACTCTTCTTGCCTATACGTCCCACTTGTCACGTCATTCTGCCTTGAGCATACACCTGGACTGTGTTATACAGACCCAGAAAGACCATGTCTATGTTTTAATCTCTAGAGATAAGGATTTGAACATTTTCTTTTTGCTTTGGCTTCGGATATATCACGACAAATTGGTCAATCTACATAGAACTATTCAAAAGAGACATCTGACACATATATGATTTGTTTACCGTTCTCGAATGATTCCACAACCCAGAACTCATTTCTCATTCGCTGGATTTGTGGTTACTTCGTCTAAAAGTCCGAATGACCCTGACACCGAAGAGAATATTGCGGTGTGATACAAAAACCATCAGATACCGCCCCCGTTATAACGCACAGCCACTCCGCTCTTTACGTGTCACCCACAATTGGCCTTCAAAATAAGAAGAGGTTCTTTTTGTTCCTCTCACTTATGCTTATCTCGAAGCTCAACTAGGAAAGGCCAGGGTCTCGAAGGAGCCAAAACGAAGCATCGAATGCGGCTGGAACGATCCCATGTCTGGCTCAGATCCGTCCTCTGGCAAGGATTTACCGGCTAGCAACAATTCATATCATTCCAGAGAGGATGAAATCAATATCGACAACGAAGCAATATTGCAATGTTCAACGATAAGAAAATTCAGAAAGACGTTCGGGTTCTTCCTCTCACGAGGCGGATCTAGTAGGAGATATTTTTTAAAAGCGGAAGGATCAAATTGGCTAGAGAAAGTGAGATACGAACGTAGAAGGTATACAAACAGAAGCACCAGGCGGCTATTAGGAGACAGAGCGGTCGAATATCGCCATGAAAAGTCAGGAACATGAGAAAGGTAAGAAATAATTTGAAATCAGGAGCAAAAACGGTCGGGATAGTCCCTGATCTGCACGGACGACCAAGACAAAAGGTTAGAGATGCTTATCGTTCACACTCATAAATGGCGCCCGAACTCGGGGTTTTCAGTGCTCCATAGCTCATATTTTACTGCAATTTGGATTCTTTTCTAAATAAAAAATGAAAACAGATACTAGATTTGACCTTGTTTTTCGTCCACGCGCACCCGTCCGGATGTCTCGCTGCCCGTCTTGCCTCGGTGTATTTTCCTCCATTGTTTGTTAATTTGTCCGTAACTTGCATCTCCGTACAGTTATATGGCAATGAAATGTGAGCAGATTGCCTTCAACAGACATGTCTCCATACCGCCCGTCTGTATGACACTGCAGCTCAGCCGCACGGTTCCGCCACTTTACTACAGACCTCCGTTCCTAGAGAACGCTTTGTCCTCGGATCTTAAAGCTTTTTAGGGCAGACGGGCAGGTCAGATCTACTAAACAAGAGCTCCTGGTAATGGCGCGTGAAGCACCGAGTGGGCGCGCCCCGCAGTACTTCCCCAGAACGGAGAGAGGTTTTTGTCGCATGTTTTTTCGTGCTAGTACTTAAAGAGCGCGTAGAGAGTCAAAACATCTGAATGGTGACCTCGTAGAAACGCGAGGGGGCGTGCAAACCGCCACGAAGAAATGTTCCAGTCGATCCTTACCGAGTCCGAGGTCAATTTTCAGCCCCTCTCATTCTGTGCGGCCCTTTCAAATAGAGATTCCGAAGTGGGGACCGCATCCCAAGGAGTTTTTGGTGTCTCCACTGTATTCAGTATGGTGCTGAGCGCTTTTGAATTTACACTTCGTGGGTTCGTTCGGTTATTTTGGGGCGCGCCCGAAACCGTTCTAGGAAATTCAGCTTGCCTAGTGTCTACAAGCCCGGAGGAATGGCCTCACCTGAGGCCAGCTTGGCCTCATTTGAGGCCAAAATTTCTCTTAAAAAGTAACTGAATTTTAGTCAAGATATGAAATTTCAAATTTCGAACAGAAAGAAAGAAAATAAAAATAAAAACCATGCATCTTTATCGTTAAGGTAAAGCCTCGTTAATCTATTCAAACAGAGCATTAATAATCTTCTTTAAAACGATCTAATTTTTGTGTAGCAAACTTAAGTCGTCGCAGAAAAGCAACAACCAACTATTTTTGGCCTCGAACTATCCAATAAAACATATCAAAAGGAAATATCTCTTTCAATCATCTAGAAATGCATATTTCAAATCTTGAGGTCATCAAAGGAAGAGTGTTTGGCAATATTTTCCAGTTATGCAGAGCTTTTAGATTGCATTTATTGCCTAATTACAGAGAAATAAAAAGTGGCCTCATATGAAGCCAATTGTCTTCAAATGAGGCCATCGGTCGTATAGACACTATATGCTTCGCGTTTGTGAGCTCGGGTCGAACAGGAAATGGCCTCTATTTAATTTAAAAATGCAGCGAGGTGACCTTAGCCAAGCATGGAAGCCAGCGGTAGAACTTCCTGCAGGAATGAAGGCGCACAAAGGGGGTTGGTAGTAATGATAGTAAGAGTGTTGGGAAGAGCCGGTGCAGAAGCTTGAATTTGCGGTTGTCCCGAGGAGCTGCAATTCGTTTGTTGTTTCTGATTGGGTTTTTTTTGACATTGTTCTGATAATTGTGGGGTTAGGACCGGTCGCAACTATTATTCGGGCGTAGGTGGCCGTGGGAGTAAAACCAATGTATTTCCACTCAAAAGTTGAAGAAGGGGGAGGGAAGACTTTGAAAAAGGATGTGTAGTAGGAGTGGATTAGAATGGACTGGTGGGAGTTTGCGTTTCTGCAGTGCGCCATGGGAACAAGTTGTTCGAGGAGAGCGACAATCGACAGAGAGGTGTCTAGAGCGCAGAATATTGTGACGGGGTTTGCTGTAAGGAGGTTCGTATACATGAATTCTGAGCATGGTTTATTGGATGCGAGAGTGAGGGCTGTGGAAAAAAACGTGGATGAGTTAAAGGCAGGGGTAAATGTCGTGGAGAGTCTCGAGGATGTTTTGTGACAGTGAGATTCAGGGTTATAAGGGGTGGAGGGCACAGAGTGTTTCTTGAGAGTAATGAGGATGTATATTATGTGAAAGGGTCTTAGAATGTGAAGGAGAAAAAGGGGAGAGCTGGGAAAAAAGGCCGACTTTTGTGTGCGATATGATGGGGGAGAAATAAAGGGTAAAGGTTGGCGAGAGGAAACGAAATTAAAACGAGAGTGAGGTAGGCGGGTTCAAAAATTCGGAGACTTCTATCAGGGAGGCGGCGAGGTTTTAAGTGGAGAAAGATAGTAAGAGGTGGGGTGCTCTGAAGGAAAAGGAGGCGCGTGGTGGGGCTTAAGTTGGTAAGGAGGAGGTTCAGATTCCTCGTCAGAAAGTCTATGCTCAGACGCTCCCTGATACAATAACGTAACTGCCACCAGTCTGAGAGTGCTTCTGAAAGCGAAGAATGATAGATACAATACTTCGATAGTGAGGTGATTGAAGAGTTGATTTGTGTTCGGTAAATAGAAATAAACTAGCGTTTCGTTTTCATTGAATTAGGTGCGAAACCGCACTTTAATGTCCTTCCATTCCGCATTTGCATGCGGTATTATTCGCGTGAATGCGCGAAGGTACAGAATACGAATATTGGGACTTCGTTGATTGTACCCTTCCAGAAAAGGAAAATAGAACACAGAAAAAGTGGAAAGAGAGCCATTAGCATTTTGCTCTCTCTATATGGATCTTTGGTACGTCTATCCGATTGAAATCCTCTTTATCTTGGCTCTAGTACACGCAATCGTCATCAGAAACCTTTCTCATTGAGTTCCTACACCTTCATCGTCAGAAATCGGTACCACGACCAAAGATATCTGACACTTGTTGTTTTTAACAATAGAAACAGTTCAAACCGAGTATGGCTCCAAAACGGCATGCAAGGCAAGTCCGCTCGTTAACTAATTTCGATGTATTCTCTGTCTCCAGCTTTTGCGTGCAGATTGCTTCCTTGCTTAAGAAGTCCACTGTGCAATATGGTTATTTTTTCAGTGCGAAAGCAATATCCTTCTATAAAAAGAGCCAAGAACAACTCAATCAACTACTTGAACAACGAAAACAAGCCATAGTACTACTGCAAGAACAGAAGATTGTTCACAGTTTTTGTGATTGCACTTGTCTGTCAATCGGCACAGTTCATCGTCTGCAAAAAGCGATGGACAAGTCCAAACAAAGTGGCACTACATGTTGCGAAAGTATGCACCATTCTCGTGTTGGTCGTCCCACAATGCTCTCCGAGAACGAAGAGGAGATGATTGTTGACAGATTTAAAATGATTGCGTCTCGAGGCTTTGCGGCGACTGTTGACGTTCTGAAAGCTATTGAGAGAAAGATTGCAAAAGACGGATGACGAGGTTTCCAGAATGGTTACCCACCCAACGACTGTATGAGGAGCTTCCAAGCAAGGCACCATGACAAAACCCTTCGAAAGACAGAGAACAAGAAATCTACAAAAATAGCGGCAGAACATCCGCACCATGTTGAGAGCTTTGTCCGTGTTTTAAAAGAGTGCGAAAAAGCCAATCCAGGTATACTGAATTACCTGCAACGCATCTTGAATATGTATGAAACAATGGTTGGAGGATAGTAAGGTAAGCTTACGAAGTCCTTCGTTGCATCATTCACACATTGCAGTGGATACAACATGTCGTTCACCAAGCCAGATAAAATATTTGACAGCTTGTGTGATAGCTTCTGCAACTGGCACTGTACTGCATCCATTCCTTATATATACGGGAAAGAGGAATATGATGCGAAGGTATGATCCACTTCCTTCTGAAAGTTTCAAAGACTGTAACGGCGTCCTGCATTGGTTGACACCTGAAGAATGGTATCCAGGCCATTCCTCAGCATGAGGCACAGAAAATGGCTTAATGAAAATGGAAATAATTGAATACCTCATGAGTAATATTAATTCAAACACCAAAAGGAAACCGAAACCAAACTACAAGGTGCTGCTTCTCCTTGATGGACAAAAGTCTCGAAACGGGTTCTCATCGTTAATGAATGAAAAACTATTTGACACCGACATCATCCGTAGCCCGGCTAATACTTCTCATTTTCTGCAGGGCTGCAATAACTCCATCAACCGTGTATTTCAGAAGATAGTGCGGCAGACACATGAAAATCTTAACTCGTCTTCAATATGTCACTTTGCCGATATGGGAATGCGCATTAAGCTTGCGGTTGCAGGATACCGTTCACTGACGAAATCTGTGGTGGAATAGGTTTTTGTAGACATTAGTCTGTGGCCAATGGACTTTTGCTTCTTAGATTGGGCACAAATAAATAGAGCGTAAGCTATGCAATCCTAGACACGAGGTTTCAAAGACTGAAAATGGGGAGAATATTCCAACATGTGAAGGAAGCGAAGGCTTTTCTTGATAAACACACGACTCCCCACCAAACGTGGAAGTCACTCACTGCGTACGTGAAGGGGACAACACAGGTAGAGGATATAATCGAAAAATGCATACCAACAACAAAACGGGAGTTATAGTATACGGTTTAAAACAGGTCTGGTTTTCCTCCCTCGAGCGCCGCGCCGGCTTCCTACTTAGCTCACAATCAAATGATTGCATCACAAAACAAAAGATCCAAGAAGCCGAGGAAGCAGTGGAAACAAAGAGAAAACTTGCGCAAAATCGACAGGAAAAGCGACGAGCATCGGAGATTAAGAAAAAGGAACGAAAGCGAGAAAAGGCGGCCAGGCATGAGGGGAACCAGAAAAGTTGCTCTTAAGAGAAAGTTGAAGGATGTGTAGTATTCTACTATGTCGGGGAATCCTGTATGTTGGTTTTTCGCGAAGTCGCGGTTGGAACTCATAAGTGAGTGATGTCATCAAACTTGTGATATGAAACGGCACACCGCGTAGGATGCTTAGAGGCAGAATTTCTTAGAGCGACACGTGGTATCACGAGTGGAATTGCTTGCAACGGCGCATGTAGTGGCGATCCACGTGGCTGGTTTTACTACCCTTTGTAGCTAGACGTCCATTAGGGACCGTACCCATACAGTGGTTTGGCTAAGTGGCTGACCACTGGGTATTATTTATATATTTACTTGGGCACTCACCCTGGTACACAGTATATAGTGTACAAGAGGTGAGCGCCGACTCCAAGTAAAGGAGAGAACATGGGCATCATGAGTATTCTGTTCCTCGCTTAGGATTCCTTAACCGGAGATCCGGACGATCTATAATAGATAGTCAGCCGTTAACCACTTCACGAGCCGTCTCGTACCTACGTCCCATCAACGTTTTACAGTTGCACTGTTCACCCTCGCTGGCGAGTAGTGGCCTTACACCCCACTTCCAGCTCGCTGGTGTTGTAGCTCTACCACCCCTTTTCTTTCGCCGCAAGCAACCCATCGGCAGTCCAAACGCTGTCGCAGGTGTTTGCTCTCTCCGTTAGAGCGGGTACTATAAGTGGTCTCCCGACTTAGAACCACTGTGGTCAGCTGCACTGAACAATTCGCTCTTGGAACGAGGAATCGATATCGATACTTGGAAGAAGTGGAATCACTACAGTTATTGTTTATCTAACCACCTCCGGCAATTGCGGAATTCATCGTGGTTGAACACGTGGTCGAGAAGTCGAAGACAACATTTGGTTCGCACCTAGACTCAGGTTTGGTCTAGGATGCAGAACACCCGAAGCCCGTCGAGTACTGGTCGCCCCAGTCCTGCGGGACCACCCCCGAAACCGAGGCTCGCCTCATCTGTTGAAGCCGGAGAGCGGCTGTATCGTCAAGCGATGTCGCGCTCACGCTCGGTGAATGATGAACGAGATCTCTCGGATGTACCGGCCCCTGTGGCAGCGGCAGTCACGCCCACCACAGAAGCCGTAGTTGACCCTGAGGTCGTCGGACCTCAAGAAGAGGATGATTCGCGCAGGGAAGTGCGTCGTCTCAAGTCTGAGTCAAACGCTTCGCATGTGCGCATGGATTCGTTGGAATCGCAGATCGCTGCTCTCATCGCTGATGTTGAACAATTACGCAGTGCGCATCAAGCACTCATTCGTCAAGACGATGGGAAGCAGGTATCTGCATTAGTGAAAACATTACGTGATGATTTGAACCATCTACTGGATAGGTACGGGAATACGCCCGATGCGCTACCCGGCTTAACCGTGGATGTAGAGGAAGTCCTCACTCTTTTTAAACCTCGTTTAGAACGCGTGCAGGCGGCAGTTTATGCGCAGAGTGCTGCTAAACCAGTCGTGCTGGAAGAGGAAGGGGCTCCTTTGAAGGAAGCTCGTTCGAAGAAGTCGAAGTCACGACGTAAGAAGCGGAAGTCCGCACGTGATTCGAGTGATGAATCGTCAAGTACGGAGGGCTTCAGTTCTAGTACTGATGATTCTGGTCATTCAGATACGTCAGATGACGACGACAGTGATGATGTTCATCGAAGGTCCCGATCTCGGAAGAAGAACACGTCTTCTTGGTTAATGAGAAAAAAAGGCTCACCTTACAGAGGATTGAAGGTGCTCCCGTGCCCGAATCCGCTTTATCGGAAGGTCCTGAATTACAGGTACTACCGTCTGAAGGTGAAGAGCAAGAAGCGCTCAGGACGCGAAACCGCGAAGGTGAAGGATCACATCAAACGATTGATGATCGTCCTTAATGATTTAACATTTGATGGGAAAACACCCATTCTCGTTATCGAGTTTCTCCCTCGATTCGTTGCCGAAGCAGACACTCTAGAGATGAGTGAACCACAGGCATTTGTGTCTTTACCACACTTCCTGAAGGGTTTTGCTTTAGAGCAATATCGTTCCGTATGCGGATCATAGACAGCCGATGAAGGCGGCGTTACCTCATGGCCAGAGGCGGTGCAGTATTTGCTGGGCAGTTACGCGACTTCAAACGCGATACGTCAGGCGATCCTGGACCTAAGGGATGTGACCCAAAAGCCTGAGGAGGGCGAAGCTGAGTACAGCTCAAGGCTTAACAAAGCTTCAGTCCGCTGTGGAAACGTCCACTCGACGGAGGACAAGATTAAATTGTACATCGATGGGCTGGACCCGAGCATCAAGTCGTTGGTAGCTCGATATCGAGAGAAGCATGGAAGAGTCTCCTTCTTGGAGTTAGGTCAGTTTGCGAAAGATGAAGGAGACGCGGCCAGAGCGCGTGGTAGCCCCCGTCGTTCAGTGGCTTTTGGAACCTCAATGGGTAAGGAGAAGGTCTCCGCCAGAGTTAATCAGCGCAGCAAACTGCTACATCTGGAATCTCCAGTTGACTCACGAGAATCGTCGTTGGCACCCAAAGGGAGTGACTCGCATGAGAAGGCGGTCCATTTAATGGAATACACGGACTCTTCTGTACCTACAGGGGATCTCCCACACTCGGAGTCTCAGGACGAGGAAGCCCTAATGGTTATGGAGGGCCGTCGCCCTATGTACCGTCCTTACACGGTGCCACCACAAGGAGGTTTTAAGAACGGCAAACCCGTATGGGTGGATACTCGCATGGCATACCGTTCACAACCTATGTTGACCAACCGTCGTGATGGTTTGATCTGTTATCCATGTTATGGAAAACACCATTTGAGTGCAGAATGCACGCTTCCTGCAAAGGATCTGAGCCGTATCATGACGAATTATGAAGCACTCTCAGAAGAGGAAAGGAGCCGCGTACCGGCGGGCATGTATCGGAAAGCCAAAAGTTGGTTTCCTCAGACACCAATGCGCCGGACGGACAAGCCGGTTGCTCAGAACGCTGAAGTGTTACAACCCGGAACCCCGGTAGGAAGAGGCGCCTTTGAGGCGAATAAGCCGGTGCAACCGGAAAACTAAGTGAGGGAGCCCCTAGGGGGTCGGCACTAGTCGATCCCGTAGTGCTGACCAGGGAGAGCTCGCCTCCCTGCTCCCGCGCTTGGAAGCCCAAGATTCTCTTGAGGCCTCAGAAAATTCCGCCGTACGGAATCAATCCGCCGGACGGGAAGCGAGTACAGTTTGACTGTGAGTTACATCGTTCTTGGAGACGTTATACTTGTCCGTCAAAACGGGAAAGATACCTCATAGTAGTGTCTAAAAGAAACTATAAGGTCTATGCCGACATCGGCTCTGACAGGAATCTGTTATCTCTTCGATTGACTATCCTGGACACAGGTGCTGATCCGAACTTTATACGGGAATCGGAGCTCGCTCCTGCTGAATTAGAACGTATTCGATACGGTCTTTTACCGGACATCCGGGATGCCAACAAAAATGCTGTGAAGACACTGGGAACAGTTCGACTCGTGGTGTGTTTGGGACGCTTTATAGTCCTAGTCGACTTCATCGTCTGTAAGACGTTAGCTGCACCAGTGGTACTGGGATTTGATTATTGCGACAGGTTTGTCGAAGCCATTCGCCCGCGAAGAAAATTAGTGGAACTAGATGATGGATCAATGGTACCAATTGTTCGCAAGCCAATGCGTCGTTGCCCCGAAGCACCTCCACTTCCACTATCTATGGAATACGGGAAATCCCAAGGACGTGTCTCGCCGAGGATTCGAGTAGCGAAGAGTGCCATGTTGAAGGCGCAAACCCAAACTTGGGTTCAAGTAAGAACAGAACGACACGGACTCGTGGTAATCAAACCGAATACTCGGATGTACTAATCCCGTGGATTGCTAGTCGCTAACGGCATTGTTCAGGTTGATCCTGGTAGCCCCTTTTGGATACTGGTGAGTACCTTCACCGATTACGATTATCATATACCGAAGAATCAGGTTGTTGCAACAGCTTTGCCTCATCTCACAGTGGTGGTCCCTACTCATATTTCTACTGCAGAAGTATTGGGATTAACCCATGTCGGTGACACAGACGAAGAACTGCAAACTCCGTCTGGAGATCAATTGCAAACGGCAATGGATCCAGAGAGCCTGGTCGATGAGCTAGGCTTAGCACATGTGTCGGAACACTACAGAGCGAAGATCAGGTCTATGCTGAAAAATTATACATCCATGTGGAGTGGAAAACTAGGAGAGATCTTCACTACGGAACAACACATTGATTTGGTCCCAGGGTCACGACCCATCTCCCAACCACCCTACAGAGCGGGACCGCGAACTCGCCAAATCGAGGAGGAGAATGTCAGCAAAATGCTGGAAGAAGGAGTAATCGAAGCAGCTCAATCTGCATGGGCCTCACCAGTGGTGCTGGTTCCAAAACCTGATGGTTCTTCACGATTCTGTATCGATTATCGAAAACTGAACGCGGTTATAATTCGAAATATATACCCGTTGCCTCAAATGGACGAATGTATTGACAGCTTAGGAGAAGCGAACGTGTTCACCACGTTGAACGCCAACTCTGGCTATTGGCAGGTGCCTGTAGCGGAAGAAGACCAAAATAAAACCGCATTTGCGTGTCACGCCGGTCTCTATCATTTCAAAAGGATTCCCTTTGGCTTAACGAATGCATCGGCTACTTTTCAGCGTACTCTGGACATCTTGCTCTCAAGATACAAGCGGAAGACTTGTTTAGTCTATTTGGACGATGTGATCATCTTTTCCCAGGATGTAGAAAGCCATTTACGGCATGTCGAGGAGATTCTCAAAGCACTACAGAGCGCAGGTATCACCTTGAAGTTCAAGAAATGCGAATGGTTCGCTGGCACCGTCCGGTACTTAGGACATGTGATCACGACGGGACAGCTTGCCATTCAAGAGGCACAAACAGCGGCTTTCCGTGAAGTACAACCTCCGTCGAAACAGAAGCAATTGGGTTCTTTTCTCGGCTTGTGCAACGTCTACCGACGATTCGTGCCGCGATACTCGCATATAGTGGCACTGCTCAACGCAAAGCTGCGCAAAGGACAACCAGTACAGCTGGAACAATTCAGACAAGCGGAAGCGGAAGCGTTCGACACGCTGAAGACAAAGATTATTACAGCCCCAGTCTTGGCGCTGCCCATCCCCAACCTGCCATACTCAGTGGATACCGACTCTAGCGAGTACGAAGTATGGTGTGCCCTTTTTCAAACACACCCTGATGTTGAACGCAAACCCATTGGTTACTGGTCAAGATCGCTGAACGCAGCTGAGAAGAAGTATTCAGTTTCAGAAAAGGAATGCCTTGCAGTCGTTTGGGCTCTAACCACATTGCGACCGTATCTCCAAGGAGAACGTTTTACCGTCAACACGGATCATTCGTCTCTACGATGGTTACTGTCCATTACAGACCCGTCTGGTCGTCTCACAAGATGGCGCTTACGCCTTTCTGAATTCGATTTCGAAGTGAATTATAAGAAGGGATTGGCCAATGTCCAAGCTGACGCGCTATCGCGACTCAAAACACTGGGCGAAATCCAAGGCGAAATCGATGAAGAGATACCTTGCTTCTACATGGAGACCCATTCACCATCTTTTGAAGAAGAGGAACAAGAGACCCTTGATGATTATTCGGATGCAGACCCGTTCCTTGCATTAGCAGACACTGACCCTTCAGTTCAACTCGAGCGAATCTCGTGCACTGAGCTCCTCAATGAGCAACACGCCGATACGTTTTGTGCGTCGATACGCTCTCGTCTTAACGGGGGGGGGGGAGGAGCTCCCCTTTTCACTCGATTCACGAGGAATAATGTTAAGACATGTCGAAAAGCATGATCAAATCGTGATTCCACACGCCTTGAAGAGTCGAGTACTCCATCTGGCACACTACAGCAGATTGTCTGGTCATCCAGGAGGAACGAAGTTGTTCATGACTCTAAGAAGAGATTTTTACTGGCCTACTTTGGCAATGGATTGCCATGCTACAGTGAGGTTGTGTATAACATGTGCGAATAATCACGTGAAGCTTTACAGGAAGCGGAAACCGATGAAGTTATTCCAGGCGAAAGCGCCTTTACAATATGTCAGTATCGACATTCTAGGGGAATTGATTCGCTCAAGGCGAGGTTATCGCTACGTATTGGTAATCACCGACCGCTTCTCGAACCTAGTGCCGACTGTGCCGCTGAAGCGGATAACCGAAACGAAACCGTAATCGCACCGGCGTTTATCAAACACTGGGTATTTATATACGGACCACCAGAAGTTCTGTTGTCAGATAATGGGAAGCAATTCGTTGCGAAGTTCTTTCAGAATGTTTGCCGCATTATGGGCATTCGAAACGTGTTTACCACGACCTATCATCCGCAATGCAACGGTCAGGTGGAGAGTTTCAACCACACGCTGATAGCAGCACTACGACACTACATCGCGGACCACTCGAAAGAATGGGACATTTTTACTGATATTCTGTGCTACGCGTACAAGACGAAAGTGCATACCTCTACGAAGACGGCACCGTTCGACCTCGTGCTCTCACGTAACCCTCCGGCTTTACCGGTTGAGCTCGACGACGAGACAGAATTGGACGCGCCGACCCCGGCTAAGTACCATCTGAAATGGAGGAATGACCTTAAGGCCAGAGCGGAAGAAGCCGCTAAGGAGTTATCAAAGACGCAAGCTCGCTATAAGCGAAACTCTAACGCCACAAGGCGAAGAGGAAATCCGGCAATCCGAGTAGGAGGTCACGTCTTCGTTCGAGTCGAAAGACCGGACAAACAGGAAGAATCTCGTCATAAGTTGTTGCCGATAGCGGCTGGACCCTTCAAAGTGGTGGAACTTAACGAATAAACAGTGGTCATCAAGACAGGTGAGGACGTTGAACGTGTATCGCGCGATCGCGTTGAAGTCGCGCCTGACTCGCAAGTGGAAGTCCAGGTATCTGGTAGAACTAAGGAGGCAAGTGCGACGGAACGTCAAGGCAAAAGCCCAAGTGACTCTGGGGAGAGTGAACCGCCACCAATGGCTCGAGCGGAGGAGACCTGATCTCCCACTGCCGGCGGTTGCGTACGCCAATCACGGACAGCTTCCGAAGTATCGGGATATGCTCCGTGGCACGCGCACACCCGTAAGTACAGAAATGGAACCTAAAAGCAGGAAAGCTGTTTTGGAATTTGGCCCCAAGGACTTGGAAACGAGTGCACGCGAAAACGCGCCTTTGCCGCTTCAGGCTGAACCGTCAGATGAAGCGCCACTCGCTGTTCCGCCGATATCGGCTCCCATCCCTCGTGGGCAGGAAGAAGAAGAGTTATCGCCTTCTGTCGTGGTGCAAGAACCATCGTCCACCAAACAGCGGTCAGAATCGGATGAACCGAAGGAGGTTCATCCAAGAATGGAATTGAGAAGTAGCAAGAAGTACGCTTCTATGGAACCTGGAAAACAGGATAGCTCTTTATCTAAGAAAGGTTGTCAAGGAATGATTACACTGCCCCTGCGGGCAGAACGACAGTTAGTCGACGAGCGAACGCTTAGCGACGCTGAGAATGCTAACACAGAGACGCTTGGGTCAGCCCTAAGGCATTTCAAACCTGTTAACAGGAGTCTCGCGCCAGCAGCGAAAGCATTGGGAAACGCCCAGGAATATGTTATGGATCGCATATGTGAACATGGCGAGCATGAAGATACTAGAGAATTACTGTATCGAGTCCGTTGGTACGGTTTTCCTCCGGAAGCGGATACGTGGGAACCTATAGCTCATATCCCCCGTTCGCAACTCGTGCGATATCATCGACGCATGCGATTACCACTCCCGAGGGAGATTGACTCCTCGATAGTCGGGCTCATGGGCACATCCCATTTCTAAGTATGGGCTACAAAGGTAGTAAAAACTCAAAAAGCGAGAAGAATACAAGAAGTCATGTGGAAGAAAAGTGAAAACAAACAAGCACAGGACATTTACTGATTATCACCTAGGAAGAACTCGAGAAGCGAGAAGAAGAAGTTAAGAACTCGAGAAGCGAGAAGAGATGAAGACTAGAAGATAAGAAGGGAACATGAAGACACAAAGTCACCAGAGTTTATTGGTATCAAGATATCACCGCAAGGGTGTTGACTAGGAGTCTTTTCTAGTACTATCAAAGAGACGTGCGAACACGCAGGTTCGCAAGAAGCTGTGCGCGATCACCCTCAACCTGGTCCACGGGAAAGCCCGCATCTAAGAGGAACTGCCTCAGCGGATCCAAGCCTGGATCTTCGACCGGCACTGCACTCGGTTGTTGGGTAAACCCATAAGAGTACTCTTGAGCAACTCCCGTCGCTGCGGATTGATCGACGGAAGTCGCTACGCCTCCCAGCTCTGGCTCTTCCTCGTAACCGAGTTCAACCTCAGCTCCCGGCTCTTCCTCGTACGGTTCCTCTCCGTTCTCGGATGGAGTAGCATCGTACACGTATCCAGTAAGCTGGTTCGGTGGCATGTCACGCGGGTTCTCCCTAAGAAAGCAAGCCTGCTCGGAGGTGATCAACTGGCGCGTCCAGGGGTCGTACCAAACGAAATCACCAGCACTTGCTGTTCGTCCAGGAGACTGGTCGTAGTGTCTTGAACGGGTTCCGCGAGCAGATTGATCAGCTGGCACTCCAGACCAGTCGACACTGTCGATTACATCCATAAGATGGAGGAAGTCGGCATGGTTCGCACGGGATCCCAGGACAAGGGAAAGATCGAGTTCTCTCGCATACTTTCGTGTTGTGGGCGACATGTACCAACCTCTAAAGCTATCATAAGCATCCCACAGGAGGAAGACGGCCACCTTGGCGATAAACTCGGTATAAACCACCGTCCAATATCCCGAGAACGGGTCGTTAACCAACGCGGACCCGATGTAGGAGATCACCAGTGGGAGCTCCACAGGGCAACCACGAGGACTCTCGATCGCCGCCCAATGCTCCGGAATACCGATGTAGAGCCCGAAGCGCGCGTTGCGCCGGATGCGGTCAATCTCGATCATTTGATACGGCACCAAATAGCCCAAACGTGATCGAGTACAACGTTTCAAACGGGGATAATCCCAATAGGGAATGTCAGGCTTTCGAAGGAAGCGAAACTCCGCACGGAGGAGAGGTTGCTGAAAGCAGAGAGCTGCATCACGCACACCGCGCACACCGCGCCAACCGCTCACATCGACTTAAACGAGTGTCTCGATATACGAGTAACCTTCACCGTCGGTACGGGCTTTCCAGGTATCTAGTTCCCAGTCCTGCGGGAGGAGAACCGTACTGATGAATCGGTGAAGACGCTGGTAAATCAGCTTGGTGAACCGCGTACGGGCTTCAAACAAGGTTTCCGTTGAATATCGCGCAATCGCGTTGTCTGGCAAAGCAATATGGCTCGCCCAGTCGTCGCTATAAATCGCGTGTCCCGGAATACCGTCAGGGAAGTACCCACCGTGTACATACTGTTGTATCAACGCGTCATCGCGGATAGCAACTGGATCAAACCAGGGCTCTTGCGCGAAAATTTCAACGTTGTCGAGAGGATCTCATCCATGGAAATCCGCAGGGTGCGGGTAGCTCCGCTGAGCACAACGAGAAGGAGCTCGAATCACACCCGCAGAGGCGACGTAAGCCGCGTTCGGCATCGGAGCCACGGTTGGCCGAGGTAACGGTACCGACCGGAATCCGGTGCACGGTGTGGGGAACGAACGGTATGGACCGAGTTGAGAAGTAGGCTGCAACGCAGAACCAGCAGTATTGGACGGAGCCCCAGAAGGCACATCCTAAGACGAGGGCTGAAACGGGTTGGACCCGGCGTTCGGATCCATCGCGAGAGATCAAGATGAAGAGCGGTGAGGAACAGAATGCTGTTGAGAACTGTAAGAGTTGGTCATGCGGCGAGGAGTTCGTGATGACGATGGGTACCCGGAACAGCGGTCTAACTGCGTATAAACGCTTCTTGCGTCCCCCATGGTTCGCGCTTAACGAGGGGGTATGTAGTATTCTACTATTTCGGGGAATTCGATATGCTGGTTTTTCGCGAAGACGCGGTTGGAACTCATAAGTGAGTGATGTCATCAAACTTGTGATATGAAACGGCACACCGCGTAGGATGCTTAGAGGCAGAATTTCTTAGAGGGACCCGTGGTATCACGAGTGGAGTGGCTTGCAACGGCGCATGTAGTGGCGATCCACGTGGCTGGTTTTACTACCCTTTGTAGCTAGACGTCCATTAGGGACCGTACCCATACAGTGGTTTGGCTAAGTGGCTAACCACTGGGTATTATTTATATATCTATTTGGGCACTCACCCTGGTACACAGTATATAGTGTACAAGAGGTGAGCGCCGACTCCAAGGATAGGAGACAACACGGGCATCATGACTATTCTGTTCCTCGCTTAGGATTCCTTAACCGGAGATCTGGACGAGCTATAATAGATATTCAGCCCCCAACCACTTCACGAGCCGTCTCGTACCTACATCCCATCAACGTTTTATAGTTGCGCTGTTCACCCTCGCTGGCGTGTAGTGGCCTTACACCCCACTTTCAGCTCGCTGGTGTTGTAGCTCTACCACCCCTTTTCTTTCGCCGCAAGCGACCCATCGGCAGTCCGAACGCTGTCGCAGGTGTCTGCTCTCTCCATTAGAGCGGATACTACAGAACAACCAACAGGCTCAACTCTACACCATATGCCCTCCCTACCTAGCGCCTTGCTAAAAAATGCAAGAATTCGAGTACTGAACGACGCCTTGAACCTCCTCTTCGAGCCAATTCCCGAACTGTGGAAGTCTTGGATAAGGTTTTCTTCAGCTGATGGAACAGCTCACGTCTTTCACCCCCTTCTGGCCAGTCACTGTGCAGATATTCCAGAGGCAAATACCTTCTTTTCTTTTCTCATGGCACTCTCACTGAATGCCCATGCCATCGATGTCTCATACAGCGAGACTATCTCAACCTAACTACTCCCTCCTCTGCATGCCTACGCTAAACTTCTCATACACGCAATTTCCGGGCAAAAAATTCTTCTATATTGCTCAAATCCGAACAGGAATCTTCTCAACACCGTCTAAAGAAATCTAGAGAACACAGGATCCAGGCGAAAATTCTTCTGAAGTCTCAGTCTCTCTCCCAGTTTCCATTCTTCTTGAAACAGTATCGTAATCTTAACTGGATTCCAGGCCTCAATCCCTACAGAACTCTCAGTTTCGAACCGCTCCATAACCTGCACCTCGTAATATCAAAGCTCATAAAAACCAGCTGCAATAGAACGATTATATTCTGAAACATTGTCCACAACCGTCGGCTCCAGCGCTCCTCGAACATTTAAAAGCATACGACCACTTATAATAAACCACTTCAATTCCGTAACAGCCGTGAATCAAAGGAATAACCCAGCAACTGGTCTTATCATCGATATCTCTTAAAAGGACAGAATCAAGTCGCTGAATGGATTCTTCACAAAGGATGGTTTACGCGGTATGCTTGAATCAAACGAAGATAAAGCTTTGGACATGATATTCCCTTTCATCGGGGCGTTCTTCGAAAGTTGATGCGGTAAAGAGAACCAGGCCCCCATCACTACTGTGCTTACCAGGTACTCAGACCTCGTCGGTACTTTGTGTCATTTCGATTCCAAACCGCACAGGACACCCACCACTCTTGAGCAATTTCGAAAGAATATCATCACCTTCAAGCACAGCGCTTTACAGACATTGGAAGAGTTTCACATTTCTGGTCTTGGCACAATCTAATTTCACCTCCTATACCATCTCTTCAATGATATTAGTTGCCTTAGAAATATAACCTACTATGATGCTGGCGTTTATAGGCATGCTCATCTAGTTTTCAAAACACACTGCAGCAATTCCTCCCAACGAACTTTGACAGCCGCGTCAGAGACCGTTCTATCAATCGATCATCATCACATTCAGAAGCAATGAAGAGAAGACTACAAAAACGTCTTCTCTCATGGATTATCTACATCTTCAATCCGCGCTCTCCAAAACTTTTGAAGAGATCGTTGCAGTGCTCTATTTTCGGACCTCAAAGATGTAGAGAGCATCATATATGTGGAAACGGAGTCCTTTCAATCCATTGTATCCAGCAACATATTATAACTTTTCAGCTATGAAACTATCTTTATCCTGTCACAAATCTGGGACGCAGCCCTCACCCTTTTTTGAAACTCATAAAGGAATCGCTCTCCGAGCAGAACACCAGTTTCTGTGCTAGAGATATCACCTTATCCTTTGTCAATTCTTCTAGTATCACTGGTTGGGCTTTCCCTTCATTCGACATCTACGAGGTGGAAACGAACACTATTTCCCTGGCAAACACGCACCCCCCACAGTATAACTCAATTTAAATGGTTTGTGTACGCCACGGTGAGCACCTTGGCGGCCATGGCACTTTCGGCACGCAGGCACCCCAAATCCAATGTAATATACATTTCAGGTTCTTAAAACAAGGGTTATAATACCAAATGGTCGTGGTATGAAACCGGTACATGTCCCAGGGTTCGGAATAGCTATGGTGGCAACCCGTCACCTTCGTGTTCAAAAGGACACTCGTGCGCTTATATCCTGTGATTTTCGAACGAACGATTGTCACAGAATTGTATATCTGGGAAGAAACAGAGAGTGTACTCTATTTTTGCACATAGCGTTGGAAGCAGCTGCCGAAAGCGGGGATGTCCATCGTAAGTCGTGCGTATAAGGTTGTGAACACTAAGCTGCCTTCCTTCTTATCCCTGAGTACTCAGCGCAGTTTGATTTCATCGCTCGAATTGCCGAAGAGAATTTCGCGTACGAAGGGCTCTGGAGGCAAAACGAAAGCGTCTAAATCGAATCGTGCTGCTCCTATGCAGAATGTTGCGTCTGCAATTTGCCCTGCTATGTGAGTGAAATTTATGATGGGGCTGACGAAGGTAAAAGTCGATGATGTTGTTGCCGCTACATCAATTGGGACAGAAAGAGAAGGTATGAATACCAGGCTTCATGGTTCAGCTCTGGGCAAAGGGTTGGTAGTGATTGGAATTTGTAATATCACCGTTGACGGCAGGCTGCCGTATCCCTATGACTTTGGAGGCATACATGCCCCTCCTGGGACTTGAGGGGCAATGCTGAGGGCGTGGACGCATGCATAGGAGCTGAAGATGATGCCTCCCAAAGCGGAACCGAGAAGAGTTGAGGTACAACCAGGCCCAGCTCCTCAGCCACGCATGTTTCTTGATCGAGGGCCATCTCTACAACCTCGAAGGAAGTCGAGGATAACTCAAGGGCCACTGAAGATACAGGGTGCTTATTCTGTTTCTGATCCTTCCTCACCAACGACTTTTTCCGTCCCGACCCCTCCCTTGACGCCTCCCACTCCTTCGCTGCGACCCGTTTCTTCCTCACCACCCCGCTCCTTTTTCAAAACCTGCTCATTCATCACCAGAGAATTTTCAGAAGCCTGATGCGAAGGACGTCATCAAAATGTGCAAGGATCCAATGTTGAAGATGTCGACGATAGACATGGGATACCACACCCAAAAGACAGTGTTCATCGATATCTAGAAGATTAGGATACCGGACCAGACTGCCCACGGGATGAGCGAAAGCCACAAGCAGAAATTTGCGGATATCTTTAAGAAACGCGGGCTTCTTGGAGCTCTTGGTCTCATGAGTGTGGCTGTGGCTGAAAAAGTGGCAAGTACTGTTAATGAATAGGATGTGGTAGTCGTGGAATGCGTGTTGGTGGACCGGCCTTATGATGTTATAGCTCCGCTGTACCTTTTGAATTACAATAAGGTACGTTGGAAGAATATCACAAACGAAGTGAGTGTAATTATGTGGAGCGGAATCGATGAGAAAAAGATCACGGAGAGTGAAATTATGTGGGTCGGGGCCCTTTTCAATGAAAGAATTGAAGCCATGCCAAGGATGAGATTCGTGGACAAGGTGCATTCGGCTGTGAGTTGAATAAAAACTCTTAAACAAGAACACTGAGTTTCCCCGCGGGATAAAACATCTGCCGAAATGGAAAATCGCTTCAACAGTACTCGTTTCGTTTCCGGGGTTGAAAAGGAACAGTATTCTCGCTATGGCAATATAGCGTTAAAACTGAATAACACCGAATGGATGCTTGAGAAGTTTGAATAAATGTGCGAGAAAGAGACCAAGATAGTTCTGACTCACCTCCAGCATCCTCAGCTCTTCCAATTGGACGGCCAAAAGTTTGGGTATGCAATGGAATGAATAAGGCTCCTGGTGCGGAAAGTTCGGAGAACGCAATGATAGAGTATATTCGAAGAAGCCCGTACATATTTATTCGGGAGAGTTCTGGGAGTGTATGCTGCAGCACTAATGGTCGGGGCTGACAGAGAGAAAATTATGGACGATTTCTTCTAAGAGTCCTTCAACCCTTCTACGGAAAATGAACACAGTATTTCTGTGTCTGAATTCGAATTCGGACAGGTTTGCTGATCCGCTGGTTCTACCTCGCCGGGCCCTAATGACTGATTCCATCAAGAGATCAGCGAAAGCCCTGAAGATGAAGCTTGGAGGTCTCTTTGGAATGGAGAGGTTTTGTGTCCCCCTCTGTTCCTCGTGCTCTCTCTACCGCTGTTGCTCCATTGTATGACCCAGCACCAATCGTTGTCCCAGTTCCACCCCAAACTGCGGATAAAACTGTAATCACAGGTGGGCGGAGGAGCAAAATGAAGAGCACTGACGTGAACTGTGCCGATCCAGAGAGAGATAAAAGCAAGGGTGTCAAAGGGAAGAGAATAGAGGAAGAAAAAGATTTTGTTTAATATACCAACCCGGTGAAGAGAAGGATGGTATTTCTTTTAACAGAAATGGTGGGATTCTTTTAGAAGATAGACGTTAATGAGTTGCTGGATGAGATGAAGGAAAAGGTGCTTAAGACCAAGAAGGGTTCGCTTTGTCGCCGAGTCAATGTTGTTGACTAAATCTTGCTCTAAATGTGATGAGTGTCATGCAGATGATCTATAAAACACTCCCGACCGGTTCCACTTTGACATTCATAAACATCCAAATCATTGTGCAGTTTGCATTCTGAACAATCAAATTTGGATTTGTAAGTGGTCTTGCAGACTTAGCATCGTCCATGATATGTTTGATACGTCAGAGAACAATCCAATTTCCTTCTTTTTCGATTGGTCTCCATTTAATGAATGCCGGTACCAGCCATATATGGGGTTTCTATTTCATCATCCTCCTCACATTTTCTTTTCATAGTTCGAATAGCATCCTAGTTGTTATCTATTATTCCGTCAGCTTGATTAAAATAGAAATTATGCGGTGTAAGATTCAATCTGTTTCCGTATGCACCCTTGTAAAGATTCCAAGCATCAACCACGCAAATTGCCAGCAAAGAAGTATTCACTCTAAATGACCATTCTTTCACTTCAAACTTCTTTTGCATATTCAGATCATCTCGAAGTGACCTATTATGACTATCAACTCTTGAACAACAAGAATAGTACTCCTCACAAACTTTTGGAATAGCAATGGAAAGCGGAATTTTCTTTGTTATTCCATCAGTGGTCCTCCATCTTTCACGAGAAATGGGAGTTCCTGGTTGGGTACTGCTACAAGTGCTGATGAAATATCTCCTCTCGCGGTCCACCCAGAGCACATACGTCATCTTCCGATCCAATTCAGGCAGTCCCGAGACCATTGACACGTGCTGGCCTTGTGCCGTCATCGTAAGTTCGGAAAGATGTTTCACAGGAAACCTTCTGGTGGCTGTTTTTACCACCCCATTAAGTCGCATTCTTCGTTTCAAAAGTTCTTCAGCGGTTTCCACAGATGCAAAATATGAATCGGCACAAACGATTCGATCAGTGGCGAACCAATTTTCAAGAAGTCTTATTAAAACAGCTGTTCCATGTGCATGTTCTGATTCAAAAGGCTGTACATCTTGTTGCGTAGCTCCCATTGTGATTTCTATTTTGAGAATAATATTTCTTCTTCCACAACACACTGTCTTTAATTCACAACCATTTTCAGGTTTCCTATCAAGAGCAGTGTAGATTGGAAGTCCAATTTCAATCCAGTTCCCTCCAAGTCCATACAAACGTGAGATACTTTCGTCCACGCACAAAGTGTGTGAAGGAGTTACTAACACTTTTGGATGGTCATTTATAGCTTTCAAAAACTCAGAAACGCATGACCACCTGCATTCTTCTGATTTTTGATCGTTTTCAGAGCCACTGAAAACCATGAATTGCCTTATATGTTCAAACCATTTTCGTGACATGATCTTTCCGAGCTGCGGAGATTCGATATATTTAGAAAATGTGTCTTTAGACCAAAGCGATCTGCTATTTGAAAACTCGAAGCGTGTCATTAACACCATCAAACCGAAAAACTTCAAAATTTCACCTCCTGTAGTCTGCTTTAGGCCTTTTTCTTCCTGTCGAGAGTTGGTAGATCGAACTATTTTTTCCAAATGAGCTACAGGAAACATCCACATGAATGAATCGTATGGAGAGAGTCCCGAAGGTGCATGAATGGCGGAGATAAACTCTCCAACAGGGTCCGTGACTTTCCATTGATGCCTTTGCACTGGACCATTCAGAGTCAAGGATACATTTTCAGGTCTCCATTTCGTCGAATGAACTTCCACAAAGCTGTGTTGCGTGTCATTGTTTTTCACAGTAGGAGGGCTCAACGGATTCATTTTGTGACAGTGCTCGCCAACCGTGACAGTATACTGCCCTTCGTTGTTTGAAACTTCAGTAGTAATAGCAACACCATTTTTCTCCACGTTGGAATTGATGGCATCTTGAGCAGTTTCCTGAACCGTGACATGATCTCCGGCTTTTATATTGCAAAGTTTGAGAGTGCATACTTTCTTGCGACCAGGTAGCTCGAAGTTTATCGTGACAAAAGTGTGTCTCCGATTATTTTTGACAACAACGTCCACTTTTGTAACACTTCCGCGTACCAGTTTCTTCTTCCATTGCGTGCCAAAGAAGCGTTTACAGTCGCTATCTGATGCGGTGAGATGTGCTCGGGTGTGTACTCTGTTTCCCACTACACAACGGGGATCCATGGATGATGACATATTATATAAATTATGATAGAATGAAGTAAAGATGATGTTGTTTAAAGATTGTGGACGATCTTTCGTGATCTTTGAGGTTGACGCCAAATAAGAAGGGAGTGTTGACAACATCTAGGCACAAAAATTTAAGGAAATTAACAAAGATTAAAAAATTTATCGATGTTGTAATTTTGGCTTCATATGAGGCCAGTGGTCGTATAGATACTAGCACTGTGGGTTCTAGGGGAAGTGGAAACGACATTCCAAAAAAATTAAAAATTTTAAACTGCAACCGGTGTGAACTAGTACGAACCTCAATTTCACTAGACTTTTCAGGATTTTGCGCTCCACCACAGCTATCGAGCACAGTAAACTTTCATTTCGAGAACACAGACATATCCATCCTGGGTTATCAAAAGAACTACTACCGCAGTTGGCGTGTCATTTTTTTCGTAACGTATTCTAACTCCTCTATTGGGGTTTTTTATTTCGTTTCGATTTGCTCCCGTGCCTTACGCCTCATTCTCCAGCACTCAATGACGCTCATTTTCCTTTTGCTTGTCTCTCCACTCTTGTTTCTGACCCTCCCTTGTTGCACACACACAATTATACTTACCCCTTACACTTCAATCTCCCCGCTTGTTGTGCAGGTCTGAATGGAGCTTTAACCCCGACTTCGACTTGCATTCCCGGAGAGGCACTGCTGCTATGCTACCCGCCAGAAGGAAAGATACCGAGCGTATTAGTGTTGTGTGGTCTCCGAACGTTGCACCGTAACTTCTGCCGAAGCCATAAACCATACAGATTTCCGACGTTCAAGGTTCTTGGAGTCAAAATATTCTCGATTACAGTTCCAAACTGAAGATTTCCTTAGTCTCAATCAGTTAGTCTGTCAGTTAGAGATTTTTCCTATGGAATATGTCATCAATTACGGATAACCTGGTGTAGAATTTCAAGCCCAATAAGATGTATGAACTACCAGAAAGGAGATGCCCGAAAAATGAGTTCAGAAAAACTTTCATTCTTGACCCAATCAGGAACGCTTTTGACGAATGGTTTTTGGATGGGAAAACTGCACCTTCTCGCGTGTTTCTCATGAAACTACCAAAATGTAACATTTTAACCTTAGAACCCATTTTAATTTAGTTATGTAGAGATCCACTCAGATCAGCCGTTCTTGGTTACTCCAACACTTTATCTGACATTCTAATCATCGGTACCGTCTCTTTTGGGCTCGTTATAAGGGTTTCTGTTACTTTGTAAGGTTTCAATTTTGGGTCAAATAAGGTTATAGTTCGAGTCCCAAAGATTTGGAAAAATAACGTTTGTATACCGTTGCAGTGCCTTCTTCGAAGACATTCCTCACGGATCAAAAGCAAAACCACCAACGGTAAAGGCCTCCACGTCACCGCATCGATCTTAATGGAGACCATGGTTCCCAAAAAGCCCTTTCTCGACCGTTTCTTCGTTGTCCGGGTTCTAGATATGCTAATCATAGGGACGAAGAACCAACAAGGCAAGACAAAAAGTAAAAAAGTCTGCAAAGATTCACGACTTGATAATGAACCCTTCTAGTCCAGGATAAATTGGAACAGCTTTCTATTTCGATCGGGCTCTGGAGATCCACGATCCACCAGTTTAAACACAATTTTAATTAGCGGGTAAAAAAGCTTCTCCCAACGCTACGACGAAGTTGGCCGCCGGTTGTTTGCTTTTCAAGGTAGCGAAAAAAACTTTTTTCCTCCCCCCGTGCGTGCTTCTCTGATACCGTCCCAGGGCGATGTAGAACATCATCCGGTTTCCTAAGTACCGCGAAAGGCTAAAACTCAACGTTATCCAACAGGTCTGGTCACCAACTGAATAATCAAAGACGAAATCATGCGTACCCGCAAGTCCAGAAACCACATCGTTCATCTGTAACAGCGCCCGTGCAGCATTCTGGGCGTTGTTGCCCTTTTATTTGTTCTTAACTTCATCCAATTTACATTGAGCTTTCGATATTTTCAACTTTTCATTGGAGTTCAGAGAGGTTTCAGAACAGTTGTGAAATGTCTTCGAGGGTTCTGCGCTTTCGTTCGACGCTTCGAACTTCTGCAGTGTGGTTTTAGTTGGACCTGCACTACATACAACGTTGGAATTGCTTTTCTTCTTCTGCACAGTCTTCAAAATTTCTTGAGCTTCGTAACTTTGATTTTCATCCTGTAGTATCCGCTCTAACGGAGAGAGCAGACACCTGCGACAGCGTTCGGACTGCCGATGGGTCGCTTGCGGCGAAAGAAAAGGGGTGGTAGAGCTACAACACCAGCGAGCTGGAAGTGGGGTGTAAGGCCACTACACGCCAGCGCGGGTGAACAGTGCAACTGTAAAACGTTGATGGAACTTAGGTACGAGAAGGCTCGTAAAGTGGTTGGGGGCTGAATATCTATTATAGCTCTTCCGGATCTCCGGTTAAGGAATCCTAAGCGAGGAACAGAATAGTCATGATGCCCATGTTGTCTCCTTTACTTGGAGTCGGCGCTCACCTCTGGTGCACTATATACTGTGTACCAGGGTTAGTGCCAAATAAATATATAAATATTACCCAGTGGTCAGCCACTTAGCCAAACCACTGTATGGGTATGGTCCCTAATGGACGTCTAGCTACAAAGGGTAGTAAAACCAGCCACGTGGATCGCCACTACATGCGCCGTTGCAAGCCACTCCACTCGTGATACCACGTGTCCCACTAAGACATTCTGCCTCTAGGCATCCTACGCGGTGTGCCGTTTCATATCACAAGTTTGATGACATCACTCACTTATGAGTTCCAACCGCGACTTCGCGAAAAACCAACATATCGGATTCCCCGACATAGTAGAATACTACATGTTCTTCTATATCTGTGGGGATATACGCCACAATGGTGAAATCTTCAAAGATACACTTCTGACGAAGAGGTTGGGAAAGAAATGAACAGGTAGTGCGGAGGAGGTAGGACGTGACAGAGGTTAGCTTCAAAGATGTAGACAATTTCTCGGTAAATAGCTGGAGTAAACCTACAAAGAACTCAATCCTACTGTATTCACGGTGTGCCACACATCTTCAGTGTCGGAGCGGGACATAACCAGATCTTGAAGACGACGGCAGAGGTCTCATGTGAGGCGGGCAGACATGGGGTGAGAGGAAGCTGCGGTGGGTACGCGGCGAACCTGTGATAAAGAGTAAAAGAAGGTATTCTGGTTGTTAGCCAGGTGAAGCTGTTGGAAAAGTACTTTCAGGGGGTCGTTTGTGTAGAAGGCGGCACGGAACGTACTGCGTTGCGAAGTAACGAAGCGCTTCTCGAAACCATCTTCAGTTGCATATCGTTCAAATATGGAGTGCTTGAGCTCCATTCATCGCTTTGAAGAGGCATTTGTTTCATTGAAACGTGTTTGGGAGAAACGAGGGTTAAGTACAAAGGGGATAAGCTCGTCAGCAGCCTTGTGTCCAATTTTTGGAGCGACGAACGCAAAACAAACGACGAGATAGTCCATATGATGTTCTTGGAGCGAAGGGTTAGACGGAGACGGCGAGGATGACGGAATGCAGACGAATAGGTGTGGTGTGCGGGGGGGTGAAGTGCTTGCATCATTTGGAATTAGCAGCGTGTCGACAGGCGGGGGGAGGAGGAATCTAGTAAGAAGTTTGAAAGACGTGCGTTCTCAGTGTGCTGCAATAAAACGAAAGGGGAATATGCATGAAACAAGATTAGGTTTGTTTTTGGGCGTTTTGAGCGGCGCTAGGGAGGTTGAGAGGCACCAAGTTGGCTAAAAGAGGAAGCTCTCTTCTATAGAGAGTTCCTAATGTGCTGGCGAAGGGATAGGATGCCTCTCGCCTTGTACGGGCAGCGCAGTGTGTAGCAGTAGTACATAATGAGAGCCGGCAAAGTATCAGAAGAGAGAAAGGGGTGGGCTTAATGAAGAAAGATGGAGAAAATCTAATTGAAAAACTTCTCAAACTAAACATGATGCAGTCGCATATGAAGACGGAAGACAGCTTAAAATGGAGGTAACTTGTTTTCTCACAAGATGCGAAGCAAAGTGAAACTCCAATTTCTGGAAAATCGCTGCTTTACAGGTCAGTTTGGGGCTCCGCGTTTTCTTTTCAAAAGTTTCCAAGGGATTCTATTCGTAGCACCCATGACGGATTGATCGCCGAAAAAATCTTCAAAAACCAACTTTTGGGGTTTGAACACACTGAAATCGATTCCATGAATGTTTAGAAGAATCTTTGTGCACGCATCTTTTTCGGCGACAATCTCCTTCTGACGCAACGTAATGTGGTCATAACTGTAATTAGCAAGCCTCAATCGCTCTATGAATGTATTTTTACAAGTTTTGGGCTTGAAACGGTCGAAGGCGTGCATTTTGTTTTCAATTGCTGCTCCCAGTAATATAGGAGCAAACGCAACACGCGGCGCCAAATCCTCCTTGTGTTATTTTGCATCTCTTCGTAAAAACGATTGAGGAGAAGTACCGTTCGCCTCTATCTTACCTTCGTTAGTCTTTGGATTTTTTTTCTTAGGATCTTTTCATTGTGTTTTACTCCATATCTTCGGGATATCTCTGTTCATCTGCCTCTGAACTTTAATTTCCTCGCGCCTTTTTTGCGTTCTGTTATTTAGTCTCCTTTCTATATCTAGAGGGGTCTTTCATCCTCGGTACGCTTCTTGTGCTCTTTTGCCGAGGCTCTCTTGCGAAACGTCTTTTCGAATGCCTTCTTTTCTTCTTTTTCTGCAATGGCCATTCGTCTTTGAATGGTCTCTCCAAATGTGAGGTACACTGCGGGGGTCCCTTCGCAACAGTTGTACGGCCATTCTCTTTGTCGTCATCTGGAAAAAACATTTTCTTATTCGATGTCAAATTGACAATAATTCGCTCAGCTGTGCTACTCTTTCCGATTAGTTGTTCGAACTTCAAACGCTTGACTAAAGCAGACCCTTTCTCCTGTATAAGTTTAACCAAAGTTCACCCGAACTTTTCGTCAGTAATGCGCTGAACATCCCTTTTCCCCTCGATTAGTTCATGATGGCTGCTTTCCCACTTCTGCTCAGCCCATTACTTGAAACGATGATCCGCAAGCCGAAGTCCTGTGTTATGGAAGGCCTATTCAACGACGGATTTTTTGAGAGCTTTATAGCGTGCAACGCCAAGCCTTAACTTGTTGGTCATATCGGTGAAATCAATACCGGTTTTTCTACAAAAAAATTTTACGCATTGCTTTGGAGGTCTTCTTGAATACATGGTTCACAGTGTTTTCATTTGCCAATAAGAAATGCTAAGTATTGAGCGGCCCTCTGACGATCTCCCTACTTTATAGCTTGGTCTAATAGAGCCACTCAAACCCGATGGGCGACTTATGAACGTCGAATACAAATAGCAATTTAGTTTCTTGCCGCACGTATTGCTCAGCATGGAGTTTGAAAGGACTCATGATGAACGGAATCACCTCTTTAGTTGTTGACCGGTTTTCTGTGCCTGACTGAAAGGATTCCACTGGGTACCATTCGTCCAGAGTCAACCAATGCGACAGCCCATGTTCATCATTAAAAATATTCTCCAGCAGAGAGGTAAAACAGAGCTGCATCACGCGTTTCCCACCGAATATAAAGAACGAAGGAAAGACATGACCAGCCGTAGACGTCATGAAAACAGCGGTGAGATACTTTCCCGGCTTCGTTGAGCCTTTCTTAAAGCCCATGTGGTTCGTACGTGACGAAAAAACGCTTTCGCAACCCTTTCTCGGTCGCTAACGACGTCGGTTTCATTCATATTACAAATACAGTTTGGATCATTAAGTATGCCCAGATTATCTGATTGTCATGCAATAAGATCGTCTCGAATCGTCTTTATTTGATTGGGATCTTCCGCAAAAAGCTCTATCGCCTTATTTTGTTCGAACTTGAGGTAGGCTATTTCCCTGTGCCTTGATCGAAATGAGCGGACCAAGGCATCGGACGGGACTCCGTTTACTAACGTTTGCCGACCGTAACCTGCAATTTGTTCTGTTATTCCTTTTGTTGTGTTCTCACTTGCTGCAAATTCTCTTTTTGAAACTTTTTGAAAGCGACAGACAATATGCTTCTCTTCGCAGTTGGTCAAAACGGAGAGTTTTCTACGACGAATGCTCTCGAAATTGTCATTGTACTTAATCTCAAACTCCGCTGCCTTAGTAATATTTGGTTTGATATGGCAAACGGTGCCGTTGGAGAGCACGGTATTGTTGGAAATGGTTCCAATTGGCGTCATACGGTGGAGTAGTTCGATGAATTTGGATCGTTGTTGACGTACTTTTTATTCTTTTCTTTGCGGTTACGATGCTCTCTGTTCTGTTTTATCATAAACTTTCCCATGATATTTAGTAAAAAGGGGACGTTCTGGGCAGAGACGGTTGAGGTTCAGAGGACGTTCCTCGACACCCGACAAAACTTGATTGTGTCTGAAACATTGTAAATGACTGTAGGACAGACGCAGAATTGAATTCAAACTGAGATGTTCGACATTATAACGCGCTTTTGTTGTGAAATACCATATCCCTAGAGAGGCAGTTGTACTCTTTCTTGACACATAGAGGAAGCGAGATCATTGTGGTGCATGCTGACAATCGATAGGAAACTAAAGACACCGAGAGACTACCGAACATACCATGTAAAGTGTTTTATTTGGTTACTCGTACGTGTGCTTCAGTTTACACTGCGCCTCACTTTGACCCCACGGGGATGAGAGCCTTTCCTGCCTATTTCTTTCGCCAGAGACTTTGTGGCACACTACGCCAAGGCAAAAGAACGCTCGGAATTTCTATGGTCTCCTCTCCTTCCCTACAGCGACAGGCTGCACCAACTGTCCTATTATAGAGACCGTACGCCTCCTAGAAATGCGCAAAATTGGGCATTAGTTGGAAGGTTTGCCAATGCCAAATTTTCGAAGCGTATTTCATTTACACATAAGTATTCAGACTCGTACGCTTGCCATAATTGGTGTGGAATCGGGATTATTTCTCTCAGAAAGTTCACGGTACGCCTTTCAGCGACCATCGTGGCGTCGCAGTCCACCTTCACGCGCACGCCCTGCCGCGTTCGCGATCACTCATTTGGAGTAGTTGTACGGAATCTTTGGAAACGGCGTCACAACGCACCCAGGTCCAGTTTTCTGGCTCCAAGCGTCTGGCTATTTCTCGCTTAATGGGTTTAACGTATTTTAGACAAGCAAGATCGCTTCCTTTCCCGCGGTATCCGCATTTCAAACAGCGAATTTGCGTCTAACATAAATAGGTTTGGGGAGCAAGACTGTTTCTACAACTTCCACTTCATGCGCGGCGATATCGAGCGAATTGTGCGGGCTGTAGCTTAGCAATGTGCCAAAACGCATACGAGCCGTAACCAACACAGCGTGACACTTTTCTTAGCGACATGCCTCGTGTTGCGCCGCATGTCCTCCCCTGCAAGATGGTCGGACCTGGAGCTCATGTTCTACAAGTAAAGGCCTCATTTATCAAAGATATACTAGGAGGCGATGGAGTTTTTGTTGGAGGCTAATAAAACGGTTGTTTACAGCATATCGATGCCCTTCATGCAAGAACGTGCGGCGAAGTACGCTCATGCAATCTACGACAAGGGCATGCACTTCCTAACTGCGTCGCTTCATATGGGAGAGGGTGATTGGTATTGCTCGTCCGAAAAGACATAGGGGAGAGCATGTTATGTACAACGGGCATAAAAGCAAACATGCTCACAAATAGCTGGCTGTAAACACTCCTGAGGAGTTTATTCCACATGCTTGCGGCCCAATAGAAAGACGTCGGCACGAATGAACGTTGTAAGTTAGGAGTGAATTGGATGATGCCTTTTCTTCTATATTTCAGGTGGTGGACACAAGGTATTGCAGCTATGAAGATTCAGGGTACAACTGCCGTTAGTATTTAGAGGTCCCCTTCCAAAGAGCGTCGTTAAACGTGTATCGCAATGACTGTTGGGTCAGCGTACGGGTTTCGACCGGTGGTAGCATGGTAGAGCGGGTCCTAAGGTTCGAATCCTTGACGGTTGCACTCCAAAAGTACTTGGTGCAATGGACTGGCTTTTACTGCGTAATCCTACATGTTGAAGCAACGGAAACGATGGCTTGAAGACCAAAGGGTGAAATCCATATACCAAAGGGGAATATCTAGTATCCTAACGGTGCCTACCCTACTCTAAGTGAGAAGCGTCACTCGAGCCAAGTAAATAGTACTGGCGAGGCGCTGGGATCTCCCTGACACTGTAATGCTAATCTATTACACTAATTAAAATAAATTAATAATCTACATGAGTCCACCTGAGGTCGATTCGTCCACGTGTCATCTGCAAGATCCTTCAGGGCCCGGCAGCTTACAGGGCTGAACCGTTATCATCGCTCCTTCACAAAACGCAGCTCAGAAATGGTTCAACATGGCCATGTCTTCGACAAGGATTACCGTGTAGTGAATATTTAATGAGATCAAGATGGTTTTTATTATCGTGGATTTCAAGCGCGAGATTAGGTTATTTGAGAGCACGATCGGATTGAATTTTCTCTACTGCATGTTCTTGAGCAACTGTCGCAATTGCATCTATCCCAACCAGATACCGCACTACTTTGCATGCCCACCTCCATCGCTCGAGGAATAATTATTCATGCACAGAGAACATTAAGATGGCCGAGCGGAGGTTGCGAGGACCACGTCAACGAATGAGAGCTTGCGAGCTTTAACGCGGACGGCGTCCGCAGAAACGCTCCGCGAGGAGAAAATTGCGCTTCTCTGTAGCGAATCCGCAGACTCCAAGTGCCAAAAACCACCGCAACGCATAAAAAACTTACTTCTGCTGAGACTGGAAAGAGCCTCGGAAAGCCTGTAGTTTCTTGATATCTATCCGTCTGTTCTTCTTTCGCTCCAACCCACGCTGTTCTAAGATCTTACGTCGCTTTTGTCCCTTAATTTGAACGTATGACGCTCGAACTCCAGCTAATCATGCTCCCAGTCAATGCGGCCAAATGCTGCTTTCGGAGCGGGTCACTAAACGCTGAAAGCTCTACTTTCCTACCAATACTTTGTACCTTCCTGCACTTCTTGCGGTTCTTAGAACTACCATCCGAGTCACTGCCTGAATCTTTATCGTTGTTCTTTTAATCGGGTGAGAGTGTACTGTTGTAGGATATGGAAGCGGCGATAAGAGACTTCTCTATGCGAGACTTCAGTTTCTGTTTTTTGGAAACCTTCTCTTTATTCTCACTCTTCTCTCGCTTGAGATCCTTCTCAGCTTCACGAATTTTTTCAAGAAGCTCGTTGAGCTTGCTTAGTTAACCCCCATTTATTCTGTTACGCAAATTTGTAAGTCAATTTTCTTTCGAAGCAGCTTCTTGTACACGAGTGTAACGATTTTCGGAACTGTTTCTAAATGACCTGGCAGGATATGTTTTTGTTAGAATTTCAGCGCGTAGCTACTGCTTCATAACAAGAGCGCGTTTGTCTATAAGCAGGTATGTACGCATTAGCAGCCCCCACCTTCTGTACAATTACAAGATCCTCCACAGGCGTACACTTCGGACGACAGCCGCTATTGTTGCGACGTTTGCCACCATGCATAGACGATGCCGCAACGGAGATTGCGTTCGATGGAGTAATATCCTGCGCAGCCTGAACAGTTTTATGATCAATACCTGTTTGCACGGGGTTGATGGACGCAGGCATACAAGGCCGGGCATCGAGTGAATGTTTCATAGAAGAGGACGAGACATTGTCGCTGGAAATAGCAAGGGATAAGGTTATGGGTTGGGGTTGTGAGGGATGCGGGACAAAGGCTACACAAAGGCTGCTGGTGATGTATATACCTTCCAGCCAAACTCAATTCCTCACGGCTTTGCAACTTCGTCACCAACTCGTGACAAAACGGACACAACTCAGCCCAGTTTGTCACGAGCCGGAGACAGAATTCTGCAAGGGTGCTAACACTGTCAATTTAATTCGTAACATGCTGCAGTTGTGTGACTGTTGAGGGCGTCTCGCAAGAGAAGGATGTAGAATTACAACATGCAATCTGTTTAAAGTAGTTGCTTAGGTTGCACTACAATTACAAGTAGCGATCGTTAAATAGACAAGAAATAGAATATTATATTTGAATTAGTAATCTAATCTAGAAGACGTTTAATTAGAATGATGCTGCTGTTTTGGCGCAGTAAAGATACACGCCAATATTCCAGCCACTATAAAAGAGCTAGGAAAGAGAGAAATACTTCTCTTGTCCGACAAAAATCTATCCAAACAACCTTCAACCTCTTGAAACTCAACTTTTCCATCAGCATCACCGTCATTCCCCTCCGTCTTGTTTTTATTGCGCTTTCTACGCCACTTTCGCGGATTCCGCTGCACTGCGGTTTCTACACCGCCTACGCCGAATCGTCTTTTGCACAAAAGTGGCTCACATCCGCAGGCGCACGGTCACCGATGACACATGCTCCGTTGGACCGGAACCAGAATTAGACATTTAGACGCCAGCACGCACACGCGCATATACAGCTGTTTTGTATGGAACAGCACAAAAAAGAACAAATGTGAGTTACTATAACAAATACTTTGAGAACAACAGATTGTTGGGGGGCAATCAAATCTTTAGTTATAAAAAGTGACAAAATCAATCCTCCATCAGGGAGCAGGCGGAGAGAGAAAGACGTAAACTGAATCAACCCGTGTAGTCCACAACACTGGTCTTACTGGCGACTACTCCAGAATGCCCTGTCCTGGAAATAACTCTGAAAGGTATCGCTTTCTATGATGATAATTCCGGACATCCGTCCTGAAAGAACAGGTAGTGAGAACGTAGCTTGCGCTGAGTACTCCGAACTCTTTGAGTTCTGAACTAACAGGTACACCCAGTGACTGCAAATAATGTAAGCGTGAAAAGAATGTGGGTACAGCAAATACTGTGGCCCACGTCAATTCCAGTTGATTTAAAATCTCTTTATGAAACAAATACTGTGGGTGCTATGAGCTTCTGCATAACGGTTATCAATATGACTGTAACGTTTCTCAATTCGCGCGAAATTTATGATGAATTCAAACGTTATGACTCTCTTCATTTCCTTTATTCCCACCAAAACAACAGCGCATTCTCATATAAGTCTCCCAACTGCTCTCAGATTCATTTCATTGCCTTAGAATACCAAAAGAGTAATGTCTGCTCCTATTACCAGTGGTTCTCCCATTATAGCGGCGTTTAGCCGCAGTCGGGCACTCTCTATTGTCCCGCAACAAGCCCCCGTAGAAACCAACACCGGAAGTGATTCCAATTTCACCGACCTACAAAAAGGTACTGAACTTTCCGAGTCCTTGAACAAAATTACCCATAAGACACACAACGTTCTCCGTATTTCAGATAGATTCAAAATTTCGGCGTGCATGAAAAACGAAGCAAACGAAAAAGGACCTAAACGCGTCATCCCTAATCAGTTAAGCACTTCCCTGCAATTTTTAGGAGCAACACGAAAGCAAATCTCCAGAAAGCAAGCCGCATATGGAAAGATCGACATCAATATTTGAACGAAGATGGCTTTTCTCAATACCGAGGAGTGATTATGTCGATTACACGCTCCACTTCCTATGGAATGCCACGCACATATCTCAAAGCACGCAGTGGAAGAGGCAGGAAATTTAGGCCGTGCTTTGAAGCTTGAAACTCCGATATGGTGCATGAATTTGATCGATTGGCCAAGCTTGGAGTTAATTTTAACTGGAAGACACTCCAAAGTGTTGCCATTTCCTGAGTTGAAAAGTCCACAGCAACTTCTTATCACCGCCATATGATGGACGGCAACAAACAGAGTATTCTGTCATAATGCATCACGAAAAGATGGATTCAAAATTTCAAAGATCACCAACGAATTGTACGCCGTCACAAAACAGGAAAAAACCTTCTCTCACCGGAAAAGGAGGACTTCATTCACAAAAAAGAGGCTTATCAACTCGGTGTTCTAAATGGAGAGCTCAATGAAGATGATATTGAGAACGCTGATGATTGTTATCAACGTTAATAACGCTAAAAAGTTCGACTTCAGCGGTGATATGGGTTTCCAAAGGGCTAATATAGTGTTAAGTGAAGAAGGTATGACAATGGTTATGCGTATTAGCGGAGGACGTGACACGAAGATCGAGCCGGTCTTCGTGGGTTTTCAGAACAAAAACAGAAGTTACCAAATTAGTGGAGTATCAGACAATATTCATGAATTTTCTTACCGCAGCGGCCTAAATAGTTGGATGCAAACAATGTTTATGCCAAAATGGTTGTTGGAAAAGAAAATAATGAAACCATTACCCCATGGAAGGAAAAAGAGGTTGTTCGTTGACAACTGCAGCGGTCATAATCCCCCCCTGGTTTATTCTCCACGCGTCGCAGAAGATAAAAACAGAGCTCAGAAACTTTTTGAAGATTTTCACGCACTTCGTGCGACTTAAAGGCTCATTTATTATAAAGAAGATCAAAAAAGCATGGAGAAGTCATTTGAAAAAGTATAAGATGAACATGAATCTTAGTCAAAAGTGGTCGGGCTCTGGAAAAATTATTCAATCCCGGGAAGAGTTATTTTTTGAGATTGGCGGTACTGGCTATTTGAAATGTGAACAGACAGCGTGATATAGATGGATTGAGTTACGAAAAGAAGGCTATGAATCTCGCAGGTATGGCGTTGAATGTAAACGGCAGATGGGAGGAACAGCAGCTCTTTCCACAGCTCCAGGAGATCATTGAGAAGCACAGAAATCATTTTGAGGGAGCTCCGGTGGATGTGATTGTGTAGTGAACGTTACGCCACCAAAAGAGGGTCCTGGAGCATGGTGAGAAACCCACATTTTTTTGGTCTTGCTATTTTAATGTGGCCCACATTAAATGATTCTGTACCACGATTAGTGTGGTACCACAATTGATGTGGTCCACTGTAATATTGGTTGCTTTGTTGTCAAAAGTGCTACCAAAATTGGTGCGGCCTACATTATTTGAAGTTACTTGGTGTAGACTACCAGATTGCAGTGCTGATCCTCAACATCCACACGTATTAAATTAAAATATGATGAGAACACCACACTGTAGTTGATCCATTTCTTCAACTTTATCTGAGATCGCTGTGCAATGCTTGAGAAATTCCAAACCCGCACCGGCGACGCAGGCGTGCCGTTCGCCTTGCCTGTCCGCGCATGTGTCAAGTTTTCATTCAGGAAGCAGCAACAAGTAACTCGTGAACAAATGTGTCCGCCACAATTAAACGAGTTTGGACGGGACACTGATTTCAGACACTTCAATCTCGCTCGAAGCACACGCAGCGAAAGGTTTCTCATCAAATTCACGCTACTGCCATGAAAGTGGTTGCACTTCTAAGTGGCGGCAAGGACAGTTGCTATTCTATTCTCAGGAGTCGCATGCATGGCCATCAAGTGATCGCACTTGCTCATATCACCCCCACGAAGGAAGAGGCTGACTCTTACATGTATCAATCCGTTGGTTCAAACGCTGTCCCTTTCATAGCTACGGCTCTGGGATTGCCGCTTTTTACGAGAGCGACACGAGCGCACGCCAAACAGCAGAAGTTGTTTTATACCCCAACTGATCATGATGAAGTTGAAGATCTCGTAGCTCTGCTGCAGACTGTGAAAAGAGAATGTCCTCAAGTTCAGGCTGTTTGCTCCGGCGCATTATGGTCCGATTACCAGCGCCTGCGTGTAGAGAGCGCCGCGTCACGGGTGAATCTCCTTTCCTTATCGTATCTTTGGCGTCGAAATCAACGAGAATTGTTAGATGAAATGATCGATGCTGGAATTGACGCTGTGATGATCAAAGTGGCTGGTATCGGATTGAAACCGATGCATGTTGGGAAAACTTTAAAAGAAATGCGTCCCACCCTGCACCAACTAGAAGAAAAGTACGGATCGTACGTGTGTGGCGAAGGCGGCGAATTTGAATCTCTTGTTTTGTGGATGCCCGGCTTTCAAAAACGACTCGTTTTGGAAGATACAGAGATCGTCCTCCATTCTGATGATCCTTATGCCCCGGTATGGTATCTTAGAATTCATTCATGCCGTCTTGGTGAACTCACAGAAGACCATATTCAAACGAACCCTCCTCGGTCTCTAATTGCACCAAAAGTGTTCCATCCCTCGATGAACTGGACTGATAAAATTCAGCAATGTGATGCCAACACGGCAGCCTCTGAAAGTGGAAAATTCCGAGACGACCAACTACTTCTACAGGTGAGCGTTGGATGCGGTGATAATTACCTCTTTGTCTCAATACAAGCTCCGGAAGACGGGAGGAAAGGAGTGGCCGAAGCGGCAAATCAACTCAAACTTGTCTTGGAGAACCATGAAGAATCTTTGGCTAGCGTAATTTATGTGACGTTGTCACTGAGATCGGTAGCAGGGTCGAGATACAAGGAAGCGAATGCTGGGTACAACGAGGTTTTCGCTGTTCCCGAATGTACCCCTCCTCCTTCGCGAGCATGTGTCGCGGTATCACCCGAAAATCATGCAACGACAATAGAAGCGCTAGTGCGAAGAAAACGCAATCGAAACGCCCCAGGCGCATTCACGCTACATGTACAATCTCTGTCGGAATGGGCGCCACCTTGCATTGGGCCCTATGCGCAGATTGTGGAAGAAGACGGAGTTGTGCATGTTAGCGGCATCTTGCCGCTTTACGCCCCAACTGCGACTGTTCCAGACAATTTCGCTGGACGGGCCCAAGTTGCGGCGTGTGTATATAATCTTTCCAGGACATTGGAGGCGAGCCACAGCAGTGTGCGGAAGATGGGGTTATTTGTTGCGTACACGACTAAAGACTGTCTCATACAACACGTGCATGAGGAACTCAAGGCGGAGCTTGGAAAGTGCGGGAAAGAAGACCCAGTAATTCTAGTACTACCAATTTCAGATTTACCAAAAGGTGCCCTTGTCGAGGTTCGAGCCGTTGGCGTGGTGAACGAGACTGATTTACAAATTCCCGAGAACGAACGAGACATCGAGGGTATTGAATACTGTTCGTTTCAGAAGGTAGTTTGCGGGATGTTTGGGTACACCGTTTTCGCCGGACAGCAGGAAGGCTGCATTGATGATTTTGAAATAACTTTGGCTTCGTTACTGAACGATTCATTTGAAAAGCACGGGAAGCTACTTTCGGTTCAGCTTTACTACAGCAAGGCATTCTGCGCACGAGATCTGCGCGAGCTCTTGCGGAAGTATGCCCCTGAAGCGGCCTTGACAATGATGAAATGCCGTGCAGCCTGCAGCGACTCATCGATAAGAAGCATAGCCGTATATGATTTATCGCGATATGAGAAAGAGGTGTCGTGAGGATGATGTTTGGATATAACGACCGAGTATACAAAAATAAGGTTACAGCGTACTATGACACCACAAACCTTTGAGTACTCATGACTGCTATGTACACATGAGCAAAGGAACACGGTAGTGCGACCAAGCAACCGCTTTGACGGCTGTCGGCTGAGATTTTGAGAAAGAGAAAACGCATGATCTCAAGGGCGGTCATCTGAAGTTGACGCGCTTCATCGCCGACGCCCCGTATGTGTTTCCGAGCAAGTCTGCTACTTCGACAGCTAGATCGACGCATTTCGCATCAAAGGTGCGCTGATCAGTATCGAAAAAGACAGCGACTGCAGCCACATGACCACGAATAAAGACAGGTACGCCGAAGCAAACGACAAGAGAAGCATCTCGGGCGAGTTTAGATCTTTGAAATGCTTCGTGGTCTTCCAGGGAAGGAAGCCATTCTGGTCTCATGGTGCACATGATTCTGCCAGGAAGGTCGACTCTTGCCTTGCAGGTGTACGGACGACTACGGTCTCGAAAACGCTCAAGTTTTGGAATCAGATCCGGGTCGTCTGTATTGCCTAAAGAGGGTATGACTGCGAGGCCGAGGCGAAGTTGAGTGTCCGGGCCGAGAAGCATGTTAGAAGCAGTAAGGACCTGACTTTCGCCAGTTACGGCATGGAGTTGTTGACTGTTGGTGTTGCTCGGTGTGGGTTCCAGTTTTGGAACCCAAGCTTCGGAATACTTCCAAGTGCCTTTGGCACAGATGAGTGAGAGATACGGAGCGAGAGCGTCCTGTATTGACAGTGAGCGACTGACTATGCTATTGACCCACGCGCTTAGTTGAACGCGAGAACTCAAGGCAAGCTCAGCTTCTAGAAGAGTTTTGCGAGCGTGAATATCGCGAAAGACGCGAATAGTGTAGTCGAGAATCTGAGCCTTGTGTTTGATACCTGTGTTAGAAGGAGGTGGTGGTAAAATGCTCAAAAGCTCCTGAAACTTGGAGTTGACCTTTGCGCGACACTTGCGGGTGTGGGAATTATGTGTGTCTTTGAGTAGCGGGTTGATAGCGCCAGAATCGTGGTTTGAGAAGTGCGGGCGATGCGGCACAGGACTCGAAAGCGGTTGCGAGGACGTTGGTGGCACAGAGGCGTCAGAAGCTTCTGTCTCTTCCTCTAACTTGACGGAAAGGGACGCGGATGAGGCGGAGCGTGGCTTGCGACGCTTTGTTGAAGTGGCAGGCGGAGGGGCTGAGGAGGGGGCGCGGCGCTTGCGAGCGATGGATGCGGGGGGCGGGGAGACATGTGCGAGACTGACATGAGTGACGGAGGGCGGCGCACTGAGGGGGGGGTGCGAAAAGGCGCTGGAAACAGACAGGTGGTGGTGTGAAAGCAGCGGCGGCAAAGCGGAGACGGCAGCGGGCTCTGGGTTGGGCAGCGCGGTGGGGTCGAGATTGACGGCGCGGTGCGCTGGGTCGCGGTCGGCGGCGAAGAGCTCGAAGAAGGAGGCGCCATGGTGAGAAACATCTGCAAGCATGTCGAGCGACTCTGCGGCATCGGGCGCGTAGTGCGCCATCACGGAACTGACGGCGGGAACAGACGGTGGCGAATGCGGAGCAGCGGCGGAGCTTGGGGCGCCCGAAGCTGCGCAGCGCGCGGCTGCGCGCGGCTCGTCGTGTGCACGGCGCACCGCTGGCGCCGACGAAGCTCGGGCCGCAGCTGACGCGCCACAACTGTTGGCAGCGACCAAGAATTCGTCACCACGTGTCCACGCCGTGCCGAAGTGAGCGAAGCGAAACGTGCCAAGCGAAACGTGCCAAGCGAAACGCGCCAAGCGAAACGCGCCAAGCGAAGCGAAACGCAGAAGCGCTAGCGCTAGACGGTGCTCCTTCGCGCATTGCTTCTTCGTCGAGGCCGTCCAGGTGGCGTGGGCACAAACCAATGGTACAGTTCGTGGCGGTGCAGTGCTTCCGCTGCCACCAGCTGCAGGTGTCGCAACGGCGGCGCGACTCGCGCTTCGTGTGCAAGCTTTGTGGTGCGCGCCAGTCGTTGCGAAAGGTGTTTGCGAGTTCCATGCGTGCCGCCGAACTGCGTCCGTTCGTGCAGAAACGCAACCTCGCCCGCGGCTTGGCCGCCGAGCGCTACGACGACGAATATCCCCCCGAATTGCAGTCCGAGCCCGAGCCCGAGCCCGAATGTGACGCAGACGCCGACGTTGGCGCAGACGCAGGGCGTGAGCGCGATGCGCAACACTGCTGCGAGGTGCCGGCAGCGTTCCGACCGTGCTCGCAGCTGCCTTCTCGCTGGCGCTCTCGTGCGGCGGCGGTGGAATGCGCGATTGCTGCACCCTCGCCAGAGGAAGCGCAACTTTCTGAAGACGATGTTGTCACCGCTTTGCCGGATGCAGCCCGTGGGAGGCAGTGCGGTCGCAAACGAGCGTTCCGAAAACGCACGCCGAACAACCCGTCTCTCACCGCTTTGAAAGATGAACGCCCCACAAGTCGCCGCCGCACAAGTGCGCCCTATGCGCTCGTATCCAAGCCGCCGGTCGCCGACTCAAAGCAGTTTTTCGATGAAGGCATTGTGACTCGCCCCGACGACGAGGAGTACCAAGAAGAAGTTTGGTCCTAGCGGTGTGACTTGGCAATTTGTTGCAACTGCCTGTAAACATCCATTTTGAACCGTCGCTGTAGCGCTCTTATCAACGGTTGAGCGATTAGCGCGGCGACGCAGTTTGGCTTGGAGAAGCTTCTCAGCTCAAATTGTACGTCGTCGCGCATCATCCGAACCGCAACGCTTTCCTCGCCCAGTAACACATGTCCCGGGGTAGTTCCCCACGCCACGTGCATCAAATTACGATCTTGTCGCACTGAAACCACTCTGTTGACGTTGATGGTCCACACGCACGGCAAGATGCGCGCTGCGATTACCACCATGTCGTCCGGTGCCCACTTGGAATGACCAAGTCTCCATACGCGTGCCCACGGCACTTGGAACGCCGCTCCGCTTTGCAAAGCGCTGACTGAGCGCTGGTAAGTACTTCTTCCCGATCCGATATGCTTTTTAAGGTGGTTGATGTAGAAACCTCTCGGGCTTGCCGTGAGCGACTCGGCGCGAGGCTCGTACAACAGCGGTATGGAGCGTTGGCTCTCAGCAGCCGCGAGCACATGGGATACCTGCGGGGCGCCGAAAAGGCTCAAGTGCACGCCGAACAGGCGTAGCGTCACGGGCATTTGAATCGTGCAATCGGCCAACTCGTTTGCGCCAGCGTCGTCAGGAAATGGCGTTTTCCTCAAGACCTGTTGTATGTGTGGCGGCAGCAACGTTGAGCAGTTGAAACTGAGTGCGAATGTGAAACGTGTAAAACTATGGTTGGATGCCTGTCCACATGAACGGACACAGTGGTTGGCGCGGTATGACATGATATGACATGATCATGTGATTGAACTTGTATTTGCGCACAAGACACCGCTCCTACCCTTTGTCCAAATACGCAGGCACGACACGGAAATAGGTTGTGATGCTTGTGGCACCGGTGCAATGAGAAATGCCTGCAGAGGAGCTACCCTTCGTAGATGTATGCACGGGCAGCTCTCCGTCGTCCTATTTCATCGACCAACGGGGAGGCGAAATATGCCTTCGTAGTTACATTCGTGTTCATTCATCTGCCTCTGTTCGTGACGAATGAGGCGACGCTGCAAACAACCGCCTTTTCCGGACGTATCCCTGACACTCGTAGTCTAAAACTTCGTCTGCGTTCAGATCTCAAGGGACTCGCAAGTGATTGCTTGAACGATTCTCTTTTTGCGCTCCTGGTCTTGGCCTTCACCGCTCACAGCTTTGGGCAGCCCTTCGGCGCTGTTCCCGAACTGCTGCCAGCTGCCTGCTACTTGAATACCTGCAGTCTGTTCATGCCGGCGCCTACACAGCATGCGTTCTCGTACGCGCATGCTGCACAGCTTCTTCGCTCTTCGCGCGCTTCCCCGCACGAGAAGATACGCGTAGCGCGTGATTTGCTAGCGCGTACGCTCATCCCTCATCCCACCACTCTCATTCTTGAGCACCTGTTTTATGCGCTCAAGAATTCATCGTCAAAGCCAAACGATTTTGTAGCGGATTACTGGCTGCTGTTGCACGATACGCTGCAGAATGCAGCTCTCAACTCGCAATATGTGCCAGAGTTTCCTGACTCGCTCATCGAGCATGCGGCTGCACACATTGTGCAACCCGCATGCACAACGGCTGTCGTTGAGGCATTGGGCACGGTTTTCAAGTACCCCCTGCCTCATTCGCTGCAAGCGTTTGGCACGTTGCTGCGCAACGTTGCCACTCTTCTTCCTGGCGACTCGCACATTCAGTCCTTGGCAACCTCCGCGCTTGGCATGTACGGGGAAATGCAGCGCCAAGAACAGGATCACAAGAAGATGATACTGATATGCATTCCTCTGCTAGAACCGTTCTTGTCGTCTGCGGAGCTGCGAGAGTCAGCTGAACCTGTGTTTCGTCACGCGTTTTTTGCTGAGCCCAACATCGCTCGTGACCCTATCATTTCGTATATTGCGGAGTGCAACAGCGATGATTTGGCCACCGTATGTAGCTTTCTACTGACGGCGTACACCGAAGCCGAGAGCCACCGCGCCGAATCACTGGAGGTGGCTCGCCAACGAGCTGCGGTGCAAAAAGGGAGCGGGCAGCTGAAGAGAATTCGGCAACTCGTTGAGAGGCCGCACGTGCTCCGGCTGTTTCAAGACATGGTTGCGGCTCTGAGCGTGAATTTGGTGCATGGGGAGTTGGTATGCGTTGCGCGGGTGCGGGCTTTGCGTGCTGTGTTTGTGACGGCGTGCGATCTGGACATGTACCGGCCGAATCTTGAGGATGTATCGGCCATTCAGGCGGAGAAGAAGCTGAAGAAAGGCAGCGAGAGTTTTGGGGTACACACTGTAGGATTGGAGATTCGACAAGCTTTTGGGGCTGTTTGTGCACTTGCTGAGCAAATTTGCAGCGGAAGGAAGTCAGGAGATGTGATGGTAGTCGTGGAAACTGCGCTTGCGATGGTAAAGCTTTCTGTGGACACTGTGGATAACGTTGTGCCGAGGTTGCTGACAGCGTGCGGGGAGGGAAGCTTCCATGACGAGCGGCGCATGCTGTACAGCGAGCTGCTTGGGATATATGCTCGAACGCGGTGCGTTCCCAAGTTGATCGGATACTTGAAAGGAGCGGGGGACGGTTTTCTTTTCGCGAAGTATGAGAGCATATTCGGTGACGATGACGTGCGGCACGTCACGGCAGTGACAGTGTACGGGCTGCCACAAGGGCAGGCGGTGGAGTGTATCGCGGCGATGGGCGGTGAGCAGATCGCAGTTGGAGAAGCGCAGAGCGTTGCGTTGTTGGCAGCGTTGGTGTTGGAAAGCAGTTGTGATGAGAAGGGTGTGGTGGTCGAGTGTGTGTGCGACAAGGTTATGGGCAAGATAGTGAGGTGCCAAGAGGAAGGAAGCGGTGGGAGAAATCGGTGCGCGCTGCTTTTCTTGCTGTCGTCAGTAGTGCTGTGCATTGTGAAATGGAAGTTGGGGGGATCGAAGAGCAAAGCGGTGGAGGCTTGCGTGAGAAGCGGGGTGCTGCAAAGCGTGAGCGGGTTTCCTTTTGGAATTGATGACTTGGGGGACTTTGCGAAGAAGTTTGGGCGAGAGGCGGAGAAGCGCGCGGGCGATGCGGTGGATGCGTGCGAGACGCTGTGCACAATGAGGCTGGCAGCGGCACTGGTGCACGTTGGGGATGCGGGCGGCGGCGAGGACGACGCGACGGCGCGACAGTTGTTGGGGGTTGTTTTCGACGGGGTGGAGCGGCTGAAGGGGGAGGAGGTGCGGGGATGTGAAGGGGTGGACGGTGCGCGCTTGAAGGCGTTGTACAATGGAGTTGAGTTCGACAAGGTGGCTGCGCTGGTGGCGAGCGTGGTGGACGTGATGGACCACGTGGGGCTGGAGCGCATGGTGGGCGGGCTGGAACGCTTTCTGTGCAGCGCGAGTGCCAGGGAGGGTGAGTACGCAGCGCTGTGGGCGGACTTGCTGGAGAGCGCGACGGTGCAGCGATGGTTCGGGCAGGTGGCGCTGGGGGCGTTGAAGCGCGCGGAACGAGCGGCGGCGGCCACGGCTGAGGTGCGCGGCGTGCTGCGGCTGCTGGCGCGCGCGCCGCCCGGCTACTTGCGCCACGATCGCGACGCGCGCCAAGTGGCGGCGGCGGTAGCGCGGCTGTTCGAGCACCTCCGTGGTGACGAGCGCGCCATGAGCGCTGCGCTGCAGGCGGCGCTCAAGCTGCGGCGCGTCGGCGGCGCGCCCGCGCAGGCGCTGCTAGAGCACTTTGAGCTGCTGCTCGGCGGCGACGACGACGCACTCGACGCGCTGCTGGCCGGAATGCGCGACGGCGGCGGCGATGACGATGACGACGACGACGACGACGACGACGATGATGCCGGCGCCAATGACGATGCGCTGCTGAGCGTGGCGCAGCGCGCGCTACGCTCGGCCGCCGCGTCGTGCGTGCGCAGCGCGCACTCGAAAATGCCGCTTTGCGCCCGCGTCGTGCGCGTGGCACACGCGCTGCTGCGCGACGCACACACCCCCGCCGCGCTCGCGCGCGACGCGCTGCGCGTCGTGCACACCGTCGTGCGCGCCGCGCGCGCGCCTTGCCGCGCTGTACTGCGTGTGAAAGGATCAGAGCCGTCGCGCGTGTGCCACGCGCTGCGCGTCGTGGCTGAGGTGCTGCGCGTGCTTGCCGTGCTGCACGTGCACGGCGCGCGCGGCCGCCGCGCCTCCGCCGCGTGTCACAAGCTCTTGCGCCGCTCGCTGCCGTCTGCCGCCACGCTCAGCGTGCATCTCTTGCTCCAACCTCACCGCCACCTCGATGACGACGACGACGACGACGATGACGACGCCCCTGCTACTGCCGCCGCCGCCGCCGCCGAGCTGCTCCGCGCGTGTGCGCGCTGCGCGCACGCGCACTTGGCGCCGCGCCTGGTCGCCGCTGCGCTTGCCATGCTGGCCGCCGGTCGCGAACCCGCGCGCACGGCCGCCGTGCACTTGCTGGGCGATCTGGGCGCTGCCCCGCCTGCCGTCGCGGACCTGGCCGCTGTCGCCGCGTGCGCTGCCTTGCGCCGCCAGCTTGACGTCTCGCCCAATCGCACCAGCCCCACGCGTCTACGTCACCTGCGCGACTGCGCTCTGGCCGCAGCCGCTCCGCTGTGCGCAGCCGCCGCGCCAGCTGCCCCGCCCGTCGTGCGCCTCGATGCGCGCCAGCACTTTGAAGGCTTTGTCTCCGCGCGTCTCCGCCGCCACCGCCACGCCGCACGTCTGTCGCGCCGCGCAACTGAACAGGTGCTCGGCGTGCTGGCGGACACCGCCGAGTGTGCCGCCCAAAGCGCCCCGCACAGCGTTGCCGCCGTCACCGACGCACACGCCATCCTGCATCACGCGCTGTGCGCCGCCGAACTTGCCATCGCGCGTCGTCCCCCGCACCGCCCCGCCACACCAGCCCTGCATCACGTCGTCGCTATCGTCGCCGCTGCGCTCCGCGTCTCGTCCGCCGCTGCCGCGCGCGCCCCAGAGCAAAGTGTCGCGGCACGTGCGCTCGCGCTGTGCGCCCTCATGCTACGCGTTCCGCGCGCCGCCCCCGTGCATCTTGCGCTAATCGCCGTGCTGCGTGGCGCGCCGCGCCGCGCCGCGCACGACGCCTGGCCACAGTCGTCCGTGCGTGCACTGGCTGCTGCGCTGCGCGAGGCAACGAATGTGCCTTTTGCGTCGGCACTCGCGGGCGAAGCTATTGCCGTCTTGGCAATTGCTACGAGACCTGTTTTGCGTCGCGCGCTGCTGCCTGCTGTTGGGAAGTTGTTGGTTGACGCCGATGAGCTCGCTGTCGCGCGCGCGCTGCCGGTCGCGGCGCAGGATGCGGAGCGAGACGTGGCGCGTGCCGCTCTGGCTGAGGCGCGTGCTGCCCGCTATCGGGGGCGCTGAGTGTGGGTTTCGCGTCAGCGCTGTAGGTGCGGGAGCTGTGCGCCACGAGCATGGTGGCTCGCAACATCATTAGACACTGCGCCGTTCTTGACAATCTGCGTAAAAGGTCCACCATGGCCAACAGATACGAAGGTTAAGGGCTAACCCTTAGCTTGATCTTAGGCTTAGAACTCCACCGGCCTCTCTGCATACAGGCAGGAGAGAATTACAGGTGTGCAAAATTTATTGGACAACGCGAAAACGGCTTACCGGCTTGGGGCACGGCAACTCTAAAAGTTGATTTACTGTTTGTAGATGAAGTCTGTTTCAAAAACATATCCCCTCCCAAAAATTTCCAGGAATTGACGTTTTGGCTACAGTACCGCGAACAAAATTACTCTCACAAAGTTTTGAAGTAAAAATACTGTTTCAAAAACATACACTTTATTGCATCATATTTACTCTAACCCGAGTTCAGTAGTATATTTTAGCTCTTTCCTCTTTCAGCCTGGATAACGCTTATACAGCGCATATGCATTGAATCTCTATGAAAGAATTGATAGCAGTAGAGACTTAACGCTGAAAAAAATGGCATAGAAATCGCTTTTTCTTCAAAGTCGCAGAACAGTTGTCTTGGATAGCCACTATTGGATTTTGACGGGAGCCCTTCCGCCCTGAAACCCTATTTATTAAAGAAATTGAAAAGGGCTCAGCTAACGGGGGTGCTCCAATTCAAGGAAACCGAACAAATTCCTCTTGCGGTAATAGTTTTGAGCCAGTACACCACGCGCTCTGAACACTTACAACCTTGCAGCTCCCCACTCAAACCTTCCCACATTTACAAATATGTCTATCGAAACACATACACCGATACCAGTTACCACTAACCTAACATCTCCTAGTCCTATTTATTTCGGCCCTGCTTTCCACGCATGCATCTTTATCGCCACCCCTCAGCGCTTTTAAAACAAATTTCTTCGAACAAGACCCTCAAACAACAGCCTATAATAATGAATTCCCTCTTTTACGGCCCACTTCCTCTTAAACTTCAAGTACCTTCTTAACATCTTTAATGTGTGGAGCAAAACCCGGCGACGGGAAGTACTCTCAAGGTGTTCGAAGCCTTGCTCCCTGGGGGAGGCAGACTCAGAGACAGAGCCCTCCGTTCCACCCGTAGTGTGGGGTGTAAATCCCACGGGGGATTCCGGCAGTACCGACGGAGGTGAGGGGTAGAAACCGTTGGATCGGGAATGGGTATGGGTATCCCAAAGAATGGGGGAAAATCCGGCGAAGAGGAAAAACGGGGCGAGGGTCGGGCATTAACAGGCACCGGACCCGAGAACCAGAAAAGGGGCGAAACAACAAAAGAAACCCAATACAGGGGCGAAAACCTGTCCTCGAAAAGAAACACAAAAAGCACGCAACAAGTAAGCAGAACCCCCACGGGGTATCGTGCACGCAGGTCGTCTGAGCGGTCCCAAGGGGGTGGTTGCACGGAACCCAAACGTGGGCACTCTCCAAGTGAAGTCGTGTCCCTACGCAGGCGTTGCTAACAAGAGCCCGTTCCGGGTTGTAAGGCCGAAACGATGGCGACGAAGAACCTCTAAAGGTATCGAAGACCAACCTTGGTTTCCCTCTTACTCTGAGCTTCGGACTGTCAGATCTCATCTCCCTAAGTAGGGCCCACTAACTAAACTCTACAGTAGTGCACACCTGCTCAGGGGCATACACGTGGAGATCCAACTGTCAGGGCCCAAAAGTCCAACGTTCTAACAAATATCCGAAAATCGGTGCCAAAATTAAGCCACATGTATCACGGGGCCAATCCAACCATGGGCCATCCGAATTTTCACTTCATAGGCGAACTCTAACCAGAAAACAGTGCCACCTCAGCACACCTTAGAGGGGATCATAGTCATAACCCTCGGAGGGTTCAATCCTCATTCTATGAGTTGCATCTTCAAGTATCCCCTAACTGGGCGTTGCTCTACATCTCCCCCTCCTTAAGACGAGGAAGAACATTCCGAGCCGCGGGTGTCTCGCTTTCCGGTCACTATACATACTTCTCTCCCAATGGGGTCCTTCACCACTTCTGAGGATCGCCACAAAACCGGCACATCGGTACAGCTTTCTTCTACTCCTCCGACTTTCGGCGATAAGCAACTTCTCGCAACAGCAGTCTCAACCAGCCCTGTCAAAGAAAAGAACCCATACGTCATCAACCCACTCTCGGGGCCGTCGGCCTCCGCGCCGGCGGACAACGAAGCTCCCCAGCAGGGTGGATATTTTTCCGGTTTGGATGCGGCTCCGTCAGGTACCGAACCTTCCGCCTCGGCGAGCAACCGACATCCTCAGGAGGATTTGGACATTAACGCGGTGGCGTGGAACTCCGCTCATGCGATGCCCTTGGTAGCAAACTCCAGAGGTTGGATCTCAAACGAATCCTTTCGAAGGTGGAGTCCCCTTACCGATCCGGTGATATATTCCCGCGCTCCGTGGTTCCATCCGACAGCGGTTCGCGACGATGAGCTCATCGACTCCTACGTGGAGGACGGCTTATTGCCGGGTGGCCCACCTGTCGAGGTTGTACGTTCTCCCGATTGGAGGGCGCGGGTAGCCATAGAGCCTCAGTATCTATACCGCGGTCGCGGGGAGTCCCTGGACAAGGCGCGCGCAGCGATGGCGGCTCTGGCCTACCAGCGATTGGAGAGGTCACGCTTTGACCATCTGGTTCCCCCGGAGTACGGGTTCGATGTCGCCTATTACCGCACGTACGGTGAGGTCTCCTACGGGGATAACCTTGCAGCCTTTCCCGAAGCCGAGTTCCGCGGACCGGGTTTTCCTCTTCGAGAAGATATGCTCCAATGGAGTCGTCCCATCCTTCGGGCTGAATTCAGGTACCTTCAACGGCAGTTTACCCAGTAAGGGTTCGATCGACGCGTGCGCTTCGAGCGCCGCTCGCGCTCCCGTTTCGGGTTCCTTGTCCCTTATCCTCACGTGGAACTGGAGCGTATCCGTAACACGGCGAAGGTTGGGCGATTCGTGCCCCTCCCAGCTTGGTGGAGTAAGTTCGAGGTCCCCCGAGGGTGCTTTGCTGAACTGCCCCCATGCATCTACTATATTGGGTCTCGTTTGATGCACGACCCGAACTCGGGATACTGGGCCCTCGTTGCAGCCGAGTGGGCAGCCCGCGTAGCGGCGCACCTCCTCTGGGATGCTCATGACCATTTCCGTATCTGGTATATTCCTCCGATGCTACGGACCATCATGCGTCAGATCGACCTTGTCCCAGCGTTGGTTTCGGCCAGCAGCGTGCAGGACCTGTATCCAATCTTGGACGTGATCGACAACACCCAATGGGATCGAGTTCCAGTGGAAAATCAGCCCGCAGGGGAAGGATCCGCGCGAGACAAGTCTCCTGGCCGATACGATCCGGGCTCCGGTAACTGGGTCTATTACAATCCCTTCGAAGGGGTTCGCATCAGCGCGGCGCAAGCACGGGCGCTGATTGACTCGCCTCGACCGATGCCGGTGGGACACCCGACGGGGTTCATTTGTACCGACGATTACGAGTACGAGCCTCCCGTAGAACTGGACGATCCAGCGTTGGATAACGACATGCCAGCTCCTAGTGGAGTACTCCCTGTGGAGCCATCTGCACCCTTCCAACCAGTGGGAACGACCTCAGCTGCGGCGGCGAATGCATCCGGTGGCGGTCCATCTGCTCCCCCCGGGTGGGGTGTGAACACCCTTGCGCAGGCGCCGGTTGCCACTCCGCAAGCGGATAGTGTGCGACAAGGCCTCGTGAACGCGGGCATTCCGATTCCCCCGGGTATGACGGATGTGAGCCAGATGTTGGCTTTCGCCTCGGCGTACCATCAGAGTCAGAATCCCAACGGTGGGGCGGGTCCCTCCTCGGGCTTTCCGTAGTTCCGCCTTCGGGCAATTGTAGAGTCCATAGCTTGGCGACAATAGTAAACTTCTGATATTTACATAACTTCTTTTCTTCTTCCTTCCTAGGGTCTTAACTTCTACTTTATCTTCTTCATTCCTTCTTAGGATCTTCTTCATCTTCTTCCCTTCCTAGGGTCCAATCTTCTTCTTAATCTTCTTCTCCACTTCGTGGGTCTTCTTTTTCTTTTTCATCATAAACTGTCCCGATAACCGGTGTTGTGTTCCCCGGTTAACGGCGCTAGGCCGAGGGCCAGTAGACATTCCCTCTCAATACGTGTTCTTCAGGATATTCTCCTCAATTCCTCTTCAGAGGTCCAACATCTTCCTCACTTCGAGGTCGCATCCACACCAGTTCCCGTGGTGGCTTACCCGACTTGGGCACGATCCAGACTTGGAGGCAAGGTTACCGAAGCGCGTCGGTGATAGGATAAAACCTTAGACCTCGGAAGGTGCTCAATGGGTTCCACTGTATCCTCATCAGGCGATAATCCGTACCATCGGACTTGGTAGCGAACTTCTCCCTCGGGGTTGTAGATGTGACGCACGATGCGATCGATAACGAATTCCTGCGGGTACACTTTTCCCTGTTCGGGCTTCTCTTCCATCTTGGAACGCTCTAGATCCCTTGAGGGTGTCAACGTAGGGTCTAGACACACCCCGGTGGGTTCTTTTCCATGTTGCGAGCGGGTCTCAGCACTTCGTCCAAACGGCGCCGAGTGGCCTGTGGGCTACGTTGTAACTTCCCTCTACGGAGTCAAAACGGCCCAGTTTTTGGGTCCTTCTTAAAGCTGAGATCTTCCCGATAACAACGGTGTTCTTAGATTCCGTGACGGTTGAGAAACCGCGACGCGGTATCGTCTCCAATCTCAGGGGGGTAAGACTTCAACGTCAACCCGAGCTACTGGGACGAAGGTTGCTCTTGTGCAACGCGCCGTGCAACAGAGGCGGTTTGCGCGACGGTTGGTCGTCAGAGCCTTTTGATTGGCTCGGTGCCATTCGACGTGTGCCACATAAATGCGCGGGCGCCGGTTGCCACTCCGCAAGCGGATGTGAGGTGGCGCTTTCGACACGCGCTAGCACTCTCCTGAGCTGTCCCCGACGGGTCTCACTCATTTCTTTCCCATTCCTGAGGGTTCCAGTGTCTCTATAGGAGTTCCTATTCCCATTCCATAATGGAGAGCCAAATTTGGTCAACCTCGTCGTCGAGATCTTCCCCGTGCGGGTCCGCTGACACAGCTCGTTCCCGAGAAAGCGGGGTTTGAGTGTGCGACACCTCAGTGTCTCGTCCGCGGCGGCGGGTGATCGTCGGCTCTGTAGGCGTTCCGGGTGCGGAGTTCTCCACACGACTATCCCTAGGCGGAGTTTCGTCATCTTTTCTGACGTCATGCTCGGCTGGGTCGACGGTGATGTCGCTACCCATACGCTGGGGTTGTGACTTCTCTGTCGCCGGCTCGGTCGGGCTCGCCGTCTCACTGTGAGAACTAGATTCCCTGTTAGGGCGACTGGCTGACGCCGAAGCATCATCCTGCGAAGGAACTAAGTCCTCCTCCCCCTCCTTAGGCGGAGAGCCAGGAGGCTTGATTACCTCCGGTGGGGAAGTAACTCTGTAAGAGATCGTTGACTGGGCCCTTGAGGGAGCGGGCCCAGGTTCGGGAGTATCCGAAGTGTTCGGTAGGTCGGTTAAACCACGTTACGGGTGCGGAAGTGTAACGGGGCGGGTGTTCGAATCTCCGCCTGACGGGTTAACTTCCGTTGAATCATCCCCTGTGGAGGGCGTTGGTGCCGACACCACTTCCACATTTGGGTTGGGCGCTCGTGTGATGCGGTCCCTGGAGATCCGTTCGTGGCGGTTAGCGATATCCAATACCACCGTGTCCGGGTCTACAGAAACCACCCGATAGGGTCCGTCCACAATTGGGGAAAGCTTGTGCCTACGTTTCTTTTCAGGATTGTAGTATTCCTTTCGAAGGAAGACGAAGTCGTCGGGCTCCACCTGAGGTAGAGGTTTGCGAACCCGATTGTCAAAGTCCTTCTTGTAGGCGCGTTGAGCTTTGTCCATTGCTTTCCGGGCTATCGGCACCATCTTCGTAAGCCACTCCTTCCAGGCTTCTCGGTACAATCCCGGTGACGGGTACGTCGACAGCGTCGGTTGAGCCTCAATGGCGACCGGCGGCGGTGTCCTCGACAGTACCAGTTCGAATGGGGATAACGATGTAACCCGATGTACCTGGGTGTTGTATGCATACGTGATAGCGTCTGTGTACAAGTCCCAATTTTTGATGTGATCCGCAACATACGATCTCAAAGCGTTGAGTATCGTGCGGTTAAACCTCTCCACCTGGCCATTCCCCTGAGGGTGATACGTAGTAACAAATAAATTCCTTACATCAAGGATTCGACATACATCCTGAAAGAACTTTGATGCGAATTGCCCTCCGTTGTCGGATAACAACTGCACCGGCGGTCCATATACGAACACCCAATGGGTCACGAACGCTTGCGCGACGGTAGCGGCGGTGATCCGCTTCAGCGGCACAGTTCTCGTTAGCTTAGAGAATCTGTCAGAAATGACAAGCAGATACCGATGACCTCGGGGCGTCCTGATAAACTCCCCTAGGATGTCTATGGCCACGAATTCGAGTGGAGCCCGTGCCGGGAACAGCTTCAACTTCTTAGAGTGCTTCCGAAGTTTGACGTCATTCTTGGCGCAATTGGCGCAGGCCCGTCTGACAGCGTAACAATCGAATGCCATTGCCGGCCAGTAAAAGTCCCTTCTCAACGTGAGGTACAGTTTTCTTCCCCCGGGGTGGGCGCCAACCTTCACATAGTGAGTGAGGTGTAATACCCTCTGTTGTAGGGTGTGCGGCACCACTATCCTCGGGCGAGGTCCAACGGTCCTGATTAGGTAACCCTGATCGTCGTCCTCGAAAGGTAACTGAAATCCTCCGTTGAGGCGAGCCCGAATCCGTGTACAGAATGGGTCGAGCTGTTGCTCGCGTATCATCTCCTCTGGAGAGATAGGTATAAAAGAGCCGGTCGGCGAATCCAGACTCTCGTTGACGAGTATATCGTCACAAACATCATCCGTCAGCGGTTGAGCTCCTCCCTCCAGGTCCGATACCATAAAACATGGGATGTTATCGTCCTCGTAGAGTTCCGTTTCCGCTGTGGTTCCCAAGCGGGATAGTGCATCGGCCTGAGTGTTCAGCTTCCCTTTCTTGTACAGGATCTCAAAGTCGAATTCCGACAGTCGGAGACGCCAGCGCATAAGGCGGCCCGAGGGTTCGGAGATCTCCAGGAGCCAACGCAAGCATGCGTGGTCCGTATGGACTTTGAAACGAGTACCCATCAGATAGGGGCGAAGTGTAGCTAAGGCCCACACAACGGCTAAACATTCTTTCTCGGAGACCGAGTAGTTCCTTTCATCGACATTCAGGGAACGTGACCAGTACCCAATAGGGTGACGTTCACCATCCTCAGAGGAATGGAACAGTGCACACCCTACTTGGTTTGCACTAGCATCGGTGTCCACTTCGTAAGGGAGCCCAGGATTGGGTAGAGCCAAGATTGGCGGTGATGTTACGGCATTCACCAGTGCCGTGAAGGCAGACGCTTCTGCGTCGCCAAAAGGTTCCAGTTCAACTGGTTGTCCCTTCGTCAGGAGCCTGTTGAGGGGGGTGGAAATATCCGCAAAGTTCGGGACGAATCGGCGATACACGTTACACAGACCTAAGAAGGATCGCAACTCCGTTTGAGTTTTCGGGTGTTTTGCTTCCTTCAAGGATTTCACTCGTACTTCATCGATTGAAAGCTGTCCGGGACGGATGATATGACCCAGATTCTTAACCGAATCGGTGAAAGACTCGCACTTCTTGAGTTTCAAGGTGATCCCCGCGTCGCGGAGTATCTTCATTACGTCCCTGACGTGTTCGAGGTGGTCATCCAGGTTGTTGGAGAAGACAATAATGTCGTCTAAATACACTAGACACGTCCTCCACTTGAAGGTAGCCAACAGAATGTCTATCGCCCGTTGAAACGTTGCGGGGGCATTTGTCAACCCAAAAGGTATCCTCCGGAATCGGAAAAGTCCTTGATGACACACTAAAGCCGTTTTGTCTCGATCTTCCTCCCTAATAGGGACTTGCCAGTAGCCCGAATTGGCGTCGAGGGTAGAGAATACAGTAGCACTCCCAAGGGAGTCGATGTATTCGTCCATCAGAGGGATCGGGTACACATCCTTAATGGTTACCTCGTTCAGGCGTCTGTAATCGATGCAGAAACGCCACGATCGATCCGGTTTCGGAACTAACACCACTGGTGAGGCCCCAGCGGACTGGGCAGGTTCAATTACGCCCGCTTTAAGCATCTTCTCCACCTGAGATTTCTCCTTTTCCCGAGCTTTCAGTCCAGCCCTGTAAGGGTGTTGGGCAATAGGCCGAGTGTTCGGTAACAAGTCGATGCGGTGTTCTGTAATCCCAATAGTTCCAAGGGAACCATCCCACATGGGGGTAAATTCACGAAGCATGTGCCTCAGCTTCTCCCGATGAGATGCGTGTACATGGTTGAGATCCCATTTCTCCAATTCCTGAACAGGATCCGTCTGGTCTGCTCCTGTGATAGGGGCCGTAACCTCCTGAGGTTTAAAGTGTTCAACGTGTGGAGCTGCAGTCGTATGCTCACCGTCTTCCGCGATTTCGGCAGTGTCCTCCCCCTGCTTAGGGTCCGCCACACCAAGGATCTCTGCGATAGAGATCTTTGTAGGTACGACCGCATGCGGGTGTGGAAGAACAGAACCCAGGATCTGGTGTTTGACCAAATGCTGCGTTGTCTTTCCAAAGTTGGCTACCAAAACCTTGAAAGGGTTATCCGGTTCCACGGAGACAACCCCATTCGCAAGGGCGAGTTGACGCCGCGTATACAGAGACGGGTTCGGTTGTACCACATGCACACCAATTTTCTTGGTAACAACTGTGACCCAAACCTGGGTTTCTGGCGGGATAGCCACTGACTTTGCAACCGTTACCCGTGTAGACACCGGGTCCTTCTTCACAGATTCCTGCGCGACAGGGAGAGGAACGCGTGTTCGCGCTGCTCCCTGTAAGGGTTTACGAACGATTGGGATCGTAGACCCGTCTTCGAGTTCCACAGTTCTATTCCGAGAACGGATGGCTTCCACGAAGCGGTCGCAAAAGTCACAACCCAGTATGACTGGTGCTGCAAGTGACTTGCATACAATAAATTCTAGCTGAACGAGATAGGAGCCTAACCTCACCATGAGGGAAATTGTACCCAGTGTCCGTAGCGGGTTGTTGTTCGCATCGGCGATATCCAAACGTGGACCGGTACGAACTTGAACCCGGAGCAGCGGGGGTAATAATTCAACATGAATTAAGTTAGGAGCGGCTCCTGTATCCAGGACAGATATTTGACGAACCATAAACTGGTTGGACAGGCCGAAGTCGGCGAATACTTTATAATTCCGCTTGGCCATTACCATAACTCGATCCGGAATACGGAGATTACGGGACCGTATCCACGGGCGACGGAGGACACTAAAGTATCCCGAGTTAACGTCGGTGTCAGCCGTTTTCCTTGAAAGGATAATCACAGCTGGGGAGCGAAGCTGGAGCGCCTCGGGCGTCTTCAACTCCGGCTTAGAAGACGCCGCTCCCGCAGGGGAGACTCCCAAGTTTAGTTTTTCGAAGCGGACCCCACCGAATTCGGTGCGGCTGCCTCGAAGGGGACCGGTTGTTCCCCGTTCGCGGGTACAAGTTCTGTATCCCTGTCAGCAAGGTGAGCTCGGAGTATCCTTTGTTCCTCATAGGACCTACTCGGGACTCGAGCTTTCTTCTCAGGGGTCAGAGCCTCGTACTGAGCGATAATTCGTGAACCCTCCCGCAGGGGAAATGTGCAGTTTGATGCTTTGTGACCACGGAGTTAACACAAATAGCAAATCAGCTCTGCCGGGTTCGGTTGTGGACGTGAATCCACGCGACGTGGTGCTGTATCCCTCCATCCGGGGCGAGAGAACCGAGCAGCGGTATTCGCAAAAGGTAGCGATGCGGCTGGCACCCTCCGTCCTTGGGTATAGAGCGCAGAGTTTTCATCCGTAGTCGGAGCAGATGTCGACGGCAACTCAGACGTACCCATAGATTCGGGGTTACTTCCCATGAAGTGCATGTTATCATTGACCCCCACAGGGGCAGGGCCTCCTGCGAGTGACAAAGACGAGTTACCTCCATCGGCGAGGAGTGCACGTGTCGGCCGACTCTTTCGGTTCTGCCGGGCACGGAGAGTATCCCCCTCAGCCTGGGCGTACTGAACCAGTTCCAAGTAGGTCAGCTTGCGCTTCTCTTCCCGATTTCGGGCAACCAATGCACTTATCGAGGGGTCAAAGCCATCCACAAACATGGTGCATCTTTCGTAGGCGGGGAATACATTTCCGCATCGGTGAAACGCTTTATTCAAGCTAGTTGAATACACCGTTTCGGTTTCCATTGGCTTCTGCCGCGTATCCCTTAATGCAAGGATTGCTTCCTGAATCGCATTTCCAGTAGCGTATGACCTCAAGAGGTACTGCACCGCTTCGGGCCAGCACGTGACTCCCCCTTCCGAGGCTCGGGATGATCCACGGATGGAGTTGAACTGGTCTTCAGCCATCCCCTTTAAGAAATAGGGTAATGCAAGATACGCTTGCGCTTCACTCATACCGAGGATGTCAGCCTCCTGGACGAACCTCGCAAGGAAATCGAGCACCAGAATTGGGTCTGTTCCTGTGAACTCCCTCTTCTGTAGGGTGATGCTCAGCCTTTTGATGTAGTCCTTGACCTTACCCGTTCCGCGGGATGTTCGATCTCCCGAAGGGTTATCCAACCGGTAATAGCGGTACGATAGCAGCTTCCGATAGAGAGGATTCGTCGGCTTCAGCTCCCTTAATCCAAGGTGTTTCCTACCCTTCTTCCGGGTACGGATTGCCCCTTGAGAGGTGTAAGTAGCCTTCGACCGAGTCGCCCGGGATGACCGGCGTCCATCTTCACTATCCGAAGATTCGGAGGACGAACTCGATGACGAGCAGTTGGGATCGGAATCCGATAAATCCTCTTGGAGGTGAACCCTCTTCTTGGACTTGCGGCGGTGCCGTTTAGCGGAGCGGTGTTCTTCGTCTTCCGAAACGTCGGGTTTATCCTTCGAGGCTTCTGTGTCTCCGTCCATACGGATAATGGCCTCGAGGGTGTCCAGCCGAGCTCGGAAGCGTTCCGCTTGCACGCGGTGTTCCTCCACGAGGCTCCGGTACCCCTGGATAAAGACCCCAGGGGTACCAAAGCCTTCCAAAAAAGAGTTCACATCCCTCCTCAGGGTACGAAGGTCATCGGCGACTCCCCGCACCGGGGCGTCCTCCACCTTGAGGCGGAGGGTATTAACCTCCTGAAGGAGCTCGACGTGAGCCGCGTTGGCGATATCGATTCGAGTCTCCAGGCGCTGTAATTCAGGGTCGGCCCGACTTTGGGGTGCTGCTGAGGGGGTCTCCACCACTGGAGCTGGGCCCACAACCACGACCTCTCGAGGACCTGAAACCACTGAGGGTGCTCTCCGAGTGTCCGGATCGATATCGGAATCGTTCCGACCTTCGGGAATTGAGCTCCTCGGCCTAGGCGGAACCGGGGGCACTGAATTCGCTTGACGGTTCGATCCAGTCCTGGAACCACGGGTAATCGGAGACATGCTGCAGACACGACACCGACGATTCGGGGTAACGATGAAATTCGATCACGAGATTCCCGGAGAACGGATGACGTAACACAAAAACAAAAATAAAAACCAATTCCACCCTTTCAAAAGGGGACCACTACAACAAATCTTCACGACGGTGCCTCCTCTTCCAAGAGATATTCCAACACGTGGATGACCAACCCAAAAGTCCGAGAACGGATTCTAAGTCGGGAGACCACTTGTGGAGCAAAACCCGGCGACGGGAAGTGCTCTCAAGGTGTTCGAAGCCTTGCTCCCTGGGGGAGGCAGACTCAGAGACAGAGCCCTCCGTTCCACCCGTAGTGTGGGGTGTAACTCCCACGGGGGATTCCGGCAGTACCGACGGAGGTGAGGGGTAGAAACCGTTGGATCGGGAATGGGTATGGGTATCCCAAAGAATGGGGGAAAATCCGGCGAAGAGGAAAAACGGGGCGAGGGTCGGGCATTAACAGGCACCGGACCCGAGAACCAGAAAAGGGGCGAAACAACAAAAGAAACCCAATACAGGGGCGAAAACCTGTCCTCGAAAAGAAACACAAAAAGCACGCAACAAGTAAGCAGAACCCCCACGGGGTATCGTGCACGCAGGTCGTCTGAGCGGTCCCAAGGGGGTGGTTGCACGGAACCCAAACGTGGGCACTCTCCAAGTGAAGTCGTGTCCCTACGCAGGCGTTGCTAACAAGAGCCCGTTCCGGGTTGTAAGGCCGAAACGATGGCGACGAAGAACCTCTAAAGGTATCGAAGACCAACCTTGGTTTCCCTCTTACTCTGAGCTTCGGACTGTCAGATCTCATCTCCCTAAGTAGGGCCCACTAACTAAACTCTACAGTAGTGCACACCTGCTCAGGGGCATACACGTGGAGATCCAACTGTCAGGGCCCAAAAGTCCAACGTTCTAACAAATATCCGAAAATCGGTGCCAAAATTAAGCCACATGTATCACGGGGCCAATCCAACCATGGGCCATCCGAATTTTCACTTCATAGGCGAACTCTAACCAGAAAACAGTGCCACCTCAGCACACCTTAGAGGGGATCATAGTCATAACCCTCGGAGGGTTCAATCCTCATTCTATGAGTTGCATCTTCAAGTATCCCCTAACTGAGCGTTGCTCTACACACGTCTATAATGGAATCCACATGGGCTGAACAGAGCTCACGGAGATGGGGCCAGAGAAGGTCGACAAGACCTGCGGGCATGTTTTCTCTAATTCCTTCGGTCTGGTGGGGTTCTCCTTGAGATATCCCTGGCCTAGAGGTAGCCCTTGTGAGGCTTTCTCGTAAACGTGCTGCTACCGTGGGTTCTCGGCGAATCCTTTCAGGGTTATGCAGTGGGGTCAGTACTTCTTGCGGCTGGCTCCTCGCGCTCCTTCTGTCGCTAGCGGTATCAACCTGAGGGTCATGCGACATCGCCGGCGTTGCAGTCGCACTTCTTCCTGCTGTAGGAGTCCTGTGGTCTGGTCAGTTGGGTGTGGTTCCTGCATCCATAATGACGGTTGCTTCTGAACTTCTGGTCCGTTGGGGAATTAGACCAAAGCTTAGAATCCGGATGATTCTTCGTTCTAGTGGTCCATTCAATTATTCCGGAGGTTTCTAAGTCGGGAGACCAAAATGTAACGCAATGACGGGTGGCTCAGCGTACGGGTCTCGAAAAGTGGCAGCGTGGTAGAGGGGGTCCTAAGGTTCGAATCCTTGACGAAGGCACTCCCAGAGTACTTGGTGCAATGATCTGGAGTTTACTGTGTAGTTCTACAGGTCGGAGCTAAGAACAAGATGATTTGAAGACCAAAAGGTGGAACTAATATACCACAGAGGGTTATTTAGTATCCTAACGGGGCCTACCGTAATCTATGGTAAAAGCGCAACTCGAGCCAAGTATATAGTACAGGCGAGGCGCTGAGATCTCCCTGGCACTGTAATGCGAATCTATTACACTAGTTAAAATAAATTAATAATCTAAATCAGTCCAACTGAGGTCGGCCAGTGTACATGGCATCTTTCAGTTCGCTCAGGGCTCGGCGGCTTACAGGTCTCAACCGTTATCGTTGTTTTTTCACAGAACGCCGTCGTAGGTCGGGTGGCTGGTGAGATATATATCGTCACTAAACATGGCAATTCCAGTCACAATTATAAAGCTAAGCACGTACTAGACTTCTCTTACCTTTTTCGGTTTGTACAGTCGACCATTAAAGCAAATATGGTATTTCTTACGGATTTTTTGACCTGCATGAGCTGTACATCCCTGTCCATCAACGTGATCTCAGTACGCCTGCCACTTCTGTTGCACCTTTCAGTGGTTGGTGATGCACAACCTTACAGGTATCTTCAATCTACGTCTCCTAGGTTGAGCCCGTTGCGCAGCTCGTAGAACCGACAGGTCTTACGCCTCCGCTACTGTTTTGGTTTTTACCACATTTGGCATGCTCCCGTGTAATCTGTCGGAACTTTTCTGGAAAGTGCTGGAGACATTCTATGCTGCACCTTTACAGCTTTTTAGACCGTTTTGGATGGGTTTTTTTACGAGGAAGAGATCAAATATTGGCTGACTTAGTTCATGATGAGGGTAAGCTACAAAAAAATTGCTCAAGAGTTGTAGACTGCACGAATATCCAGATTTTTCGACCAGGTAGAAACTGCTACCAACCCAATAAGCGTATACTATGGCTATTAGAGGTTTTACTGCCCTATATAACAAAACAACTACCACATCCGATGGTCTAATATTCCATCTATATGGGCCTGCATAGAGCCGTACACATTACCTAACTCTATACAGGATGAGCAACATAGACAATATGCTTTCGATCCACCTCAAAATTGATAGAAAGAAGTACTATACCATCTGCTAAGATGCATATATGCGAAAGGAGTGGCTACAAGTAGCGTTTCCTGGAGACGTCATTGTATTGGAACAGGCAGAATATAAAAAGCAAATGAGCTCTATAAAAGAAGAAGCAGTGGAGTAAATCTATTAGGAGATCCTGTTGAGTATTACGAGCCAAGAAATGAAGAGAAAAATAAAACTTCGAAAGTCGCCAGTTTTTATTCTCAACAGCTGTTCCGTTCTATTGTTTTAATTTAAGACGTGCCTGGGCAATGGGAGTCAAGCACGAGCTCGGTACAACGGCCTTTCGCGGTTTCTTGCTCAATTTACCAGCCCTTAACCTTTGAATGTTGATGTAGCGAGTCCGGCGTTGGGAGCCTTAGTTTGTGAATTAATCATAAGTGGCGCATTATGTAGTGATTTCTGGAGGTATTAGAGAAGCTCTTGTACCGTTTCGGAAGCTCTGCCGAGCATATTTATTTAAAAAATGCACCCAAGACATCTATTAAAAATTGGCGCTCATGTGGCGAAATGAGGCACTCTTTTTTCTTCTTGTCTCATTTTGACATCTGCTTCGAATTGGCGTTCTTCCAAATTTGCTCATTTCACTTCAAATACAGACGTCGGGACTCCATGTGATCCATGTTTTTAGTTCTTTTTTCTTCTTGATTCATGTCTTTTTGCTCCAAACCGAGACGGTCTTCTTCGATAAGTTGACTTGCTTTCTTATTCAGGTTTCGTGATTCTATTTGCATTTGGAAGACCCTCATCTCGGGATCTGGGTCTCTTGAGCTTGCAAGTGCGCGAGAAGAGGAGCTTCTTTCCTTGTGACGACGTTGTCTCTTCAAAAATCGATCGCGCATTAGTTTTTCTGACTCTTGTAGCTTACGCTCTTTCAAAAGTTGATCCTTCTTGCAAAGCCAAATAGTCTCCTGCAAGTTTTATACTTCAACACTTATATAGTCCAAAAAACGTTCTTTTTCCTCATATTTCTGTTGATTTTTTGACGAACGATCTTCTTTTTGTCCAAGACATGTCTATCTACATGAATCTATTTAAATAGATGGCATAAAGTCTTCAATATCATCTTTGCACAGTTTAAAATAAGCTTAAACGGCGAGCAACAAAAAAATCGTTGGTCTGTTAAAATCTCTTCTGAATACTTTTTCATGGCGCTGTGAGCGTAACACAGGTCGAAACAGAGCGCAATAAAATTATAGTTTGTCGTTGTAGCGAAAGCGTTTTGCGTTTGTTGATTCGAGCATTATGTAGAGCAACGCCCAGTCAGGGGATACTTGAAGATGCAACTCATAGAATGAGGATTAAACCCTCCGAGGGTTATGACTATGATCCCCTCTAAGGTGTGCTGAGGTGGCACTGTTTTCTGGTTAGAGTTCGCCTATGAAGTGAAAATTCGGATGGCCCATGGTTGGAATGGCCCCGTGATACACGTGGCTTAATTTTGGCACCGATTTTCGGATATTTGTTAGAACGTTGGACTTTTGGGCCCTGACAGTTGGATCTCCACGTGTATGGCCCTGAGCAGGTGTGCACTACTGTAGAGTTTAGTTAGTGGGCCCTACTTAGGGAGATGAGATCTGACAGTCCAAAGCTCAGAGTAAGAGGGAAACCAAGGTTGGTCTTCGATACCTTTAGAGGTTCTTCGTCGCCATCGTTTCGGCCTTACAACCCGGAACGGGCTCTTGTTAGCAACGCCTGTGTAGGGACACGACTCCACTTGGAGAGTGCACACGTTTGGGTTCCGTGCAACCACCCCCTTGGGACCGCTCAGACGACCTGCGTGCACGATACCCCGTGGGGGTTCTGCTTACTTGTTGCGTGCTTTTTGTGTTTCCTTTCGAGGACAGGTCTTCGCCCCTGTATTGGGTTTCTTTTGTTGTTTCGCCCCTTTTCTGGTTCTCGGGTCCGGTGCCTGTTAGTGCCCGACCCTCGCCCCGTTTTTTCTCTTCGCCGGATTTTCCCCCATTCTTTGGGATACCCATACCCATTCCCGATCCAACGGTTTCTACCTCTCACCTCCGTCGGTACTGCCGGAATCCCCCGTGGGAGTTACACCCCACACTACGGGTGGAACGGAGGGCTCTGTCTCTGAGTCTGCCTCCCCCAGGGAGCAAGGCTTCGAACACCTTGAGAGCACTTCCCGTCGCCGGGTTTTGCTCCACAACGTGCAATTCGCTACGGCGATCGTTGACCATACGGATTACCTCATCATGCGAATCGTCCCTAAGCTAATAGACGAATATGATTTTATTCATAAACTCCCTCCTACAGGCCGTTCAAGGAGCAGTCACCCACCAGGAGAGCAATTTGGTCCCTAGGACCACTCCACCACAAATTAACCATCCGGTGTCCATATGGCAACCCCCTACCAAACTCCCAGGAGTGACGGCATTATCCGCCCCTCGCCGGGTATACCATTAGGAAAATCCCCTTGTTGGACAGTCTAGGAGCAGAAGAGAAGCTTCGCGTCTAGATGAGAGACCGCTTGCCCCACCCGACGGATTATATGAGGTATAGCGACCTCAGAGCTCCATTGGATCTGATATATAGATCGATCCTTAAGGTCCCTATTCCAATGGTAAGAAAAAAGCAACCGCAGGAGAAAGAAAAACAGAAGAAGTAAAAGAAGAGACCATTTGAACACGAGTGATTCCGAATCGGCCTCGACCAAAACGACGGACTCGGAAGTAGATGAGGCTGCCGTTCGAGGCCTCAGACGACTGACCACCACCAACGAACTTTTCCTTAAGGTTTTAGACTACCGGAATTACCGGCTGGCCGACACGTCTGCGAAATATTCTGGTTCGGTGGCTCGCAGAGTCGCCAAATGGGGCAAACGGATGCAACTAACCATTCCGGACAACTTCTCGGGTTCCGATCCTAGTTCTGTCCTTAGATTTCTCAGTTTGCTCCGTACGGCCTACGATCAGAACGGTGCCCACGAGGGCGCCGCTCTGTACCTTCTCCATTTCTTCCTTACAGGACAGGCGCGTGACCGAGTGTTTTCGAAGATATCTGGCACAACTGACCTCGTGGATGTTCAAGACCGTGAGCTTCTCAGGTCATACCCTCCAGTCGTTCATTGCTTCTTGGAAACTTACGCCACGGATGACGTCATAATGGATGCCCACCAGGAAGTCATCTTCTTCAGGCAGAGCTCCAACATGACCGAACCGGCTTTTGCAGACGACCTATGAATGAGTGCTTACCGATGTGGAAACGTGTTCTCCGAAGGACAACTTAAACGTCACTTCATCACGGGATTGCTCCCTGCCATTCCGACAAATGTGCGCAAATACCACACGGAAGACCCATAATACTTCTTCCAAAGGCTCGTTACTTACGCCGAGGTTTATGGAAAAACCTATAAGATCTCCAGGCACAACGCTGATACAACCAGAAGACACGCAACTCTATTGCCTAAACCCAACCAAGCCCATTTGGTTAGCTTCACAGAATCGGACATGGATGCATCACTCTATTACGCCAATTCAGAAGCTGTGCTCGTGGTCAATTTCAGTGCTTCTCCATTCGGGCACCGATCATATACCTCCCAGGGAACTACAGCGACCACTGGACCACCCACACCCAAGGATTCTCCCTTTCCGCCTCGCAAGGACGTTTTTGTTCGCTCCCCAAGTGCTTGCTTCCTCTGCCTTTCTGTGACCCATCTTTGTGAATGTACGAAGTATGTGTCCGAAGACGCACGCAAAAACATCCTAGCCCTAAGGGAAGAGAATAGCCGAGTACGGAGATCCGAAGGATTGTATAACAGGGCACAGAAACGAACCACAGGGATCCCTGGAAGCTCACGCTATGCCACGCCTCCGGATACTCAGATCAAAGTCCCCCAGGTTCACGCCATTGTAGATCTTACAGACGACCCCGTGGGAGAACCCTATCCTCAGGAAGAAACGGAAACCCCATCGGAAAACTCCTAGAGGGAACACTCGAGGCAAATCCTCCCTCTTTAAGCCCCTGCCTCAACCAATTGGACGGTCATGAGCCAAAGAGCTCCTCAACTCCCAATGCAAACCACCCGCAGTGGACCACTCAGAATGAACCACAATTGGAACAAAGCAACGAACCCGTCTGTATCCTCAGGAAAGAGAATTACAAAGTTCGAGTAACCGTAGGACTTTATTCCAACAACTCTCTTGTGACCACAGCGGTATTGGATACAGGCGCTGGTCCTAACTTGGTCCATTTTAAGCTGCTCCCACTGGGTTGGTAAGATTTCGTTCAGGCAAAGAAGATCCCAAGGAGAACCGATGCGTCACGTAGACCAATGGACATTAAAATGATAGCACCACTTTACCTCCACTTAGGACAATTCAAAGTCTGCACGTGGTTCCTTGTATGTCCTAACTTGGGCGCTGAGGCAATCCTAGGGACCTCCTTTATCGATCGATACATTAAGGCCATTTATCCAGGCCTTAGGAAAGTCGCATTCGACGGAGCACCTTCCATATCCATAACTGGTTCCACCCCAGGGCCAGAAACTAACCGCAAACGAGCGGTTGTCTCCGAAAACACGAAGTCCAATAAGCTTCGCCTGTCAAAGGCCATAACGATACCCACAATAACCCAGATCGCTGTATCGGTCTATTACCCATCTCCAGGTCTCGTAACGATTCAAAACCACCCAAAAATGGTTCTGAAGCACCTTACTTTGATGGCCAATGGATTAACGGACATCCACCCCAACAGCTTTTTGGTCACAATCAGCAACTTCCGAGATAAACCCGTGCGGTTACCAAAAGGTAGAGTGATTGGTATCACTTTACCCGCGCCCGTGGCCATTATGGAGGCCCAAATGGATAATCTTGCGACGCCAACTCCCGACGGGGACGTCGACTCTTGGGAAGGGACGGTCGCCATCGGCGAAGAATTCAAATCCTATAGGCCCCACGTACTTGATCTCCTCAGGGAATACCAGGCCATATGGTCAGGTAGATTGGGCACAATCAGAGCCACTACACACCGCATTGACCTTCAGGACAATGCTAAACCACAGTTCCAGCACCCATACCGTACCGGCCTTAAAGATAGGTAAATTGTCGCCGACCAGATGGAAAAGATGGGCAAAGCTCAAGTCAAAGAGCCGGCGCCTCCAATCCAATCCGAATGGGCAAGTCTCCTTGTCCTTGTGGCGAAGAATGATGGATTCGTCAGGTTCTGTGTCGACTACAGGAAGCTGAACGCAGTAACCAAGAGGGACTCATACCCGATACCACGCATGGACGATTGTCTGGATTCCCTAGGCGAAGCTGTCTTATTTACCACACTGGACGCTAACTAAGGATATTGGCAAATACCTTTGGCCGAAGACGCGAGAGCACTGACAACCATTACCACCCACGGAGGTCTGTTCAGGTTTACTCTCTTGCCCTTCGGTTTGAAGAATGCCCCAGCCCAGTTCCAACGGGTAATGGACATTATACTGTCCAGAGTCAAATGGAAGTTCGCCCTGGTCTTTTTGGATGACGTTATAATCTTCTCACGGACCGTAAAGGACCACTTTCGCCACGTGAAGAAGGTGATAACAATTCTGCAGGACACTGAAGTAACACTGAAACACCGCAAATGCGCCTTCTTCCAGGCCTCAGTAAACTATCTCAGTCACGTCGTCCTCCCAGGAAAGCTAAAGATGGCCACAGGAACAACTTATGCGATTCGCCAGGCTAAGCCTCCTATGACCCACACGGAACTACGATCTTTCTTGGACCTGTGCAACGTTTACCGACGGTTCGTCCAAGGGTTTGCCGAAACCTCGGCCCCTCTCAACGTGATGCTGAAGAAGGGAACACCTTCGGAGATCGAAGCCCTTACGGACGACCAGTACGAGGCATTTCAGACCCTAAAGGACAAATTGCTGAACCCACCCATATTGGCTTTACCAAAGCCCAATAGGCCTTTCGTCCTGGGCACAGATGCCTCTGATGTCCAAGTGGGTTTTGCACTGCTGCAGGAACAGGAGTCACCGAAGGACTATCGATCTCTTGGCTACTGGAGCAGAACGCTCACCAGCGCGGAGCGAAACTACAGTACGACCCAAAAGAAATGTCTAGCGATAGTACGGTCCGTATTGACACTCCGTCTGTACCTCGAGGGAACCAGGCTTACCAGTACGACAGACCATGATTCACTCCGCTGGTTACTCAATATGACCGATGCATCGAGTCGCCTCGCTAGGTGGCGCCTCAGGCTATCAGAATATGATTTCGAGATAACTTATAGGGCAGGCATTAAGCACCAGGCAGCAGATGCCCTGTCGCGAATCATCACCAACGGAACTGATGACACTCTATTGGACGACCTAATTCCCACCCTCTTTACAGACGATGGACCACAGAACTATACGGAAACAGATGACCTTATGGGTAAGGTTCAATCGGAGGATCCTGAGTTAAAGAAGAACGAAGTATACCTATTGGAATGGGAGACAGTACCGCCCAATTCGGCATCACTTCAGGTTAATGCTATAGCCCCAGAGGAAAAATAACTCCTCCCTATAGCTATTGAGGAACTTCTACAGGCGCAGGCTTAAGACGAGTATCGCAAGGAAACACCCCAATTGGTAGGAACCCAAGGATGCCTTTTTGACTATGACCGATTTGGACTACTATTTCGCTGCTCACCGCTGGATGGCCCACTCCAACGGGTAATACCAACTTCGCTAAGGGCGCCATTCCTATACCTCGCTCATTCCCCCGCCTGGCTGGTCATCCTGGAGGCCTAAGACTGTACCATACCCTAAGAAAGTGCTTGTAATGGCCACTAATGGCACAGGACCTATGGCAAACCGCACGGAACTGGACATCGTGCGCACAAATCCGAGGGTCTCGAGCCAACCATCAGGCCAAACTGAAGCTCTACTTCGCCGCAGGTCCGATGGAATTTGTCGCAATGGATATACTTGGGTCTTTGTCTAAGTCCTTCCATGGGAAACGGTTTGTTTTGGTTAAAACCGATAGGTTTACCAAACTTACCCGGGCCTTACCCCTAGGAAAGACATCGGCCACGGATGTCGCCACGGCCTTCTTGTCCCACTGGGTATATGCATATGGCATGCCACTCTACCTCCTTACGGATAAAGGCAGCCAGTTTGTATCCAAATTCTTCCCGCATGTTTGTGCTATATAGGTATCAAACATGTGACCACCACGGCGTACCACCCGCAAACCAATGGCCAAGCCAAACTCTTCAACCGCACCCTTCTGGACGGATTGGCGCACTACGTTTCGGAGCACCAATTGGACTGGGACGAATACGTTGAGCCACTGGTTTATGCCTACAACACGCAGGTGAAAGCTTCCACGGAGATAAAACCGTTCGACTTAACGCTAACAAGAGCGCCACCGCCAATAGCTGTTGACTTTCAGGAGTCTTTCATACCCCATGACATAAGCAAAGGGATATATCCTACCAAGGCAAAGCGCTACTCGTGCCGACGCATTGGGCACATCCTCCAATCGGCAAGAACTCTACTAACCAAAGCCCAACGGCGCTACAAGTTCAACTTCGACAAAGGCGTTTGGACCACATCGACCTTTGGGAAAGGAGACCTGGTTTACCTGGACCGGCCACCGAAGGACAGTGAGGAACTCGAGGACACTACGCGAAAGCTCTTACCCCGCTCTACGGGACCATACAAAGTCCTTAAGGCCAATGATCACACCATCACGTTGCTAATCGACGGCCTACAGGACACCGTGTCCATTGACCGCGTGACACGAGCTCCCAATTCCTCCGGACCACCAAAGTCCCAGCCCCCTGGCCTAACGGAAGCACCACGACCTCAGGTCCACGATCAAGTCTCCACACCCCCTAAGGCAATTCCTGAGGACTCGACTAGCCCCACGGACACGATGGTCAATGCCAACTACTATGACCCATCGCTCCCAACCGACTCCGATGGATTCGCTCCTCTAGACCACACTCTCCTTCCGGAGGATGAGCATCAAGCGAAATATGTAATTAAGCGCATCATCTCTGCCGGTCGGGAAAAAGATGGAACTTTGCGCTATCGCGTCCGTTTGTTTGGCTACACACCTGAGAAAGATACTTGGCAAGAGCCACAAACCATTCCGGCTAGTTTTATCGCCCGCTATTGGCGCAGAATCAGCCACTAAGAGCGCGGCCTTAAGGAGGGGGCAACCTGTGGTCCAAATTATCCAACCATTGGTCCAAATAATCTCAAAATGCCTCCCAAACCGCCTCCCGACACGACGGTTCGTCGTAGCTCCCGCATCAGGGAACAAAGTCAGTCCTTCGGAGACCCCTGAGGAGGACCCGGGACGCTCTGAAGATGGGACGCTGTCCCAGGGCACGCCCATTTGAGATACAAGAAAGACCTTGGGAAAGCACAAGCACTACTTCATTTAACTTACTAGAGTAACCAACAAAGGCCTAACAGCCCTCGGTATGATCTCAAGGTTCGCAGAAGCGCTGGAAACACCAACAGGACTCACTAGGGCGGCGCAGGAGTAACTCTGTCGTCCTTATTGGAACCGGCAGGAGTAAACCGGAACTAGGGTCACCCGAGGAGCCAACTGCACCACCAGAACCGGCCCCGCGAGCCGAGCACGCTTCTTCAGCGGAGATTCACCTGAAAAACTATTGTCACCATTGGAAGCCTCCCGGTCGCTCAAATTTTGACCATGACAGGCATCCAAGTCGAAATTAACCCTCTGGGACATCACCTGCGCAGTCTGCTACAGAATATTGACCATAGCGGTCTTCAGATTCTGGCCCTGTTGGACAAACGCGGCGTAGCGCACCGAGCGACGCGCCCAGGAGTAAGCTTACCTCAGGACTGTCGCAATGTCCATCGAGGCGGTAATGCCGACGGGACGGAAGAATGGCATGACGCACTGCCCGCGGGTTCCGTCCGATGGTATGGTCATAACGGTCCCCAGGACGTTCGTAGGCCACTTGGTATCCCGAGAAGCTCCCCGCTTGGTTGTTCAAAGCCATGGTGCCACTGCCCACAGGCTGGTCCACCGGGAAGTGAAATGGACGACCAACGGAAGCGATTAAGTCCGGAGGGAGAACTGCATATCCAACGGGCTTATAACGAGAGTTCGGCATCGCGCCCAACCAATGAAAAAGTACCACGATGGGAAGGTTAAATACCGATGGCTGGACATCGAATGGGTAGGAGATGGTATTCAATGCTTCACGATTCAATTGGCACAACAGTATTGTGAGGACGAACAAAAAGGACTATGGGATGATGAAGAAGGACGGAGGAAAAAACCACCCAACATGGTAGGAGCTATCGAAGAAGGGAAGGACACTTCAATAACCGGAAAGAAAGTCTTGCGAGCGCAAGCTACGGACACCTACTGTAGGACATTGAGCAACCCGGTTGCCATCAAAGGATTGCAGTTCGATATAGAAAATGCACGGTACCTTGTGTGTCGTTCTACCATTATAGGAGCACTCCAGAAGGTGTTATCAGAGTTTCTACGCTCAAAGATATTGCATATAGGCCGTTACACAAGACTAGTATGCCATTCAGTAGCCACACGGTTATATTATATCTTGAAGAAACACTTCTACTGGCCCCCCATGGCCCATGATATTTACACCTATGTGGCTTTCTGCGGCTCGTGTTTAAAGACCCGATATGGTTTACGAAAGCAAAAAAAGTACCTTTAGCTTTTTTTGGTGGCTTGGCCGTTGGAATTCGTAGCTATCGACATCCTGGGCCCTCTGTCAAAAACCTCAGAAGGTTATAGATTCGTGGTGGTCATCACCGATAGGTCTTACAAACTCACAAGAGCCATACCCCTGTGGAGCACAACGTCGAAGGTCTTGGTAAGAGCCTTCGTTAATGACTGGGTAAACCCGTACTGTGCTCCATTGTACCTACTCACCGAAAATGGCTCGAACTTAGCACCTAATTTCTTTGAATCAGTATGTACCATGCTTAGGTGGAAGCATTACTTTACCACCGCGTACGATCTGCATGCGAACGGCCAATTGGAACGATTCAACAAAACTGTCGTGGCAAGACTACGAAACTATGTAGAAGAACACCAAACTAGATGGGCTGATTATGTACAGCCCCTAACATATGTCTATAACCTTCAGGAAAACTGATCTACGCAGACTACTCTTTTTGACCTGGTCCGCTCACGGACACCTCGTGGTTTGGTCCTTCAACCAAGACCAGAGAACTAACGAGAGGCTGGTACATTTACCTCCGTTAAGGTCAAGAAGGATATACTCAAAAAGCTCAGGACATTATTAAATGTCACAAATGCCAAATTTACAGTAGCCCAGAATCGTTATAAAGCCTACAAAAACCAAGGGGGAAGAGAACTACAACGGTGGAAATCGAGGACTATGTCTTCATTGATATCCCTACCAGTAGGTCGAGACCGACGCCATCTGAAGAAAGAGACGATATTCGTATCTATTCTGACATCAAATCGAAGCTATTCCCTAATTCTACAGGACCATATGAGGCAATCTCAGCGAATGAACCACCGTTACTGCTCGAATGGATAGACTATAAAACACCGTATTTGTAGATCGGGTTTCAATATACCCTAGGAAAGCTGCCACGACCGCAGACGCAGTCGTTGGCCCGGCACCCACAGAACCAAAGTGAAATTCACAGCTTAGTACAGGAAGCGTTCAATTGCAAGATCTGGAAAACACTCCCGACCCTACGACAGCCCAAGGACGCCAAGAGCAGAACTCAGCACCTCAACAAGCCGGGAACCTTGAGGTCCCGGCCTCCGACTGCGCGATCAACAGCATTGTAGGTCAAAATCGAACACCAGCAGGTCTTTGTTACTAGGTCCGGTGGAATGGCTATGTCCCTAGAGATGACATCTTGGAACCTCCTCATCATATACAACACAACTTCTGACTATGGTACTGGCGCAGGCGCAACGAACCCCTGCCAACCGATGGATATCGACCTACACTGGTGCAATACGCTAAGGTGGGAGAGGGGAGACATTCGATGTGCGACTACTAGTCGTGGAAGAAAATGAAAGGTATGATTAAGAAGAAGCACAAGTCCATTGAAAACTGCACTAGGTAAGAATCCTACAAGGCCCCATCCAGGAAGGGGTTCTCACCGCGCGTTGTAGAAGGTCTTCCAGAAGGCCCGGAACCAGTACCAGGAAGGTTTGGAGTGTGAAGCTGTGGGCTCGAACTAGACAAATGGAGAGCAAACCATTGAGGAGTCGGAAGTAAAGGCGGTAGACCGGAAGAGGCACCCGAAGGGAAAGGAGCTGTTGGGAAAGACAAGGAGTCAGGTATGGGCATCGGCACATTACCCACATGGTAACTGCTGCCGGAAGCCAGTAAAAGGCCCAGAGGTGCCGATGAGGCGACCGCCTGAGGTATCCGCTCGTTCCATAATGGTACTGAGACCTGCCACGTGATGCGTGACTGCCTGGTACATCGCGGCCTTGATCCGATTACGGAAGGCCCCAACCTGGTTGATAGCGGCGATATAGTCCGTGTGACGAGGGATGAGCTGCCCCAGAAGCGCGAGAGCTTCTTGGAGAGAGCGCGATTTGGGACTGTTGAGACGAGAGACGAAAACACGCTGGATCCTCATGAGCGCCCCACTAATGGCAAGAGCTGTAACAGACTTACCACCGCCAGCTGTGATAGGAATCACCATGAGGAACTGCGCAGGTCCAGAAAAAGGAGCAGGAACCAAACGGAGAACGTGGATAGAAAAAAGACCAGCGGAACCAACAGGTACGGCGGAAGCAGAGACGGGGGTAATACCTTCCAGAGTCTCCACCTTATGGGCAAAGGGCTGAGGAAAACCACCAATGGGCTCCTCGCCTGGTAATACCGGTTCGCCTCACTGGGAATGGTTAGCTTCCCGAAGTCTCAAACTTCCCAACATTGGTCATCCTTCCACGGATGTGACAGAGACACCTCCAAGTAACTCTCCAGCTGAGAAACGGTGTACTACGTACCAAAGAGAATCTCTTTCACACCAATCTGGCGCACAAGTTCCACTATAGAGCGAGGATTCCGGAAGGTACGAACAACAGGGGAGAAGCTATAATTGGTAATCCGAGGATCTGGGCAACGGCTGTCCCAGATAGTACCGTTGCGGGAAGCCTTGACAGCAAAAAGGGCAACAAGAACGGCTCACTCTACGAAAGAAACGAACCAAACGGTATTTTATTACCCTGCGTGTCGGTTGCAATGGCTGCTAATGTATGCCAGCACGAGAGGAGTCGGAACGCACAACCATTGAAGTACCTCGTAGACCGTTCACCATTCAAGACGGGTAACATATCACTTGCGACGATTCTTCGTCATCTGAGAGAAGAACTCAGTGCAGTGGAAAACATTCATGGTACGGAAGAGGCTACTCCGACATAGGATCCGGGCCTCGGTGGCAGCGTCCTCGCCCCAACGGTCACGATCCAACCAGCGATTGGTGTTGGAGGATATCTTGAACATCACCATTCCCGTGTCAAACTTCAGCCACTTCGTCGATGGACCGATACGGTGCAATAATTTCAAGAGGTTACGAAAGTAGAAGAACTCGTCGTTGCACTGCAGATACGGTAGTTAGCTCGGAATGGTGTTGGTAATGAGGAAGCCAAACGGTGAGTGCTGTTTGCGCTTCTGGAAGCAAGCCTGTCTCCCTAGGCGGGAACGATTCTACCCTTACCGCGTCGGTGAAGCTAATGGCAGGGCGCCAAGACGGAAGCTGTCCCAACGGTTCCAAGAGACATATCCAGAAAGGGTTGGATGCTTGAACTGCCGTCCCATTCCAACGATGTTGACCGGGACAGGCCAAGGGGTGGCCTCCAAGTGTATTGCCTTGAGCTAATTCGGTAGCAGACCATAAAGGTTGAAGGTTGCCGGCGAGGAGAAGAAAAACTACGGATCATAATGTCCGCCACCAGGGGGGAAACCAAAGGCTTCACCAGGAATAGGTGACGAAGAGGAAACTGGAGCCGTAACAGACAGACCAAGACTACGATACCGAGAGGGGGAGCGTGTAAGAAGCTTTTGGATCCCACGGCTGCGGTTCGCACCGTGAAAACCCCTACCAGACAGGGCGGCCCACAACGATGAAGATGCGAACCGACACGGTGTTCTCTCGGCACCAGGGGGCTATGTATCCTCCGATGTTCGGTTCTCGCACCCGATTCAAACCATGACGGTCGTGCAATATGTCCTCGAAGGTGTTCTAATTCTCCGCTTATTGAGCGAGAAAGAATCGAAGGGGCCCCACCGACACGGAAACCACATCTGTAATTGGGTTGGACACACGGTGAGAGCCATCACCGTGCTCGACTGACCCTTTGGCGCACACTGGACCTCCATCATGAAGTTTCGGGGAATACGCACACAACGCAACCAGTGCAAGCCAACCAAGGCGGTCCGTCAAAAGAAGGAAGAGGAGACGAACGGAAACGATGATAACAAGAGGGGATCGCGCGACGAAGGAAGAAGAAACGAAGAAGACACCAACGAGGTATGACGGACGTCTGGTACGGAACACACACGAAACCTGCAATGGAGAACGCTACAAAAACCGATTGGAACATGAAATCCCAACTAGCATTAGCAAAACTCGAGGGAAGCGTAATTGCGAGGCCGTTACGAGCGACTAGACCTTGATGGTTGCCGGCATGTGCAATGTATTACAGTGGTTTATTCAGCAATTTGTATAGCTTTTCGCTAATTTAGTATTAGATAGATAGGACTAAGTAGATAGAGAGGCGCACCTCAAGGGCACCTCTCCGTGGCTACGTCGCGAGGAACGTGTAACGCAATGACTTGTGGGTCAGCGTACGGGTCTCGACAGGGGGCAGCGTGGTAGAGATTGTTCTAAGGTTCGAATCCTTGACGACGGCAGTCCCAGAGTACTTGGTGCAATGAGCTGGCGTTTACTGCGTAGTCCTACATGTCGGAGCTAAGAAGACGATTGTTTGAATACCAAAGGCAAAGGGTGGAACTAATATACCAAAGGGGGTTATTTAGTATCCTAACGGGGCCTACCTTACTCTAAGGGAGAAGCGTCATTCGAGCCAAGTAAATAGTATTGGCGAGGTGCTGGGATCTCCCTGGCACTGCAATGCTAATCTATTACACTACTTAAAATAAATTAATAAGCTGAATCAGTCCAGCTGAGGTCGGCCAGTCCACGTGGCATCTGTCATTTCGCTCAGGGCCCGGCGGCTTACAGGGCTCAACTGTCATCGTTGCTCCTTCACATATCTCCTACCTTAGGATTCGACCGTCACAGTGAAGTACAAATTGCCTCACACCTTCGTGGAGGTCTGGCGGTAACTGGACCTATGGGTGAACCTCCGCTTCCGCGAACCTTGAGGTCATGGTGAGGGCTATTATACCTCTGCTAGTTAGTCAAATATATTAATGCTTGTGCTTTCCCAAGGTCGTTCTTGTATCTCAAACGTGCGTGCCCTGAGACGTCCTCCAACCTTGAGAGCGTCTCAGGTCTTCCTCACGTGTCACCAAAGGACTGCACTTGTTCCCTGATGCGGGAACTACGGCAAATCCTCGTGCTCCGGCGAACCGTCGTGTCAGGAGGCAGTTTTGTAGGCGTTTTGGGATTATTCGTACCAATGGTTGCCCCGTCCTGAAGGCTGCGCTCCGTGCGGCCGATTCCGCGCCAAAAGCGGGCGATAAAATTAGCCAGAGTGGTTTGAGGCTCTTGCCAAGTGTCTTCCTCAAGTGTGTAGCCGAACCAACGGACGCGGTAGCGCAAAGTTCCATCTTCTCCCCGACCGGCGGAGATGATGCGCTCAATCACATACTCCGGTTGGTATTCATTCTCCGGCAGGAAAGTGTGGGGTCAAGAGGGGCGAATCCATCGGAGTCGGTCGGAAGAGATGTGTCGTCGTCATTGGCAATGACCATCGGGTCCATGGGGCTAGTCGAGTACGCGGGAACTGCCTTAGAGGGTGTGGACACTTGAGCGTTGACCTGAGGTCGTCGTGATTTCGTTAAGCCAGGGAACCGGGAGTTTGGTGATTCGGGAGAGCTGGAGGCTCGTGTCACCAATCAATAGACACAGTGTTCTGTAGATCGTCAATTAGTAACGTAATGATGTGTTGATTGGCCTTAAGGACTTTGTATGGTTCCGTAGAGCGGGGTAAGAGCTTTCACGTAGTGTCCTCGAGGTCCTCACTGTCCTTCAGTGGCCGGCCCAGGTAAACGAGTTCTCCTTTCCCAAAGGTCGGTGTGTTACAAACGGCCTTGTCGAAATTGACTTTGTAGCGCCGTTGGGCTTTGATTAGTACAGATCTAGTCGATTGGATGATGCGGTCGATGTGTCGGCGCGAGTAGCGCTTCGCCTGGGTCTGGTTCATTCCTTCGTTTATGTACTGGGGTATGATAGACTCCTGAAGATCCACAGCTATCGGCGGCGGCGCTCTCGTTAGTGTTAAGTCGAAAGGCGTTGACCCTGCGGAAGCGTGCACTTGCGTGTCGTAGGCATAAACCAGTGGCTCGACTTAGTTGTCCCAGTCCAATTGGTGCTCCGATACGTAGTGCGCCAATAGGTCCAGGAGGGTGTGGTTGAAGCGTTCGGCTTGTCCATTGGTGTGCGTGTGGTACGCCGTGGTGGTCACATATTAAATACCTAAGGTAGCACAAACGTGTGCAAAGAGTTTGGATACGAACTGTCTGCCTTTACCCGTAAGGAGGTAGAGTGGCATGCCATATAGATATACCCGGTGGGACAAGAAGGCCGTGGCGACATCTGTGATTGTTGTCTTCCGTAAGGGTAGGGCTCGAATAAGCATTGTAAACCTATCGGTTATGACCAAGACAAACCGTTTCCAATGGGAGGACTTAGGCAAAGGCCCAAGTATATCCATTGCTACAAATTCCATCGGAACTGCGGCGGGGAAGAGCTTCAGTTTGGCCTGATGGTTGGCGCGAGACCCTCGGATTTGTGCGCACGATGTCCAGTTCCGTGCGGTTTGCCATAGGTCCTGCGCCATTAGTGGCCAGTAGAAGAACTTCCTTAGGGTCTGGTACATTCATCGGCCTCCAGGGTAACCAGCACAGCGAGGGAAATGGGCGAGGTATAGGAATGGCGCCCTTAGTGAAGTTGGTATTATCCGTTGGAGTGCGCCATCCAGCGGTGAGAGGCGACATATTAGTCCAAATCGGCCATAGTCGAACAGGAATCCTGGGGTTCCTACCAATTGGTCTGTTTCCTTGCAGTACTCGACTTCGACCTGCGCCTGTAGGAGTTCCTCAATAGTTATAGGGAAGAGTTCTTTTTCCTCCGAGGCTATCGCATTAACCTGAGGTGGTGCCGAAGTAGGCGGTACTGTCTCCAAGTCCAATAGATATACTTCGTTCTCCTTTACCTCATAATCCTCCGATTGCCCCTTACCCATAAGGTCATCTGTTTCCGTATAGTTTTGAGGCCCATAATCTGTAAAGGGGGTGGGAATTAGGTCGTCCAATGGAGTTTCATCAGTTCCGTCGGTATTGATACGTGACAGGGAATCTACTGCCTGGTGCTTGATACCTGGCCTGTAAGTTATCTCGTAGTCATATTCTGACAGCCTGAGGCGCCATCTAGCGAGGTGACTCGATGCATCGGTCATATTGGGTAACCAGCGGAGTGAGTCATGGTCTATCCTGATGGTAAAACTGGTTTCCTCGAGGTACAGAAGGAGCGTCAATACGGACCATACGATGGCTAGGCATTTCTTTTCGGTCGTACTGTAGTTTCGCTCCGCGCTGGTGAGCCTTCTGCTCCACTAGCCAACAGGTCGACAGTCCTTCGGTGAATCCTGGTTCTGTAGCAGTGCACATTACATTTGGACATCAGAGGCATCTGTGTCCAGAACGAAAAGCCTATTGGGCTTTGGTAAAGCCAATATGGTTGGGTTCAGCCATTTGTTTTTTTACTGTCTGAAATGCCTCGTACTGGTCGTCGGTAAGGGCTTCGAACTCCGAAGGTGATCCCTTCTTCAGCATCGCGTTGAGAGCTGCCGAGATCTTGACAAAACCTTGGACGAACCGTCGGTGAAAGTTGCACAAGCTCACGAAGGATCGTAGTTCCGTGTGGGTCCTAGGAGCTTAGCCTGGCGATTCGCATCTGTGGACCGTGTGGTCAACTTTAGATTTCCTGGGAGGACGACGTGACCGAGATAGTCCACCGAGGCCTGGGAGAATGCGCATTTGCGGAGTTTCAGTGTTACTTTAGTGTTCTGTAGGATTGTTAGCACCTTCTTCACGTGGCGAAGGCGTTCTTTTACGGTCCATTTGACTTTAGACAGTACAATGTCCATTACCAGTTGGAAAGTTGCTTGTGCATTCTTTAAACCAAAGGTCATACGAGTAAATCTGAACAGACCTTCATGGGTGGTAAAGGTTGTCAGCGTTCTCACGTCTTCGGCAAAAGGGATTGGCCGATAACCCCAGATAGCGTCCAGTGTGGTAAATACGACAGCTTCGCCTAAGGAATCCAGACAATCGTCCATGCGTGGTATCGGGTATGAGTCCCTTTTGGTTACTGCGTTCAGCTTCCTGTAGTCGACACAAAACCTGACGGAGCCATCTTTCTTTGCCACGAGGACAAGGACTTGCCCATTCGGATTGGTTTGGAGGCGCCAGCTCTATGAATTGAGCTTTTCGCATCTTGTCTATTTGGTTGGCGAAAATTTCCCTCCTCTTAGAGCCTGTACGGTATGGGTGCTGGAAGTGTGGTCTAGCATCATCCTGAAGGTCAATGCGGTGTGTAGTGGCTCTAATCGTTACCATTTAACCTGACCACATGGCCTGGTATTCCCTGAGGAGATCAAGTACCTGAGGCCTAAAGAATTCAAATTCTGCGCCAATGGCGACCGTCCCCTCCCATGAGTCGACGTCCTCGTCGGGAGTTCGAGTTGAAATGTTATCCATTTGGGCCTCTATAATGGCCACGGGCACAGGTAGAGTGATGCCAATCACTGTACCTTTAGGTAACCGTAAGGGTTTATCTCTGAGGTTGCTGATTGTGACCAAGAAGGGCCTGTTGGGGTGGATGTCCATTACTCCATTGGCCATCAATGTAAGGTGCTTCAGAACCATTTTTGGGTGGTTTTGAATCGTTACGAGACCTGGAGATGGGTAATGGACTGATACAGCGATCTGGGTCATTGTGGGTATCGTTATGGCCTTTGACAGGCGAAGCTTATTGGACTTCGTGTTTTCGGAGACAACCGCTCGTTTGCGGTTAGCTTCTGGCCCTGGGTGGAACCACTTATGGATATGGAAGGTGCTCCGTCGAATGCGACTTTCCTAAGGCCTGGATAAATGGCCTTAATGTATCGATCGATAAAGGAGGTCCCCAGGATTGCCTCAGCGCCCAAGTTAGGACATACAAGGAACCACGTGCAGACTTTGAATTGTCCTAAGTGGAGGTAAAGTGGTGCTATCATTTTAATGTCCATTGGTCTACGTGACGCATCGGTTCTCCTTGGGATCTTCTTTGCCTGAACGAAATCTTACCAACCCAGTGGGAGCAGCTTAGGATGGACCAAGTTAGGACCAGCGCCTGTATCCAATACCGCTGTGGTCACAAGAGAGTTGTTGGAATAAAGTGCTACGGTTACTCGAACTTTGTAATTCTCTTTCCTGAGGATACAGACGGGTTCGTTGCTTTGTTCCAATTGTGGTTCATTCTGAGTGGTCCACTGCGGGTGGTTTGTATTGGGAGTTGAGGAGCTCTTTGGCTCATGACCGTCCAATTGGTTGAGGCAGGGGCTTAAAGAGGGAGGATTTGCCTCGAGTGTTCCCTCTAGGAGTTTTCCGATGGGGTTTCCGTTTCTTCCTGAGGATAGGGTTCTCCCACGCGGTCGTCTGTAAGATCTACAATGGCGTGAACCTGGGGGACTTTGATCTGAGTATCCGGAGGCGTGGCATAGCGTGAGCTTCCAGGGATCCCTGTGGTTCGTTTCTGTGGCCTGTTATACAATCCTTCGGATCTCCGTACTCGGCTATTCTCTTCCCTTAGGGCTAGGATGTTTTTGCGTGCGTCTTCGGACACATACTTCGTACATTCACAAAGATGGGTCACAGAAAGGCAGAGGAAGCAAGCACTTGGGGAGCGAACAAAAACGTCCTTGCGAGGCGGAAAGGGAGAATCCTTGGGTGTGGGTGGTCCAGTGGTCGCTGTAGTTCCCTGGGAGGTATATGATCGGTGCCCGAATGGAGAAGCACTGAAATTGACCACGAGCACAGCTTCTGAATTGGCGTAATAGAGTGATGCATCCATGTCCGATTCTGTGAAGCTAACCAAATGGGCTTGGTTGGGTTTAGGAAATAGAGTTGCGTGTCCTCCGGTTGTATCAGCGTTGTGCCTGGAGATCTTATAGGTTTTTCCATAAACCTCGGCGTAAGTAACGAGCCTTTGGAAGAAGTATTATGGGTCTTCCGTGTGGTATTTGCGCACATTTGTCGGAATGGCAGGGAGCAATCCCGTGATGAAGTGACGTTTAAGTTGTCCTTCGGAGAACACGTTTCCACATCGGTAAGCACTCATTCATAGGTCGTCTGCAAAAGCCGGTTCGGTCATGTTGGAGCTCTGCCTGAAGAAGATGACTTCCTGGTGGGCATCCATTATGACGTCATCCGTGGCGTAAGTTTCCAAGAAGCAATGAACGACTGGAGGGTATGACCTGAGAAGCTCACGGTCTTGAACATCCACGAGGTCAGTTGTGCCAGATATCTTCGAAAACACTCGGTCACGCGCCTGTCCTGTAAGGAAGAAATGGAGAAGGTACAGAGCGGCGCCCTCGTGGGCACCGTTCTGATCGTAGGCCGTACGGAGCAAACTGAGAAATCTAAGGACAGAACTAGGATCGGAACCCGAGAAGTTGTCCGGAATGGTTAGTTGCATCCGTTTGCCCCATTTGGCGACTCTGCGAGCCACCGAACCAGAATATTTCGCAGACGTGTCGGCCAGCCGGTAATTCCGGTAGTCTAAAACCTTAAGGAAAAGTTCGTTGGTGGTGTTCAGTCGTCTGAGGCCTCGAACGGCAGCCTCATCTACTTCCGAGTCCGTCGTTTTGGTCGAGGCCGATTCGGAATCACTCGTGTTCAAATGGTCTCTTCTTTTACTTCTTCTGTTTTTCTTTCTCCTGCGGTTGCTTTTTTCTTACCATTGGAATAGGGACCTTAAGGATCGATCTATATATCAGATCCAATGGAGCTCTGAGGTCGCTATACCTCATATGATCCGTCGGGTGGGGCAAGCGGTCTCTCATCTAGACGCGAAGCTTCTCTTCTGCTCCTAGATTGTCCAACAAGGGGATTTTTCTAATGGTATACCCGGCGAGGGGCGGATAATGCCGTCACTCCTGGGAGTTCGGTAGGGGGTTGCCATATGGACACCGGATGGTTAATTTGTGGTGGAGTGGTCCTAGGGACCAAATTGCTCTCCTGGTGGGTGACTGCTCCTTGAACGGCCTGTAGGAGGGAGTTTATGAATAAAATCATATTCGTCCATTAGCTTAGGGACGATTCGCATGATGAGGTAATCCGTATGGTCAACGATCGCCTTAGCTTGTCGCACGTCTACAATGGAATCCACTTGGGCTTAGCAGAGCTCACGGAGATGAGGCCAGAGAAGGTCAGCAAGCCCTGCCGGCAGTTTTCTCTCATTCTTTCGATCTGGTTGGTTTCTCCTTGAGGTGTCCCTGGCTTAGATGTGGCCATGGCGAGGCCTTCTCGTAAACGCACTGCCACCGTTGGTTCTCGGCGAATCCTTTCAGGGTTATCCAGTGGGGTCAGTACTTCTTGCGGCTGGCTCCTCGTGCTTCTGCGGTCGCTAGCGGTATCAACCTGAGAGTCAGGCGAAATCGCCGGCGTTTTAGTCGCAATTCTTTCTACAGTAGGAGTCCTATGGTCTGGTCGGTTGGGTGTGTTTCCTGCATTCATAATGGCGGTTGCTTCTGTACTTCTGGTCCGTCTGGGAATTAAACCAAAAGTTATAATCCTGATAATTCTTCGTTCCAGTGGTCCGTTCAATTATTACTAGAGGATTCCAAGGCGGGAGACCAAAAAGTAACACAATGACGGGTGGGTCAGCGTATGGGTCTCGACCGCTGGTAGCGTGGTAGAGCGGGTCCTAAGGTTCGAATTTTGGATGGCGGCACCCCCAGAGTACTTGGGGCAATGGGCTTGCGTTTACTGCGTAATCCTACAGGTTGGAGCTACAGAAACGATGGATTAAAGACTAAAGGGTGGAACTTATATACCAAAGGTTATTTAGTATCCTAACGGGGCCTACCGTACTATAAGGGAGAAACGTCACTCAAGCCAAGTAAATAGTACTGGAGAGGCGCTGAGATCTCCCTGGCAATGTAATGATAATCCATTACACTACTTAAAATAAAATAATAATCAACATGAGTCCACCTGAGGTCGACCCGTCCACGCATCGCCTGTAAGAGACCTCAGGGCCCGGCAGTTTACAGGGCTCAACCGTTATCAACGCTCTTTCACACCAGTCACTTTTGTAAAGTTAAGCACTTACTAGACTACTTTTACCCTTTTTGGTTTCTACAATAGACCATAAAGGCAAGTCTGGTGTTCTTACATTTTTCCGGACCCGTGTGCGCTGCGCATCACCATCTACCATCATGGTCCCAGTACGCCCGCCGTTCTTGTTGCACCCTTCGTTGGCTGGTTCTCCCACTCCTCACAGAAATACTCAATCTCCTCCTCGGACGTCGAGCCCATCGTGCGCTCCCTAGAACCCACAGGTCCTACAACCCCTCGCTACCCTTTTGGTTCATACCAAACGCTCGGCCAGCATTTCCGAAATGTGAAGCTTTGGCTACAGTAAAGCTTACGAAATCAGTGTCAGAAAATTTTGAAGTAAAAATACTGTTTCAAAAACAAAACCTTTATTGCATCGTATTTACTCTACCACGAATTCAGTAATTTATTTTAGCTCCTGAAGCCTTTATACTGCTTATAAAGCGCTTTGGAATTTAATATATAAGAAAAATGATGGCTTTTGTATTAATCTTTTCTAAGCGATCTTTGATACAATTTTTCAAATAAAAAACTGTATCAAATTGGCTTTCTTAGCCATAAACCATTCGGGTCAACATTCCAAACATGTTTTTGAAAAGGTTGAGGTTTACGGAGCGCGCAGGCCATTTCAAAACTGACATTTGTAAAACAATAAATCACTGTTTTATAGAAATAAATCTATGCAGAGGGAAACTATCTTTCTGAAAACTAGATTCTTCCCGGTACGTACATTATGCAAACGATAGCAAATAGTTTGCTAAAACGTCAGCATGCTTCTCAAATCCGCATAGTAATTTCAATGGAACCAATCGCAGTTTCTCATTTCGAAAAGATTGCAGCCGGAACTATAACCGATGGCCTCCCTTATTGACTTGTCAAAATTTGCGTTTTTTCGAAGATCATGCCAATATAATTAATAGTTATCTGGACCATAAATGTTGAACCAGTTTTTGTCAGAAAAGATAACATTATTCTATTCAGTTGTATAGTAGGATTATTTCGCACAACATTTCACACGGCTTTTCTTGTAATAGTCTTTTAAAAAATATTATCCTTCATTTTTGTGTACTTGAACAAACTATGACGGCTAACTTTACACCACATAGTACATCTGGATTAGGCAAATTTAGATTTTTGACAAATTTGCTGCAAGACAATAATGTAACGGCAAAGTTTGGGTCCAAATACACCTTCTCGGCTGGAGAAAATGTCGTAAGTCCACCAGTTACACGCTTTGTTCCGTATGTTGTAGAATTTTTGATGAAGTTGCTGGTTGTGTTTGAGCCGCGCTTGAGCTTTCGGGATATATATGAGGTTCGTAATAGAAAGCCCTTTGTGAATTTGTGTCTCCCAGATTACTTCGGACCTACGGTGGTTGTCCATAATGAAGCATCCAGTATAGGGTCGTAATGTAGAAATGAATAACACCATAAAATCAGCGCTAAGGACACCAACGGATAGTATGTTGGTCTCGAAAGACGGTGCGTGGTAGGCTTCAACGACTGTACCATTGTCGAGAGGGATCCAAACATGGCCTTTCAAAACAAGACGAGCAGTGCCGGAGCCGGCTTGTACGAACTCAATTTCCATGTGCTCGTAGCGGATAAAGGACTTACGCGAATGGAAGAAGTGATGGGCTGCGCCAGAATCGATTTAGGCTGCATCTACTTTATGTTGAAAGAGTAACGCAATGGTACTCATGTAATTTGCCACATTGTAGTTGTATAGGGATGAAGGCGGAAGGTCACCATCCCTTTGCACCACGTACGATTGGGGGTTGAAGTTATTACCTCCATTTCCCTTCCCCCTTGGCGCAAAGCGTGAATTCCAGTTGGATTCACGTTTTCCACCTTGGTTGTATTGTGGTTGGTACTGCGAGTTACGGCCAAAACCATTTTTCGAACAATTTTGTTGACGGTCAGATTTGCGAGAAGTATGTTTGTCGTTGTATTCTTATCGTTTGCGTTTGTAGCAGTCTCGGGCGTAGTGACCGCGTCGACTGCAGTAGTAGCAGTTGTTGTCGCCGTGATCCCTGTCGGAAGATGATTTGTTTCGCCAGGTCCTGTAAAAACAGGGAGGTATGTTGTTGATTGAATTCATTTCTCTCTCGAGAGAAAGATAAAACTTAAGACCCGGAAGACTGCGATAGCCCCAGGAGGTCAAACCTCGAAGCAATAAAGGCGCAAGACGAGGATCCGAGGCGCGGAGGGGAAGCGCAAGCCAAGGAATCCATGCACGGAGGCGAGACGCAAGCCGAGGAACCAAAGCGCAAAGAGGAGGCGCAAGCCAAGGAACCGATGCGCGTGGAGGTCGTAAGGTTGAAGAAATGTAGTGGCCAAATGCCAAGAGGCGCGGAGCCCTGACGCTGAAGAAGCGCGGAAGTTGTAGGTTCATGAAGCGTAGAGGCCTAAGGCCGAGAAAACGCGGAACCCAGTGGAAATTGGAGATATACCATAGATATGAGTCCGATATAAAACAAGTTTTTTGGATATATATTTTACAACTGATAGATATAATTTTAGTATAAGGTTCCATTAAGGGTCTGAACAGAGGATACAGAATCGATGCAATGTAGATATAACTTTGAGCATATCTGGTTTTCTGATATAAATATATTTTAGTTTTCATAAAGGTCCCCGTTCGATATACGTTGGATAAAGGGAAGCGTGATATTAGTTACATGCCCTTTCGATATGCGATGGATATGAGTTAATTATGATATAAGATTGATACCAGAGAGATACAGGTTAGCTGCTTTTCAAGGATTGAGTCGTGACATTGACTCGGTTTGTCCGCCATCTGCGCCCCACCGCCTTCCGACGCCGCTGCAATTCACGTCCGTCGCCCTCATGTACGCCGCCGCGATGTCCTAGCCACAGCGCTCCATCTCCATCGCTCTGCCGTCCTCTATCTTGCGTAACGCACAGTCATCCGAGCTCCGCATCTACTGACCGAGTAGGTTGCGCGCGCCGCGGCCAACCTCTGCGTGCACGAGGGGATCATCTTTGACGAGCACCCGTGCGAATCCTCTCCGTGGTCGCACGGCTTGCCTGTCGATGCTTCCTTTCCCCGTGTGTGCTGAACTCAGATTCGTACGCCTGCTCAATCCAGTTGCACTTGCCAATCACGTAGCTCGCGGCGATTGCATGCCGTTTCGTGAAGAAATCACTGTATCTAAATCTTCCGACAGGGCCCTGCTGCCCGCATGCCACCCACAAGGTACATCGATGTCAGTGTACTACTTCTGGCCGATGTTCATCGCGCCGTGTCCCTGATCACCCGTGTCAGCGTCGATATGAAACCGTCCGGAGATGACTATCAAAACGTTCCTTGCAAATACCTTTTTGGACTCCTAGTGTCTTGCAACCGCACCCGAGCAGAGCACACGTACTGGCGCTATCAGGTCTGCACAGGAACATGCTTGTCCGATGTGCTCACCAAAAGTGTCGTGTGCGACAAGTACGATCTGGTCATCGCAACCTCAGAGCCCAGCACCCCCATCGACGCTTTCGAGCCAAACACGGCTTCCCTCCCCCTCACCCCCCCGCCCCTCCCTTGTAACGATCTTCCCACTGTATTTGGTCTAGTGCAAGGCCCCGATCACAGCGTAATCGGCAGATGCGGCTTCGATTGCTCTTTCTTGGCATCTTGGTTCGCATCTAAGAAGGCGCATTGCTCCGACAGGAGTGATTAATACTCGAAACCTTAACACCATTCCGTGCGACACATAGCTGCGGCACCCAGCCAGTGTTCACAGAATGGAGAATCACCTCTTCAGCCTTTTCAACCCCTGGTTTATCGCTATCATTATTATTTAAGAAGCACTCAACTGACGCATGACACCTGCCAGACACTTTAGAGAGCCAAATTACTGTCCTTCGAAGTGCGCTTTGCCAAAGACTCGCTGTCCGCAGAGGTTATGCATCGACGCAAGGCCAAGCTGACAGTCATAAGCGGATGGGCCGGGCAAGGAGCAGCCTTGGAGTGCACAAATGTTGTTTGACGCAGCTCTGCGCTTCTTGGAGCGTCTCTTAGCCACCAATCGTTCATGATTTTGGGAAAATATAGCTAGCCGTTTCTTTTTCTTTCCAAACACCAGTGTAATCTCAACGTTTTCGTTATTGTTGACGTTGTATGAGTTGTGATTGTTTCCAACGATTATGCTTCCTTCACTCTCTCCTACGCAAAACATCGGGGTAGCCTCGCTGTTTTCATCGCTTTCATTGCAAGTATCTGAATCATTTATGGCATCACACTCAATTTCACCAGCATCGGAAATGTTATTCGACATATCATTTAGCCGAGACGCTAACGAAGTTCTTTTTTGCGTAATGCCCTCAAATGAGTCTCGACGTCTTGTGACGAATTTCTGTGAAGGTGACGCTTCGTCATAGCGTCTGGCGGAGCAGAAAACCTTGCAACACCCTCTTGCTCTGCGTCACAGATGTCATCATCATCTCCATCGCCCGCAGTGTTGCGGTTCCCTTCAGGTTTGCCCCTATTCCTGGGATGAATCCAACCATTTGGAGCCTTTTTACATTTCTTGTCGGTCTTGAACACCTCTTGGAGAAACATACCCGCCGTCCAGTAATCCTCTGCCATTTGCAAGAAGCTGAAAGTCGCATTCAGTTTTCTTCGAACTGCCTGAAAATGAATATGGAAAAGATTCTCTGCCTCTTCGTACGTAAAAAGTCCTTTCTTAATGCTCCAATTGTTCTCAAAAGATCCCGTATAAAGCGTTTTTCTGATTCTCAAGCGGGTACGGGGAGCCCTATCTTTCGAGACGATGATGTACGACGGACTGTACGCCACATTCTTCCATTCCGCATGTGCCCGATTGAAAATATCCGCCGCTGAGCGTTGACTGCCTCCTCCGTTCTTACGGCGCCGAATAGAGGCACATGGGTACACCAAGACGGCTGCCTCTTAGTGGACGCGGACCTCCGCTGGCAACACATGATTTCTGATATTTGCATTTTGATTCTAACGCGACGGTGCCATTGTGGGAAGAATACAAAAAAGGCAAGGAAGAACGAAAAAGATACACGAAGCAGAGCAGCCAAATAGACCAAAAGGAGAATGCCAAGCGCAAGGGAAAGCCAATAGCAGCCGTGCACCGTCGCAAGAGCAAAGCGAGAGTTATTACAGACGAGCTTCGCTCCCTCAACAAGACGGAAGAAAAGTATCAGCTTGGGCGGTAACGGTGGTTTTATCGAATTCGAAGTAAAATGTGGATGAACTTTTCGGTTCATGATTCAAGCAGATACGCCCTGCCGACTGAAGATGCCAATCAACGAACACAAGGTTTATATCTTCACTTATACTCCTTCATCTGTTCTACCAACCTCCTAATTCATTCGTTTACTACACATAGAAGTCCTGTCATGCCGTTCTCAGAAAAGCCTTTGTTGTCTCCCACCCCATCTTTTACCCCTGAATCCCTAGATGTTGGCTCCTTTTCGTTCGATCAGGAAAACTGCATCTCCTTTCAGAACAGCTCTACATCTTTAACTACTGATTCACCGGAAGTCGGGTCCCTGCTATGCGATCAGGACAATATGATCTCCACCAGAAAGTGCTTTGTTTCTATATCTCAGTCTCCAAAAAGTGATGAACACTTCGTAGCGGTGAACGAAGAGGTTTAGAGTCCCCGTAAACGACGGAAGACTCCGTCATGGTGACACCTTCGGCCGAGATGTTCAAGAGATGCATTTGTGAAGCCTCATTTGCCTAACAATGACCATTTAAAATCAAAGGAAGTGGACGATATATCTTCATTACATCCACAAGATCGTTTCGGTAATGTGCCTCATCTCTTGGATTTTTCCAACCGTCGAATGGAGAGCCAAGAAGCTTCCTTACGTCTTGGGCGTGCACTGTTAATCCGGGAAACTATTTTCAGCCGCATTTCTAGACTAGAAACTGAGGAAAAGATCTGGTATCTCTGTTTGACGTCTTGCAGCACAGTGCTTGCTCTCGTGAGACCTGTCGCAGAATCTTTCGTCTAACTTGCGGTGAATCTCAACTAACTCATGAGAGTATGAAGAGTTACATCACACAACGAACTGGAGTTGATGTGCAGTCAACTAAAGGCTGTCCTGATGGACACATGGCTGCAACTGGTCTGTACAAGCAACATGAGTACTGCATTGTTCAGGATTTCAATAAACCTCTTAGAAAGGCAAATAGTTTCGCGTACTTGAAGCCAATACACCTGTTCCAGGCAATTTGTATGGAGGAGAATTCATTTCGTGAACTTTTCGAAGGCTGTCGACGAGCTCAAAATGCCATGAGACCAGAAGAGACACCTCACTTGTTTGACTACTTTCACGGTAAATCCTTTGCACGACAACACAAGGAGAGACTTCAGACTTGGAACAAAAACAGAGAACTGTTAATTTTCGTCGCGTTGAGTACGGATGGGGTCGAGATAGGAAAGAATAGACTCCCTTCGATGCAATCCTGCAGGCCTATTATGCTTAATGCTCTCAATCTCGATGTGTCCTACAGATTCATAGCATGCAATGTTCTTATCCCGGCTATTGTACCAGGTACTCACGACAGCGATGTCTGCGAAACATTCTTTCAGCCTATATTTGACGACTTGGAAGAATTGCAGCGTGGTATTGAAATGAGCTGTTGGGATGGGTTTGATAGACGAGTGTCCGTTTTTGTCCTGTTTGTGATAGCAGATTGGCCCGCCGCCACCAAGATAGGAGGGTTTGTTGGGCACAAGGGAAAACTTTCTTGTCGTTACTGCGAGAAGACAGCGGTCAGTAATGCGTTGAAGCCATCTGGAAGTGTGCAATGCCGAAACCGTGCAATCAGAGAGAGCAACTATTTCGGATGGATTCAATCAGAGTGCCCCAATCCAAGGACAAACAAGACTATTCGACACGCATGGGACAGACTCAGCAGGGCGCACAGTGGACAGGCTCGCGGTACCACTTCTAGAATCATGCAGGAAACTGGAATTAAGCGTACGCCATTAGTCTCAACGATTCTTCTTGACTTTGCGAACTCGTTCCCCTACAACACAATGCATTTATGTTTGAGTGGGCTTGTATCGACAATCACACGTTTTACATTTGGAATGCATGATAAGCTTTGTGCAGAGTCTTCTTTGTCATATTGGATGTTCATATAACACGAATCAACCTCTCTAGAGCGTTGTGCGTCCGGATTCCCCACTGACTGGGGGCGGTTTCCTCTCTCTTTAGAGCAGCTCTCTTCCTTCAAGGCTGAGACTCTCAAGATATTCGCTCTTCATTTTGTTGTCCCTATTTTGTCACACACCAGATTCAATCCACGTATGATCGATGTGTGGGTCACGCTGCGAAGATTGCTTTTCATCGTTCTGGATCCCACTCCTCGGCCTGAGTCAGTTCAAACTCTGACATATCTAGTTCAAAAGCTTCATGCGCTGTAAGCAAAGAATTTTTTCGTTGACGAGTACCACTCTTTCTTTTTCACTCCAACAACACATGCTTTTATTCACCTTCCTGAAATGTTGGAAGAGAATGGCCCACTTCTGAATACTTCCCAGTTTCTTCCGGAGCTTGTAATTGGAGAGCTATTTCGGTATGTTAAATCATTCACACTCCTCGAAACAAATGATCTGAACGGCTATCTGTCTCGATTTGCCACTGGAATGCTGCTTGGAGGAGTTCGTCAAGGATTTAAACATACTGAAAACCACATTATTTCTTCGTCGTCTACTGAAGAGATTCGTGATGACCTTGATCCAATGAACAGCACAAAAGAATCTGACGGGGAAGAATGTGACGAGAGCGAGTCCGACAGTTGTCTGAAGGGATCGCCGAACATGTATTTGCTAAGGGCAGCTGGTTGGGGTGATGAATCAATGTGGAGATTGGCCGGACCAAGAGGAACTTCTTTCACTAGGGAAGTTCCAAACAGTTGATGGACTGTGTTGAGAAAGTTCTGTTTCTTAACTACAATCTTCTGCAGATTGTATCGGTACACTCATATCAACGCGCCATACTAAAAGATGAGCACAATGGTTTTGCGATTGAAGTTCTTTCACACTATCAGAAAAGAGATGCCAAGCAGTCAAGGAAAGGATTCATGGCTCGCCAAAGCCATTGGATAGCTGATAACTTTGCTTCTGAACTTGAGAGTGAGGTCATGGAAACCTACTATGGCAGCTTTCTAGATATCTATGAGGTTGAAGTCTACGTTGAACACGCGACCACCAGAGCCAAAAAGAATGCTTACTTCAAGTTAGTTCGTATCCACTAGCAGAATGGACTTCGCGTAAATCGAAAGCACGAGACAGTCTCCACAAAACTTGGCTCAAATGTACGAAAGGGACCAATCTTGGACACTTACAAAACATTTGAGCAGATATCGTCTGTTGATCGAAAGATTGGATACTTTGATCATGGTGGGCGGCGGTATTTTCTAGATGAACTGCAGAGAAGTGTATTTGAGGATAGTACTGTACGTATTTAAGGAAGTTGTTGAGATTTAAATCGTTTGGGACGTCATTGCGGAGCATAACATCTTCATTTGCGCAGTCTGGTTCAACGGCGACTACTAGTTTACTTAGAATGTGGGAATCAACAAATTGCAGGAGAAAACTAAGGTCCGCGAAGAGAAGCAAGGTTGATTGGGAACATGCGTTTGGCACACACTCTCCCTTTCGGTGTTGTGTGTGTTTTGGCGTTCCACATGACGCAATGGTTGTTAGAGATGAAGAGAAAATAACAGAGCCCATCGTATTACATTCATGCTCGTTATCCATTCCAAAATATCGGCAAAGAAATGAAAACGACTTGGTCACAGAAACTGCCGGACGTCAAACAGCTCGGCAACATGTGGTGGGCTGTTTGGAATGAAACAATTTTCCAGAGCTTTTCTAAATGTGAGCCTGGAGTTGTCCTTGTGGAGCAAGGTACACAGAGCGCAATACCATTTGCATCGAGTAGGCTTTCTCGGCACACATTGCACACGTATGCGAGCATTTTATGAACTCGTTTGAAAGGAAGCGCGCCGCTTGCTCCCGCCATCTTGAAAGGAAAGGGGTTTCGAAATCGCTCAGACTCCAAAAAAAGCCATGCCTGTCGGGTGCACCTGTTGTCCGACCCACCATCCGCATCCTTGCTTGTCTGGCTTCGAAATTTCCGAGCGACGTCGCTTGCCTCCGTTCCTCCTATCTCTCTCTCAATCACACCTCTCTACTACGTCCAGCGGTCCTCTCTTCGTTCAGCCGGCTGCGAAATTTTCACAGGACACCACTCGTCGGTTTCTCCATCTGACACCTTGGCGCATGGCTCCTCTCGTTTACGCTACACTTCGTATTGCAAATGCATGGCACATTCTCTCGAATATATCGGCTTTGTCTTGCGAATGCACGGGTTCCTTCTGCTGAACGCACCTATTCGTTTCTTGAGTACATGTATCTTGTACGCCGCAGTTCATGGGTCTGTTTCACGTGATAGACGCACTGTTTCACCATGATGCATCTTCCTCTCAGTGCAGTACTTCACTTTGCGCTGGTAGAGTTCTATTTCATCTGACAGTGGGTGGACCGTATGATGGGATGGTTTGCAGCCACGGAGGGGACTTGAGCTCGGGCATTTTGGCCATTTTGGCCGGTGGCGGCGTTCTCTAAAGAGTGAGCATGATGACCAAGAACAACGTACAACTGCCCCAAAGGCCATGGACTAGGCAGAGCTGAGATCAGGGGCGGAAGCGGTGGAGGATGTACGCACGTAGGTACAAGACGTACTTGAGACTGGTGGTGTGTAGGGATGACGGAATAGCTCATGGTCGAGATAGCAGCTTTCAAGAGAGACTCTTTGCGCTTCAATGCGCTACGCGCAAACGACCTCACCATCCCCAAATTCAGTTACAATAACAGGAACGCCGCCTGGCAGTCGGGGCCAAGCCTCATCATCCACTGCATCGCTTCCCAACCCCACCCGTTCGCTGTAGCACGCCGCTGTCACATACATACTTGCTCCCGAGCTGCCCTCCTTAACCTTTGACCTTCTTCCCCGTCCGAACCGCAACCGCAACCACCTCGCCACCCACCCGTTCCTATTGCTGCGCTCATCCAACTGAAGGTTCGAGTGCGTTCCATCCAGGGCGTCTCCGACTACCAGGTCAACCCAGCTCACATTTTCGGATCGCCAAAGGCTGAATTACGTGCGACATCGAGTACGTTCTCCCTCTCCCACGATCCCAATATGCATGCTTCTGACCTTTTCAACTGTGCTTTTCTATGCACCAACATCCTCCGTTACTCTCCCAGTACGCAGCGACTTCCAACCAAAACCCCTTACCGACGATGAGGAATCGCCGGTATCATATGTGTTATCCCCATTTTTATGTTCTCTTCGTCCAGTTGACAACGTTCTCGGTCCCAATTGTACCGTCGGCCAAAGTAGAACGCGTTTCCAAGCTTCACGTAGTCCATCGTCGTCCATTCTCTCAAATGGCAAGCTTTTCATCGGTGAGGTTCCAGACGACAACTCGCGTGTCTTAGGCTCTGTAAATATCTTTCTCAGACGCACAGCGCAACACCGGTTTCACTGCGAAATTGTGAGGGAAGCCGTGGGTGCTCAAGAGCTTTAGATCATGAATCCCATGGAGCGGAGCAATTGAACTTTCCATTATCTCCAACTATCTCGAGAAAGAGAGAGCCGCATTTGGTGTCCAGACGATGCCCTCGGACCGTCATGCTGAATGAAATGGATCCCATGCCGTGGGATTCCTGATCCCTGACGGTATCCATTGCATACAACTAAGTAGGGCAGGCGTTCGGTGGCGTGTCCTCGTTCCTAGGGCTCGATGTGCCGCAGTTTAAAGTGCACAATACTATGGTTCTAGAACATGTGAGGAAGGTGGTCTAAGCGCGGCAGGATGCAAGAAAGTACCGTACGGGCGGTGGAAACTTCATGTGCGGTTAGTGCATCAGTGCGGCGCCGTTTTGTTGAAGGGTGAGCATCAAGTCGTCGCCGATGCAAAGCAAAGTGGTGTGGTGGAAAAGTAGGAATAATCGGATGCGCCCATTAGGTGCTACAGGGTTTTCGTTATCATAAACTGCTATTATTCTGGACTAGGTTCCGATAATGCAGGCCTGTCCTGCTTATAAGTAAAAATAACCGCCCTTTCCAAAGTTGTTTCAGAGCTCATCATAACCGCATCAATTTTGCCCTTTTGTCTCCACGGAGAAATCTCGATGCTATTACTGGCCCCTATCTCTATAATAATAGTACGGCATCTGGCCGTTCTCTAAAGAATATCCCGAGGGTATCCAAAATTTATCAAACAAACATTAAAAACATATCTGTCAGGGAACTTAAACATATCAAATCTATGTATACCCTTTATCTGAAAGACATCGGTGAAATATATCCAAATTATATCTCTGAGTTTATATCAAATTTATATCTAACCTCTATCTAAGATTTCCACTAGGGGAAGCCGAAAGCTCTTACGAAGTGCGGAGCCCGGAAGGCCGAGGAAGCGCGGAAGCCGAAAGCTCCAACGAAGTACGGAGTCCGGAAGGCCAAGGAAGAACGGAAGTCGTAGGTCGATGAAGCGCAGAGGCCGAAGGCCGAAGAAGCGCAGAGGCCGTAGGCCGGGGAAGCGCGGAAGTCGTAGGTCGAGGATGAGCCCCAAGGCGAGGCGTAAGGCGACTTATGGAGGCGCTGCAGTGGTGGGCAGATCCAATCGAATGCTACCATGCTGAAACTGTAGCGCTGGAGCCTCCCTTCCTAGGCCTCTCTGACAGTGGGTGTGACCACTGTCGGCGGTAATGCATTTTATTTGTTTCAGTGCAAGCTACGGAGCAAGGCGAAGTGTACACGTAATGATGCGTGTGTCGTGCTGCGCCTTCGCCTTGCATAAGGTGCACAGATATTAACAAACGTCCCGTGTTTCATACGCGTACAGCCGCCTTCGACAACCAAAAAGATGTTGGATCTATAGTAAGTCCACTCTTGCGTTCCTTGAAATCCCACAACGTCCCTGTGCCACACGTGTACAACAACTTTCAACGAGAAAACAGGTGTTTAATACACTACAACAGACACGTGTCCACTCGGAACATATGTAGAACCACTTTTAACAGCAATAAATGTGGTTGACACACTACAAACTTCCTCAGTACCACACGTGTACAGCAACATTTAACAACCAAAAAATGTGTTTGATAAACTACAACCTTTCAGTGCCACACGTGTACAGCCACTTTTGAAGAGCAAAAAGTGTTTGTTTCAATCCAGAGCCTGCGTAGGGATTATTATTTCCCGAGACTTGACCAAAAATTGACGCTTTTGCGTTTGGTCGACTAAAGCTTTACTCCACCTCCTCGTGGTGTCGACTGGGAAGCGTAAGCTGGCTAACGGAGTAAGTCAGAGAGGGGTCCCTGTCGGAGAGGGAAGTGATCAGGCCTTTTTGGGCCAGTGATCCCTATTATGTTGGTGTTTTTTTTCAGACTTCTTGGGACTTGTTCTAATTTTCTGAGAAAAGCAAATTATCGGTATTTCAAGGCCGGGCGTGGCAGTATGCTGGTGAAAATTATTTTTTTAAAGCTAGGTTTGACGAAATGCAGAGCTTAAGAGAGTTCCCGTATTAGTTGTTGTCCATTGGGCTCTACTGGCGTTGCTTGTGTTAGAGTCCGGAAACGGAATTATGTAAGGTCTTTCCTTAATTTTGGTGACCAGGGGTTTTTCCCACGTACGCAAGTTTATCGTCAGTGCAATCAGGGAGGTCGCGTGAAGGTCGTGTCTGGCTGGCGGTTCTGCGTGCTTTTTAATAGAGTCTTATAAGGTTTTTTTGAAGTTGAATATCGAAAAAAACGGGTTTTTGCGATATTGGTGTTTGGTTTTTGAAGGGTTTTCTGAAAAGCAATCGTTCAATTTTCTGTACCATGCGTCTTGTGTAATGATGCAAGGCTGGGGTGTATATAGCACCAAGGTCTGTCCAGTAGTGACTATGGGTAGTGTTTTCAAGGCACGAATCTCAGGGACCTGGCGGACACAAGGCCATGACCTAGTTCCACCTGTATGGGGGTCCGGTGACGGCTGGACCTATTAAGGTCTCGCGCTCAGCCAGGAGCAGCCCTCCTAAAAGCGAAAGCCTGCACTACGAGTTAAAGTAGTCTCGAGGACGGAATGGGTCGACCGTCCTTAGAGGTGATGGACCTGCTACAAATAAAATTTCAAACTGCAGGGCTCTCGGGCAGAAAATCGAGGGCATGGGGGAATATGCCTTGTGCATCTTAAGAGAAGCTTCTCGGGGTAGGCTTTCAGTTTACCTTAGAGAAAAGTCACAGAGCAAAAATGCTCTCCTTCGTGTAATTAGGAATGAGATTCCGTGGATCTTTAAAGAGGGTGAGACGCACGTCTTATTCAATTTCATTGAAGATAAAACATACCAACTATTTGTTGGAGGGAGTGCGTCAAAAGCAGGGTCTTCTAAGGGAATAGCGAGTACTCGAGTTTTAACTGTCTCGGATCAAAAACCTCGAGGGCGTTCTAAACGCGTGACGGGGGGCAAAGAGGGAGAATCCTCCAGTGAATACGAGTCCAAGTCCGCTCTGGATTCTGACTCTGAGGAAGAGACTAGTACGCGCCCCAGTGAAATGCGGAAAATTCTTTCTTTCATGGAGGGGTGGGAGAAGGCGCAGAAACGCATGACTAAAGACCTTAAGGAATTTAAGGAGTCGAGGAAGAGTGCAAAGAAGAAATCAAAATAGGAGGATTTTCTTGTCGACAGCAAACAGGCAATGGAAGGGGTGGTTATCGATTCCGGCAATAACTTTGACTTAGAGTCCGACGATAGAGATGAGAGTTTTTGAGCCTTACGAAAAAGGCTTTGAATTCGAAGCGACAGAAGGCGAACAAGAAGTTCTAGGTTGCTTTCGCTAGCAAACCGTTTCCTGAACAATATATTTCGGTTGACAGTCTTTAAGGGGAAGATATGCTCCGCAAAGCCCTGACGAATTATCCGACGGTCTCTGCGTTGGTTGAAGCTCGTCATTTGACGGGAATTCGGAACCGCCGGGAAGCTGCAACAGTAGCTCGGGTTATTGATTGCCTCATCAGCTCGTTGGGCATTATGCGCGCTAAAAATGAGTTGACGGTGGAGTTGGCAATTCGCAGTTTGGCTGCAGTGACAATGGTTGAAAAGACTGGCAACTGGGAAGCGGCCAGAGAACTCGAAGAGGAGCACGACGATTTGACAAGCGAATCAATGAAGCGAAAGCTTCACAAGTCGGCGAAACTTCGTAAGGTATTTAAGAAGGATAAGTCTGCTTAGCGCAAGAAAGGGAACGGGAACGAAAATTAATATAAAAACAACGACAACAACGACGATAATTTTTAATTCGATGGGCATGCGTGACGTGTTTCCTATGTCAGGGGCGTCTGATATACAGGGCGGGGATACAATGAAAGCAAGCATATGACAACGACAAAAGTAGAGACGCAAGAAGAAAGTTCAAAGTATACTTGAGGCACTTCAAAGTGGGCTTAATTGCTTGTATGCCGGGCATGTCTACCCCTTTCTACCGGTACAAGAGAGAAACGATGTCCTAAGCCTGGCGAGCAATATCTTGCAAGGCATCAGGGAGGACTCATTTCGCCGACATTATTTCGTTGCGGAGGAGTCCGTAGGAAAGGTTGATTCTAAGTTCGAATACAGCGACCCACATCAATGGGTCTGGCTGAATCCGGATCGAGTATCATTGCCAGAAAACGGTCTGGCAGCCTCAGCTGATATTATCTCATTACTACCAGGGGATATACAGCTATTATACATGACCAGAAAAAATAACCGAGAAGATGAAGAGGTGCAAGGAGCTAAGAACTCGTTTTGCGGAGTGAAGGCGAAAGACTACAGTGCACTGATTAGGAAACCAGTGTAAGGGGGGTTAGTAGATCTGAGGGAAAGAAAACGAAACGTTGTGAATGGTGTTTTTGCGGTCCCAAAGAATGAGGAAAAGCAAATGCTCATAATCGACGCCCGGAACGCTAATCTTCATTTTATTGACCGACCAAAAATCGAGCTTCCGAACCTAGGACATCTAGCGAGATTACATATCCCGGAAGGACGAACGCTTTATGTTGGAAAATCAGATATGGACAACCAATATCATCGAATGTAATTACCGGGATGGATGAATACGTATTTTGGTTTGCCACCAATCGAAGTCGAACGGAAAAAATTATTTCCCGTTATGCTTCCAATGCCCGTGGGGTGGTCAAACTTTGTCTTTGGGGCTCAGAAAATCCATTTATAAATCTTAGCTGGCGCTAAGGTCTCCATGGACGACTGGGTAGCGGATTCAATTTCCGTTGGCCAATATAAATTTGGAGCTTATGTGGATAATTATTTTTCGTTTGGACCGAGCAAGAAGATGTAGGAAACGAATGTGCGGGCCGTGATAAAAGAGTCTGAGCGTAGCTCTTTGCCTTCGCAGACGACAAGAGTATCATGGCCTATGGCAGAAGGAAGTACAGAAGTCTTGGGAATTGAAGTCGGAAAAAATTGCATATTGGTGCGAAAGCGCGAAAAAATGAGAACGCCGATAACAATTACAAAAAAACCTGCTGAAAAAGAAGATATGGAAGGTGCAAGGAGTGAAAAGCATAATTGGAGCGTGGTTTATTCACTGAAGGAGACCGCTCTTTTCGGTCTTCGAAAGGATATATACCGTTACGTCCTCGACCAAAGATTATGTTGGGGGCAATGGGGTTAGCCGGAAGGAGCTGTAATTAATTTTATAACTAGCACCGTTGATCCGGATTAATATGTCTACGCCGTTCAACAAGACATTTATTTGTACAGACGAAAGCTTAATTGGTGGAGGAGTAGTTTATACCAAGTGCCGAGATCCCTTAAAAAATTTCGAGGGATCAGATCGGACTGAATGGATCGGAGAACAGAAGTGAAAAATTGCCATACGACACCGATGGAAGAAAAAACATCCGATATATCTTCTGGAAGGCGAAGCAGTCAGTCTTGGTCTGCGTTGGGTTCTTAAAAACCGGAATAATTATCAAACACGGATAATTATGTTTATTGATAACCAGTCGCTTTTTGGAGCTTTGCTAAAGGGACGTAGCAAAAAGCAAAGCTTTAACCGGATTTGCAAACGCTGTGTCCCGTAAGTTTTCGTTGGTGATCTGACAATGGTTTATTTTTATGCCCCTTGCAGACAAAATCCAGCCGATGAACCGTCACGGGCGTTTTGATCTAGCTCAGAGACGGGTAAAAACGGCAACAATGCAAGGATATCGTAAGACACTTGGTTATTTTGTGCAGTGGCTGGCACAACAACCAGTCGCTCGCCCTTGATGTAGAAACGCAGAAGAAGCTGATAAATTGTTCACGAGGTATTGCACTGATCTTTTCGATGATAATCAGCAATTGAAGGAAGGAGGTGTAGCTGAAGAAAAATCAGCATTGGTATTCTTTCTCCTCGAACTCAGCGGGAAATTTGTATTGGCAAATCAAAGTATACAAGGCTGGACGGGATCGCGCTCTAATCTTTATTTTCGCGTTTGTTTGGAAATAGTTCTATACGGATTGACATTAGATCTTTTTCAAAACATGAATCCAGATCTTGGGGTTGGGTTTTCGCTGCTGTTTGATAAATATCTCAGGCTAGGAGATTTATTGCACTTAAAAGTATTGGATGTCTCCATGTTACCGCTAACCAAAATGCAGCCGCATTACGGGATGTTCAATATTGCGTTAGGAAAACGTGGCCGTAGCGAATCCATTACGATAACGCCGTATTTTTAGGGGTTTTCTATGAACACATTTGTTAAAAGAAGAAAGCCGGCAGAAGCAGTAGTTCTTTTTCTGTATCAATCGGCCCGGTTTCGGGCCGGTCTCCGAAGAGCCGTCGAACGTCTAGGAATTCCGTTCGCAATTACTCCACAAATGTTTAGGTACGGTGGGACGACTACCGAATAGCTTTTTGCTTTCCTCACTGACCAAAAAATCAAATGCGGAGGACATTAGCAAAGCGACAAGACTTTTAAGGGATCTAATCAACCACACCAATTATACCAAGCGCTAAACGAATTATCTCCGGCCTAAAGGCAGTCATTTGAGGCGGTTTACTCTAGATCATACACATATTTCAACGTGCTGCCTCCAGAATGGGCTAGGGAATTGAAACATCATGTGGAATCTTAAGCCAAAAATGGTTTTCGTTAAAGTCAATTCGTCAGAATTCGGCATCCGACTCGCAAAATTCTAACACTTAGAATCAGTTTTCTGAAAAATCGATATAATAGAAAACTGTTTGGATAGTAGTAATGGACCTGGTTGTTGGAATTTAATGGGTTTTTGGTCTAGGATTAATTTTTGAGGAGTGGGGGTGAGCTGGCTAGGACTTGATTATCTTTTTGATTAAGTCGTTCGGATGCCATCGTGTTGTAGTTTAAAAAACACTTTAGCTTCGTATTAAAAATTTAAATGTCAAAAAAAAATTTATATTGGGCGATATAAGCAAGAAGTTTCTTTTTATAATTTTCGTATACATGTGTACAGCTTTGCGCGTAGAAATTAGACATACGAAAATATACATTTCTATTTAAGCAGCAAATACTTTCGTATACTTATCGTATTGGTATTTTCTGTAAGTACCAGATTCAGCTCCGTGCGCTGGCGCGCTTCTTTGGGCAACACTACGCTTGCACACCTGAATATGCACCTCATACCGCCGCGCTTGCGTCGAAATCCACGCCCATGCGACCACACGTTACGCAGGTGATCCCTTTGTCGCCGCGCACAGCGGTGCCGTCCGAACCTTCGTTCGCACCGACGGCGTCGTTTGCACGGACGCCGACGTTTGGGACCACGCCGGCGGTTGTGCCGACGCCAGCGTTTGCCCTCAAGCCAGATCTTGCGCCTATGCCGGCGTTTGCGACCAGGCGTGCGCTCGTGCCCGCCGCGCCGGCCCCGTGCTGCCGCGCTCGCTACAGGAGCATGGATTACGGCGCATCAAAAACTGACTCTCAGCTCAAGGGTCGCGTCGGCGGTAGGGCGACAAGATCAAAAGTCTGGCGGATCACCTGCCTGAAACCAAGCACGATATTGAAGCCCACTTTGCAGCTGTACCACCGCGGCCAGAAACAAATAGTGGTTGCAAAGAAGTTTGGAGGCAGCAACGGCGCATGCAACGCACGATTCATTGCACGGAAGTAAAGAGTTAACCATGGCCCCCACGTTGTGGGACGGCGAAACTTCTCAAACGTCTTGATGCGCCTGCGTAGAGAAGCTGGTGCAACATCAGATACTGCAACTGGGCGCGCAATCGGCTGTGTCACAAACCCAAGAACGCTGTGTCACCGAAGCGCAAGTGGTTTCGGTGCGTGTGCTTTATGGCAACGAATGCTTGCCGGAACGAATATTCTTTGACGACGAGAATCTGATATTGATGAAGCAAGCACACGACTTTGACGGTGTATGCGCAGAGGCACATAACGCTTCGAGACTACTAAAGAGGCTACGGACACTGACTGGCAGTGGCAAACCGGGCTCTGGCGCTAAAAGCGGAAGTGCAGCGCGCAGGGCGACGATGGTTGTGCTGATGGGAGTGCAGATGAAGCAGTATGGGATACAGCTGAAGCTGGATTCAAATAGAAACGAAACTGCAGATCAAGCCCTTCAGACCAATACTGATGAAGTGCAACAAAATTTGATGGCCTGAATGTAAGTGAAGTATTCTGCTCCGTCGGAATGCCGATAGAAGATTTTTTTTGGTTAAGTATGATGATACTCATGAGTGAGTGCAACGGCTAGGATGAAGTTATGAAGCGGCATCCCACAGATGGTCCGTGACGTGGTATGGTACACGTCGGACATCGGTCTGCCGCAGCGCATCCGATTCGACCCTTTTGTAGGGAAATACCGGATTGGCAACGGCGCATATACCGTAGTGAGTAGCCACGTGGCAAAAATTATCCCGTACTGTAGAGGGGTTAATCGGCTAACCAAGTTCATATCTAGATATTTTTATGTGCGGGCGCTCACCTCTTTGCACTGTACTTAAGGCAGAGAAGGGAGCGCCGACTCCAAAGTAAAAGAGAAAACAAACGGGTTCACAACTCAATTGTTCCTTGTTCAGTATTCCTTAACAGGAGATCCGGACAAGCTCTACAACAAGTAGTTGTCCGTTCAATGGTACCAACCACCCTCATTGGTGAGTGGGGCCTTACAACCCCCATTTTAGCTCGCTAGTGTTGTGCTCTACCACACCATCCCCTTAGCCACAAGCACTCATTCGGCAGTCCCGAATACTGTTGCAGGTGTCTGCTCTCTCCGTGGAGCGGGTATTACAAGTGGTCTCCCGACTTAGAAACACTGTTGCTGGATACTCCAAATATTTCGCACCTGGAACGTGGAATCTATACCGATCTTTAATTCGAATGGAATACGATCTCGGGAGTGGTTTCCGACCGCGTCCAGTTATTACGGAGTTCCGTAGTTAACTACGCTGTCGTATTCAAGTGAAGACCTCATTTATTTCGTCGCCCAACATTGGAATTGTTCAGAATGCCGAAAAAGAAGACCTAGTTTAGTACTGGTGCCCTGGGTCCTTCAGAGCCACGGTCATGACCGAGGCTCGCCTCATCTACAGAAGCCGGAGAGGGACTATACAGTCAGGCGGTGACGCGCTCTCGTTCAGTGACAGATAGACGAGATCTCTCGGATGTACCCATGCCCGTGGAGTTGGCTATTGAACAAACCACGGAGGCCGATGGTTCCCATGATGAACCTAGAGACCATCAGGTCGTAACCCCTGTTGGAGAAAATGATTTACGCGCTCAGGTCCTTAGTCTCATATTTGAGTCAGACGCCTATCGAGAGCAAATCATTAGATTGGAATCGCAGATGGCGATCATTGGCCGTCAGCTTCTGTTTTCAGAATGTACCTTTCCTGCAATGGATTTAGTTCCGGTCCTCACGAATTACGACACTCTCTCAGAGGAGGAAAGAACCCGGGTGCCGGCTGGTACCTATTGGAAGGTGAAAGCATGGCTTAGCTACCATCCTGGACGTCAATATGGAGCTCCAGTAATTGAGAACACTGGAAGCACCACAGGTTAACCCACAAGGTGGAAGCAACGCCCAAAGGGCAAACGACCCGCATCAGTCGGGAAACTAAGTGAGGAAAACCCTAGGGAGTCGGCTCTATTCCATTGCGTAGAGCCGACCAGGGAGTACTCGCCTATTTGTTTCCGCACTTGGAGTCATAAGGTCTTGATGAGGACTCATCACATTCCATCCAGCGGATTGAATCCGTCTGTTGGAAAGAGAGTACAGTTTGACCATGAACTCAAACGTTCTTAGAGACGTTATAATTGCCCTTCGAAACGGGAAAAGTTTATTATGATAATGCAGAAGAGGAACTATAAAGTTTATGCCGACATCGGCTCGGAAAAGGGTTTATTGACCCCCGCCCGACAGTTCCTGACCTAGGCGCCTGACCGAACTATATTCGGATATCCGAACTAGGACCCACCGATCAGGAACAAATTCGTTACGGTCTGTTGCCGGGTACCCGAGATGCTAATAGGAATGCAGTGAGAACACTTGGAACAGTGAAGTTGCTCGTTCGACTCGGACACTTTTTAGTGAAGGTGACGTTTATTGTCTGCAAGTCACTGGCAGCACCAGTTGTTCTGGGGTGTTATTATTGTGACAGATTTGTCGAAGCAATCGGCCCCCGGAGTCGACTAGTCACGTTAGACGATGGCTCGGAAGTGCCAATAGTAAGAAGAACACTACGAAGAGTCTCTACAGCTGCTCCACTTCCACCCTCAATTGAATACAAGTTGCTCGTGGTTGTACATCACCAAAGATTCGTATGTCGAAACCTACAGTGTTTAAGGCTCAATCCCCAACCTGAGTACAAGTGATAACACAACGACACGGACTCGTGGTAATCCAGCCTAATGCTGCGATGTATGAACATCGAGGACTTCTCGCAGCGAATGGAATTGCCCAAGTTGAACCGGACAAAACCTCCCGAATACTCATTAGCAACTTTACCGATAATGGTTATCATTTACCGAAGAATTAGATTGTTGCAGCTGCTCTGCCGCACCCAATAGCAGTGGTTCCGACTCCTGTCTCTACCTCACAAGTGCTAGAGTTTTCTGAGGTGTGAGACGAATCAACTGGCGCATATGAAGGTGCCAGAGAGCAGTTGCCACCGACAGAAGGAGAGAAGGACCCAGAAAAGCTGGTAGAAGAACTAGTTCTCGAGAATGTTCCCGAAGGATATAAGGAAAGAATCAAACACATGTTGAAAAAGTATGCCTCTATGTGGACTGGATAATTAGGAGAGATCTTCGCTACAGAACATTATATTTATGCTATTCCAGGATCTCGTCCCATTTCTCAGCCACCATACAGAGCAGGACCGCGAACTCGTCAGATCGAGGAGGACAATGTTGCCAAGATGCTCGGAGCAGGAGTAATAGAAGCAGCACAATCTACTTGGGTTGCACCTGTGGTGTTAGTCCCAAAACCTGATGGTTCTTTACGATTCTGTATCGACTATCGGAAGCTCAGCGCAGTTACGATACGAGATACATATCCATTGCCTCCGATGGACGAGAGTATAGACAGCCTAGGCAGTGCGAACTTGTTCACCACACTTGACGCCAACACTGGCTATTGGCAGGTTCCTGTAGCCGAAAAAGATCAGGATAAGACTGCATTTGTGTCACATGCTGGACTATACCGTTTCAAGCGGATGTCCTTTGGACTTACCAATGCTCCGGCAACTTTCCAGCGCGCCCTGGACATATTACTCTCGAAGTATAAATGGAAAGCATGTTTAGTCTATTTGGACGATGTCATTTTCTTTTTTCAAGATATGAAAAGTCATATGCAACATGTGGAGGAGATCCTCAAAGCGATGCAGACAGCAGTTATAACCTTGAATTTCAAGTAATGAGAATGGTTCGCTGATCCTCAAAACGTTGCAGACAGCAGTTACAACATTGAATTTCAAGTAATTCGAATGGTTCGCTAATACTGTGAAGTATTTGGGCCACATAATTAGGCCTGGTCAGCTTAGAATTCATGAAGCTCAGACAGCGGCATTCCGCGAATCGCAATCACTGTCCAAACAGACCCAAGTGCGATCCTTCCTTGGTTTATGTAACTTCTACAGACGATTCATACAACGCTACTCGCACATTGAAACTCCACTGAACACATTGTTTCGTAAAAAACAGACTGTTAAGCTCGGGGAATTCAGACTCGCCGAACACGAAGCCTTCAATACTTTGAAGAAAAACCTCGTCACAGCCCCAATCTTGGTACTTCCCAAACCTAATCTACCCTATTCTTTGGATACCGACTCCAGTGAGTATCAGGTAGGGTGTGCCCTTTTTCAGACCCATCCGGACCGTCAGAGAAAACCAATCAGTTACTGGTCACGAACGCTGAACGATGCAGAGAAGAGTTACTCCGTATCAGAAAAGGAACGCCTTGCGGTAATGTGGGCGCTGACAACTTTAAGACCCTATCTCCAGGGAGAAACGTTTACCATCCATACGGATCCTTCGTCCCTACGATGGTTAATAACAATAACAGACCAATCCGGGAGATTAACAGGCTGGCGCTTACGACTATCTGAATTCGATTTCGAAGTTCAGTATAAGAAGGGACTGGCTAACATACAAGAAGACGCTTTTTTGCAATTGGAAACGTTAGGAGAAACCCAAGGAGAAATCGATGACGATTTACCGTGTTTCTCAATGGAGATGAACGAAGATGAAACGCAACTGGAAGATCAAGAAGATGAAGGAGACTAAGCCCAATTGGACTGTCTCATAGCAACCCATGGAACTGAAACTCATGGTCAACTCGAGCATATCTCGATCACTGAGCTCTTCAATGAGCAGCGATACGCTCTCGTCTTAACGGGGGGGGGAGGATTTTCCATTTTCGCTCGATTCACGAGGTATATTGCTCAGACATGTCGAGAAGCATGATCAAATCGTGGTTCCGCACGCTTTGAAGAGTCGTGTACTTTACTTGGCACATTATGCGAAGCTATCTGGACACCCAGGAGGAATAAGGTTGTTTATGACCCTAAGAAGGGACTTCTATTGGCCAATTTTGGCAATGGACTGCCATGCTACGGTAAATCTATGTAGACCGTTTGCAATGAATCGCGTGGAACTATATAAGAAGAGGAAAAAGATAGCCCTATTCCCGGCGAAGGCGCCTCTACAATTCGTCAGCATCCACATACTGGGAGAGCTAATTCGTTCCAATCAAGGATATCACTACATACTGTTAATTACGGATCGATTCTCAAAACTTGTACAGACTGTACCGTTGAAGAGGATAACCGCTTCGGTAATAGCTCAGGCTTTCATCAAACACTGGGTTTATGTGTACGGACCGCCGGAAGTGCTGCCATCAGATAATGGAAAACAGTTTGTCGCTAAGTTCTTTCAGAACGTATGCCGAATATTAGGCCTCAAGAACGTGTTTACCACGACCTACCATCCACATTGAAATGTTCAGGTGGGACGCTACAACCGTACGCTATTATCCGCTCTTCTGCATTACATTGCGGATCACCCGAAGGAGTGCGACATGTACGCAGACACACTCTGTTATGCGTACAACACGCAAGTGCATACGTCTACCAAGGCGCCTCCTTTTGATCTCGTGATATCACATAGCCCACCTTCACTGCCTATGAGGTTGGATGAAGTCGAGGAAGACAAACCGACACCGGCGAAGAACCATCAGAGGTGGAGAAACGACCTGAGGTTTAGAACAGATCAAGCGGCTCGAGAATTGGCGAAAACGCAAGCGTGTTACAAACGTAATTCGGACTCCCGACGTCGAAGATAGGTGTCAGATCTCAGGGTAGGAGGATACGAGTTTGTCAGCGTGGAACGACTTGAGAAGCAGGATGGACGACGTCACAAAGTGCTACCGGTAGCATCCGGACCTTTCAAGGTAATGGAACTCACCGATGAAACGGTAGTTCTGAAGACAGGAGAGTACGTTCAACGATTTTCGCGCGATTGTCTTGAAACCGCACCAGACAACCAAGAAACCCAGGAAACTGAGAAAGAAAGAACTGTCTATCCGCAGGAACGGGAGCTACCCGTCGAATCAAACGATCCGCTTCCCGTGGCACAAGGCGCTGACACGGCTCGCGATCTCCCACTGCGCGGAAGTACAGTGGCATCCAATGGCAATTCTCCGAAAAATCTGAATAGGCTCCTTGGCAAGAGCCAGCAATCTGGTAAGACCACAGTACCTGATGATAGGAAAGATATTTTCAAATTTGGTCCAATTAGATCCGGTCCAGAAGCGGCTGCACACCCACCATCACACGTTCAAGTGGAACTATCAAGTGAAACCCCACTCGCTGAGCGATCGCGCTTGGCAGCCGACCGAAAAGAAGAAGGCGAAGATGAAGCTAAACATCCATTGGTGGTGGATGCACCCCCCGCGGAACTCTCGGGGAAGAAGCCCAGTTTGGCTCAGAACCCTCAGAAGGACAGAGAGAACAAGAAACGTGAAGAAAAACGGATAGCCGTAGACCCGACGACTGTTCAGTCAGAAGCCGAGAACGACGCCACAGAAACACAAGGAAGCCCTCACCTGTCCGAACAGACTACGCAGGTTCAACCTGAAGATATAGGGAGTTCCCAAGCGCCCTCTCGAGAGATTCAAGGAAACCATAACGTTTTCATATCCCGTCAGGATTCAACGCGTTCGTTTGTCAGACGGTTTAAGCCGGTTAACCGAAACCTCGTGCCATCCGCCGAAACGTTGGGAAATGCCCAAGAATGCGTCATGGATCGCATCATCGATCAAGGCGAAGACGAAGACACCCACAGACTACTGTATCGTATCCGTTTGTACATTTTCCTCCGGAAGCCGATACGTGGGAGCCTATAATTCATATTCCGCGCTCGCAGGTTGTGCGTTATCATCGTCGCATTCGACTATCACTCCCTGCAGAGATCGACACCGGGCTGATGGGCTTTCTAGACGCGACTACGCGGAGCGACTGCTAATTCCGTTTCCCCTCAGAAGAATGAAAAAGAAGAAACGACTCGAGAAGAAGAAGGAAGAAGAAGAGAAGAAGAAGAGAAAAAAGAAGAAGAAGTACTTAGAGAAACGTGAAGTCACGGAGACAGAGGAATTTGGTTTATGTTATCGCGTCAAGGGTGTTCACGACATCTAATGGTCAACGTACTTACCCCTGGGTATGAATACTCAGCATGGCGGTAAGATCAGCACGATCGCCTTGCAGCTGTGTTTCGGGGAAACCCGCGTCTAAGAGGATTTTCTCAACGCTGCAAAAAAGGGATCCTCCGCATCGCTCGGTTGTTGGGCGAACCCATGATGGTATCTCATCGACGGGTTGACACCTGATGTCGTAGCCGTTGGTGGCGAGGCAGCCGTCGCAGGCGCAGTACCGGATAGTTCGGGTTCATCCTCGAAATCGAGTTCTGCATCAGCACCTGGAGCTTCTTCACACTCCTGATCTGCAAACTCAAAAGGTGTGTACTCGTACAAATATACAGTACGCTGATTTGGAGGGAACTCCCTAGGATTCGCACGAAGGTCACGAGCCTGATCAGACATGATTATCTGGCTGGTCCAGGGATTGTAGCATACAAAGTCTCCAGCATTAGCTGTGCGTCCTGGCGAATGATCTCGATGGCGCACCCTCGTGCCTCTAGCTGATTGCTCCAATGGAACCTCATGCCAGTCGATACTGTCGATCAAGTCTACCAAGAGTAGGAATTCGTCATGATTGGCACGGGACCCCGACACAAGAGAAAGATCGAGCTGTCTCGCATATCTCCGAGCTGTTGGCGACATGTATCAAACCCGATAGGTCTTGTATGTATCCCGGAGAATACAGGCTGCCATCTTGGAAATGAACTCGGAGATCACGACAGTCCAGTATCCCGAGAACGGGTCTTTGATCAACGCGGAACCGATATAGGTTTTGGCAGGAGAAAGCTCCCCCGGACATCCACGAGGGATCTAGATCTCCGCCCAGTGTTATGGCAGCGCGACATAGCGTCCAACGCGAGCATTCCACCTAATTCGTTCAATCTCTATCATTTGGTATGGGACCAGGTATCCCAAGCGAAATCTCGTAGGTCGTTCCCAACGAGGATAATCCCAGTATGGAATGTCTCTCTTATGGAGGAAGCGGAAGTCCGCACGGAGCAATGGCCGGCGAAAACAGAGTGCCGCGTTGCGTACATCGCGTAAACCGTGCCATTCGTCGACGTCGACTTCGTATAAGGACTCGATGTACGAGTATCCTTCGCAATTCGTGCGAGCCATCCAGCGATCCAGATTCCAATCTCCAGTGAGCACGACTGTGCTAATGAACCGGTGCACTCGCTGGTATATCAGCTTGGTGAACCGAGTTGGGGCTTCGTCCATACTTTCATTGGTATACCGGGCAATCGCGGTATCTGGCAAGGCGCAGTGAGTAAGCCAATCGTGGCTGCGGATAGCCGCATACGAAAGGCCGTCCGGAAAGTAACCGCGAAAAACGTATCGGTTGATCAACGCATCATCGCGAAGAGCGACTGGGTCAAACCAGGGAGCCTGCGCCAAGAAGACAGCATCGTCGAGAGGGTCTCGTCCCACCAAGTCCGCGGGATGTGGATAGCTGCGTTGAGCCCGACGAGACGGCGCTTGAATGATTCCAGCGGAAGATACATAAGCCGTATTCGACATCACACCTGAAACCGAAGGCTGTAAGGGCAAAGATTGGAAACTCACGCGAGGAGACCGCCTTGATCGGAAGACCGAAGGCGCCGTAGCATGCGAATCGAAGCCACTGCTGGCGTCAGGACCCTCGGAGGGTACGTCTCCGTTGTTGGAATTGTGCGGCGCGTAGGGGTTCATCGCTAAGCAGTTCGAGACAGATGGTACTTTCGTGGAGACGAAGAAATTTGGGAACGCCGATGCATGCTCCGGTATATAAGGACGTCTTGCGTCGCCGGTGCTTCGCGCCTAGCGGGGGGGATGTGTAGTATTCTGCACTGTCGGAATGCCGATGGAAGATTTTTTTTGGCTAAGTATGATGATACTCATAAGTGAGTGCAACGGCTAGGATGAAGTTATGAAGCGGCACCCAGCAGATGCTCCGTGACGTGGTATGTTACGCGTGGGACATCGATCTGCCACGGCGCATCCGATTCGACCCTTTGTGGGGAAATACCGGATTGGAAACGGCGCATATACTGTAGTGGGTAGCCACGTGGCAAGCATTATCCCGTACTGTAGAAGGATTAATCGGCTAACCAAGTTTATATCTAGATATTATTATGTGCGGCGCTCACCCCTGTGCAATGTACTTCAGGCAGAGAAGGGAGCGCCGACTCCAAAGTAAAGGAGACAACAAACGGGTTCACAACTCAATTGTTCCTTGTTCAGGATTCCTTTACCGGAGATCCGGACAAGCTACAACAAGCAGTTGTCCGTTCCATAGTACCAACAACCCTCATTGGCGAGTAGGGCCTTACAACCCTCATTCTAGCTCGCTAGTGTTGTGCTCTACCACACCTTCCCTTCAGCCGCAGGCACCCATTCGGCAGTCTCGAATACTGTTGCAGGTGTCTGCTCCCTCTGTAGAGCGGATAATACAGTAAGCGTAACCTCAGCAGCAACAGAAACAAGAACAGCAGCACCTGAAGTAAGGGAATCAATACAACATGGTGAACAACACGGGACTATTATAGCACACACCACTGGGGCCCATGGAAAGAATGTGGAATTGGAGTGTCTGTCCTACGGATATTATCTCATTTGAACTCTAACCAACGGTTTCAATTATCACCTCGCTGCAACGGGTCCCAACAGCTCTGGGCTCGAGCCGTTGCATGTACAATCAATTTCGTTAAACCCCTAGCTTGCGAGCACACCCGCCCAGCAACAGACTTGACCGCCGCTCCACGGGTGAGATCCGGTGTCCACAAGTCTTCGAGACACTCGAAGCTAGTCGAAATTAACCAATATCGACGCCGCCGCCTCAACGCCGCCACTATCCACTCCAAGAATGAGCTACGCCCCAGCGCTCGAGGCCCGAGAAGGGTGCGAATCCCGATCGTTTCACCAGATTATCAGATGTTTCAAACCAAGTCGCCCCAAAAGGCCTCAAATCGTAAGTTAAATGGCGCTGCACTCTTCGGTTTGCGAGGAACTTCTCACTAGCAAAGAAGCAACGTTGTACAACGAACTTCCATAAGATGACTAACCAACCTAAAAATTGACCTGTGTTGCGTTGGCTACCACCAACAAAGGCGCCGCCTATCCAATCACCAATATACATGTTGGCGCAGCTCTTGGTATCTGCCTCAAAACCTCTATTTCGTAGAAAGCGAACACAGGTTGACCAAGCACCATGGTACGACCGGATGACTTCAAGGCGGGCCGCACCATTGCGCGGCACAAGAGCAGTAAAAGGTCTTTGTCACTAGCAGTTGCTGTGGATGTTCCTACGGCTATACTGGTGGCAATCTGGATGAGGGAAAGAAAAGCAAGAGCAGATGTACTTCGTTTGACTGCCATGGCTAATCTTACTTACCACTAATCGTTCAACTTGAACAGTTACTCTCAGGAGCAGAGTCTTCACGACTTTCGGTTTACGAAGGAGGATGTCGGGAAAGTGGCTCAAGAAATGGGATGAGGATCAGCTGCAACGAAGCGGAACCGCTACAGATTTTACAGTATTACCGCATGCTGCCTCGTTCTTCGTCGCCTATTATCTGCCTGCACGTGGTATGAACTAGAACCTACGTTTGGTATGCGATACTACACGGTGAGAAAGATTTTCTGGGAGGTGTTGGAAGGGTTTACCGGTTCAAAAGGGCAATTAGTTACTACAATTAACACTTCTTTTCTCCGAGCAAGAGCTTCATACTACGCTAAGTGTATCGAGGAAGCAGGAGCTCCCCTTGATCGGTGTGTAGGCTTCATTGACTGCACCAAAATAAAAATGCAGCGACCTGGATGACCTGGAGTTAATCAGCGTTCATGTTACTCAGGTCATAAGAGGATGCACTGTTTAATCTATCAGACGACTACAACCCCAGACGTACTCATGCTTCACCTCTATAAACCTGAAGTGGGGCGTCGGCATGATCTGACTCTGCTCAACAGTAGTGATATTGCAATAACTGAACTGGAGAATGGCTTGGCAGTTGGTGGGGAGCAGTAATATATCCACGGCGATTCTGCCCACGTGCTGCGATCATGGTGTCAAGTAGCGTTCGGGAGGGCCACAGCTACAGCGCAGCAGGCGCAATATAATACTAGAACGAGTGCAATGCGTGTCTCAGTTGAATGGAATTACAAAGACCTCAAGCGGATGTCCACCCGCAACGATATTGCTCGTCTACATAAGGTTAGGCGGTTCCCAGTCGGTCTACTTTACACCGCATCAGCGCTTCTTTTGAACTACAAGACATGTTTAGAACAAGGTGGTCATGTGGGCAGTTTCCTTAAGTGTACGCCTCCCTCCTTCCGCGAATATACATCATCTCAATAAATCTGATAGCACCGGAACGCGGCGTAGCGAAAAACCATGAACTACAATTCTAGTTGAGTTTGTCGGCAAACGCACTCATAATTTCAACCATCTTCTTATTCATGTCAATTGCTGCGCATCGCTCCTGCGTCTCTAGGGCGAATCGACGCTCCCCTAAAGCAATCCTGCGCGTATCCGTATCTTGTTTCTTCTTGATACGGCCTATGAGCAGAGATGAAACATCATCACCAGAACCGAGGTAGACGCGTGGTTTGCGTTTTTTGGACGCTGAAGGCCTTTTACCAATACTATCGACAGTATTGGAACCAACAGAAGCTGCCACAGACGATCCGCTTCTCTTTAACGCTGCCTCTCGGATCGAGGCTCCGGCAGAACACAATTGTTTCTCATGCTCAGATTGCTGCTCTCTCTCTACCCAATTTTCTTCTTCTTTCTCATGCATCTCGAAGATGAGGTCGTGAAGAATTGCACCTTTCTCTGCCACGTTCTCAGTGATCCTAGATGCGCTCTCGTTAATACGGGCGACCTGATGAAGGCGTTCTACTAGTCTTCTCAACGTTTCTTGGAGATTTTTAGCCGAGGGTCGATGAAAGCACTTAAGCACAGCGCTAGAAACTCGAGAGAGGAAGAGATTTAGTACTGCTTTGCACAGCGTTTATGTGTTCCCCAATTATGGGAGATGGGCATGGCGTGCAGAATCCGCTTTTAGTAAGCTGGTATCGTGTGAATCGGTGAAACGAAAGCGTTTACGCTTTTTTTCTGGTCAGCAGGAGGAGGAAGCCTTGTTGTTGCGCACGGAGACACCGGCGATGGTGTGACAGCAGGAGTGGAATCAGGGGTGGGAGGTGCGGGAGATGTAGGCCAACGGAAGCCATTTCGGGTTGTGGGAGAGGTGGTGTTGAGGTGGTTGTCATCATGGTCGGGACATACGAAATAGTTTTGGTGAGATCGGCGCAGCTCACGAGAATTGGTACGCAATATTGGTTCATTTTTCGTGTGACTGCTATTGGTGTGAAACGTGGCATATGTGGCTCGGATATTTTCACGAAGTTTTCCGTTGCTTAAATGCTCTATTGCCAATATTAGTTAGAATGCGACGCGTTGTAGTACGAGCGTAGCGAGCTGTGCTGGTTGTGCACACTGGTTTTGAAACGTATGAAGAAACGACACAAAGCGAGCGCGAGTGGAAGCGGCGCGGTGTAATGCATGGCGAGAGCGCAGCGACCGCGAACGGGGCGCGTTCGCCGCGCGCATTCGCACGCACAGCCCATGCGGTGCGCAACGCGGCCAATGAGCGCAAGCACACCAGCGCCGCAGCCTCCACTCGAACGCCGCGCGTGTGCGCCCCGCCCCGCACCGTTGACGCCGTTGGCGCCGCCCCCGGTGCTCCCTCACGCTTCATTCTTCAACCGACGCTGCCGCCGCCACCATCGCCGTCGTGCCTGCCGCGCGCCTACGTCCCCTTCCCCTCCCCCTCCCCCTCCCTTCCCACCCCCCCCCTACCACCTTCGCGGCGTGGTGATGTCGATGAGCGCAGCGACTGCGGGTGCGGCGGGCGCGACGGGCGCGGCGTCGCCGCCAGCAGACGCCGAGTGTGCGACCACCGCAGCCGTGGTGGCGGCAGCGGCGGCCGGAGCGCAAGAATGCGCCGCCGCTTTGTTGCAGCAAAACCAGCAACAGTGCGCAACAAGAGGCGCGCGGGCGGCATCGTCGCTGCCGCGCGCACTGGACGCAGTGGACAAGCTGGTGGCGCAACTGGCGCGCCAGCGTCGCCGCGTGGTGTTCTTCCTGGACTATGACGGCACGCTGTCGCCCATCGTGGAGGACCCGGAGCGTGCAGTGCTGCCTGAAGAAACGCGACACGCGTTGCGCATGATCTCGTCGCGCTTCACAACGGCCATTGTGTCGGGTCGTTCCAAGGACAAAGTACGCGCGCTGGTGGACGTGCGCGGGCTTATCTACGCCGGGTCGCACGGCTTCGACATCGAGGCGCCACACGGAGACGTGTCACATCGCGTGGCAGCGGAGTTTGTGCCCAAGCTACGCGCGGCACGCGGCGAACTCACACGCGCGGCGCGCTCGCTGCAGGGCGCCACGGTGGAGGACAACCTGTTGGCTGTGTCTTTCCATTATCGACGGTGCGCGGCGCAGTGCGCGGGCGAGGTACGCGAGTTGGCGGAGCGCGTGGCCAGACAGCACGGGCTGCGACTGACGCACGGCAAGAAGGTGTACGAGCTGCGGCCGCAAATCGACTGGCATAAGGGCAAGGCCGTCGAGTATTTGCTGCGCGTGTTGCAGCTGGAGGGCGCGCACGTGCTGCCCATCTACATCGGCGACGATACCACGGACGAGGATGCCTTCAGCGTGTTGCGCGCGCGCGGACTGTCCATTGTGGTGGACGACGGAGCCGCGCCGCGCTCCACCATGGCCGACCTTCGTCTGCACGATCCGGACGAGGTGTGCCGCTTCCTGTTGCGCTTTGCCGACGACGCGCTGGCCGAAGCGCAGCTGCAGCACGTGGCGCCGACGCGTCGCGACCGCTCCCCACATTCTCTCCCTCTCCCTCATCCTCTTCTTCATCATCGTCATTCTCCTCAGTAAAGTCGCAGCAGCCGCCGCAACTCGCAGCGCGCCCCCCGCCCGCACAGCCGCCACAGTCGCCCCAGCCGCGCGCGAACGCCCCGCGTCAGCAACGCGCGTCGCACCAGTATCACGTCCGTCTGCAGCCAGCGGAAGCCGCCGCGCCGCTGCGCGTCGCACAGCCACGCGCTCCACGCCCCCAGCTTACGTCCCCTCTGTCCCCGTCGCCCCTCCGCCACAAAGCTACGTCGCACCAACGGCACCTCCGTCGCCGCGCTCTCCGCGTCGCGCTCTGTCATGCCCCACGGCGCAAAGTCGAATGCTGCAAAGTCCTTGCGCAAAAGCTCCAGCAACTCACCCCCGCGCGCGTTGCACGCAATCATCTCCACCCACACCGACGCCACCGCGCGCGTCGCCAGCAACCGCTCTGCCCCGCGCACCACCGCCAGTTCGTCGCCCTGCACGTCCACCGACAGCACCGCCAGCCGCTGCCCGTCGCGCACTACGTTGTCCACGCGCCCCACGCGCACCGTCTCGAGCACGCGCGCGTTGTCATAGCGCACCTCCATCGCGCCGCGCGACGCGTTTCCCGCCGCCATGTGCTCCACTTGCAGCCGCCAGTGCGCGTTTTGCGGCAGCGTCGCTACGCGCCGCACGTGCTTCGCAAACTTGGTTGCCGCCTCAAACGCAAATACGCGGAAGCCGGCGTGTGCTAGCGCGAACGCCTCGCCGCCCCACTCCACGCCCACGATCGCCGCCCCGTCCCCATGCGCCCGGAACAGCTGCGCCAGCGCCACCTTCATCGCGTCCGAGTGGAACGCGTAGTGCGACAGCGCTTGCCGCTGCAGCACCGTCCCCATGTACCCCATCCCAGGTATCGGCTCGGGTGCGATCGCCGCCAACACCGCCGCCGCCAGCACCACCGTCAGCACCCCCAATGCCGCCCTCGCCGTACGCCGCCTCATTGCCGCTGTCTTGCCGATCGTCCTCATCGCCGCGGTCGCCATCGCGAGACCGCAGTCTCAGAAGCAACACCAAAAAATCTCAACTCTGTAAATTTGACTCCAACCGCGCTGTATCCCCCGCCTTTAAAAACTCTCAATCTCCCTCACAGCTTCCGCCTCCGTCTCCAACAGCACTCACCTTCACTTCACTCGAAACCCCCCCACGTACCAATGTTGCTCTTCCTCACTCCCGTCAACCCGCTCTCCGCCCGCCGCGGCGGTCTCACCCTCCCGCTCCGCGCTACAGCTCCGCGCCGTCCGCCGCCCGCGCCGCCCGCGCCGTCAACCCCAGTCATGGCCTCGGAACAAACCCAGCCGTGGCCCCTCTCGCGATTTCTGCGCACCGCCATGTTCTACTCCCCACTAGGCAAAATGCTGCGCCCCGGCGGACCGGATCCGGTCGCCGACTTCCGCCGCCGCGCCAGAAAGCTCGTCAACAGCGCCAGGCGCCCCGTTTACCTCGTCACCGGCGCCAACGGTGGCTCCGGCCGCCGCGTCGTGCGCAACCTGCTGCGCCTCGGTAAAAAGGTCCGCGCCCTCACCAGGGATCGCGACCGTCTCATCGACGCCCTGCTCATGGTCGGCGTTGATGCTGTTGAACAGGAGACTAGCGGCAATCTGCACATTTTCGTTTCTGACCTCTACAACGTCAGAGAGGAGCTTTTTGAAGACGTCGTCGCTATCGCCAGCTGCACCGGCACCAGGGTGGGGCCTCAGGACGACCCGGATCGCTCCAAGTACTTTCAGGGCGTCCAATTCTACCCCCCGCTCATTCTCGACGACATCCCGGAAAACGTAGAATATCGCGGCGTCAAGAACCTGGTCGAAGCCGCCCGAAAACATTTTGACTCCATCAACAAGGTCGAGACCGTCCCGCTTCTCGACATTAACGATATGGAAAAGGTCAAAGCCCAGTGGGGTGAACTGGATGATGTCGTCATGGGAGGCGTCAGCAGCAGCAATCTCACCGTACAAGACGACCAGCTCATCTTTTTTGGAGTCGTGTCCACGGCCAACAGAGGCGGCTTTACATCCGTCCGCACCGTCGCCTTTGACACCCCTATGGACCTCAGCGACTACAACGGCATTGATCTCAGAGTTAAGGGAGACGGCCAGAGTTACAAGCTCATCGTTCGATGTGACCAAAACTGGGATGGCGTTTCTTATTCTTACACCTTTCCCACCGTAAAAGACGTCTGGGAAGAGGTTCGTATTCCCTTCACCGAGTTCCTCACCGTGTTCCGTGCCAAGATTTTGAGAAGCGGCAAGCCCATCAACCCGAAACGCATCTTTGTCTTCCAGATCATGCTCAGTAAGTTTGAATACGATGGAGAGCTCAACGACAATTTCAAGCCCGGAAACTTCGAGCTTTGCATTAGTTCCATCAGCGCCTTCAAAGAACCAGAAAGTGCCCGATGTCCCAAGATAGTGCACATCGGCTCGGCCGCCACCACACGCCCCCTTCGCACCGATGAGCAATTCGACGAAGTGCCACCGGCTGTCAAGCTCAATGAGCAGCTTGGGTGCCTTCTGAACTGGAAACTGGCCGGCGAGGACTCCGTGCGCATTTCGGGCGTGCCGTACTGCATTCTCCGACCCACGGCCTTGACGGAGGAAGAAACCGTGGGGCTCGACCGTCTTGTGTTTGACCAGGGCGACAACATTACCGGACGCGTCGGTCGTGATGATGTTGCTGATTTGATCGTTAAGGCGTTTAACACCCCACAATTGACAAATGTAACAGCAGAGGTTACCATTGCTGAGGACGATGTGCACAGTTTGGATGCTGCTGAGCAACGATTCCAGCAACTCAAGCCCGACCAAGAAGAGACCCGATCGTATGCTCCGTTTCCTTACGTTCCGGAAGGTAGCCCCTCCCAAACGACCGCCGTTTAGGGCTGCCACATCACTAAACCAATGGCCTTTCCTGTTCTGTACAACCTGAAGAGTCTTTATCTACTTGCAAAAAACGACTCTAATTTTGTTTGCTTCCCGTATCGGAAATGAGCGACAGTGTTATCGCTTTTCCTGTCATGTGTCTGTGTTGCTAATCAGATGGCACCTGATTTTCTATCTTCGGCGGCTTGGCTGCATTAAACCTAGACGCCGCCCGCGCCTTCATCCGAATGTTCCTTTTATGAAAAACCGTAGCGCTACTCGAGCAACTCTTGGGTAACTAGAATCATTCAGCACATCCAATTGAACCACAACTTCCTTCTTTTGCGCAGCATCGCGACATAGTGTTGCGTTCCGTGAGCCCAGCCCAAGGCTTCTTTTGCGTAGGAATGCAGTGCCTGTGGACGTATGATTCTGCGATCTTATGCAGAGTGCTGTGCTGCCGGGATGAACGACTCGCTTGGGACGGCGGGAGAAAAGCCTGTCTTCGCATGTAACCTATTTGGGTCCATAAATTACAACATTCTGGCGCCTGGAAAAGGTGCCAAGTGAAAGGAACAGAACAGTTTCGCAACACGTCGACGAGCATCTTTTTCTTCAGATTTGCTCCTCAACTTCTCTTTCAGGGCTGTTTTCATGGGTTGGAAAATCGGTAGTCACTAGTGTGCTTCGACGATGTGAACTGCTCTTTTTTGAACAAGTCGTTTTTCTCACCCCTGAGAAAAGCTCGGGAGTGCATGTCTGCGAATCGGACAGGGGACGGTACTCGATAGTCACAAAGGGCAACAACAAGACGGGCTGAAGTCGGCAGAGATACTCTGTGGCCTACCGAAACGTAGATTGGTTTGCTTTCCGCGTTTCCAGTCAAAATCGCCTTTCCCCACACGAACCCACTCTTTCCAATCACATCGACTCCCTTTGGCCCACTGGAGGCTGCCTGCTCGCGCAGGATGCTGTCCTCGAGGCCGTCAACGTAGAGCAAACTCTTAGACACCCCGATGCATGGAATATCCTCACTCACTCCGACGTGGCATGCGAGACCAGCCTTGCGCGGATGCAGGACACCATTCCCATCAACCAACAAACAATCAATGCTTCTACGAACCTGCGGAGGAAGTTGTCTTAAAAGGGTGGATACGACTGGGCCCTCTCGAAACCCCAAGAAGGTTGGTATGTATGGTTGTGCCATAGTAACCTCGCATGACTTTGAAAACACAAGCTCATGAGAAGAGTCTGAAAAAAGCTTCACAACTGTGACAGTTCCAATCGCCAAGTCTTCGCTGGTGGAAAACGATACATCAGCTCCAGCCACGAACAAGTCCCTGTCAGCCTCGAATCCGTCTGGTGAGAAGTAACGACCCCAGCCGTTATTGTCATCGGTGCAATCGACGCTCTTCGCTATTTCTTCCTCGGCTGCTATCCATGAATACAACAGTGATACTTTGTCCTGACTGCCTGAACTCATTCGAGAAAGACGCGCTGAAATTAAGTTCCGGTGATACTGTTGGCGGATGCACAAAGAGGTGAAAACAACGGGGCGCGAGGAAACCCTTGTGAGATAGCTACGCACACTTGCAAGTAATGGCGTAGCGCTTCGGAAGCGTGATGTCCTCATGGACGGCTCTGTGTCATCAGGTCACGCACGGAGAGAAGATTTTACTCGTAGAATTTGCCATTTCAATGAATCTTCAATAAAACATGTTGGTTGGTACAGTTACAGCATATTCTTGAACCACATCCGTATCTCGGCAATCCTCCGCCACAGATTGCCTATCGACCACTTTCTCTGGCTCCAATTGTTGAACTTCCATTTCCACATTTGATCCAAAAACCTGCACGTGGAAATTTGCTTCAATAATGGCGGAATTAATTTTCGGCGCAGATCGTGGCTACAGACATCAAAAAGCAATCAAACTCCTAAATGAAAGGCTTAGAGCTACTGTTCTTGGAACTCACGAACGGTCTCTGGATTATCCGTCTATCTTTGGCGATGGACGCAAACGTCAAAAGTTGCAATAAGTGAGAAAGGCTGTCGTGCCATATACTCCGCTCGACGGAAACCAAAGACGGCATCTGGGTGCCCAATAGAAGCTGTCGTATATTGCGAAAGCTACAACGGACGCGTGGCATCTGTATATCATAATAATGATACTTTGTTTAGGGCCTCGAAGTTTACTTCGGTACCAAAAACTGGGTACAAGCATACAAATGGGCGTGAGCAGCTTAAAGAATTTCATCGAGTATTTGAGAGGAAGGAGGAGCACAATACCTGTTCGGAAATCGACAATACAGGAGGGTTCTATTTATCGCGCTTGAAGGTAGCCCAGGTGATGACCGGCTTTGACGAAGTGACTTTATTGCAATCAGAAGAACCTGGGTGGTTCTAAGCCAGGGCCTTCCAGTTCACATGTCGCACAACGAAAAACTTTATTCGCGCCCTTGCAGAAAATGTTGAAGTTAGTTTTCGTCCCCTTGCCGATATAATGCGTGGAAAATCTACTGGTTGTTGTAAAATGAAAGTTTCTGAGAACGCTACAGAAGCCGTTACACGTTTGGAGCTGCGATTAAAAGCTTTGTGTCACGTTCTAAAAATTCGAACATCTTCCGCCCTGACGAAAAATGATTACGAAGATACGCATGCATTTTTGTTATCTTAAAGTGCAATGGCGCTAAATTCCAATACAAAGGCCGACTGAATGACAGAAATGAGTAGTATCAGGCGTTCGCTTTCTAGTTCACTACGAAAATCGCAAGTCGTCGAGAAATTTATACAACTGCAAGCCGATATTAAAACGGGAGAAGTTTTCTTGAAAGACAAAACAACTGAATCTTAATGTCCGAAGTAGCAACTGAAAAAAGAATTCTTCAATGAAACACGTGTGTAGATGGCATCACCCTAGTTCTTTGACAAAAATACCGTGACAAACTGGCTTCCAAGCAATTTAAAAGGGGCCACAATCCAATACACGGTTGACTACATACGAAAAGTGGGGTTGATCTCTTCGAGATTTGATAAAATGGTTTCAGACAGTTTCGATGCGTTGCTGGCATACACGGGTAAAGAAAAGGATCGTTTTATCTTTGTAGTTGAGGTAAATTCAATGACTGCACTCCGTACCATTGAGGCTACCACAAATTTGCGGAGCAGGTGCGGTTTCTTTTCTATTGTGACTAAAGTTGGCAGAAGTGAGGATGCGCTAAAGGTGTTCCACGAATTGATACCTTCTACTGTCGTACAGTGGCAGAAAGGCTGACCTTGAAGGTGTCCGAGGCACTCCGCTGACCTTGTAGGTGATCGGTGCGAGGAATCATCGGCCACGTAACTCCGGGCGAGCAACCATCCAGGTGTTGTCAGCCACGTATATTGTTGACATGTACCTTTTGGATGAGTAATTGTTAGTGATAGTAATTATAATTATGCGTATTTTAGTACAGTAGTTGAGTGGCCACCTGGCACTGTAGCCAGTGCTGGCCAGGTCTCTGGCACTAGGTCAGAGACCGTTCCTTGCTGGCACCTCCCGGGTGATCTGGAAAGTGCAGTCCACTGCATATAGGGAACTGCACCTCCCCCATCCTTATCTGATAAAGGCAGGCATCACTTGGTGAAGGACGATGCCCTTCAAGGGGGTTCCATCCCAGGACTTAGAAGTTTCGCTCGATTGAGGACTAGCTTGGGCTATGACACAACTATACCGCTATTCGGTGCCGACGGCCGGTTAGAACCGGAGGTGCACACTGGTGGAACACGTGGACTGCACGGATGGCGACGCTCGAGTACGAGGCGTGCCACACGTGGCCCGGACTGTACCTAATGGTTAGTATTATTTAGTAATTTTTAGTATTTATTTAGCTACGCTATCGCTATTTAGTGTGGAGCAAAACCCGGCGACGGGAAGTGCTTTCAAGGTGTTCGAAGCCTTGCTCCCTGGGGGAGGCAGACTCAGAGACAGAGCCCTCCGTTCCACCCGTAGTGTGGGGTGTAACTCCCACGGGGGATTCCGGCAGTACCGACGGAGGTGAGGGGTAGAAACCGTTGGATCGGGAATGGGTATGGGTATCCCAAAGAATGGGGGAAAATCCGGCGAAGAGGAAAAACGGGGCGAGGGTCGGGCACTAACAGGCACCGGACCCGAGAACCAGAAAAGGGGCGAAACAACAAAAGAAACCCAATACAGGGGCGAAAACCTGTCCTCGAAAGGAAACACAAAAAGCACGCAACAAGTAAGCAGAACCCCCACGGGGTATCGTGCACGCAGGTCGTCTGAGCGGTCCCAAGGGGGTGGTTGCACGGAACCCAAACGTGGGCACTCTCCAAGTGGAGTCGTGTCCCTACGCAGGCGTTGCTAACCAGAGCCCGCTCTGGGTTGTAAGGCCGAAACGATGGCGACGAAGAACCTCTAAAGGTATCGAAGACCAACCTTGGTTACCATTTACTCTGAGCTTCGGACTGTCAGATCTCATCTCCCTAAGTAGGGCCCACTAACTAAACTCTACAGTAGTGCACACCTGCTCAGGGCCATACACGTGGAGATCCCACTGTCAGGGCCCAAAAGTCCAACGTTCTAACAAATATCCGAAAATCGGTGCCAAAATTAAGCCACGTGTATCACGGGGCCAATCCAACCATGGACCATCCGAATTGTCACTTCATAGGCGAACTCTAACCAGAAAACAGTGCCACCTCAGCACACCTTAGAGGGGATCATAGTCATAACCCTCGGAGGGCTCAATCCTCATTCTATGAGTTGCATCTTCAAGTATCCCCTAACTGGGCGTTGCTCTACATCTCCCCCTCCTTAAGACGAGGAAGAACATTCCGAGCCGTGGGTGTCTCGCTTTCCGGTCACTATACATACTTCTCTCCCAATGGGGTCCTTCACCACTTCTGAGGATCGCCACAAAACCGGCACATCGGTACAACTTTCTTCTACTCCTCCGACTTTCGGCGATAAGCAACTTCTCGCAACAGCAGTCTCAACCAGCCCTCTCAAGGGAATGAACCCATACGTCCTCAACCCACTCTCGGGGCCATCGGCCTCCGCGCCGGCGGAAAACGAAGCTCCCCAGCAATGTGGATATTTCTCCGGTTTGGATGCGGCTCCGTCAGGTACCGAACCTTCCGCCTCGGCGAGCAACCGACATCCTCAGGAGGATTTGGACATTAACGCGGTGGCGTGGAACTCCGCTCATGCGATGCCCTTGGTAGCAAACTCCAGAGGTTGGATCTCAAACGAATCCTTTCGAAGGTGGAGTCCCCTTACCGATCCGGTGATGTATTCCCGCGCTCCGTGTTCCATCCGACAGCGGTTCGCGACGATGAGCTCATCGACTCCTACGTGGAGGACGGCTTATTGCCGGGTGGCCTACCTTTCGAGGTTGTACGTTCTCCCGATTGGAGGGCGCGGGTAGCCATAGAGCCTCAGTATCTATACCGCGGTCGCGGGGAGTCCCTGGACAAGGCGCGCGCAGCGATGGCGGCTCTGGCCTACCAGCTATTGGAGAGGTCACGCTTTGACCATCTGGTTCCCCCGGAGTACGGGTTCGATGTCGCCTATTACCGCACGTACGGTGAGGTCTCCTACGGGGATAACCTGGCAGCCTTTCCCGGAGCCGAGTTCCGCGGACCGGGTTTTCCTCTCCGAGAAGATATGCTCCAATGGAGTCGTCCCATCCTTCGGGCTGAATTCAGGTACCTTCAACGGCAGTTTACCCAGTATGGGTTCGATCGACGCGTGCGCTTCGAGCGCCGCTCGCGCTCCCGTTTCGGGATCCTTGTCCCGTATCCTCACGTGGAACTGGAGCGTATTCGTAACACGGCGAAGGTTGGGCGATTCGTGCCCCTTCCAGCTTGGTGGAGTAAGGTCGAGGTCCCCCGAGGGTGATTTGCTGAACTGCCCCCATGCATCTACTATATCGGGTCTCGTTTGATGCACGACCCGAACTCGGGATACTGGGCCCTCGTTGCAGCCGAGTGGGCAGCCCGCGTAGCGGCGCACCTCCTCTGGGATGCTCATGACCATTTCCGTATCTGGTATATTCCTCCGATGCTACGGACCATCATGCGTCAGATCGACCTTGTCCCAGCGTTGGTTTCGGCCAGCAGCGTGCAGGACCTGTATCCAATCTTGGACGTGATCGACAACACCCAATGGGATCGAGTTCCAGTGGAAAATCAGCCCGCAGGGGAAGGATCCGCGCGAGACAAGTCTCCTGGCCGGTACGATCCGGGCTCCGGTAACTGGGTCTATTACAATCCGTTCGTAGGGGTTCGCATCAGCGCGGCGCAAGCACGGGCGCTGATTGACTCGCCTCGACCGATGCCTGTGGGACACCCGACGGGGTTCATTTGTACCGACGATTACGAGTACGAGCCTCCCGTAGACCTGGACGATCCAGCGTTGGATAACGACATGCCAGCTCCTAGTGGAGTACTCCCTGTGGAGCCATCTGCACCCTTCCAACCAGTGGGAACGACCTCAGCTGCGGCGGCGAATGCATCCGGTGGCGGTCCATCTGCTCCCCCCGGGTGGGGTGTGAACACCCTTGCGCAGGCGCCGGTTGCCACTCCGCAAGCGGATAGTGTGCGACAAGGCCTCGTGAACGCGGGCATTCCGATTCCCCCTGGTATGACGGATGTGAGCCAGATGTTGGCTTTCGCCTCGGCGTACCATCAGGGTCAGAATCCCAACGGTGGGGCGGGTCCCTCCTCGGGCTTTCCGTAGCTCCGCCTTCGGGCAATTGTGGAGTCCATAGCTTGGCGACAATAGTAAACTTCTGATATTTGCATAACTTCTTTTCTTCTTCCTTCCTAGGATCTTAACTTCTACTTCTTTTCTTCTTCCCTCTTAGGATCTTCTTCATCTTCTTCCCTTCATACGGTCCAATCTTCTTCTTAATCTTCTTCTCCACTTCGTGGGTCTTCTTTTCCTTTTTTTTTTCATCATAAACTGTCCCGATAACCGGTGCTGTGTTCCCCGGTTAACGGCGCTAGGCCGAGGGCCAGTAGACATTCCCTCTCAATACGTGTTCTTCGGGATACTCTCCTCAATTCCTCTTCAGAGGTCCAACATCTTCCTCACTTCGAGGTCCCATCCTCAACAGTTCCCGTGGTGGCTTACCCGACTTGGGCACGATCCAGACTTGGAGGCAAGGTTACCGAAGCGCGTCGGTGATAGGATAAAACCTTAGACCTCGGAAGGTGCTCAATGGGTTCCGCTGTATCCTCATCAGGCGAGAATCCGTACCATCGGACTTGGTAGCGGACTTCTCCCTCTGGGTGTAGATGTGACGCACGGTGCGATCGATAACGAATTCCTGCGGGTACACTTTTCCCTGTTCGGGCTTCTCTTCCATCTTGGAACGCTCTAGTTCCCTTGAGGGTGTCAACGTAGGGTCTAGACACACCCCGGTGGGTTCTTTTCCGTGTTGCGAGCGAGTCTCAGCACTTCGTCCAAACGGCGCCGAGTGGCCGGTCGGCTACGTTGTAACTTCCGTCTACGGAGTCAAAACGGCCCAGTTTTGGATTCTTCTTAAAGCGGAGATCTTCACGATAACAACGGTGTTCTTAGATTTTGTGACGGTTGAGAAACCGCGACACGGTAGCGTCTCCAATCTCAGGGGGGTAAGACTTCAACGTCAACCCGAGCTACGGGGACGAAGGTTGCTCTTGTGCAACGCGCCGTGCGACGAAGGCGGTTTGCGCGACGGTTGGTCGTCAGAGCCTTTTGATTGGCTCGGTGAGGCGGTTTGCGCGACGGTTGGTCGTCAGAGCCTTTTGATTGGCTCGGTGAGGCGGTTTGCGCGACGGTTGGTCGTCAGAGCCTTTTGATTGGCTCCGTGAGGCGGGTTGCGCGACAGTTGGTCGGCAGAGCCTTTTGATTGGCTCGGTGCCATTCGACATGTGCCACATAAATGCGCGGGCGCCGGTTGCCACTCCGCAAACGGATGTGAGGTGGAGCTTTCGACACGCGCTAGCACTCTCCTGAGCTGTCCCCGACGGGTCTCACTCATTTCTTTCCCATTCCTGAGGGTTCCAGTGTCTCCATAGGAGTTCCTATTCCCATTCCATAACGGAGAGCCAAATTTGGTCAACCTCGTCGTCGAGATCTTCCCCGTGCGGGTCCGATGACACAGCTCGTTCCCGAGAAAGCGGGGTTTGAGTGTGCGACACCTCAGTGTCTCGTCCGCGGCGGCGGGTGATCGTCGGCTCTGTAGGCGTTCCGGGTGCAAAGTTCTCCACACGACTCTCCCTAGGCGGGTTTTCGTCATCTTTTCTGACGTCGTGCTCGGCTGGGTCGGCGGTGATGTCGCTACCCATACGCTGGGGTTGTGACTTCTCTGTCGCCGGCTCGGTCGGGCTCGCCGTCTCACTGTGAGAACTAGATTCCCTGTTAGGGCGACTGGCTGACGCCGAAACATCGTCCTGCGAAGGAACTAAGTCCTCCTCCCCCTCCTTAGGCGGAGAGCCAGGAGGCTTGATTACCTCCGGTGGGGGAGTAACTCTGTGAGAGTTCGTTGACTGGGCCCTTGAGGGAGCGGGCCCAGGTTCGGGAGTATCCGAAGTGTTCGGTAGGTCGGTTAAACCACGTTCCGGGTGCGGAAGTATAACGGGGCGGGTGTTCGAATCTCCGCCTGACGGGTTAACTTCGGTTGAATCATCCCCTGTGGAGGGCGTTGGTGCCGACACCACTTCCACATTTGGGTTGGGCGCTTGGGTGATGCGGTCCCTGGAGATCCGTTCGTGGCGGTTAGCGATATCCAATACCACCGTGTCCGGGTCTACAGAAACCACACGATAGGGTCCGTCCACAATTGGCGAAAGCTTGTGCCTACGTTCCTTTTCAGGATTGTAGTATTCCTTTCGAAGGAAAACGAAGTCGTCGGGCTCCACCTGATGTAGAGGTTTGCGAACCCGATTATCAAAGTCCTTCTTGTAGGCGCGTTGAGCTTTGTCCATTTCTTTCCGGGCTATCGGCACCATCTTCGTAAGCCACTCCTTCCAGGCTTTTCGGTACAATCCCGGTGACGGGTACGTCGACAGCGTCGGTTGAGCCTCGATGGCGACCGGCGGCGGTGTCCTCGACAGTACCAGTTCGAATGGGGATAACGATGTAACCCGATGTACCTGGGTGTTGTATGCATACGTGATAGCGTCTGTGTACAAGTCCCAATTTTTGGGGTGATCCACAACATACGATCTCAAAGCGTTGAGTATCGTGCGGTTAAACCTCTCCACCTGGCCATTCCCCTGAGGGTGATACGTAGTAACAAATAAATTCCTTACATCAAGGATTCGACATACATCCTGAAAGAACTTTGATGCGAATTGCCCTCCGTTGTCGGATAACAACAGCACCGGCGGTCCATATACGAACACCCAATGGGTCACGAACGCTTGCGCGACGGTAGCGGCGGTGATCCGCTTCAGCGGCACAGTTCTCGTTAGCTTAGAGAATCTGTCAGAAATGACAAGCAGATACCGATGACCTCGGGGCGTCCTGATAAACTCCCCTAGGATGTCTATGGCCACGAATTCGAGTGGAGCCCGTGCCGGGAACAGCGTCAACTTCTTAGAGTGCTTCCGAAGTTTGACGTCATTCTTGGCGCAATTGGCGCAGGCCCGTCTGACGGCGTAACAATCGAATGCCATTGCCGGCCAGTAAAAGTCCCTTCTCAACGTGAGGTACAGTTTTTTTCCCCCGGGGTGGGCGCCAACCTTCACATAGTGAGTGAGGTGTAATACCCTCTGTTGTAGGGTGTGCGGCACCACTATCCTCGGGCGAGGTCCAACGGTCCTGATTAGGTAACCCTGATCGTCGTCCTCGAAAGGTAACTGAAATCCTCCGTTGAGGCGAGCCCGAATCCGTGTACAGAATGGGTCGAGCTGTTGCTCGCGTATCATCTCCTCTGGAGAGATAGGTATAAAAGAGCCGGTCGGCGAATCCAGACTCTCGTTGACGAGTATATCGTCACAAACATCATCCGTCAGCGGTTGAGCTCCTCCCTCGAGGTCCGATATCATAAAACATGGGATGTCATCGTCCTCGTAGGGTTCCATTTCCGCTGTGGTTCCCAAGCGGGATAGTGCATCAGCCTGAGTGTTCAGCTTCCCTTTCTTGTACAGGATCTCAAAGTCGAATTCCGACAGTCGGAGACGCCAGCGCATAAGGCGGCCCGAGGGTTCGGAGATCTCCAGGAGCCAACGCAAGCATGCGTGGTCCGTATGGACTTTGAAACGAGTACCCATCAGATAGGGGCGAAGTGTAGCTAAGGCCCACACAACGGCTAAACATTCTTTCTCGGAGACCGAGTAGTTCCTTTCATGGACATTCAGGGAACGTGACCAGTACCCAATAGGGTGACGTTCACCATCCTCAGAGGATTGGAACAGTGCACACCCTACTTGGTTTGCACTAGCATCGGTGTCCACTTCGTAAGGGAGCCCAGGATTGGGTAGAGCCAAGATTGGCGGTGATGTTACGGCATTCACCAGTGCCGTGAAGGCAGACGCTTCCGCGTCGCCAAAAGGTTCCAGTTCAACTGGTTGTCCCTTCGTCAGGAGCCTGTTGAGGGGGGTGGCAATATCCGCAAAGTTCGGGACGAATCGGCGATACACGTTACACAGACCTAAGAAGGATCGCAACTCCGTTTGACTTTTCGGGTGTTTTGCTTCCTTCAAGGATTTCACTCGAACTTCATCGATTGCAAGCTGTCCGGGACGGATGATATCACCCAGATACTTAACCGAATCGGTGAAAAACTCGCACTTCTTGAGTTTCAAGGTGATTCCCGCGTCGCGGAGTATCTTCATTACGTCCCTGACGTGTTCGAGGTGGCCATCCAGGTTGTTGGAGAAGACAATAATGTCGTCTAAATACACTAGACACGTCCTCCACTTGAAGGGAGCCAACAGAATGTCTATCGCCCGTTGAAACGTTGCGGGGGCATTTGTCAACCCAAAAGGCATCCTCCGGAATCGGAAAAGTCCTTGATGACACACGAAAGCCGTTTTGTCTCGATCTTCCTCCCTAATAGGGACTTGCCAGTAGCCCGAATTGGCGTCGAGGGTAGAGAAAACAGTAGCGCTCCCAAGGGAGTCGATGTATTCGTCCATCCGAGGGATCGGGTACACATCCTTAATGGTTACCTCGTTCAGGCGTCTGTAATCGATGCAGAAACGCCACGATCTATCCGGTTTCGGAACTAACACCACTGGTGAGGCCCAAGCGGACTGGGCAGGTTCAATTACGCCCGTTTTAAGCATCTTCTCCACCTGAGATTTCTCCTCTTCCCGAGCTTGCGGTCCAGCCCTGTAAGGGTGTTGGGCAATAGGCCGAGTGTTCGGTAACAAGTCGATGCGGTGTTCTGTAATCCCAATAGTTCCAAGGGAACCATCCCACATGGGGGTAAATTCACGAAGCATGTGCCTCAGCTTCTCCCGATGAGATGCGGGTACATGGTTGAGATCCCATTTCTCCAATTCCTGAACAGGATCCGTCTGGTCTGCTCCTGTGATAGGGGCCGTAACCTTCTGAGGTTTAAAGTGTTCAGCGTGTGGAGCTGCAGGCGTATGCTCACCGTCTTCCGCGATTTCGGCAGTGTCCTCCCCCTCCTTAGGGTCCGCCACACCAAGGACCTCTGCGATAGAGATCTTTGTAGGTACGACCGCATGCGGGTGTGGAAGAACAGAACCCAGGATCTGGTGTTTGACCAAATGCTGCGTTGTCTTTCCAAAGTTGGCTACCAAAACCTTGAAAGGTTTATCCGGTTCCACGGAGACAACCCCATTCGCAAGGGCGAGTTGACGCCGCGTATACAAAGACGGGTTCGGTTGTACCACATGCACACCAATTTGCTTGGTAACAACTGTGACCCAAACCTGGGTTTCTGGCGGAATAGCCACTGACTTCGCAACCTTTACCCGTGTAGACACCGGGTCCTTCTTCACAGATTCCTGCGCGACAGGGAGAGGAACGCGTGTTCGCGCTGCTCCCTGTAAGGGTTTACGAACGATTGGGATCGTAGACCCGTCTTCGAGTTCCACAGTTCTATTCCGAGGACGGATGGCTTCCACGAAGCGGTCGCAAAAGTCACAACCCAGTATGACTGGTGCTGCAAGTGACTTGCTTACAATAAACTCTAGCTGAACGAGATAGGAGCCTAACCTCACCATGAGGGAAATTGTACCCAGTGTCCGTAGCGGGTTGTTGTTCGCATCGGCGATATCCAAACGTGGACCGGTACGAACTTGGACCCGGAGCAGCGGGGGTAACAATTCCACATGAATTAAGTTAGGAGCGGCTCCTGTATCCAGGACAGATATTTGACGAACCATAAACTGGTTGGACAGGCCGAAGTAGGCGAATACTTTATAATTCCGCTTGGCCATTACCATAACTCGATCCGGAATACGGAGATTACGGGACCGTATCCACGGGCGACGGAGGACACTAAAGTATCCCGAGTTAACGTCGGTGTCAGCCGTTTTCCTTGAAAGGATAGTCACAGCTGGGGAGCGAAGCTGGAGCGCCTCGGGCGTCTTCAACTCCGGCTTAGAAGACGCCCCTCCCGCAGGGGAGACTCCCAAGTTTAGTTTTTCGAAGCGGACCCCACCGAATTCGGTGCGGCTGCCTCGAAGGGGACCGGTTGTTCCCCGTTCGCGGGTACAAGTTCTGCATCCCTGTCAGCAAGGTGAGCTCGGAGTATCCTTTGTTCCTCATAGGACCTACTCGGGACTCCAGCTTTCTCCTCAGGGGTCAGAGCCTCGTACTGAGCGGTAATTCGTGAACCCTCCCGCAGGGGAAATGTGCAGTCTGGTGCTTTGTGACCACGGAGGTAACACAAATAGCAAATCAGCTCTGCCGGGTTCGGTTGTGGACGTGAATCCATGCGACGTGGTGCTGTATCCCTCCATCCGGGGCGAGAGAACCGAGCAGCGGTATTCGCAAAAGGTAGCGATGCGGCTGGCACCCTCCGTCCTTGGGTATAGAGTGCAGGGTCTTCATCCGTAGTCGGAGCGGATGTCGACGGCAACTCAGACGTACCCATAGATTCGGGGTTACTTCCCATGAAGTGAATGTTATCATTGACCCCCACAGGGGCAGGGCCTCCTGCGAGTGACAAAGACGAGTTACCTCCATCGGCGAGGAGTGCACGTGTCGGCCGACTCTTTCGGTTCTGCCGGGCACGGAGAGTATCCCCCTCAGCCTGGGCGTACTGAACCAGTTCCAAGTAGGTCAGCTTGCGCTTCTCTTCCCGATGTCGGGCAACCAATGCCCTTATCGAGGGGTCCAAACCATCCACAAACATGGTGCATCTCTCGTAGGCGGGGAATAAATTCCCGCATCGGTGAAACGCTTTATTCAAGCGAGTTGAATACACCGTTTCGGTTTCCATCGGCTTCTGCCGCGTATCCCTTAATGCAAGGATTGCTTCCTGAATCGCATTTCCAGTAGCGTATGACCTCAAGAGGTACTGCACCGCTTCGGGCCAGCACGTGACTCCCCCTTCTGAGGCTCGGGATGATCCACGGACGGAGTTGAACTGGTCTTCAGCCATCCCCTTTAAGAAATAGGGTAATGCAAGATACGCTTGCGCTTCACTCATACCGAGGATGTCAGCCTCCTGGACGAACCTCGCAAGGAAATCGAGCACCAGAATTCGGTCTGTTCCTGTGAACTCCCTCTTCTGTAGGGTGATGCTCAGCCTTTTGATGTAGTCCTTGACCTTACCCGTTCCGCGGGATGTTCGATCTCCCGAAGGGTTATCCAACCGGTAATAGCGGTACGAGAGCAGCTTCCGATAGAGAGGATTCGTCGGCTTCAGCTCCCTTAATCCAAGGTGTTTCCTACCCTTCTTCCGGGTACGGATGGCCCCTTGAGAGGTGTAAGTAGCCTTCGACCGAGTCGCCCGGGATGACCGGCGTTCATCTTCACTATCCGAAGATTCGGAGGACGAACTCGATGACGAGCGGTTGGGATCGGAATCCGATAAATCCTCTTGGAGGTGAACCCTCTTCTTGGACTTGCGGCGGTGCCGTTTAGCGGAGCGGTGTTCTTCGTCTTCCGAAACGTCGGGTTTATCCTTCGAGGCTTCTGTGTCTCCGTCCATACGGATAATGGCCTCGAGGGTGTCCAGCCGAGCTCGGAAGCGTTCCGCTTGCACGCGGTGTTCCTCCACGAGGCTTCGGTACTCCTGGATAAAGACCCCAGGGGTACCAAAGCTTTCCAAAAGGAAGTTCACATCCCTCCCCAGGGTACGAAGGTCATCGGCGACTCCCCGCACCTGGGCGTCCTCCAGCTTGAGGCGGAGGGTAGTAACCTCCTGAAGGAGCTCGACGTGAGCCGCGTTGGCGATATCGATTCGAGTCTCCAGGCGCTGTAATTCAGGGTCGGCCCGACTTCGGGGTGCTGCTGAGGGGGTCTCCACCACTGGAGCTGGGCCCACAGCCACGACCTCTCGAGGACCTGAAACCACTGAGGGTGCTCTCCGAGTGTCCGGATCGATACCGGAATCGTTCCGACCTTCGGGAATTGAGCTCCTCTGCCTGGGCGGGGCCGGGGGCACTGAATCCGCTTGACGGTTCGATCCAGTCCTGGAACCACGGGTAGGCGGCGACATGCTGCAGACACGACACCGACGATTCGGGGTAACGATGAAATTCGATCACGAGATTCCCGGAGAACGGATGACGTAACACAAAACAAAAATAAAAACCAATTCCACCCTTTCCAAAGGGGACCACTACAACAAATCTTCACGACGGTGCTTCCTCTTCCAAGAGATATTCCAACACGTGGATAACCAACCCAAAAGTCCGAGAACGGATTCTAAGTCGGGAGACCACTTGTGGAGCAAAACCCGGCGACGGGAAGTGCTCTCAAGGTGTTCGAAGCCTTGCTCCTTGGGGGAGGCAGACTCAGAGACAGAGCCCTCCGTTTCACCCGTAGTGTGGGGTGTAACTCCCACGGGGGATTCCGGCAGTACCGACGGAGGTGAGGGGTAGAAACCGTTGGATCGGGAATGGGTATGGGTATCCCAAAGAATGGGGGAAAATCCGGCGCAGAGGAAAAACGGGGCGAGTGTCGGGCACTAACAGGCACCGGACCCGAGAACCAGAAAAGGGGCGAAACAACAAAAGAAACCCAATACAGGGGCGAAAACCTGTCCTCGAAAGGAAACACAAAAAGCACGCAACAAGTAAGCAGAACCCCCACGGGGTATCGTGCACGCAGGTCGTCTGAGCGGTCCCAAGGGGGTGGTTGCACGGAACCCAAACGTGGGCACTCTCCAAGTGGAGTCGTGTCCCTACGCAGGCGTTGCTAACCAGAGCCCGTTCTGGGTTGTAAGGCCGAAACGATGGCGACGAAGAACCTCTAAAGGTATCGAAGACCAACCTTGGTTACCATTTACTCTGAGCTTCGGACTGTCAGATCTCATCTCCCTAAGTAGGGCCCACTAACTAAACTCTACAGTAGTGCACACCTGCTCAGGGCCATACACGTGGAGATCCCACTGTCAGGGCCCAAAAGTCCAACGTTCTAACAAATATCCGAAAATCGGTGCCAAAATTAAGCCACGTGTATCACGGGGCCAATCCGACCATGGGCCATCCGAATTGTCACTTCATAGGCGAACTCTAACCAGAAAACAGTGCCACCTCAGCACACCTTAGAGGGGATCATAGTCATAACCCTCGGAGGGTTCAATCCTCATTCTATGAGTTGCATCTTCAAGTATCCCCTAACTGGGCGTTGCTCTACATTTAGTGTCTATTTTTCGGGCGCGCTCTCACTGTCAGGAGCCGCGCGCCACACTACTTAGGAGGTTGAGCACTGCTCCACAGTAAAACCCCTCTTGGGAGACCAAGGAGGGATTCTTGGCTCTGAACTTTTCGCCTTCGGCGCGTCTTCACCGCATACTGCGTGAGCGCCCGTTGCACGTTTGTTCATCCACCCCTCTGTCAACTAGAGTGCTACCTCGACCGTGGGTTCATATTTAATCGCCGACACTTGTCGTAGTCTCGCCCCTGTATAGGGTTTCGCCCCCGTTTTCCTCTTGTTCTCCGTTTTGGCTCTCGTGAGTGGCCGCCCCACTCACTTCGCTAGTCCACCTCATACGAGTGTTTCCTCGCTCCTTTTCCGACAATCGCCGTGATACCGCTTCGCCTAGGATTGGTCACACCCCGGACTGTGCCGTGCTCACCTAAACACTCTAGGTATTTCCTGCCGGATTGGCCTCGGTCTTACACCCGACTCCGTCGTGCCTTTCCAGAGTGGCTCTGTTTCTGTGCTCCGCTGGGACGCGTCTCTTCTGCCGGAGGCGATTCTCTCAAAAGAAGAAAATCCCGAACATCTTCGTGGTGTCTCCGCTCCAAGCGTTGTACTACACTTGGGTCACGACTATACCCTTTGGTTTATTGTTTCTCAATTAACACACAGGCTTTCCCGCGCGTCGACGCCTACCATCGTTTACCTACACGGTATAGGCTAGTCGCCTCGCCGTTTGCCCCTGCGGGTTTTCACGGTGCCCTGTTACCATTGAGGTTTACTACATCCACCTTCTAAGGTTGAGCGTCAACACGCTCCCTACGGTTGAGCGTCACTACGCTCCCGAGACAAGACCGAAGCATACCCCAGAGGTGATTGTACGACATCTACTGATTATCGAATTCAATGTCTGCATCACGCGATGTGCCTTAAAACAAACACTGTTTTTTTAAGTTGCCAAAGGAAGTAATTGTGGAGTGGGTGGGATCATCTATACGGCGCTTATTTACTTCAGTGCCTCAATACTCTCTCAGTACAGGTATGTACTGTCCGTGTTACGTGTAAGATCATTCAGTTGGGTTGAGAAGAAAGCAACTCATATTCCAATGGAATATGAAAGCATGCTGAAACCATCTTATGCTACTGACCTCCATTCAAATGCCACATACTACAATCTTAATCTTTCGTTAAAGAGGCTCGCTAAATTGAGAGGTACCTTGCCGTCAACTCGCATGATAAGGCCCGCAGTCCTACTTTACTAAAATCAATTAAAGGTCGAAGCAGATCAATTCAGTTAAGCTCTAACTTCGCTCTGCTTCAAAAATTCGTCAGAAACCCCCATTTTCAGTATAATCGGGAGACTTTTACGTGCCCAAGTGAACAAAGTAGCGGTTGTACGCAGACTTTCGAGAGCGAAAAACAGTGGAGCGCTTCCAGATTCTTGGGAAGAGGTGAAGATGAATAAAAGATATCGTGAACTACGGCATGACATCTCTAAGTCTGCTACTTTGACCGAATATGACCGTCAATTGGCAAGAAAATACAAGAAGCTAATTTGAAATTGAAAAATCGAGAGATAGAACATGCAGAAGTTAAAATTTTTCTCCGAAAATTGAAAACCAATCTATACAATAAGTCGAGATTTAACTTTTATTAAAGAGAAATGTCGTGCAAAAATACAACAGGCTCTATGAAGCAATGAGAATTTTTGTAACGCAATGACTGGTATGTCAGCGTACTAGTCTCAACCTGAGGTAGCGTAGTAGAGCAGATTTTAAGGTTTGTATCCTTGACAGCGGCACTCCCTGAGTACTCGGTGCAATGGTCTGGAGTTTACTGCGTAGCACGGAAAGGATGGCTTGAAGACCAATTTGTGGAACTAATGTACCAAAGGGAGTAATTTTGTATTTTAACGGTGCCTACCTTACTGTAAGGGAGAAGCGTCACTCGAGCGAAGTAAATAGCAATGGAGAGGAGCTGGGATCTCCTTGGAGTTGTAATGCTAATCTATTACACTAATTAAAATAAAATAATTATCTAAATGAGCCCAGCCGAGGTCGGCAAGTCCACGTGGCGTCTGTAAGATACCTCAGGCCCCGGCGGTTTACAAGGCTCAACCATTATCGTTGCTCCTTCACAATTTTGTCGCAATCCTCGACTCACAAAAAATTGAAAGGAAAGGATTTTTATCGTTCCCTTTGCTTCTACAGCCACAGTACACGAAATAATGGCAAAAATACAGAAAGAAGGGTTGGTCTCGTCAATGAAAAGCGTGTTCCGTCTGCAAACAAGCTATATTTTTTCGCTGTTCGGACTCTTGGAACACAGATAGATTGCTGGTTAGAGCAATTATTTTTTGAATCTGAATTGGAAAAGCTTGAGCCGAACATGCAAATTGAGTAAACAAAACTGCTTTCAAGTACTTGTTTGTTTCTTTGCGGTTTCTATATTTGTCGCAAAGTAAAAATGAAAATAGTTTTAAGTTGTGTGCTGTCCTGATTATCACAAGTCTTTCAATGAAATTCTTACCTCGATTAAACTGTTCAATGATATGTAGTTAATCACAACTAGTATGATAGTGAGCGTTCACTGAGATTTTTGTGGACGTTCACCGTTCTTGAAACAAAGACAATTAACGATATACTTGTTTTACGGCTGGCAGTTCGATTTCTCGACACTGCTGAGAGGAGGTCTGCTAGGGACGTCTATTTAAGGGGTGAAGCCTGGTGTCGGCACAGCGTCTGCGCTGATTTCAGCCCCTAGTGGGCGTCAGCCCTCTTCTGAAGTGGCGGGAGAGTGCAAGTTCGAATAATGTTGCCAGGAGTTGACTTGAAGAAAAGAGGATTGTTGATTTGGTTTCTACAACGATTGCGGTTGATATGAGAGGGCAACTAACGTCATTGTCTTTGCATCTCCTAGTACCGTATTATGTTGACAAGGAAGAAGTTCCAGGAGAGACTTTACAATTAATCTTGGAAATTGTGGACATCATTTTTCTATCGTAGCAACAATATGCAATGTAAAAAGTTCAAGGCGGCAAAAAGGCCACTCTTTTTAGATCCATCACTGTTTAGTTCTATGTGATGGGTCTAAAAAGATCCATCATATTCATATCATATTGAAATCACTTTCATATCATGGAATCTTTGATCACAATTAATTTCATCGAAGGAAACGCATCGAGGGACGATCCCCGAAGTGTGCACCCCTCATACGTATGCTGGAGAAGAAATCTATTAAAGAAACAAAAACAACTGATATGTAAGTAATGTCCTCTAGCTTGCCGAGAAGGAAGATGGAGGCAAACGATGGCCGGTAGGATTTCTTATGGTATGGCAAACTGGTGGGACGAATCGAAGCCCCGGTAGTGCTATCCAATTTCTCAAATTAAGTGAGCACTTTTTCTGATCAGCCCTCATTTTCAACGTCTCACTCTTCATGATGTCTACAATTGAAAGTCGATCGCTGTTGTCTAATATCCACAAAGCAAATGTAAACTGCACCATCATCAGAAGAGAAACGAGTATTTTTGAAGACCGGGTCTTCGCTACACGACTATTTATGGAGATTGAAATAACCATGTTGAAATAGGACGAAGGTAGCACAATGAGACGACTAATCCGACAATCACGTAGCAAGTAATAACTTTCCCGTATCAGACGACACTGCACAAACCTCAAGGCGTCGCTTTCTGCTCGCGCTGAAATTCTAGACAAATTCTTGCCGAGATGCCGAGGACGAACCTGTTGAATCTGAAGAACCGTTGGGGTGTACTTTTAGCCACTCGCAATAAATACTGCTTTCTGGTCCACGGGGTCTTCATGTTAGCACCAAGGGGTATTCTGAAAAAGGATTGCAATATCGTTGCAACTTTTCGGGATGTCTCCGAAATCAAACATCAGCCACGGACTATTCGCTTCAGTTCGACTACCTCCATACGGTGTGAGAGGCATTTTCCGCTTGATCGCGGGGATCTTGCATGCCTTCTGGATACAAAAATTCCGTAATACGCAAGAAGTCTATAGGATGTAACTCCTCTGGTCTCTTTAAATCCCATCCGTTGGGCAACTGCTTACCATTGCATATGGGTTTCAAAGCATTCCGTAGTCGCTTTCTTCTCTGATTAAAAGCAGTTCTTACAACAATACGCAAAGCTCTGTTCATGGCCACATTGCTCCTGTCAAATTGGGGGTGTGGGGTGAACTCAAGTTGGACCATGGCCGACGTGACTTGCGGTGCAGGGAAAAACGAAGTGTTTGGAACCGTAAACAAGAGTCGAGGCTGCGCGTATAGCTGAGAGATGACGGAAAGAATTCCAAACGCTCGACTGTTTGGTGTGGCTGTAATGCGCTGAGCCACTTCTTTTTGCATCATTACCAACGCGACGGATATGGTGTTCTCAGGCGCTTCTAACAGAGAAAACAAAATTTGAGAGACAATGTTGTAGGGAAGGTTTCCTATGACGGCCAGTGGTGTCGAAAGTTTGCTTGATAATGCATTCCAATCGACCTGCAACACGTCTGCATGATGAAGATTCAACTGCGGATGCTTGATATGAAGATGTTCGACAGCTCGCTTATCAATCTCAACGGCATACATTTTGGGGTAATGCAACAGCAACTTGTCAGTAAGCGCACCCAAACCAGGCCCCACTTCGACGACTGTGGGAACAGGGTCAGAGCCGTCGACGACATCCTGGAAGGACGCAATGATACGATCGATGATCTGTTTGTCACGAAGAAAGTTCTGACTGAGCGATTTCTTTGGGTGTATCGATCGTGGCGGCTGTGGAGGAGTGAATGAAAACGGCGCCGGAGTGAGGGTGCAGCGCGGCTGTTTCACGCGGGGAGGCGTTGGAATTGCGGAACGGTAGAAGAATTGGCGGGTTGTTGAGGGCGGCGCAAAGGCGCTGGGCAGAGTGAGTGGCACGCGCTTCATGCTTCGGTGCGTTTTTTGTTGGCTGTGAGCGCGACGGCGTTCCGTGAAGATGGGTTGTAGGAAACAAGTGGCGGGAAGGGAGGGGAGATGGGAGAGGAGAGAGGAGAGATGGGAGAGGAGAGATGGGAGAGGAGGAAGGAGGACGGTGATCGGAGAACGGAGGAACGGGGCTTGCGGCGGCCTGGTCGCTGGCGTGATGATCTCACCTCGCGGAATGGGAAATCTGAGGCGATGCGCCCCAAACTGTAAAGGAGAAACACAAACGAGCAGAATCACGTGATGCCCGAGCTGATTGGCGCTCGCCGCATCGCTCCGATTTTGCATATCTCAGCTTGCGCTCATTTCGAAGAGGTTTTCGAGTCCACGATGGTGCGCGCCATCGTGACGACAAGCTTCTTACGTTTCGATGCAGTTAAGAGAAAGAGGTAGCGTCCGTGGTGTCTTAGGTTTATTATACACAGTCTGTCCCCCCCTAACGCACAGGGGCGCGCTTGATTCTACACTGCAAGCTCTCATCTAGTTAAGCGGGGCGATCCAAACGCAGGTGATACCAGACAGGAACGCGTCGCTCTTCGACGGCTTTTCCCGTAGCACCAGCTGGCTCGACACCGCAATGTTCTGGAACGTCCTGTCGTACGCAGTGAACTCTCTGCCTTCTAATTCTTCCATCACGTCAAATTCCGCGCGATGCACCTTGTCGGGCTCTCCGTCTCCCACCATTGTAACTTCGAACGTTCTGTTCGGTTCTTCTGTGAAAAACTCCGAATACGTTTCACAGTAATGAAGCTTGCATGTGTAAAATCCGGCCTGCTTCACGGGTAGGTCGTATCCCCACACAGAGCCCAGCATTCCGTAGCGATGAGACTTGTACACCTCTTCGAGCACTGGATTTGCGCCGCTGATAACCGCTTCTGGCATATTGAATACCAGTGTTTCGCCTATCACATATTGAACGGGGTCCGCTTGCACTTGTCCGAAGCCATCTCCGCCAATATTATAAGCGAAGAACGGCACTGATGCAGTTGATTCTGACACGGTCTCTGCCTCTGCCTCTGCCTCTGCCTCTGCCTCTGCTGATGGCATAACCTCGTCCAATGTCTCTGGAACGGCCACTGGAGTCTCCTCGGCCATTGTGGTCGTTTCCATCATGGTAGGTACGGGCACTTCTTCCGCTACAACTGGCGGCGTTTCTTCCGGAAGCGAAGGTTCTTCTATCACAATCACTGGTGCTTCGGGCTCGGGAGTTTCGTCCGCTCTCACTGTTGTGCTCATTTTTGACGGAACACCCATCGCGAGAGCCAGGAACGAGCATAATAATGCTATCTTGAAAATTGACGTGGGGCTCATTGCTATTCCTTTACAGATGCTTGAACAATTGATGTGATGGTTTTGAAAAGAGTGGGTCTTTCGTGTGGATGTATGCGTGTGTGAGTGTGTGTGATGAATGCTGATGAGTCAGAGCTACAGATGGTGTTTATATACTACTTGTATATAGACAGATGCAAAGAACGTGTGGCGATAGTGAGTCCCGACAATGGATCGGGCTACCGGTCATTGACCCACAATAATTATCCACGCTTTGACTCTCGCCGCGTGAAGAAGATATGGAAGGTGTAGATTCGATGAAGTTTGTGGCTTGCAGGTGCATCTACCCGCCAAACAGAAAAGAAAAAAGCGGGGCAGGGGGTAAAATATGGCCCACGGGGCATGAGATTAAAGCGCATGGGGTTCAATGCCGCCTTTGTGGGTATAAGTTGCGGTCAAAGTTGGTGCTGTGGACGGGATGTGGGCGCGAGGACAGAGTTTTAGGCAGTACAGGGGGTATCGTGGATGGGCTGCAGAGAAGTACCTTCATTGCTGTTTGGGTGGGCGACTTGTCCCGGCATGGGCTCTGATGAACGGACCAAGAGACATGGGACTGGGCGGAAGTATTGCTGTCAAAACATTTTGTGGTGATGGGATTGAGAGTCAAGAGTACCAGTGGTGAGGAGGGGGATGAGTCGTGCGGACAAGTGGTTTGCTGGACAGTCTTTGGAGTGAAGACATTGTTTTGGTCGGGTCAAGCTGTGAGTGGCATGATGCAACACGTGTTGAAGCTGCAAGACATGAAGTTGTGTCGGTATGGTTAGGTTGCTTTTGTACGTTTAAGGGACTAGTACGGAAGAGGGCCACATCTATTTCGTAGAACCGATTCGTTTCTGACACTTCGTGCCAATGTTGGGCATAAACGTGGAACGACGTGGGCGTGGCAGGACATGGGTCCAGTGCGCCGAAGTTGTGTAACGGCAAGTGTATTTATACATTGGCCAGTGCGTAAGTCTTCCCCCGCGCATTGGTGAAAGCAGCAGTTTTATGCGTTGCTGTTGCCCACAACAAGTAATCAACGGCTTTGACAGTGTGCAAGGACATGAAAATGATGAAGGCGAAGAAGATGACGGTGGACGGAGATAATCACGATGGACAAGGATCTTCCTTCTTGTTGCATATACGCTTCGGCATACATGTACGTCAACAGGTCAACAGAGATATGAGAGAAAGGCATGCACATGGAGGAGGGCGATGACCTGAGGGGCATGTGGCGGCGGCGCCAATGAGGCGGCGCCATGCGCCTAGCACTGCAACGACATTGGCGCTCCGCGTTTCAGGCGCCCACGACCTCACGAAGGCCTGCAAGCACAAATATCTGTCGCGGCCACAGCGCGTGGAACACGCCAGCCGAGTGCGTTCCGCCGCCCATAAGCGCCGCACGGCGCACCTCCCATTCGTTCGTGTCAAAATGTCCACCGCCTCCCCCCCGCCTCCCCCCCAGCTCCCCCCCCCCATAACGCCCCACCGCACGCCGTTCCCTTCGCCTTCGCCGTCCCCGTCGCCATTGTCGTCGTTGTCCCTGTCCCTGTCGCCGTCACCGTCACCCCGCCCGCCGCAATGTTCTCCGCGGCCGCGCGTGCCTCCAGGCTGCTCCGCACGCACAACGCGTCCATGCCCGACGCCACGCGCCTCTACTACAGAAACTCGCTCCCCCGTCTGTCAAGCGCGCCGCCGCGATACCTGCCGCCCACACCCACCCCGTGCGCCCCGCATCTACCATCGTCTCCGTCGCCGGCGCCCGTCGTTGCCGCCGTCGGCGCCCTTTCCGGCGGGCTGGGCGCCATGTGCGGCGTGGGCGGCGCCATATTCGCCATCCCGGCCCTGGTTAGATTCACCGCGCTGTCGCAGAGAGAAGCCGCCGCCAACTCGCTCGTCGCCGTTACATGCGTCGCTGTCACGGGTGCTGCTTCCATTGCCGGCGCCTCCGGCGAAACCATTGACTGGCACACTGTTACCTACTTGTCCGGTGCTGCTGCCCTGTTCACCCCGCTCGGTGCCGCCGTTTCTTCAGCCGTCAATGCGCCTGTTTTGCGCCGCGCTTTGGGCTCCTTCATGTTGATCTTGGCGCCCATCATGCCGCTTAGAGCCTACCTGCAGAAGCGCCAGTCGGAACGGCCTGTTTCGCACCGAAACGAGCGACCAATCGTCTTGGCCGCCGCGGGTTCTGCCATCGGATTAACATCTGGTTTGCTTGGCATTTCTGGCGGTTCTTTGTTCACGCCCATCATAGCGCTCCTTGCTCCAGATCAATCTTTCAAGCAAGTTTTGGCTACCTCCTTCGCCACAATGGTTGTTCCTACCGCTTTTGGTGCGCTTTCATACGCGCGTATGGGATTGGTTCGCGCCGCTCTTGTTCCGCCGCTTGTGTTGGGTGCTGTGTTAGGCGCTGGCGTCGGCTCCACTGCGGCTGTTGTCGTGCCAGATTCCGTTTTACAATGTACCTTTGCCACTGTCTTTGCCGTCATGGGCATGAGGGTTATCCGTGCGCCGATCGCCGTCCCGGGCAATCTACGAGCTGCAAATGCCTCTCGAGCCCCTCGTGTTTTGCATGGCGCTGCTTCACCAGCATGACCTATTTGGCTTTTGTCCCTGTTCATTGTACGAACTTTCCTGGGTTGGATCGCATCTTTGCGCGGTTAATGATGAGCGCTCTTATGAACCGATTCACCGCCTCGTTACTTGTGGATATGTCATCTGGCAACGCGCCGTGTGGACGTTTTCCGGCGGCCAAGTCTCGGTCGATCTCTTCCGCCTTTTTTTTCATCATGCGCTCTTCAAAACCCAACAGTTTTGTGGCACGGCACACTGGTGTGCCGATACCCAGTAGAAAAAACCCCCATCCGAACCCGAATCCCACTCCACATCCTACTCCCTTTTTGCATTTTCAACTCCAGGGGAGAGATTTTTTTGTCAGTTGATTGTGTCTCGAGGAATCGTGCTTGAGATGCGTTGTGTCTTTCTTTCTTGTGGGTTGTAAGCGACTTACCCATCCGAAACCGGGAATTTTTGCGGCTTTAATCTCTGCGCGGACGCCAAAAGTATAGATAGCAAGGTGTTGACGGCCAGAATTTGTAAACCGACCCGGATGTAAAGATTCTAGTTAGTATTAGTTTTCAAATCAGTTCTTCCCCGTTGGTCTATTACGCATCGACTGTCGTCTCTTCACCCCGTTTCTTCCTCTTCAATTATGAGTTTGTTCGCAATTGGAACAGCCCCGACGCACTCGCACAGCCTCTTTTTGTCAAGTCGAGGCTCTCCATCCACGACGTATTTATAATGGTGCAGGCCGGTCGGCAAGCGTACCACACACTCCCATACCACTTCTTTTGGGTCGGAGGTGTACCCCTTGCGCATGGGGATAGGCGCTCCCCAACCGTTGAATGAACCCGTAAGAAAGACTGATTCATCAGCTCCTTCACTCCAAGTGAACCTTACTGGGTATACGCGTTTCTCAAGGGATTCTTCCAGCTTACGAATGCGCGATAAAGGTCGACTTCGAACTTCGCTCTGTAGCAGAAGTCGCGCTTTTGTTAGAAAGTGGTTGTGTGAGTCTGCTGTTTTTAGCTCGTCCAGTCGATAGGTTCCGTGTGGGGGGATGGGACCGGGTTGTCTGTCGGGATAAGGAAGAGAATGTGACGGTTCAAGGCGTGGAGTGAGGATGTGGTGCGAGTGATTAGAAAGAAACAGAGGCTTCATTCTCTTTGAGAAATTTGGTTGTACTTGAGGAGATGCGGGCGGAACCGATCGCAGATTGCTGCGCCTGATATATGTACGTTTCATTGATGAGCAAAGTAGGGAAGGGATTCACTTTACCTTTTCCGCCTATGCCGCATCCGACAACTCCGCCGCAGCCGATGCCAAACCCGAAACCGATGCCGATGCCACTGAACGGTAGGAGGCGGCTAATGGCTCCTTTTGTCATGCTTTCGTTGAAAACTGTCGCAAAAGCGTTTCGTGAAGAGGGCGAAATTCCAGCGTGAAAGTTCACAGAGGGAAAACTAACCTACTCTTCGAATCTTGCCGGTCAAAGGAAATAGCCGCCTTGGCTACAGCGGTTGCCTATAGCTCTGCGGATGCAATGCTGCGGTATGAAAATAAAAATCTGGGTTAGGCATGAAAACGTGAGATGTGAACATCGTGTTTGTCAAAGGAAATTGCGGTGTTCACTATGCATACCCTCTGTCAGAGGGTATGCACTGCATACTATGCAGGGTGAACATCGCATGGAGAATCTCTGTCCTCTAATCTTCGACAGCGCGAGGTTTTCGGATGGTACCGTAGGATGTAATGAAACCCGACAGAATGTTTCGCGCAAATCTCTAGCTAGATGCGGACGAGCGTACTGTTCCACTGAGGTACACTCCCCTAGAGTTGCTATCATCGGGGAATATGCAACGGTCACCAACGCAAGAATGACAAAAACAATTCCACTTGGACCACAAGCTGCCATACTGCTCTTCAATGTCGGAAGGCCTCTGGTTGTGAAACACTAGTGATTCATCTTTACATGGTGGCTCTGTTAGGTTTGATTGAGGATTTAAGCGGGGAGAGGACTGCTACATACAATGGTACGCCCTCCATCGTCATCAGACCCAAGCGTAGTTCTGAAAGAGAAGTTCTGGATTCTCCCCCCGCCCACAGCCTCCTTCGTAGCCCTTCGTTTGAAGGGGGATTTCAGAAAGAACGGAGTAGGACCATCTTTCCGTCTTCCGATGGCAGGCTCTGCATTCGTGCAGCTACGATGGGGTCTTTTATCAACTCACTATCCAGGTCCGCGACGGTGATCGGTATGCACTATCGATCTCTTGCTTAAGTTCAAGGATTTACCTGGATGCCTGGTCCTGGAACCAATCTAAACACGCAGGTCCATCTTTTTCAATTATATCTTTTTCTTCGCTAGGACTTCGAACCTTGTCTGCTCCGAAAAACTATAGGTCCATCGTTACTCGAGTGGAAAATAAGGAACGATAGGCTTTAAATTCCGTTCATTGAAGTTCACTGGAGTTCATTGGAGTTGCCTGCCTTAATATATGATATACCAAAAGCCATAATCAATGAGATATACTGTATATCTCATTGATCATGTTTTTCCCAGACTTTGGAATGAAACGCTTGCTGAGGTTTCTGCCACGAATAATCCCCCGGCATTGATTGAGTGCAAGCATGCTGCGCTACACACGGAAAAAAAGAAGTTGCAGCACCTTAGGTGCGGTTGAAAACAACGGAGGGTGATATCACTTATAGCTTTTATCTGACAAAAGACATCATTCGTATGTTGAAGCAAATCCGTTAGAAACATTCAATGCATGGATAGTTGAGATATGCATATGAAGGGGCGGTATGAAAGAGTAACGCATTACTCTTCGATGTAATAATATAAGAGGAAATGGATCCAACATAGTCCGTGGGACACTCTTTCAGAGATAAGACTCATATCCTGCTTCGTTTACTATCCTTCATTATTGGAATAGAAACTGTCTAATTAAGAATGTTTGTGCTTATGAAAAAATCATGTGGTCACATTCATAAATGGATATATGTATATGAAAACGACGGCGCAATGTATTAAAACACCGTGGACGAAACCCTTCGTTCTTGAATGTGTGTCCATAAGTATTAAACTTTCCTGTCACGATAACGATGGGCTTTCTCGTTCTGTATGGATTATTTTGTTTGAACTCTAGCTGGACATAAACATAAATCCATAGCGCTTCAGAGTGTACCCACAAAAGTTCCTAGGATTTCTCCTCTTATTTTATTGTACTGCATCGTGGTCGACATGCATGTCATGATCATGATTCATTGCCACACTTCTCTGTTTGTCTTGTCTCGTGAACACACCTTTGGGGTTTATCCGGGTTCTTTTTTCTTCTGATGTTCAGCGTGTGCATCGTTCGCACACCAGCCAAGTCGATGCCCAACTGGATTACGCACAAACACTGCCAAGCTCAAATCAAGGCTTTCCCTTTCCCCCGCGGCTCTCTCTATGTATGACAGATACCTTGCATGCTTGTTGTGAGCACACACCATAGTTCATGAACATCATGAACCAGTTGGATAAGCACACGCGACTAGGATCTCGCGGCGAACCTTTTAAGTTAACATGCTAGTGCTACATCAACATGTCTGCTGCACATGGAAGATCTGGAGCGACACGTCACCCAGATTCTGAATTGTTTAATGTTTATCGTCTACTGCTCTGAAGTAATGAGGCCATCAGTGTCAAGCTTTAAATCGTTGAAGGCCACACAGTTTTCAGCGAGGGATTGCAGCTCGGGCCATCTTCCCAGTGACGGTGAACACCGAGCTTACGGAACAGGCATTTAATCACATGATGTAATGCGCCATCTAGGTCATACGTAACATGTACGTCTGATTGTTACGCGTTTTCGTGTAAACAAAACACCGCTACATGGGAACGGGAACTGGTATGAAATGATTACGCCAGGAAAGCACCATTGTCAGCACTGCAGCAGGTTTCAAGCGATGTCCTTCATCCGGATTCTTGAACTGCTTGACACGAACATATTTTCCATGATTCTGTCACGGAGCGAAAGGGCCCCAGCTCGTCACGTCGAATGCTATAAGCGCGTACTCCGCACTGTTGAGCGCCTGAGCTACTCGCTTCGTATGAAAATGACGTATGCATACTTGGCTATTGCACAACTAGAGAAGGAAAATTGGTCCCCTATTTCAAATTGCTGACAGCTGAAGACCTTTTACGGAGCGACGTTGAACAGATCGCACATTGCATAGATTCTCTTCAAACCATATTAAAAAACTCCTGTCAAGAAGCTCGGTGTATCACAAAACTCCGAGCTTTGTTCAAGTTGCTATGGGCAGCATTCTGGGAGATGACTCATTTCTCCTCTGCCGTGAACCATCTCAACGTTTGTCTCATGAGAACGTCTCTTATATCTTGCGTCTCTGTGATACGGCGCTTTCAAAACCAGAACGATTCTCAGCCCTACAGATTGTCAGCATAAAGCCCTCCATGGTTTGTTTCTTCTGTGCTCACCACGGCACAGGCCCATTGGTTTCTCTTATGGATACGGTGAATATAAGAACACGTCGCGGGCTTATCAGTGGGTGCCTCTGTCAGCCCAAGCTCTGAACTCTAGAGCGTTCTTTCTCGAAACTGGACCGCCGTTGATCATACATGATTGGTGCCATTCCCTTATAAAAGGTCTCCCAGACGAAGATGCAGCTGCTACTTCTATTAGACATAAGACCATCGAGTATCCGTGGAGACGAGAAAACTGAACTACAACACCCCGAAAGTTAGTTATGGACGTTCATCCGTACGATCCAAAGCTTTGGTTACTCTGTGTCCTGTTCTTTTCCGCATGTACAAGAACCGAAGGAGCTCTTGGTCCCCGAAAAAGGCCGTCCGAGAACCTTTACGCTTCGGCCTATGGAACAAGCTTTTCTACTGTACGACAAGAGACCGATAATGTTCTGGAAGATGTTTCTGAGATACTGGGCGACAACCCTGCGGCCGCCTCTGGTGGCTTATCTGATGTGATCGAAGGGATTCTGGCCAATCCATCCGGGTCACCCGGTCTGAATGGTGACGACATCGGTAATGTGCCAATGGAATCGAGTTCAGCGATGGAAATGCCGGTGCCATCTCCGACTTCATTTACGGAGACCGCGGGAACCATGGTGGATGGTCCTCTTGTCTCTCCTTCTGCAATGATGTTTATGGATGCGTCAATCACCGTAGTGGCATCTCCCTCTCCAGAAGTATCACTTCTTCCCGTTTCTCCCATGATTTCTGAGCTCGCATCATCTACCGTTGCTTTCCCGAATGGGTCAATAGAGCCCGAATCCAGTTCACAGAGCCCCTCTCTATTTCCAAGCGATGAGTTTGCTCTCTCTCCAGATGCATCTTCAACTCCCGCGATGCAGCAAACATTTGCTCCAATGACTTCTCCCCAACCCGTTGAGTTCCCCGCAGCACCATCGGAAGACGGTACAATAGATCTGCCACCCATGTCCGTGTCTCCTATGTTTGCTGAAGCTTCTGTTATACCAGGCGGCAATATGGGTGAAACGATAGTACCATCACTTTCCGAACCATCCCCAGCATCGACTACGGAAATTTTATCAAGTGCGACAGCATCATCAGAAGAACCTTTGGCAGACCCCCTTACGCTCCTTTCCCCCCAGCCATCAGCCATAATGGGCACTCCTTTTCCTAGTATGTTCCCAATGGTATCCGTATCCGAAACAGTTGAGGGCCAAAGTATTGGAGAAACGCCATCGGATACGCCAGGAACGTCAGACATGATGACGACGCAAGGTTCACCCATTCCAGAAGCATCAACCATGATGACTCCAGATGCTTTCCTCTCCTCAGCTTCTCCGATGACCGTTGAGGCGGAATCATTGGAACCCACGGCTACAGTTCCGGTAAGTTAAAAGCATTGTGCTTTCACGGTCATTATGTTTTCTTTCCTTCCACAGATGGGATGTAACTCACATATTCTTTGTTATATTACTGAACTGGTACAGAATGTGGATGAAATTGATGAAGACCCCTTTGCTACACCTGAAATAACAGAGGAGGAGATGGCTCCGACTACCAGCATCTCACCAGAGTCATCACCGATGATAACGATGAGCGCATCTCCGAGCATGAGCGCATCTCCGAGCATGGGCGCATCTCCGAGCATGAGCGCATCACCAAGCATGAGCGCATCACCAAGCATGAGCTCATCTCCGAGCATGAGCGCATCTCCGAGCATGAGCGCATCACCAAGCATGAGCTCATCTCCGAGCATGAGCGCATCACCAAGCATGAGCGCATCACCAAGCATGAGTGCATCTCCGAGCATGACGGCAACGCCAAGCATGAGTGCATCTCCGAGCATGACGGCAACGCCAAGCATGAGTGCATCTCCGAGCATGACGGCAACGCCAAGCATGAGTGCATCACCAAGCATGACGGCAACGCCAAGCATGAGTGCATCACCAAGCATGAGCGCATCTCCGAGCATGACGGCAACGCCGAGCATGAGTGCATCACCAAGCATGAGCTCATCTCCGAGCATGAGCGCATCACCAAGCATGAGCGCATCTCCGAGCATGACGGCAACGCCAAGCATGAGTGCATCTCCGAGCATGACGGCAACGCCAAGCATGAGTGCATCACCAAGCATGAGCTCATCTCCGAGCATGAGCGCATCACCAAGCATGAGCGCATCTCCGAGCATGACGGCAACGCCGAGCATGACGGCAACGCCAAGCATGAGTGCATCTCCGAGCATGACGGCAACGCCAAGCATGAGTGCATCTCCGAGCATGACGGCAACGCCAAGCATGAGTGCATCTCCGAGCATGACGGCAACGCCAAGCATGAGTGCATCTCCGAGCATGACGGCAACGCCAAGCATGAGTGCATCACCAAGCATGACGGCAACGCCAAGCATGAGCGCATCACCAAGCATGAGCGCATCTCCGAGCATGACGGCAACGCCGAGCATGAGTGCATCACCAAGCATGAGCTCATCTCCGAGCATGAGCGCATCACCAAGCATGAGCGCATCTCCGAGCATGACGGCAACGCCAAGCATGAGTGCATCTCCGAGCATGACGGCAACGCCAAGCATGAGTGCATCACCAAGCATGAGCGCATCTCCGAGCATGACGGCAACGCCGAGCATGAGTGCATCACCAAGCATGAGCTCATCTCCGAGCATGAGCGCATCACCAAGCATGAGTGCATCACCAAGCATGAGCTCATCGCCGAGCATGAGTGCATCACCAAGCATGAGCGCATCGCCGAGCATGAGCGCATCACCAAGCATGAGCGCATCACCAAGCATGAGCTCATCTCCGAGCATGAGCGCATCTCCGAGCATGAGCGCATCACCAAGCATGAGCTTATCTGCCACACCAAGCCCCAGTGCATCGGCAACTCCAAGTGGAAGTATGAGTGTGTCTCCGACGCCTAGTGTGAGCCCTTCGATGACATCAACGCCAAGTGTTTCCATATCTCCAAGCGCAAGCGTGAGTTTATCTGCAACACCGAGTTCGAGCCCCTCTATCTCACCGAGCCCGAGTGCTTCGATGAGTCCAAGTGCGAGTGTGAGCACTTCGGCTACACCAAGCATGAGTTCTTCAATCACGCCCAGCCCAAGTGCAAGTTTGTCTGCCACGCCGAGCATGAGCGTATCAATTACTCCAAGCTCGAGTGCTTCGATATCCCCAAGCCCAAGCGTGAGCTTCTCCTCTACACCAAGCATGAGCTCGTCAGTCACGCCAACCATCAGCGCTTCGATAACTCCAAGCACAAGTTTGAGCGTTTCTGCAACGGCGAGTATGTCCTCTTCTGTGACGCCCAGCCCGAGCACTTCGATATCACCAACTGCAAGCGTGAGCACCTCAGCAACACCGAGCATTTCTCCAAGCCCAAGTGCATCGATGACTCCAAGTCCAAGTGTGAGCACCTCTCCATCTCCGAGCGTAAGTTCATCGATAACACCAAGCCCTAGCGCATCGGAAACTCCAAGCGTAAGTGCATCTCCAATGCCACCGACTCGCACGCCTAGACCGAGTCGCAGTCCAACGCGTACACCGAGGCCGAGTCGTCGTCCGAGGCCGAGTCGTCGTCCTAGGCCGAGTCGTCGTCCTAGGCCGAGTCGTCGTCCGAGGCCGAGTCGGCCTCAGAAGCCCGAACGTCCCCAGAGATCCGAACGGGCTCTGAGGCCCAAAGGTCGCGGAAAAGAGAGTGCGGATGCAACGCCGAATGAATCCGCCATTAGAGACCTCGGCTCAGCTTCTGAAAGAATTCAGGTGGGACCAGAACCTCTGCAAAATTGGCTGGACAGCGGAAGTGATAATGCTAGGAAGATTGTCTGGGCAGTTGGCCCGCACGTACCCGAATGAATGAGAAGATGTTGACATTGTAGGATTACGTATTCTATTCCTTGGTTGTAGTATGAGATACATGAGCAATGGAAAGACTTGCCTTGCCTGCATTTGCGTTGATTAAAGAGAATATACTCAATCGAAAATGTTAAATGAGAGTAAGAGATGTGCTTAGGGTTGTTTAATGATGATTGGTAGGTTGTGATGTGAATGAATCATTCCGAATGATACAGCACAGCATTTGCGTTGGGTCGCGTTTATGAGAAAATTATAAGACAAACATAGCATTGAGAACATGTAGATGTCGGTTGATGATTGAGAATTTGTGATTAGAAGATGCTATCCATACGGATTAATAATACATTTAGCCCTGTTCAGGCTTGGGCATTGACCTTTTCATCTTTGCGGCGAACATACATTGTCTGTAGCCCTAAGGCTGGACCGAGAAGGGTAGCGCAAAAGGGGACAGTGTACGCGCAGTATGATGGCAAGGTAGGTGTGTGAGGTACGAAGGTAACAACGACCCAGATGTCCGAATCAGGTTGCGTGTCATTGTCGTGCGATATACTCTGCAGATGCCGGGATCAGGTTCAGGGCAAAGACCAAGATTTTTTCAGTTCTGGAGGCTAATTGACGGTCCATGCAATCGAGACATCCCACCTGAACAGAGCGACATACAGCTGAGGTCATTAAACTCGTCCAAGCAATCGGTCAGCTTGCCGGTCGCCCTTGCGGGCCTGGGTGGTACGTCATGAAAAAACACCCGTCTAGCTGCACGAACGCAGTAGGTCACGAACTTGTCGTCGGAAGAAGATCCAACTGCCGTTTTCCCTGAATTTTTCCTTCGAAGGAAGAGCTCCAACGGAGCCTCTGGACAGGGCTGTTTCCTGGGGTGTTCACGGGGGAACTACGCTTGGGCTGGATGAAGATGCAGGTTAAGCACCGGTTCTTTTGCCCGACTTCGTCGATTGCATGAGGGTTGGGTAGAAGGACGTCGTGAACGGGTTTTCCGGCTGCAAACGTGGTACATGCGAAGCCCCTTGTCGGGGTGTGCCCTTTAGCTGACGATCTCTCGAGGTTGAATGGTGCGAGCGATATATGAAAAGCTGAAGGCTGAAGTCGTAAGTGACGAAACGCTTCTGCGGCCGAGAACAACGCACTCATATATCAGCCTAGTGAGCGTAACACGGCTATAGATATGTAGTGGGCGGCTACAGTGTACAAGAAAGTACTACAAGCTGTTGGGGGTCCTTAGCAAGCCTCACATGATACGAGAAATTAACGTAAAGTCTGTTTCAAAAACATATCCCTTGCACAAATATTTCGTAAAATGCCTTTTCGACTACAGTACACTCAATAAAAACAACACATGAAAAATATCAAGTCAAAATACTGTTTCAAAAACATATCCTTTCGTCAGCCATATTCTCTACAGCGCGCTTTCAGTAGTTTGTTTTCGCCTCTTTAACCCTACTGACACTTACAGAGTGTGTTATCATTTATTCAATAAAAAAATGAATTAAATTAAACGTTATTTTGTCACAGTAACTTGTGATACAAACTGTCGAATAAAAAACTGTACTGAACTGTCTAATTTGCCCATGAATCATCTAATCTAGCACTCCATTGGTGTTTTCAATAAAATGAACAATGGAATTTCGTCATGAAAGATCCGTATCAGTCATATTTAAACCATTCATGTACTGTTTCTAAACATTTGACTGTTTTACAAGCGCACTATCCTGCTAAAAATCATAATTTAATTCATACGTAAAGTAGGAATAAAGTAGCACAAAACTTTCTAACACTTCATCATAACGTTTCTAAGTCATTAAAGCTTTTGAAAAAGCTATTTTAGTTTGTGTTACTTCAAATATGCCATCTAAAACCATCTCAGATGTATAACCAAAGAACTTTCTTACAAAACTCAAATTTGTTTTGCAATTATCATGATAATAGAATTTAAAGAAACCTTTTCCGTTCATATTCACAGTTTTCGTCCAAAAAATTATCTTTTTTTCATACTCTTTTTTTTAATGAGGCTTTTCTGAGGAACACAACGCACGTTTGCGTTTATGGTGCGTTTTCAAAAGAAGATTCTTTTGTTGTTGTATAGTTTAATCAATTTTGAATTTTTAATTTGCGTCATATTTAAGAACATTTTAAATTCAAACACTGTTTTGTTTCAATTATTTTTTCACGATGAAGTATCATAGAACAGATAAAGCTTACTTCCACGCGTTTTTGTGTTAGAAAGAATGCGGTATGGCTCAAACATCGCTTTAATTGATACCAAACAGAGTGTTCTGTAATAATTGTATGTTTTTGGGCTTTTTATTTGTTTTTGCGCTATAAAAGTTGGGATCATGCCTTTGTGGTCCATTTAAATAATTTTTATATAGTTTAGGCGAAATTACGGAGGTACACAAGTCATAATGGAGCTCTATATTTTATAAAGGATATGTTTAAGAAACAAGGTTTTTTACTTGAAAAGGTTTTATTCGGTGAGAAATCGGCTCTACAGTACAGAAAACGCCGTTTTTTGCCCGGTTTTAAGAAAGGATATGTTTTTGAAACGCACTGTACGTGCTCACATAAAAAGAGAGAGAAAATCTTGCGTCTGCGTGTGAGCCCAATACGAGTGAGATCAGTGTTAACAGTGGTATGGAACCTGGAGCGGCGTGGTCATATATCCTTGTGAGTAGGGTCAGGCCATCCATCACCTGTCCCACAGCTGCCGTGGTGTACTGTGAACAGACAAAGGGCAGCGCGGAGGCTCTGACGCTGAAACTGGACCAACCCGGGGAGATGCCGTAAAACGACCGTTCGTGCAGAGACTCAGACGAATTGATTGGCATCGATTACAACCCTCTATGAGGTCGGGACGCTGCCCAAATCCCGGCAAACGTACCAGTATACTACACGAACACGCACGCCGCTGGTGCTGGTATAGGGTATGGGGTGGCACCAGTGACTGCTCCGACCAGCAAAGGGCCGAGTCGTTGAGCCTGGGGCGGCCACATCGACATAGCTTATGCAGCCGCGACTGTGAACACTGGGTACCAATTAGGCAGAGAGAAAACACGCATCCAGCACAGGGGGGTGTACGTAAAAAGACGAGGCCAGTAGCTGTGAGTGAGACGGACGTGTCATTTACTCTTGTATCCACGGTACCTGCAGAGAGAGGACAGGATCTGGAGCCCGGAGCGATGGCATGGGGCATCAAAGGGGAGCGTCTGCAAGTTGTGAACAGTGGCCAGGTCTGTCCACTGCATATAGGGAACTGCACCTCCCCCATCTTTATCTGATAAAGGCAGGCATCACTTGGTGAAGGACAATGCCCTTCAAGGGGGTTTCTTCGCAGGACTTAGAAGTTTCGCTCGCTTGAGGAATAGCTTGGGCTATGACAAGCTATACCGCTATTGCGTGCTGACAGCCTGTTAGGACCGGAAGGGCACACGGGTGGAACACGTGGACTGCACGGATGCCAACGCTCGAGTACGAGGCGTGCCACACGTGGCCCGGACTGTACCTAATGGTTAGTATTATTTAGTATTTTTTAGTATTTATTTATCTACGCTATCGCTATTTAGTGTCTATTTTTCGGGCGCGCGCCCACTGTCAGGGGCCGCGCGCCACACTATTTAGGAGGTTGAGCACTGCTCCCCAGTAAACACCCTCTTGGGAGACCAAGGAGGGAGTCTTGGCTCTGAACTTTTCGCCTTCGGCGCGTCTTCACCGCATACTGCGTGAGCGCCCATTGCACGTTATTCCATCCACCCCTCTGTCAACTAGAGTGCTACCTCCACCTTGGGTTCATATTTAATCACCGACACTTGTCGTAGTCTCGCCCCTGTATAGAGTTTCGCCCCCGTTTTCCTCTTGTTCTTCTTTTTGTCTCTCGTGAGTGGCTGCCCCACTCACCCCGCTCGCCCACCTCATACGAGTGTTTCCTCGCTTCTTTTCCGACAATCGTCGTGATACCGCTTCGCCTAGGATTGGTCACACCCCGGACTGTGCCGTGCTCACCTAAACACTCTAGGTATATCCCGCCGGATTGGCCTCGGTCTTACACCCGACTCCGTCGTGCCTTTCCACAGTGGCTCTGTTTCTGTGCTCCTCTGGGACGCGTCTCCTCCGCCTGAGGCGTGTCTCTCAAGAGAGGAAGATCCCGAACACCTTCGTGGTGTCTTCGGTCCAAGCGTTGTCCTACAAGGTCAATTTGAACTGGAGCGAAGCGGCGGTGTCTAGATCTACAATGACCACTTTCTCGAAGCCGGATGGCGACTAGTGTCTATACGACCACTGGCCTCATATGAGGCCTAATTTACAACATCGATAATTTTTGTAAACTTCGTCAATTTCCTTAAATTTTTGTGCCTAGATGTTGTCAACACTCTCTTCTTCCCTGGCTTTAACCTCAAAGATCACAAACGATCGTCCACAACCTGTAAACAACAAATCTTTACTCCATTCTTTCATAATTTATCAAAAATGTCATCATCTATGGATCCCCGACGTGTAGTGGGAAACAGAGTTTACACCCGCACGCGTCTCTTTATATAAGAGAGCGACTGTTAACGCTTCTTTGGCACGCAATGGAAGAAAAAACTGGTCAGCGGGACTGTTACAAAATTGGACGTTTTGGTCAAAAATAATCAAAAACACACTTTTGTCACCATAAAATTAGAGCTCCCTGCTGACGAGAAAATGTTTAATCTCAAATTTACAATATAAAAACCGGGGATCATGTGTCACGGTTCAGGAAACTGTTCAAGAAGCCCTTAATTCAAACGTGGAGATGAATGGTGCTGCTATTACTAACGAAGTTTCGAACAATGAAAAGCAGCCTACTGCTACGAATGGCAATGAAAGTCACACATTGAATCCGTTGAGCTCTTTTGCTGTGACAAAAAGTGACAGGCAAGACCGCTTTGTTGAAGTTTGTTCGACAAAAAGGAAAAAGTAAAATGTATCCTTGAATCTGTATGATCCAGTGCAAATGCATCAATGAGAAGTCGCGTGACCTATGGGAGATTTTATCTCCGGAATTCATGCACCTTCGGGGCTCTCTCCATACGGTTTCTTCATGTAGATGTTTTCTGTAGCTCATTTGGAAAGAATTATGCGATCTACAAACTCTCGGATGGAAGGAAAGGCTTCAACTAGACTACAGGAAGTGAAATTTTGAAGTATTTTGGTTTGGTGGTGTTAATTACATGCTTTCAGTTTTCAAATAGAAGATCACTGTGGTCTAAAGAAACGTGTTTGAAATATGTTGAATCTTAGCAGCTCGGAAAGATCATGTCAGGCAATCGTACTGAAGATTCACGAAACTTTATCGTTTTCAGTGGCCCTGGAAACGATCAAAAATCAGAACAATGCAGGTGGTCATGCGTTTCTGAGTTTTTGAAAGCTATAAATGACCATTGAAAGGCTTTCGTAACTCAGACACACACTCTGTGCGTGGACGAAAGTATGTCACGTTGGTATGGACTCGGGGGGAACTGGATTGAAATTGGACTTCCACACTACACTGTTTTTTATAGGAAACCTGAAAATGGTTGTGAATTAAAGACAGTGTGTTGTGGAAGGAGTGGAGTTATTCTCAAAATAGAAATCACGAAGGGAGCTACGCATCCAGATATACAGCCTTTTGAATCGGAACATGCGCATGGAACAGCTGTTTTAATGAGACTTGTCGAAAATTGGTTCGAAACTGATCGAATCGTTTGTGCCGCTTCATACTTTGCATCTGTTGAAATAGCTGGAGAACTTTTAAAAAGAGGGATGCGATTTATTGGGGTTGTAAAAACAGCCACCAGAAGGTTTCCTATGAAACATCTTGCCGTACTTACGATGACGGTATGAGGCCAGCACGTGTCAATGGTCGCCAAACTGCCTGAATTGAATCGAAAGATGATTTCTGTGATCTGGATGGACCGTAAGAGGATATATTTTATCAGCACTTGTAGCAGTACCCAACCAGGAACTCCTATTTCTCGTCAAAGATGGAGGACAACTGGTGAAATAACAAAGAAAATTCCGCTTTCTATTGTTTGTTAAGAGGTTTTCGAGGAGTACAATTCTTGTTGTTCAAGAATTAATAGGCAAAATAGGTCACGGCAAGATGATATGAATAGGGAAAAGAAGATTGAAGTGAAAGAATAATCTTTTAGAGTGAATACTTCTTTACTTGCAATGTGCGTGGTTGATGCTTGGAATCTTCACAAGGGGGCATACGGGAACACAATCCGTTCTTTGAATTAATCTAACTGTAAGTCTTTGGGACCTTAACACGGCCCCATGGAACTTAAGCTCTCTAAGATTCATTTCGAAAAAAAAGTTGCAAAGCTTTGTGCTTCTGTTTTCAACTCCCCGGCGGGCGAAGTGCACAGAAAATTTTCATGTAGGCCCGGTAGATCCTGGTGAATTGTTTCAATTGCTTCCCAGGTTCGATAAATATGGTCGGGTAACCTTTGCCACTCCACTAGGATTCCGAAAGTTGTTCCATGTCGCCGTCACTCTTCCGCTTGATGTGGCAGCCAAATGCGTCCCCGTTCGCGATACAGCCCATCATCACCTATAGCGAGGCCCTCAGGCACTCTTTGTACACTTTGAGCCTCTCTGATCTGGTCAATGGAGGGTCACTGGATGGTGTCAGTGGCAGGAATGATCTGATCTACTGTCTGGACCAAGCTGTACACCATCTTTGTGGAAATCTTGTGCTTGCGATACCCTTTGGTCCATCTCGTTAGCACGTCAGCACATACATTTCTTTCACCCGCAATTTGTTCCATGTGATAGTGGAAGCGCGAGAGAGACATGGCCCACCTTTGTACCTTTGCCGCAACCTTTCTTTTTAGTGTAGGGATCAGTGCATACGGCGCAAAAACCAACAACAGATTTCGATGATTTGTAAAGACGTCGACTGGGTGCTCGTCTAGGAACAGGTAGTCAAGTTTCTCAAAGGCTTCCTGTTCATAGGTGCTCCAGTTGCACTGCACTCCTTTGAATGTACCCCCAAGAAAAGCAAGTGGTTCATGCTCCTGTTCCTCTTCAGGTTTTTTGAGACCTTCCAGATTGATCTGCGTTACCACCGCAGCCCAATGGTTGTTGGAAGCATCCGTATAAACTCACAGCACCTTTCCTCGTCGGCGATAGGATAAGAAGACGGCATTACGCAATCTGTCCTGTAGATCTCTGAAGGCCTCCTTGTGTTCCCGGCCCCAGGAAAGGGTGCTCAATGGCATCCCTTTAATTGCCCGCTTCTTCCTCTTTCCGGCCTTGATATATGCTTCCTCGAGCACTGTAACCAAGGGCGCAACTCGTCGTTCAAATTCGGGGATCGAGATTGCCATCCATCGGCAACAGTGTATGAATTCGCACAATTCCTGCGCGAACTCCGGTCCTTGCATATACTTCAGACCTTGCACGTTGGTTGGGTCCATGCTTTAACCGTATTTTTTTATATCTCTTCCATGCCATCTTACACCGGGGGCAAACAGCTTGCACTTTTATGCCGAAAGAAGGAGATGGGTTTCCTTACATATCTTAAAGAATCGCCTCAGGGTTGAGAACAACTCCTTTTCATCGCCCGCATGGATGTTAAAAAAGTAGATCCATGATTTAAGTTTCTTTCGTAGCTTTTTAAAGAGAGGTTCAATGGTTGACTGGAAATGGGCTGCTGCATTCTTCAAACCGGGTATGACTCCTTTTGAGGAGTAAGTCCCGTCTGAGTAGACAACACCACAGGAATCATATGAGTCTGGATGCAATGTGAGCTTCCAATAGCTGTGAACGAAGTCAACTACCGCGAAGCAATTGCTCCCTTGGAAGTCCTGGATTTCGGACTCCAAGTGCGGTATTGGCCAAGCCTTGATCGTGGCAGCATTCACAGGTCGAAGGTCAATTGGACATCTGTACTGCGCTATGGTGCCATCCTCTGGTACCATCAAAGGCGCTGCTTGCCATTCTGCGTGGGGGTTTGGTATAAAAATGCCTAGCTCCAGCAGTTTTGCAACGTATGGCTTTAAGAAAGCTCGTTGCGGCGCAGCATATCTGCGAGCTTTTACCTTCACCGGCCGCTTCTCTGGTTGTAACTCGATAGTCATTGGCGGAACTCTGGCTGGGTCGGATTTCTCCAGCCTTAATCGAAAATCGGTTTGAACTCGTCGATAAGCTTTTCCAGTTCCATTAGTTTTTTCTCAGACATTCCTTTTTCTCTGGTCTGGTCAACGAGCAATCTATCCAAGTCTGCAGGAACATCTTCGCATAGATCAATGTAAACATCGGATTCTTAGAGCTGATCGTCGTCCTATCCTCCTTGGCTGTGGTACACGCCATTACTACGCATAAACGCTATCCTACCGAAGTCTTGGTATATGCGTCGTGCGGCGTCGTCCTCCATCGCCTGGGGTACATTAATGACCCCGTAGTGTTTGTCAAACGCAGCTGTAAGAACTGCTTTGTTGTAGCAACCAATGGCTTGTAGCCCATGCCTGCCGATAGTAACACTCTCAGATTCCACCTTCGCGCTTTTCCGCGGGAGGGATCTCAGGATCAGTCTTTTATCATGTCGAATACACAAGTGCACATCCATGACAGACTTGTGGGTACAACACACTTCTCCAGACGTCTTTCCGATTCCCGTGTAGACATGGGGTGGATTCAACTCCATAACTTTAAGTCCTGGGGCTGAAGATTGTAATGTCTTAAAGATATCCTCGGGGACTATGTGGACATCTGAGCCTTGGTCAGCCATTACGAAGACCTCCACAGCATCTTGACGGAACGTCACGCTAAACAAAGCCGAGTGAGAATCTATTTCCTCGACCCCGATGCGATGAAATTGGCCTTTTTTCATGGGCTCCCTTCTTTGACCAGCGCTTTTCGCTTCTCGTTCAAGGCGTTTCCGGGCTTTGTACTCGTTTCTGTACTTTGCCTTCTGCTCCATGGTCGAAATGAGACACTGATCAATGAAGTGAAAGCCATCACATTCTGGGTTGAAACAAGGTGGCAGCTCATTATTCGCCTTGTTAACAGCTCCTTGTTTAGGACTCGAGTTCCAAATTTCCTCGTTTGGAAAGCCTACAGACTTGGGCCGTTTTTTGTCCCTGCGCCTTTCCCAAATCCGTTGTTTCGAGTTCTTGCGTTTTCGTTTGCGTACTTGCGTTTTCTCTTCACTCGAAGAATAGCTCTCACTGGAACTTGCAAGTTCTTGTTCGGATTCTTGCTCTTGCTCAAGACTTTTGGCCTTGCGCGCTCGCTCATGCATAAATGCACCAAAATAATTCTTCTCAAATCCCCCGTATCTTTGCGACTCTACAATGTCCTTCATTCTTTGACGAAGCCGTGCTGGCTTGATGCCTTTGATAATGTGCTTCTTGGCAATGTGTGGCTTTTGGGTTGGAAGCTCTTGCATCCTGGCGGCCTCCAACACAGTGAGTTACTTGTAATGCAAACTCCAGACACGATCCTCGGCTTTTTTGAGGCTGGTATCCATCTTGACCTTTCGAAATGTGTACTCGATTTTCGTCAAGTGGTCGCCTTCGGGGGTTAAACTGGCACGTTCTTTCACACAGTCTTGGAGCTGTTCTTCAGTGATTTTCGCAATACTATCCGTCTTTATCCAGTGTGCAGTCCAGAAGATGTGTAGATACAAGTTATCTACAGAGGTCTTGTAGGACGTGGGAGTGACCTTTATTTCGTGTTCCCTGTGTTTCTCCGCAATATGCTGTTCGTACAGCTCACGCTGTTTTTGAAAAGCCGTAAAGTGCGTGGTCGCGACACCTTGCAGTCGGGGCGCTTCCAATTTGAGACGATGGTCTGTCTAACCGTTGTGCTCGTGTTATCCGTTTAGTTCTCCATTGTGGTGAGCAAATTGATGGAAATTGCACACTCAAGCCTGCGTTTGCAAACAACAATCACTGTTGCAACTAGAATCTGCAACTCGCGCTTCATTTTACTTCTTTGCGGAACACAAATCGGTCGGCCCTGAGTTTCTCTCAACTGTGACAGAGCCCGCATTTACTTTTGTAAGGGAATCGCGCCAATGCTCTTATATGAGGCACTTCCTGGGTTCGCGACCCTTGAGAAGTTCTGCAACGTTCAAATGATCTTTTTTTGAATTAAACTAACTGTTAGTCTTTGCGACCTTAACAGACCGCAACTGCAGTTGGCGAAAGGATGAAGACCTCGAAATGGCTACGTGATTTCAGCACCGACGCTCAAGACATTCCCACCTATTTGCGGTCTTGAAGAGCACATCTAACGTTTCATGTGGAGGAACAATGAAAACAAATACCTGCTGGCCTGCAGTGTCAGGGTACCAAAATCACTATGCCACATGTCTTGTATGATCTGTAGGCAGTTTATGAAAAATCTGTGAGAGCATCCACGACAAGCAGGAGCCCTTTTATGCCCTGTTTTTGAAGGAAAGAACACAGCTCCGCCTACTGACTCGACAAAAAAAGAAAACTCTGTTTTTGACAGTAACGTATAAGAATACTTGGCAGGCTCGTTGCTCTGAAATCGTTCCGTTACAACACAGATACCACGGCATGTTATTCCAATATGAGACCGTACAGTAACACCGATTGAAGATCTTTTGTTGTACATAGTACTGTTATGTTTTCATCGTTTTGTTACGAGCACAACGCTTTTGAGACGACTTCATCTCTTTCTTTCTATGTGATATCGTCAAGATCCCGCAAATGAAACGGTATTCTGCGAATTCGGTCGTGATAACCCAACAAGTTAGGGTGGTGACCTACCATTTTTAACCTTTGCGCCCATCTCTATCCCTAAGGAATAGATTAGCTTTTCAAATTGTATAATTAAAGTACTTCTGCATTCATCAATAATTCCTACTTCTGTCCCCGATAGGATCCCATTTTTGGGCCAAACAGAATCGCCATCACAATTATGATGACACAGCTTCGAATAATACAGGTTATGGGAACAAAAAGCAACGGAATCTCAGCTCAACCTGATGCATATGACTTATATCGATGGAATGTAATACTTTACGTTGAAAAGTCTCTGACTGTGAAACTGCGGCAGATTTGAAACTTCTCCGGATTACGACTGTATTCCACTTGAGCTACGTTTCCAAGAAACTACCCAAACGTTCCACCATTTGTCTGTGTAGTTTCTCCCTCTTTCATTTGCGGTGATGTCGAATGTCACGGAGGGATTTGCATATAGTTATTGACCACTTCAGGCTGGGCACCTGTGCTCGCTTTGCTCTAGTTTACATCCAGATTCGTGCGCTGCAATTCTTGACAAAGCGAGAGTGCATCGTCGCAGTCACAAATCCCATGTCCACGCTTACACATACGAAGGGGCCCTGAGTGATCATGGAAACATAGTCAGGGTTCGCAAATAGTGTGCTTATGACCCCAATCATTACAAGCAACGAAGCTAAATATACTGTTCCAACCTGTACAGATAACTGTTAGCGAAGAACCTAGAGTAGAACTTGTCTCCACTTCACCTTGCTTGTGTAAAAGTAGTGTCTATAGCTGAAATAACAGATTCTCGGATAGTCGGCACCTGGTCTGATGATGGCGACGGAATATCCGACGAACAGCAAAAGCCCAAACGCTTGAGAACTCAATGGATCTTGTGACAGCTGGGAAATTGCTGATCGTTTTATGTTTCCTACTTAAAACTAGTACGTCCACGTCTCCTCTATTCATTCGAGAATGGCCTGTTGCGCTTCGAAACCCAGTTCACGCCGGATTTTATCGTTGGAAAACTCCAGATGACATACGGACTCGGAGACGGTTTGGAATTGTGGATGAAGACTCGCATATAACATTCATTTATTAACAAAGAAATTGTGAAGACTTAAATCCTACCAAGAGATTCCGGTACAAATAGGAAGGGACGAGGATATTTAAGCACGTCTAAAAAAATTTGTACATTTGACATATATATCACTGCTTCGTTGAACACTTCTTTCAAAGAGAACCTTTGTATGACCATATTTTGACTCGGGATTGAGAGGGTATGATTCATTGGCCTTTGATGCACCATTCGTTCGACCTATCGCGTCAGTAGAAGAAAAATTTACAAAACGAATCGTTCTTTTTGAAGCCTCTACTTCAGAAGTGCATGCAGTAAGAAGGTTTTACTTTCCTCTCGGGTACTTCTTCAAGTATGCCAACGTTGCCGCCGACTCCTGAGGGATCTGCTCCAAATTCGTGTAGTGCAGGCTCACAGTCCCACACTCCGAACCTCCCTGGCACCGGTCCCGGGGCTTCTGGAGAACCTTCTACCACTAGTGGTGCGAACCCCTTACTGGAGGGGCATTTGCAGGTTTCTTACCTAGTGCAGTTTGTAATAAACTTGTGATCTCTTCTTGACTATACATTTTCTTTTCCTTCGCACCGAACAACAGCACAGCCAATGTCTCCCCTCCCCCTCCTTAGCGGACTGCACCAGTGTAGTTCTTTATCCATCGTTCGGTGAGAGTTCGTTGCGCCTGCGCCTGTATTGTAATCGGAAGTTGCGTGATATATTGTGAGAAGGTTTCAATGTATCATCTCCAGGTCCATCGCCATACCATCGTACGGAATAACGAAGAACTATTGGTATTCGTTTGTGACCCACAATGATATTGATCTCGCATTCGGACGCAGGTAAGTCAAAGTGCCCGCCTAGTTGACGTGCGGAGTCCTGCTCTTGGGTTCCATTTGGTGACATCGACTCCGGTTCTGGGGGTGTCGTGCCAACGGTTGGGTCCGCTGTAACTTTACCTTTACCTTTCGGTACTTGGTGATGTGTTGGAGAGGGGACTGGGGCATTTCAAGTTACTCCAGACGCTGTTACAGACGTTGGTTCAGGTTCAGATTAGGTGCCCTCCGGGCCGTTCTAGGGTCCACTGCGAGCAGAAGTACCACCTTTACTAGAGCCTATTGAGACCTCGCCTACCGATACGGTGTTTTGGAGTCCATCAATTCGAACCGTAACGGTGTGCTCATTCGCTGAGATTACCTCATACGGTCCTGTGGCCTTGGAGAGTAGCTTCGAGTTGATATCACCATCAATACGAATATGGTCTTTTCCCTCGGATGGTGTCGATCGCGACCTAGTGGGAGGGTTCTCAATGAAGACGTAGTCCCCCGTTTCTACCTTTGTAGTCCTCTTCACCGCTTGGTTATAGTAAGCTTTATACCGCTTTTGGGCTACTGTCAAATTGGCATTGGCTTCCTTTAAGGTTGTACTGAGCTTGTGCTGTATACTCTTCTTGACTTGAGCGGAGGTAAGTGTACCAACTGCTCAGCAGTTCTCTGGTCCTAGTTGAAGGACAATACCATGAGGTGTACGTGAGAAGACCAGGTCGAAGGGAGTAGTCTTCCTAGATCGTTGTACCTGAAGGTTATAGGCATACGTTAGGGGCTGTGCATAATCAGCCCAAACAGTTTGGTGTTCTTCGACATAGAGTCGTAGTCTGGCCTTGAGGGGTTTGTTGAAGCGATCCACTTGGCCGATCGTCTGCAGATGGTATGCAGTGGTGAAGTAATGCTTCCACCCAAGCATGGTACATACTGCTTCAAAGAACATTGATGCTAAGTTCAAACCATAGTCGGTTAGTAGGTACGTTAGGGCACCGTACGGGTATACCCACTTATCCAGGAACGCTCTTTCCAAGACCGTCGAGGTTATGCTCTTCAGGGGTACGGCCCTTGTGAATATGGAAAACCCATCGATGATGACCGCAAAGAATCGGTAACCCTCTGAGGTTTTTGGCAGTGGTCCCAGGATGTCGATAGGTACAAACTCCAAGAACCCAGCCGCGAGGAAAATCTTCAGGTACTTCCTGTGCTTTCGTAAACCACCTCGGGTCCTTACACACGAAGCGCAGCCAGCCACATAGGTGTAAACATCGTAGGCCATGTGGGGCAAGTAGAAGTGTATCATCAAGGTATAATATAACCTTGTGGCGACTGGATGACCTGCCACTCTTGGGTAATGACCTAAATACAATACCTGCGGACGTAGAGACTCTGGTACGACCTTCTGGAGTGATCCGTCCAAGGTGGAACGATGCAGTAGGTAAAATTCATGGTCTATATCGAACTGCGATCCTTTGATGCTAATTTGGTTGTTCAATGTTCTGCAGTAGGTGTCCGCTCGCGAGAATTGCTCTCGGGTTCTAGGAATGTCATCTCCTTCTATGGCTCCTACCATTTCCGGTGATTCTTACCTCCATTCTTCGTCATCATCTCATAGTCCATTTTGTTCGTTCATACCATATGGATGTGCCAGCTGAATCGTGAAGCATGGTATATCATGTTCTACCGGTTCATTGTCCATCCCATTGGTATTTAAACGAGACATTGCATCAGCGATGTCATATTTTATACCAGGCAAGTATTTGGCCTCATAGTCGAATTCCGAGAGTCAAAGTCTTTATAGGGTTGACCGTCCGGAGGCGTCTGCAAGCCCTAATATCCACCGTCAGGCTTCGTGATCCGTTCGTACAGTAAGACGGGCAACATATTGGTACGGTCGCAGCATCAACATACCCCATACCACGGCGAAGTATTCTTTTTCCGTGACAGAGTAGTTTGGTTCTGTCTGTGTGAACGCTCGGCTCAAGTAACCAATTGGTGCCCTTGATTCATCGTACTGCTCCTGCATTAGACAGCAACCAATTTGGGCGTCCGAGGCATGAATATCCATTGTGTATGGCTTTCCCGCTTTCGGTAATGCCAATATAGAAGGTGAAGGAAGGGCCAATTTCAAGAGATGGAAGGCGTCCAGTTCGTCGTATTCTAGATATAAAAACCTTTCTGGTTGTTCTTTATGGAGACGTCGGTGGAGAGGTGCTGCAATTTTTGCGAATTTAGACGTTGCACAACCCTATGGAGGAGTGTATCTCCGTTTGAATTGAAGGGATTTTCGCTTCTTATACCGCTCTGAGGTTTTGTTTGGCTACCTGGACTTTTCCTGGGCTGATTGTGTGCCCGAGATACTGTACCTCTTGGTCAAAGAACATGCACTTAATTAAATACAGAGTGACTCCATCTTTTCTCAGGAAATATAATTTAGTACGAACTTGCTCGTGGGCTCCTCTATGGTTTTGGAGTAGATCACCACGTCGTCTATTTACACAAATGCGGTAGTCCACCTTACTTTCGACAGTATAATGTCAAAAGCCCGTTGAAAAGTTGCTAGCGCATTGGGTAAACCAAAAGGCATCCGACGGAATCGGTAGAGATTAGCATGAAAGGTGAACGCGATCTTTTCTCTGTCCTTCTCAGATATATCTATTTGCCAATAACCACAATGGGCATCCAGTGTGGAGAATACTCTTGAGTCCTTTACGGAATCGATGAATTCATCCATTCTTGGTATCGAATACGAGCCTCTTACCGTAACGGCATTCAACTTTCTCTAGTTGCATATGTCGCGGCGATATATTCGGCTTTGGTTGTGGATATTGCAACTACGTTTTGCATTCTTGATGCCCATGATATGAGTGTGTTACTGATGTTGTGTATCACTCCAGTAATTGACATGCGGTTTTTCTCGTTGGCGATGTCGGCATCGCTGTACACGCGGAGAGGATTGGGTTGGTTGGGTGGTGTGTCTTGCTGGGGTGAGAAGTGCAGTCCGTGTGTCCTCGTGCTTTTGAGGTATCTTAATATGGTTTTGAGTGCTTGTTGGTGGTGGAGTTGAGGTTTTGCCATATGTTTCCCTAGTCGGTTCGTCGCGTATGCTATGTCGGGTCTAGTGCTGTCTGCTACATAGCGGATTTCTCCGAGAATTTGCCTGTATCTGGTTGCGTCTTTGGAGGAGACGGGTGCAGAGGGTGGTTGCTGGTCTAATGTCTTAATTTTTTTGTATGGTCTAAGGGCTGGGTTGCAGTCCTGCATGTTGGTTTGTTGGGAAATAGCGCCTATGGCATCTGGTTGAGAAATGTGATGACTTCCGTTTGGTGCGTAGGTCATTTCTGACGCAATGACTGTTGGGTCAGCGTACGGGTCTCGACCGGTGGTAGCGTGGTAGAGCGGGTCCTAAAGTTCGATTCCTTGACGGCGGCACTCCTAGAGTACTTGGTGCAATGGGCTGGCGTTTACTGCGTAGTCCTACAGGTTGGAGCTACGGAATCGATGGCTTGAAGACCAAAGGGTGGAACTAATATACGAAAGGGGGTTATTTAGTATCCTAACGGTGCCTACCTTACTCTAAGGGAGAAGCGTCACTCGAGCCAAGTAAATAGTACTGGGGAGGTGCTGAGATCTCCCTGGCACTGTAATGCTAATCTATTACACTAATTAAAAAAAATTATTAATCTGCATGAGTCCACCTGAGGTCGACCCGTCCACGTGTCTCTTGTAAGATAAATCAGGGCCCGGTGGCTTACAGGGCTCAACCGCTATCACGGCTCCTTCACATCATTGTCCAGTTTAGAAATCCGGTGGGGGTTCCGAGTCGTTTGATTTTGTACTTTTGTAGGAGTTGGCGGTGAAGGGTATCTATGAGTGGCTGGATGCTAACACAAGGAAGTCGTCAATACTCGGGCTAACTATTATGTATCCGGTGCTATTGCGAAGGGTGTAGAGACACGGGTCATGTTCTGAGCTTGTGAATCCGAGGGCGGTGAGGAACTTTTGTAATCCGTTGTTGTAATAGTATGCTGCTGGTGGGGAGCCGTAGTGATTGCCTTGAAGTTTTCCGTATGTGCTGTTGTGACGGTAGGTTCCATCATAGATATCCGTTTGCATGACATATATGGGGCGATCGTGGGCATATTTTTCGTGTAGGTATGCTGAATTGATGTCGAAGTGTTCGAGCGGTAGTTTCCTTGTGGCATGTAATGCTAGAAGCATTCTTTGTGTTGTTCTGTCTGCGCTGTATGTGGTCGTGTGTTTGGGGTCGAAGTGGAGTCCGGGTTTCATTAAATCTCCTCTGAGGTTACATCTGGCCTTTCTCTGTATTATATGTCCCTTTGCTGATCGCTTGTAGCGGTACAACATCATTAGTGATATGATGAATGTCGGTGGTGGAATGAAATCGAGTGGTAACCATTGAATGCTTTGATGAGTGTCAATATTGGTTAGTTCTGTGTCGTGCGCTGTTTTCCATTTGACTACATCTGGGTATTTCCTGGCTTGTTGAACGTTTGCTGGAGGAATGGGGGGTGATGTTGATCGTGTTCGGTATTTGTTGGGTGTGTGTGGCTCTTGTCTTGAACGCTGTTGCGGTTGTGTTGGTGGGGTCTTTTTGTTTGTTGTATGGGTGGAAGTCGGCTGCTCTGATCTGCTGATAGTTTCTGGTGCGGAGGTTTAAAACTGTGACATGCGTGAGCGATGTGGTATACATGTACCGTGCTGGGTCTGCCCTGGGTTCTAGTTTCGTCTTTGTCGAGTATACCGGAATGGTTCCTAGTTCTCCAAATGTGTAGATATACTGAGTTGTGGCGTCTGTCCGTACCAGAGTTGGTATGGTGATGTGTCCGTCGTGGCATGGTGCAGCAAGTTGTATTTGAAAATCCTGTCCCTCGCTGCATCCTCCCAGTAGGTATGGTGTGGTTGGGTTGTGGTGAGGAGTGCTCTTGCGGATTCCATAATGGTTCTGTTCAGTCGTTCGGCAATGCTGTTTTCTTGTGATTGGTGTGGCGTACTCAAGTGGTGTCGTAAGCTGTGTGCTGTGCAGATGTCTGGCATGGCTGCTGATGTGTATTCCTTGGCGTTATCACTTCGAATATCTGTCAATGGGTGTTGAATCTTGTGTTTTATGTTGTGTAGTGTTGTATTTATGTGGGTGGGGATATCCTTTCTGTCCTTTACGAAGTGTGCAAAGACGAATTTGCTTGATGCCCATACGATTAGTGACATGTGGTTGTTGCTATGCGTTGATGTTGGTTTTATGAGGCCACATGTGTCTGAACTAACATACGCGCCTGTGGGGTATTTGTGTTCTTTCCGTTTGTGTGGGGCGGGATGGAGTTTGGCGTTGTGGCATGCCGTGCAGGTGATCTGGGTATCCGGGGATAAGGTTGTTGGCATTAGCGGTATGAGTCTTCGTGTGGAAGTGTTTGCCAGTTTTTGTGGATGTGCGTGATTTATATTGAGGTGCCACTGGTGGGTGGCTAGCTGCATACTGGAGTTGGGTGTGCTCTGTGTTGGGTTTGTCATCTTTTGGAGATCACTGACTGTGGTGGTCTTTTTCTTTTGTTCTGTGATTGAGAGTGTGGTGGATGGCTTGTGTTTCTGTGTTTTGGACGAGCGGTTCGCATTGTTCTTCGATTGTCGTTTGGGTTTGGGCTTGTGTTTAGCAGTTCTTGTGGTTTTGGTTTTGTGAAGTCTACGAGGGATTGTGCGTGCTGTGTGGGCTTTTTTTGGCGTTATAATTGTTCCTTGTAGCTGATATTGGGTTGGTTTGTGGGTCGCAGATTCGGTTAGAATTGGGCGTGCGAGTTATTTCATAGAGTGGTTGTGGTGAATGATGTGCATTGGATGAGCGCCGCTGTCCAGGACGAACGGACCATTGGAGTCTGTATCTGTCTCCGATGTGGTGTCCACTTCGGGTGGGTTTGGTGGGTGTTAGTGGTGTCGTTGGTATCGCATTGGTAGTGGGGGGAGAGGTTGGTACTAGTATGCTGCTTGAGGTATTGCTTGAGCTGCTTGAGTATAGTTGGCCTGTGGATTGATCTGTCGGAATTTGGGGTGTCCTTGATCTCGACTCCGGTGATCAGTGTGGTTGCATCTGAATCCTAACTATATAAGGTAGGAGCAAAGCTGGTTGTAAGGAACTCGTCTGATTGGGTAGGGGGATCGGTTGTAGTCTTGTCGTGGGTTTTGGTATCGAAGTGGCGGTCCATAGTCCCCGGTGATTCGTTGAAGAGTCGGTGTCTCCGTCGGTCCATTCAGTTGGTAGAGCGTGTAGAGAGACTTAAATATTTGGGTGAGGTTGCGTATAGTTGTAGGGTTGCTAGCCAGAGTGGGTCCCCGTATGAGTATGAGCGCTGGATTGGTGCGAATGCCTGAAATCATGTCGTTCACGGTGGTTTCTTCGTCGGAGATCGTTGGGTAGCGAGCTGCAACCGTTTTCTGCCTGACCACCATGTGGGACTTCAGGTAATCGTCAATGGTTGGGTCCATCGAAAAAACTTTTTACTCTCCGCTTCCGTCTCCAAAACTTGGAGGTTGTCTTTAGTAGAATCGTTGATGTGTGCCATTAGTTTTTTTAGAAAATCACAATGGGTGAAGTTTTAGAGTGTTACGATGGAGAGGGCTAGTATGAAGCTCAGTATGCTGCTGAGGACGGCCAAAAGGAGTTTATTCGTGTTGGCGTTCTATAACTTGAGTTTTTGTTAGTCTTGCTATGTTGGCGGATTTCATTTAAGATAAGTCATTGTTTCAATTGTTTGTTTCGGCGTTAGTGTTGATCGCCAAGTACCAAGGTGCGTAGTTGGATGTTCCAGTGTTGAGATTCTGTGGTTTTTCGCGCGGTTTATGTTGTGATGTTGTGCTGTGTGTTTGTACAGATTTTTGTGTGGTTAGGTGGTGATTTGCGTGGTGTTGTGTGTTGTTTGGATGTCTTTTTCTGTGGCTAGTGCGTTTGTGTATAGTTCTTGGATATAAGGGTATAAGCGTAGATTTGTTCCGTGTCTACGGGCTTGGCGGGCGTCGTGTGATGCCGTTGTGGGGATGGGGAGTTCAAAGATTGGTTAGTTTTGCGTGAGGCCCATAACCTGTGAATGGAAGGCACTGACTATTCTTTTTTACTTCGATCTCGTCGTCGTCTGTTGCTTAAGTGCTGTTTTGTACTGTAATGTTGTTTGACATGCCAAAATGCGTTCGATCGGCATTTGGATCAGCGCTGCTGGCGTTCCAACTGGAGCGGATTTGGACGAATATTTCGGGGTTCAAAATATGGGACATTCCATTTTTAAATGATTGGACCCGACGAAATTCACCAGTGGGCTGGTGTAGGATCAAGAAAAATCCAAAAATTTAAATTGGACCCTACCGTCGGAGATGCTCTTACAATAAGATCGGATGAGGACCTGTTGATCCGTTTTGGAACACGTGTACACGAAACGAAACTAAAAGAGGAAAATCCTCAGATTTTTTCCAGTTTGGTCGCTTGACTACTCCGTGGCTTGAAGAGTTTAAAAAAACTTAGCAATGTAGAAACCTACACCAGCCGTCATCCAGTGAAATATCAACCATCGTATGGTAGGGTACCCCTCGCAAGCGTTTCTGACGTCTTTTGCCACGACGTCAAGACAGGTTTCGAGCCGTCTTCAGAAGTCACATCCTCTCCTCCAAAAGGGCATGAACACAACCCATATATACCGTTCCAATACTTTCAACTATGTTATTGACCGATCTGGAGCTTCGTCGCGCCAAAGAAAACCTCACTCATTTCGAACAAACCTTCACGCAAAACCAACAAGAAAAGCTTATTCCGGCACGGTACCGTCTCAATCTCAAACTCCCCCACGTCTCATCGTTCTTAAATTCAGATGACATATTAGTTGCTACTCTTGATATGTTACAAAATACTTGGAAACGACTGGCAAAGATTCAAATCCTTATTGAAGACCCTAAGCTTCAACCGTTTGATCATGAATTTGAGGTGCACCAAAACGCAATCATTCGCATCTTTTTTTGGAAGCAGAGAGAACCTACATACCCTATAGGAAATTTGGTATTGTCGTTGACAGATTTGCGTATGGGAGCTGATGAAAAATTGTTGTTGCTTGTTGAAGGACTTCCTCGTTCTAAGAACATTGCTGAAATCTCAGTGGGGTGGATTACGCCCAAGATTGAAAAGGTTCTTTTAAATGTACAGGTTCGTGTGAATAAGAAAAAAGGATGGCCATTTTCGAAAGCCAGGGTGTACTACATCCTATACACTTGGGAACCAAACGGAAATACAATGTGGAAACCTATATATCGGTCTGAGATACTGACCAACTTGTCAAATGATCCATGTTCAAAAGCGCCCATGAACTATACTGGAGCCGTAATACGGATGGACGGTAACAAGGTTGATGAGAATCAAACAAGATCATTTCGCATTGAATTCCTTCATTACAAGGCAACCCGTCAGTCTCACAAAATTCTCGGATCATCCGTGTTTAGTCTTCAGCAATTAAGACAAACTGTTGTTCCGTACGGGCGTCTTTATTTGAAAGTTAGCAACATTCCGGAAAGCGAGCTGGTCGGTGCGCTGCAACTCTTGAAGACAACGTTGGAATACGGGAAAAGTTCCTTCAGACTTGAAGCATCGTTCGGCGGTGAGATCTCAGAAGATATACTTTACATTGATGTTGAAGTGCTCAACAAGACAAGAGCGTCGGTGCGTCGAATATCGTTCGAAATAAGCGTGTACACCGATCAAGGCGCGTGGGAAAAGTTTTACGGCTCTGAAATGTCTCCCAATCTTGCCGCTGGGGAATGCCACAGTTTCTCCGTGGCAAAGCTGTCTGAGAAAAAGTTGCAGGCGGGCGCTACACGACGATGGATATCAATTGCATTTTCACGCCGAGAAGGTGGGCGACAACTTCAAGTAGGCGTCGCAAACACCACGTTGTCAGATTTGTCAAGTGGCCAAGTTCTGCCACTCGAGAATGAAGAGGGTCTATTGCGAGTACGAACAATGGACAGAGTTACAAATGGAAGTTCGAAGGCTCATTTGGCACTTTGTTATGAATACGGTGCTGAGGCGCCTGCGCGAGAGAATCACGTGAACGATCCGATGAGAATGCAACAAAACCCACGCAACGAAAACAGAATGCCGACTGAACGGCTTTTTTATTCTGACTACTCTCGAACTGACGATTCTCCATGCAGTAGTACCAGCAGTTGAAAAACTATTCATCGCAAGTTGTACATCTATTTTCTACTACAGCACCTATGCCTCTCTGCTTCCCACCCCCTGGCTCCCCAAAGTCCCGAACGGAATACGCTCATATGAGACGTTAGGAGTCTTTCGTTCTGTATCGAACTGGTAGTCTATCCTATGCTACATGAATAGCCGCGCAAGCGAGCGAATGCATTCAATTGTTGTTTTGTATGTCGAGTTGTTCGTTGTCCTCTTTCTTCCGTTTCCCAGCCCTAGCCTTCGGACCCCAGTTTGGCTCGGGATTCAATGGGAAGCGCACGCCCTTGTCTGTGGTCTGTCCGCGTCGAACAAACTTGTCCCGTTTGATAGAGAAGTCGATTTCTTCTGGATCAATGAGGTTGACTGGTTTTCGCAAAATGCGTTGTGCAACGGAAGGTCGATCACCTTCAACTTTTCTCTTTTTGGCGGCATTTCCCACCTTATCGGCCCACACACGCAGGATGTCCCACACAAACTGTGGATCCGCATCGGTCTTGACGGCCTGTGGATCAGTGTGACTCTGTGATACCTTGAAGCCTTTGGAAACCAAAAAGTGCCGGACAGCTGCAGCCGGCGGGGGAGAAATCTGCAACGCTTTGCACATGCTCGGCAAGTGCAGAAATAAAGGAGTGGGAACTTCTTCATACAATAGACGAACAATGGCACTCACGCGCTCTCTCGCCTTGAATTTGCCAACGCCAGAGTGAATTTCAGCCAGTAAGCTTTCGGAAACGCCGTCACCAATAAGCGCACCATTCCAGATGGGTCCACCAACAAGCACAGAGCCATCGCAAATGGAACACTTGTGAGAAAGGTGTGACGACGCTAGAGGTGGCGAAAACTTGAGATGCGTGTGTGACTGGGATGGTTGCGGCGGATTTGTGACGGTGGCATCATTGGCGAGTCGGCGCTTCTTCGAATCCGACGTAACATGTCGAACTCTTCCAAGTGGTTGGAAGCGATGTGTGCCACAGTCAGAACACTGTAAAACAAGAGACATACTGGAAGCAGTTTGTTGGGCAAGTTGTCTGCTTTCCATCACTCTGACAAACAGTCTGACATAAAAATCAATCTTGACGCACAAAACGGGAACAACGGCCTTGCCGTGACGGTTGGCGGCGGTTTGAATGGCGGCAAGTACGATGCGAACGGCCATTTCGTGGGCAGCAGCGCCCTTCAACGGCGTACTACTATATCTGGCGAAGCATATCTCAGGCGAGTTGCCACACAGCACGGCGAGGTCGGTGCAAGTGACGGCTAAGAGTCCGCCGTGCGAAACGGACTGCACGGCGCTCTCCAAGAACGGAGCGGCGCTTCCATACGGATCAAGATCGACAACGTCAAACTGCTTATGGCGTTCCCTGGAAGCGGCCATGAGAGACACGGCGTCGGCGTGGGACGGGGTGACCTGGTCGGTGGTGAGCCCGTTATGGTGGACGTTGATGGCAATAGTTTGGACGGCAGTTTGATCCAAGTCGTTGGCAATGACGTTTTGGATGTGAGAAACCTCCTTGAAATAGCGCACCGAGCGCAATCCTGTAGCAGAAAGAGCCTCCAGCACGCGCAATTGCCTCTGGGGTTGACCGGCAACCTCAAACGGGGGCTGTCTGGTGAGCCATCTGAGAAGCAAGACAGACAAGTCACGATTGACAACCTGCGCGGGGTTGTAAAACACATTAGGTTTTCGATAGAGCGCCTTGGCGTCGCCCTCGACCAGCTCGGTGAAGGCACCATCGCCATCAAGGCCAGCAGCGGATTTGCCGGTGGCGTCGTCGTTGTTTGCATTCTCATGCATCTTGTCATTGGCTGCCACAGGATGCTTGGGCGGCGGTCGCTTCGGCGGGGGCGGCCTTTGGGCAGTCATGCGCGAGAGCCAATGCACGGTGGCCCGCAGCGTGAGCTGGATGGTGTGCGGGATCGCTCTGGGCAAGAACAGCAACGGCGACATGGCGCGGTCGCGGCCCGGGCGCGATGGCAAGCAACGCGGCCCTGTGACTCAAATCATCGGCTCTATCTATTTGACATGTGCGAGCGCCGTTAGCATTCCGCAACGTGTAAGACGCTACCACAATTTTCGCCACGTGGCCATAGATGCCACGCACGACATCGTGTCCACGCGCACGCGTGTCGGGGCGAGACCGCGCCCGCCAGAAGTCGCTTGCGCTTGGCAAGTCGCTTGCGCTTGGCAAGTCGCTTGCGCTTGCGTTTGGGCGCCGCGCTTTCGTTCCGCCGTACGGTGTGCGCAGGCAGCAGCAGCATGAGCGCCGAACGAAACGTCACTGGCGTCGCGCCTGCGCCGCAACCACCCCCGCCGCTGCCGCCGGCCGCCCACGCGCTTCACACCCAAGTGCTGGCGCGCACGTCGCTGTCGCTGCAACTGGCGCGTCTCATCACCGCCTACCTCCGTCCGCTCCACCCCCCCCCTTCCACCTCAATGGGCGCCACCCTCAGCGCCCTCATCCACAGATTGGAGCAGCAAACCGCATTCTTCGACTCCAAGCCCGACATTCTTGCCTGGCAGGTGCGCGAGGCCATTCGCACCGAGTTTTTCAAGATCGTGTACCCCACGCCGCCCACCTCCGAGTTGTGCGCGCTCGTGCAGAACTGCGAGCAGCTTTTGCAACGTTATCATCTACCGCACCGTCCCTTCTTCTTCCCCGGCGGCCGTGTTGCTGTTCCTACCGAGGCGGGCTCCCGTCGCGCTGCCACATCGTTGCAGCTTCGCTTCAAAATGGCTTCTGGTATCACCGTCACCGAGGCTATGCTTCATTTGGACGGGCCCGACGGCGGCGCCTTTCAATGGGTGCAGACCCATGCACTCACCCCGTTAGCACCATTATTGGCTGCCGTCATGGCCCCGTCGCCTCAACAGCCACCGCCACCTCGTCCGAAGCGTCGTCGTGCCACCGCTCAAAAGCGCCCGCGCCAGTCGCGACCGCGTGCAAGACGTGCCTCGCACCCGACGCACGGCGCATCACCTCCGCCGAATGCATCGGGAGTCATGCTGCCGCAGCGCCCGCCCTTGCCGCAAATGCATCGCGGCACATCTTTTTCCGCGCCGTCTCCGCCGTCCACGCCGATGCGATCGTCGCCGCAGCTTGTTGTGAACGCGCAGCAGTCGTATGTGCCTGCTGGAGCACACTCATCGACACCGCCGCAGACGCCGCAGCCAACGCCGGCGCGCGTGTCCAACGTTGTAGCACGCTTGGCGCGTCAGGAGATTTCGGGCGTATTTGTGCCCAAGGAGCTTCTTACGTTTGCGCCGCCGCCGAGGGCGAGACTGTGCACCAGCTTGCTGTCCAACGCATCGGGGTCGTTGCAGCGCGCATTTGACGTTGGATCAGCTGACGTGTTGGCGTCGCTGTACCGCGTGAAGAATCTGGTGTTGGTTAAGCGTCTGCTTGCGCGCAAGTTTGAGGGTGACAATGTGCTGTACTACGTGGTGTGGGGTGGTGGCGGTGTGAAGAATGGTAGCTGGGAGAAACGGGAGGCGCTAATGAAAGACGTGCCGGCCATGGTACGGCAGTTTGACGTGAAGCACCCCATGTTGCCAGAGAAGGTAAATCTGCACGGAGAACGGCGGCCAGCCGGGTGGCATTCAGGGTTGGACGGTAGGGTTAATAGCAACCGCGCGAGCTGCCAGCAGTCACAGGTGGGCGGCAGTGAAGCAATGAGTGGGGCTCGCGGTTTGGGTGGCACTGGTGGGGGTGGAGCAGCGTCAGACAGCGCTGTAGGCATTGATGGCACGATGAGTGGTGGTGGGGAGATTGAGCATAGGGTATCGACGACGACTTCCGTCGGTCGCGCGAGCTCGACTACAGAAGTGGCAAGCAGTGGAGGGCATGGTGGTGGGGGAGTGTCTGGCACGAAGCAAATTAGACATTACGTGGACGATTTGACTGGCGAGGAGATTCCGAGCTGGGTGGACACGCCGATTGTGGAGCTAAATATCTGCGGAATGATCTTACAGATTCGTCGCCCGGATGAGGCGGTGCTACACAATGACGCAACGTCAGCAGTGCGGGACACGAAGAAGCGGCAGACACGGTTCAAGCAGGAGAACATTGTGGTGGGTGAGCGGCTGTTCCCGCTGAGCAAATCGGAGGCGAAGGCGGCGGTTGAGGCGAGCGTGCGGGTGCACCGGCAGTACAACCGACTGCCGATCCTGTTTCCACGCGGGATCGGTCGCGTATCGGCGGGGGACCACGGCGCTGCGTTCTCGGTGGAGGACGCGCAGCGCGCGCCGGCGTGTTGGGAAGGATACCTCAGCAGTGTGGGGCTACGGTGTGTGGATTTTGAGCGCGAGCTAGCGCCGCATATGCCGAGCGCGGAGGAGTGGGTGCGGGCGCGCGTGGCGCGCACGCGCGAGGAGTTGATTGCAGCGACGGCGACGGAGCACCGCGAGCGCGCGCGGAGGGTGCTGCGCGAGTGGTTTCGGCACACTGGCGCGCCGCCGCCGGCGCAATTGTTTCGCGACGGGGTGCGCGGCGGCGGGGCAAGCACGGGGGCTGGGAGAGGGGCAGGGATGGGGAGGGGGACGGCGACGACGATGGGAGCGGGGACTACGATGCCCGCGGCGAAACGGCGGCGCGTGGGGCGGGAGGAGGGCGCGGTGGGGCGTGCGGGCGCGCCGGGAACGCGCGACGCGCGTGTGGAGGCGGCGCTGCGCGCGGCGGCGCGACGAGAGGGGCGTGAGGGGCGCAAAGGGCGCGGGGACGAAGAAGCGGGTGAGCATCGCTGGTTCGACGAAATCTGGGCTTGCTGGCGTGCGCGCGTGTAGAGTGTGGCTGTGGTGGTTCCGTTACTTATATATCCCAACACTTGCTGAGCGTGCGCACGGAGATCGGTGGAGATTGAAGTTGTGTTTTTTTTTTGTGTCGTTGTTGTACACCGAAGGGTTTGGCTTTTGCTGACGGCTCGTGGCGCGCGTTTGTGCTGCAGGGCGCGCAGTTCTGGGCGGCGTCACTCGCAGCAGCCGCTGCAACGTGGCCGCGGATGCAATCGCGTTCGGCGTCGCCGGTCGCTGCGCCAATCAGTGCGCGCCGAGCTGCTGGGGGTTGCGCGCGCGTGGGGTCGCGCCTGTTTAAAGCGTCGCGCCGCGTCGCCGTTGCGTCCGTCGTCGGCGCCCTGCGCCAGTAGATGGGGGTGCAGGCGCCGCGCGGTGCTTACGGCGGGGTGCGTTTCGATGCGGCTGGCGAGTCGGCGGCGCGCGCGATTGGCGAAATGGGCTTCAAGGCCAAGGGCACCGTGAACAAACGCATCGAGGAGATTCGCGCCGAGGCTAAGCGCTCTACCGCCGCGCTGCACCCGTCGAAGCTCAACATGAAGCGCAAGGGCGGTGGCGGCGGCGCGCTGGGCGCCGTTTCCGCTGGCGGCGGGGTTGGTGGTGGTGGCGGCGGTGGCGACGCCGCCGCCGCTAACACGGCCGCTTCGTCCAAGCTGGGCGCGCCGTCGTGAGAGAGCGGAGAGCGTACACGATTTTGGCGCGTTGAAGATTCGGTTGGGTCACGTGCGGCCCCGCTCAGCAAGAGAGCAGAGTTGAGTGAGATACTGCGGCGCGGCTGCGGCGCGTCACGTGCGCCCACGCCGTTCGCGCCGCGCCAACACCGCATGCGCAAACGCTGCGCACTGGGCACTTTTGATTCCGAAAAAAGAGCGTATCATATTTAGATAATTAGAGAATACAAAAAAAGGGCAACTCTTCTTTAACCAATCGAAAACTGTCTTGCTAAGCGCTTTCGTCCGCGTCCATCACCTTCATGTCGTCGTCGCTCATCGCCGCCGCGTCGTCCATCACGCGCTCCTCCAGCTGCATCTCCGCCATCTCCTTTTCGCCTTCGTCCGCGTAGAAGCTGCGCGGCCCCACCAGCGACAGCAACATGGGCCCCAGAACCAGCCCGTGCACAAAGCCCATCAAAATCAGGAACAAGAACCCGCGGAAGATCACTTGGAAGATGTATGAGCTCGCCCCCGCAAGCATAATGATTGCCAACAGCGTCGAGAACCCCGCGTAAAACACGGGCGGGCCCATCGCCCCGAGCGCCTTGATGGCGCGTTCACTGCGCGTTCCAACCTGCTCCAGAAACGCCCGCGCAATATGCACCACAAAGTCCACCGCGATGCCCGTGCATAGCACTAGAGTGATTACGCTCACCGAGTTCAGATTCACCCCGGAGAAAAACGTTAGCCCGAGCACGTCGATGATGATGATGCCCACCACCACCACGCTCACAATTGCCACCACCGGGTGACCCACCAGCAGGAAGCAAACCAACGCCACTGCCATCGACGCCAGTCCCAGCGATAGCCCGATTTCCGCAGGTAGCGCGTCGTACTGTTCCGTGAACGTGTCGAAAAAACTGTAAGGGAACGCTGCCGCATTCCCGTCTTCGTCGCCAAAGCCCACCGAGTCTGCGCTTTCTCTCACCGATTTCAACGCCTTGATCTCGTCGTCATTCGTTTCGCGGTACACATACTGAGCACTGAATTTGCACCCGATCACTCTGGACGAGTCTTTCGAGAACAGAACGTCCGATTCATACCGACCGCCACTACCTTCCAAGAACTGCTTCAACTCATTCTCAAACGCCTCGGGTCGGATGAAACTACCATCCGGCGCATTGGAAAACTGTAAAAGCTTCGGGTACCAACAGTCCACGGTGTCCTTCTGAATCCACCTGTTGTTCGCAATCACGCCGTCGCCGCCGCATAGTCTTAGCAAACGTCTTTGATTTTCAATCGTGCTCAAGTCCCTGTCACGCACGTAGACTTTTGTTCTATCTCCTAGGAAAAAGTACTTGTCAATCTGGTCCTGGAACTCGCGTTGAGCTGATCCGTCCGGGTAGAAGAACGAGAATTGAAACTTGAGGTACAGTTGTGACACACCATAGCAGCACGCCGCAAGCCATCCAAGGAATAAAACCAACAAGATGGCGCGCACGGTGGGACGCATGATGAAAGGCCCAAACCAATTCGTAAAGAAGCGACTGAACCCAGCAGGCTTTTTCTTGAACCAGTTTAACTGTCTCACCTCGGCAACAGGCGGGAAAAAAGGGCAGCAGTCGCGACGCTTTGCTTCTTGCCTTCTGGCATCCAAAGTAAGCAACGCCGCGAAAAACGTAATCGAAAATACCCAAGCGAAGAAGATACCAATCGCAGCCCACAGCGCAAAGAAACGAAGCGCAGGCAGACGACTAATTGCACTCAGCAAAAACACCACTACATTCGTGAACGAAGTAACAGTAATTGCTGTTCCTGCAGCGCTCAACGCCAACGCAATGCGCATGCGCACCGGCTTCTCAGAGCTCCCCGGTCGCAAGTTGATATCATCATATGCACGGGTGACATGGAAGCAATCGTCAATACCAATACCAATGAGCAGAAGTGGTAGAATCTGATGCACCGGCCCGTAGAACATTCCAAATGCTGACGAAAGACCGAAGCAGACGCCCAACGCAAGACCAGTCGTGATAAGCGCCCCTACTGCGAGCCACATGTGTGAACGCACAACGTGGAAATCCCCCAAAAAGAAAATGACGTATATGGCAAGCAACACAAAACCGGCTGACAGCAGCGGAAGATCGCCATTAAGTGCTTGAGACAGAGATTCTTCCTGGGAATATTGACTTTCGACGTACCAGTCCAGAGTTCTATCGTTCAACAAAGGTGTGTCATCTAGCAAGAGGTTTGTCCAAGCCTCTTCCAAGTCATCCGCTTCAGCGTCGACCCGATCTCCGTCCTTTTCAACCTGCCTATTCTCGATTAGCTGTGCAAATGTCATGATCTTGAAATCGAAGTCGGAGCCGGAGCCTGAAGCGCCATTAATGAGCTCCTCAGAGTTGAACGGGAGACCAACGCCATCTGTAGACGAAGGATTGGCGAAAGTATTCTTGATGTCTTCATCAGAAGACTGCTGAATTCCGCGACGCACGGTGGCGAAGAAGTCGGTGCTCCCGTCATCGTTCTTCACCACTTGTTTAGGGTCATAGAATAAGGCGAGCGCGGAAGAAAATCTGCAAACATCGTTTCCTTCGGTGTCTGTTGTGGTGACGCAACGTTCCGGCCATGTAATAATTGTATTATCGGCACCGTCTGCAGTACTGGGCGGGGCAGTTACTTTCCAACCAGTTTCAGCAACTGCCAGTGCTTCCAACAAGGAGGGTTTGTTCGCCAAACCGCGTCCATCACGAGCAACGAACGCAATAGTTGCTCTGCGAAATGGTTGCCCGTATCGAGACTCTACGTACTGCTGATTGGCCAATGCAACAGTTCCTTGTGGAACCCACAGTTTGTCACCACGGGATTCTGTTGTGAATCGAAGCATTCCAATGAGAGACACAAGTAGCAAAGCAATGGATAGTAGAATGGTCCACAGAGGGCGTGCAGCAACGAGATAGCCAAGGCGGAAGAAGCATGTTCTCATGAAGCGATCAATTGCATAACTGATACGAAACAACGGGCCGCGCTTCTTGGAGGGCTGCACGTCGTCCGCCATGTGCAGTGGAACATTCGGCACGGTTTCGCTCATGTCGGGCAGAGATGCAGTCGAACAAGCGACACACTCAACGCACGCAGCACAATGAAGGAGACCAAGTGCGCAGCGGAACAGCTAAATAGGCTGGGAAAAGGAAGCAGCTACGGAGAGAGATTTTATGTGGATGTCATATACGCGAGGATTAAGGGAGCTTTGGGCAGAGCATTGGTGTGCGTAAGGCCAAAACGCAATGCGATGGAGGCGGACAAGACGTGCCTGGTGCAAACCGTTGCGCAAGGCAGTGCGCCGAGACTGGGCGCGGACGATGGGCGACGCGTGGCGACAGCACTGGTGCTGCCACTGCTGCAAACATGGACGGCTCACAGACTGCAACAGCGCTTGATTGGCTGTCGGTCCACCAACCGTCGCATCGGCTCCTGCCAATGAGCAAGCACATCATGGAAGCGCGTGCCATCACCCACAGCAGTGTCGCCACCCCTGCCTCCTCTCTAGCTAGCTAGTTACAGTGGTCCGGTGGTGCAAAATTCAGTGACTGAATCAGCTCCTCCTCGTCTTCTTCTTCTTCCGCGTCGGCGTGTACGCCCCCAACGTGCATCTCCCTCGTCTCCATATCATTTTTCCCACTGCTTCCCAACTGTGCGCCCCTCTCTCGTTCATCGTGTACATCCGTTTCTTTGCTGCTCAAACTTGACTTTTCGTTTCCCCACTGCTCCTCCTTTTGTCCGTCTTGCGTGTGTCCATCCGCATCATTTTCGAGCTTGTCACTCTCGTCCACCGCGGGTGCACCTTCCGTAACAGCAGCAGCACTATCTGCTCCTGTGCACGTGTCCACTTCATTCTCGTCTACTGCCATGTTCACGTCCGCTTTCTCTTGATTGCTGTCACAATCATCCTTTTCACCTTCACCGCCATGTACATCACCCATCGTTTCGGGGTCATGTCCTCCAGTTGTTCCCTCTTCAGTGTTTGACTCCACCTGTTGGTTACACAAACGTTCCAAGTAGAACGCTGGGCCACGTGCATGAATAATGCTCTCGTACCCACTTCGACTCCTTGCGGCTTCTCGTCGCACGCTTCTTTCCTTATATCCATGCAAAACACTTACACACATTCTCGAACCCATCAGCAGTAAATCACTAGCCTCCCCATACATTCGGTTACATCCACCACTCAGACCAGCTGCATTTGCTGCATGTATCACACATTCAAGCAAAACCCCATTCTTCATTAGTTTTATAATTCCCTCTTCTATCTTTTGTACGTGTTGTGATACCCGCTCTGACATGTATGCCCTGTGCTCAAAGACGCTTATCACGCTATCGAGAGCATCTTGCAAAGTCTGTTTCGACAGCGTCGCATTTTGTGCACAGTGTTCATCAAGTGCGTTCAGCGGTTTAGGATTTGATTTCAACTCCTTGCACTTTACAGTTCTTTCTTGTCTGTTTTCCTGATTTTGAAAGCGCTTTCGCTTCCTGGAGCGATTGTTCCCTTCATTGTTTGTTCCTTTGTTCTCATTCGCCAACAATGCATCTCGTCCGCTGCAAGCTATGCACAATTTCACATCGACAGAGAACAACTCTTCCAGCATTCCCGAAACATACTGCACAATTCCACTTCCCATTACTTCAATCAAGCCCCCCATAATTCTGTACATTAACCTCCTTTCATTTAGATTGGAACTGACCCCCGTCTCCTTTCGACTGCGGAGAACTACATGCGACAGCTTGGTCTCAAGACACTGTCCGATCTGATGCGTGAACACAATTGTCGCGTCTTTCCCACTGGCTGCAGTAACGCTTATCAGAGTCTCCGCACATTCAATCGTTACAGAATTGATCAAAATGAGCACACTGTCTGTGTCTAGCAAATGCTTTCCGCCTCCAGTAGCATACGCATCTACATAACGTTCGCCGATACCACGAAGCAATACGCGATATAGAGTCGGCAGTGGCATCGGCATTAAGACATCGTGTCGCATTCCAACCACATGCCGGATATAAGCACAAATCGTGGTTACGCGCACTTCCAACTCAGATAGAGACAAATTTCGCAAAGTGTCATCAAACAATTGGGGACGCTTCTCTCCATCTGAAGGACCAAACATATCGATAAAGTTCATAATGTCATCCAACTGTTTACAAGATTCCACAAGCCGTTGTTCGAATACCTGTGCCTTCGCTTTTTCACCATGACATGCAAGTAAGTGAGCGAATAGAAGCACGGCTGAGTTTCGCACACTAGGGTTCCGATGGAACAGCCAACGTTCTCGTAATCCACTCTCCAACTGCGAGATAATTGTTCGTACTTCACGAGGTGCTGTACCCAAGACAGCAAATACTAAACATAGAGCGGCTTTGCATACATAGTCTGTATTCTGCATGGGGCTTAATGCGCGGAGCGCGTGAAACAGAGAAGACTGGCATATCTTTGATATGACAGTCTTCATTTCTGGCTGTATAACGGAAAAAGAAGAAGCGGAAGCCACCGCTGATGCCATAACCGTTAGCAGCTTTGCTTGAGATCGGGCGCTTTGAGACCATTTGGAGGACTTGAGAAGCGATGTTAGCTTTTGTGTAATATGCAACCAATGGGAACGTAACAGATAAGGCGGGATGGTTGTAAGGGCATGACATAAAACCTCGAGGGATAGGGCAATTGTGCGTTCATTGTCTGAAGTTAATGTAGCAGCAACGGTGGTGAAGAAGAGTTCGGTATCGTCGGCGGAAATCGTGGAGAAGGCGTTTTGAGAACGGCAGTGGTCTAAAAGCGGTTTGCAGTTCGCAGAGGTAGTTTTCAGTGCATAAGTCAGAGAACGAACAAGCTTTGCGCTCGTACTTGACGCCCCGGCCGTGTAGACAGACATGGCAGCCGCGTGAAACGAATCTGTCGAAACCGGCTGAGAAACAAAGCTCGCCACGTCGGGCGCCGTCGAGGCTATTAGATGGTTAAACCTGCTCTAATTTTATCTGCTAACGCATCGCAATCGTTGTTCTATTCAAAATAGCATGGCTGATATTTGTCAACGGGCAAGTGTCGATTCGGCACTTGCCGTCTAAAGGCTACTGGCCAGCTGATCAAATAGCTGGAGAGAACGTTTGTTGGACGATGAAGAGCTTTGTTTGGCAATTATCATACCCTCGGCGTCATTCATGTGTAGATGTTCTTTGATATGCCAACCCACCTTCGATTGGTTCAGTATTTGCGACTCGTGTAGCCAGCGTTATACCTGGTGGTGTCTAAACCGAGTCCTGAGTCTCCCCAAAGTTCTATTCTCTTGGCTGGCTGCTGTCCAGGAGACTCTTGCACTCACCAGCCCGACATTTCATACTTGCATCTTGCTCAAGATATTTGACAGCTTTCCTTCTATAGCTGGCCGTAAGCACAGTGAGAACACACCGGGTTATGGGAAAAGAAAGTCCTCCAGAGCCAAGCCTTCAGGAGCATGCTCCAGAAGAGGCCCCGCAACGCGACGGGAACGAGGAAGTCTTCCACAACCAAAGTCAATCCAAAATAGATGAAGAAGAACAAGTCGAAGGTGTGTATTTTTTACTATTCTCTTTCTCTTTCTGAAACGTGAAACTGACGGAAAACTCTTCTGGACTGGTTTGGGAACTAAACATTTAGATGACCCTTTCTTCGCGATAGAGTACGATGTGGAGGCTTGGGATGATACAGCGCTCATAGAAGCATATGAACGCGCCGTAAAATCGTATCGAGGAGACAAAGATACCAAAAACAACAAGGACGTCAAGGCGCAAAGTAAACAAGACTCTTGTAAGGCAGGAGCGACATCAGACATAATGGTTGGTGCACCAGAGCCCTCGCGGAAACGCAAAGCTTCTAATCCGACTCCTCAGGCCGCAGCTCCACATGTTAGAGTGTCCAAACGGTCAAAACGAAGCATTGATCATAGACAACTACCACATCAACAGATAAGAACCGGTGGGGAACACGCAGAATTTGAAGCAGATACCAACAGAAAAATGAAGATTCCCCCTCCACCGCCTCCTGTCTTATATGGCGAACCACTTTCTGAAGAGCTTGAGCAATTATTGAAATCATGGTACGAAGCTGGGTACAGGGCGGGGTTGTATGTTGGAAGGCAAAGTAGAGATCAATAGTGCTCTCTTATTTGTTGGGCAAGGCGCATGCTCAACGTGGTTAAGGATAGTCTTCGCTTTCAAATTCTTGTGCAGATCAAACTTTCGAAACTTGTATCACACCGTCTCACTTTGTTTTCATTTTCTGTCACATGATTTATTCGCTCATCGACGGAAGAACGGAGGCATGCCTGTCTTCAGGCAAAACTTGAGTGACGCACTTTCCGAAATAGTTCCAACCACCCTGTCACGCGACAATGGTAATAAACTGGTCAGTGTCAGTACATGATTTAAACATAAACTCTGAACAATAGGCAAAAAGACGTACCCTTTCTTGTTGACGAGACTCTGAATTCTTTTTCTCAATTCAACGATAGCCAACTCTTTCTGAGTGCCTTCAGTTTTCTCTTTCTCGTCGGTGCCCTGCTGGCGAGTTTGTCGCCATAATCGATGAAGACCTTCGAGAAGATTGCTCAGATAACTGTCAAATACGGATACATCCAAATCACAAAGCTCATTCATGACGTCAATGTCGCCATATCTTCCTCTTCCGACACACTCGTTGACAAGCTTCAGCAGTCGATGGCGCATTTTCGACGTTTGTTTTAATGCGAAAAGAGTCTCCCAACATATGAGCTCTGCTACTCCTTGTTCAGTCAGATCCAGATTGTCCAAATTTTCCGTTCGTTCATGAATTCGCAATAGCGCTTCTGCTTTTGCTTCGATAGCAATGTTCTTCTTTTCGCCTCCTAGTTTAGTGAGAATATCGTCAAGAGACTTCAAAAAGATCTTCCTGTCAACTGCATCAGCAAGTGCATCGCGTAAACAGGACAAGCGCTCATCGGCCTCGTCAAGTTTGGACATGGCTGATTCTATCAAATGAGACAATATATCTGCATTAAATCCTTCGAACCCCAACACAGAGTCAAGGAAGGCTCGCTCCGCGTTTAACAGCCTGTTCATCGGTAACCCTCTTTCCTTTAACTATTTCGACGTTAGAGACTCATTATGGAGATGAATTGAACGCAAATGACGTACCATTCGCTTAAGATATTGCGGATCAGAGAAGCCTCCAACGTTTTCTTGAACCCACACAGCCCATTGATGTGCATTACGATAATCATCTCCATTCCACCCCGCAATCTCGTAGCTCTGAAAGAAATCAAAATCAGTTTTCTGAATCGTTACTTAGACAGAAGAGAACAAACAAGGTTAACATACTCTCGCAACTTTCATTTGCTCAGCCAAATACTGAGCATTTTCCACGATTTCTTCTGCCTCTTGCACAAGTTGTGGGGACACAGACTGTCGCAAGCGGGATGAGATAGACGTCTTTTCCGTTTGAGTTTCATCACTTGAATAGTTGGCCACCAGGACCGCTCCATTTGATTTTCTTTCTTTCTTTTCCTCGTGCGATTCGTAAAGATGTTGAAGAAATTCTGAGTGGGTTGCGACACGATGTGTGCATGACGGTTGTGAACATCTAATGGGTGCTGAAGCTTGATGCGTGGTCAGATGTCGTGCAAGAGTTCTTTCAGTGCGAAATACCTTTGCGCAACCTTCGTAGGGACATGGCTTGTCGCTGCTGATGGGTGGCGTTCCACAACGTTTGCGCTTCATTTGAAGCCCTGAAGATTTTGAACTATAGTTACGGTAGCGACAATGACATCGCTCAATAGTTCGCTTTCCGTAGCGAGTGGGTGCGGCGTTTGCCTCAGCCCTCCATCAACGAGCGTCTTTCACCTTTCTACAAAGATACGTTTGTTCTCAGTGGGCGATCGCAAGGAGAGCAAAAAAGGGCTTCTGCTCAAAATGGCAGTGCCGAAATTATGCACCTGCAGGACAGGTATTGCTTTTTCGCACCTCTGAAGGATTTGGAACTCCTCTAGCATAGAACTTCTATCGTATATCTTATCGCGTGGTTTTTGTGAGCGATACCACGCTTGAAGGTAAGTGCGGGCACTCGAGCTTTCTATTGCCCTAGGTCAAGAACACAAGTGCATTCTGAAGACTTTTCACTCGGTTGTCTCTTATCTCTGTTCTTGTCCATTGCTCCTATTGGAACAGAAACTGTCCCGTCTTTAAACCTTCTCTGCAAAAGTTTATGTTCCACCCAGCCTAATTGTGTTCCCAACAAGTTGTCCCGCACCTTGTTAATGCTTTTCTATTTATCGCGACACTTCCCAGAATAGCAAAGGAACAAAATGCCTTCTCACACCTACGAGACAAGCCCCAGATCCTCTCTTGGTCATCATGTATCCGTGACATCTCGACGGGGTGGAACAAAGTAGATATTCGGTTGCAAGTCAGCTCATGCTCACCGTTTTGCAACTATCATACCATGTGGGTGCCGCGGAGGTTTAGCCCATCTGTATAATTCTTTCAGTGCTCTTTTTTGTTAGCATTTGTAGGGAACCGGTGGTCATTGGTCAGCTCTCAGTGACACTCGAACTATGAGAATGATCATGTAGAGGCTCTTCAACCGCATCGAGTACCTTCTCCAGAAGACGATGATGATATGCCAACTGTTCCGAAGCCATGTGAATTGAACCTCGAGCAAGCGATGGCTACCCAATGTCCGTCGACGCATCGCGCTTGTCACAGGTCCTTCCTGAAGAAATAGAAATTGAATATTATCTATGTCTTGACGAAGGTTCTGTGACAAGTACTTCCGGAAGTAGTTGATGCTGGAAAATCCGAAGTGACTCTTGCTCAATTTTACTTCACCCCTGTACGTTTACATGTAGTAGCAGGCCTTTCGGAAAGAAACTTAGTCGGAGTGACTGCCGAACAAACGAAAACCAGAGCCTATGACTGCTTTGCCCATCGACAAACATCTCTTGTCGCGAAAAACTTGCACCACCGGCAAATCGACGTCAATTCTCCTTTCACAGGTTGGTTAGACAATGGCCCCAAAAGATCCTGGCCTTCCTGGGGAAAGAAAGCTATCTTCAGTGTAGTTTTATTTCAAGTTAATACCAGACCAATTAAGTCCCTACACAAGAATAAGGAACTCTGTGGCAAAAGGACACTGGTGGAAGACAACAAGTACATCCCTGCAGGTTAATCTCCGAAGGTTGTAGTACGCGGCTGGGCTAGCCGAGGACAAACGTTTCACTAACTCCCATCGATGTCCGAATTCTAGCTTTCGTGAACTGCCGAAAATGAAACTATATACTGCTCAAGGCTAGGATGCTATATCGTACGTTAACAACGACATTGGCGCTGATTCTCGGATGATATTTGCAGTAGATTTCACTCCTAGTCTTTTTGGACGCCAGGACACATAACTTCTAGAACGGTAACTCAAACAATAAAACCGTGGTAGAAGATGTCCATTGTGAACAACCGCCGATAATAAGCTTGAGAACATTGCGTTCCCACGCTAATGATGTTGCTCGATTGCCACAACCAGCCTGGAAAACAATGCTCCACTTACTAGGTCACAGGCCCGGTGATTGTGCTAGCTAGGCTTCACGATGATCCGTGGCGTTCATGGAGCCGAGACCTCTCTGAAGATGAGCGACGAGAGAAATGTTCAGAATTAGTGAAAAAGAACGATTGTGGATTCACAGAAGTGCTCTAATGGTCCAGAAACATATATTTCACGGATTGTGTAAACGGTAAATCATTTTCTGCAGTCTACCCACTTCTCAAATCGCGGAAAACGCGCACCAGTCCAAGCGTATTGTTTCGATACCTGTCTACTCCATGTTGACTTTTGCGTGCGCCTCGGGCGCAATCCGTCTACAAAAAGCATTTGGAACAGCAACTCGCTGCACACGTCGCATCCACCCAATCTGTTCAAATGGTGCCCCATCGCGCAAAACAGCGGCCGCTCTTATCATTGGTGATGAGATCCTCTCTGGGAAAACACTCGACACAAACATGCAAACGCTAGCAAAACATCTGGTAGAGAAAGGGGTGGTACTGCGAAAATCAGAGACCATAAGAGATGAGGTGGAAACGATCAGCGATGCCGTGAGACGATTGTCAAGTGCCCATGATATGGTTTTTACAAGCGGTGGAATTGGCCCTACTTTAGATGATGTGACCTATCAAGGGGTTGCGGGTGCGTTTGGCTTGAAGCTGGTTCGTCATGAAGACACAATTTTGAGAATGAAGCAGATTCAGCCAGAAATCGTTCTCAATGAAGCAAGGTTAAGAATGGTAATGCTACCTGAGAGCTGTGACATAATATGGACAGAGGGATTGTGGGTGCCGCTTGCAATCGTACAAAACGTATACATTTTGCCAGGAATCCCGTCTCTGTTCAGCCGAATCTTAGAACAAATGCCACAAGAGGTGTTTGGAAACGTGGCTGCAAGACGACGTAAAATTCTGTGGTGTGACATGGCAGAAGGTGATCTAGCGGCTATTCTAGACGAAACTGTGAAGCAATATGATGTTAGCATAGGATCTTATCCTGCTACGACAGAACGTAGTAGAAAGTTGTATCGCACTATGATCAGCGTCGAAGGTGACATAGATGACGATGTGGATGAAGCGGGGGAGTTTTTGAAGCGCCAATTGAATGCAAGATATGGAACTGTTTAACGTGGAATCGGTTTCATTTCATAGTCTGATGAAGGCTGTGGTGGTAGCTTTAACGCTTCTTCTGGAATCACTACTCGACGCTCTGTAGTCATCAACTCCTGCTGTCTTTCCTTTTCATCGCGCACCTGCGTTGAGTTGATGCGACGGTTAGACGAGACTGCATAATTAAACAAGTGTTGCGCTGCATGTTTTTTCACGTACATCGTATCGCCCCTGAGTGACAAAGGTAAGCGCCCAATGTCCCGCCACCATGAACGTGAGAAAAGGTAAACCGAATGTGAAAAACTGAGCGCGCGAGCCGACCATAGCCATGCTTATCTTGACACAAGTAGTCAGACACGGTGCGATATAAGGCGTTAGCGTAGCGATGAAGTAGTGATTTTGGGAAGCCTCTAGAGTGGCAGCCAATTGCTCGTTTGTCGATGGGCCACAGAAGCGCACTTTTATTTACAAGCTGCCAAATTGACACGCTGTCAGCCACTTGTAGATTAGTATGGTGCCGTCGATTGTAATTATGAAGGTGTCGCGTGCGTTGTGGTCCGGAACGCAGCGCTGAATGTGTTTTTGAAGCTGGTTCGCTCATACCAAGCCGCGCAAGGCTCGCTCAGTTTGTTCAAAGCAAGCTCTACGACGAAGGAGAGCATTATGGCGCAGTCATGGGAAGTGGTTCGGAAGGAGGCGCGTCGACTGGAAACCGATATCGAAAGCAAGCTGGTAGAATATAGCAAATTAGCATCCTCTCTACACAGCTCCCGCAGCACCGCGCTTGACGCGCGCACCTCAACAGACGGTAAGTGCAAGCTGTCACAAGCAGAAGCGGCATGAAAATGCGAAGAAAGGCTGACATGTTTTGTATGACCGTGGAGATGAAGGTATGCAACGTCGAAACACTTCGACAAAAGACTGTGCACAAATGACGAATGAAATGGAACAAGTTTTGAAGCAATTGTCACAAACAATACAAACGATGAGAGACATGGTGCAACAACAATCGAAAACAAAGATTTCAAGTACTAGCTCTCATACTCTACAACGTCACACAGAGATTCTTCGAGATTATACACAAGAGTTCAAAAAGACGACAAGTATGATAGGGGCGCATCGAGAACATGCGGAATTGTTACAAGGAGTAACAAATACAGCAACACAAAGCACAAGTCAAAGCGATATGGGGGCGTTGTATACTGAGACGAATTCGATTTCAAATGCGTCCAGGGGAGCAGATATGGCTCTTTCCAGTGGAATGAGTCTGAAAGAAGATCTGGATCGACAGCGAGCCATGTTCGCGAGTATGGTGGAAAGAATGGAAAGTATGTCTGAAGGGTTGCCGTCGATCCATCGACTGATCGGTCAGATTCGACGCAAGAGAAAGAGAGACGTTTTGATTGTGGGCACAGTGATAGCGTTGATGTTGTTTTTTACTGCGTGCTGGAAACTTATGTCATAAATTTAGCGTAGCGGGTATTAAACGGTTCAAAAAGGGGGCGACGGGAGAGATGTTGTGTCTCACTGGGTGGAGCCGGTTAGAAAGCGGCGATTGGATGGGGAATTGGTGGGAGGATTGCAGACGACGTACAAAAGTGGGTGTCGTTCTTGTCCCAGCGGCGTGAGACGGGGTGAAAGAATGAGCGCCAGAGCGAGGGAGAAAAAGAACGTGGCGGTCGCAACGGCGATGCGCACGTTGGCCGAGTTGAACGCAATGGTCGTCAACACACCGCTGTGCATTGTTTTTGACGAAGACAAAGTCGTGTCGATGATGCGCCATGCAAAGCGTCAAGGCCTCACACCCGTAAGGTTACCGACGGTATCTACCGTTGGTACCGAAACGGCGAAAGCGTTCCGGAAGTGGAGCGGAGCACAGAGCGGAGTGCGTGCGGTGCTGCGTGGAGTGCGTGGAGTGCGTGGAGTGCGTGGAGTGCGTGGAGTGCGTGGCTACGTGGAGAAATATGTTACAGCAGGAGATTGGGTGGTTGAAGAAGGTTGCAAGTTTTGATAGCGCAGCAGAGTGTTGCGATATTCAATCAAAGCGCTAAAGCAGAAGAAGCAAGCTTAGGCTTACTCTAGTGCAATTTGGAGTTTGACAGCGTCAAATGCGTTTGGTTGTATGAAGAAAGTGTGTTGTGGTGTACGGGCCCAAATTTGTTGCATGTCAGCATGTGCTCGAACGATAGCAACGGTTCCAAAGCTGCAAACGCGAGTAGCGCCCACAACTCGAAAAAGAGCCGCGTGCGCGGGCGCGTGCGTGTGAGACAGTTGCTTGGCGTTGCGTTTAATGGAAGCGTTTTTATGTTGGCGTCAGGATGCAGCCGAGATGGCTGCTCTTCTTAATGGCGCCAGCGCCATCTCCGCTGCGCGTGTCTGTCGCCACCATCGAGACAGACAGGCGCACACTTCGCCCACTCGTCGTGCGTAGATACCAACGTGGAACTGGACGTTTCAAAATCAGAGTTGGCCCGTCGTATAAATAGAAAGTTTTACGCCATGTGCCCCCCCAAACGCCCACTAAACGACTTGTCTGTCATGAAAACGTGCCAAAATCACGCCCAACCGTTCCGCTTATACAGTGCGTCCATCATCTGTCACGCGCATTTGCACCGATGCAGCCGAGTGCACTCCAAAAACCGGTCGAGCGTTCCCATATGTCAACCGTACACATCCTGTCTTCCTTTTTGTTATTTGCCTGCAAAACCCTCATATATCAACCATGAGAGCGCCGTTTGTTTTGAACAACAAAACAGTGTCATTGTCCGCCACTCTCCTGTTTGGCTGTTAATTGGCACAATCTCCACTCTTAGTCCTTCTTCCTAGTCGTGGGACACGCCCTGCCACCAACGCTCATCAACGCATCCACCTTCATAATGGCCCCAACCTGTAGCGTTTTGAGTCATACACCTTGGCTGCAAAGTTTTCATATCAATTCAGTACACATTCCTCACAGCTCTTAATTTCTTCGTTTTTGTTGTCAACGCTTTCGCCCACTTTCCGTTTCACTTTCAAACATCAAACATCTCAATACAATCCTTTTCGTAGAAGCGTACGTTGTCATCGAACAAAACGCCTCACAGAATCGACGTTTCTCTTGTTCAACACATCCTGCGCTCTTGAATTTTGCCTTTCTGGACTCAACGCTCGCTCTACATTGTATATACGCTGGCTATTTCATTTGTTAAAAAAACATTTTCGACAGCTTGTCAGTGGTAGCAGTCTCTAGACACTTTTCAGAAATGCGCATGTTTTTTACAAGCTCCGAGGGAGCTACTGCAGTGACTATCTCTTTTTTAATCTTGTGCTGTCAAAAAGAACAAATATAGTTTACGAGTGCATTTCAGCCACCAAGCGCGCTGCCACACTTTCTTTTTCCAGTTGGGGTTTGGACTACCTCAATCAAAACACCCTCTCGACAGGTGCACAGTGATATCCACAGATATGTTTTTTTTCCACGTTGATAACGTTTTCGACATTTTTCCCTTCAACGGTTATCATTTCGCATCATCGCGGGGTACAAGCTTAGGAAGCACTCCGAACGCACTAAGCCATTAGCTTGCTAATGAAAGCAAGTTGCTTGAGCATAGTTCATCTTTTGAAAGTGGAATGCTTACATACCTGTTTACCCTCGCTTGATATCACGTAGTGTACTCGACACACCAAGCATTTTCTGTATTTTTACAGTAAGGTATTTCGAACGCTTCGTGCTCTCTCGATACCTTTGAACCAAATATCGCAGCGTCGTGGGTTTTCACTTTTCTTTCGTGCTGGTCATTTAGAAACCGTTTTTGACCACCTGTGGCTACGACGATGATTCTGAGTCTTCACAGTTGTTAGCTGCCGCCACCAGAGCCATAACTTTTGATGTTTTCACAGCATGCAACTTTTCCAAGTGTTGCACAATCCACGCTCTATCGTTCCCACCTCGGTCACACAAACTGCAAAGATAGACAAAGCACTTGTGAACCGATCGCGAGTGGTTCTCCAGGTGCTCCTTCCGAGTGAATTTCGAAGAGCATCGGGCACACTTGTGCATCTTTGCTTTGAAGTGCACAGAATTCAGATGCCTCATCAAGTGATGCTTTTGCCCAAAAGAACTTCTACATTTGTCACACTTGAACGGACGGAGACGCTCGTGAACAGTCAAAACATGCTTCTCAAGATCAAACTTGCGACTGAACTGATGTAAACATACTGAGCATTTGTGCGGCCGAGGATGGTACTCATCAACATGTTCTTTCCGATCTTCTCTGGTTGCGAAACCGTCCCCACAGTAGCGGCAGGGAAAAGGATGGGCGAGCGTCGCGCGTAACCGGTACACAGGGTTTCCGTTGGACTTCATAAACCTTTTGGAGGATGGCGAGAGGGCTAATGGCAACGTAGAGTCTCTTTCGGAGGAGACTATGCTCGTATTACCGAGTGCCGACCGTTCGTCATACTTTGAAAGAGCACCCACTCTCATGCCGAGATGTTGGTGACTCTCGTTCTGGTGTTCAGTGATAGATGATTGTGTGATTGGCGACGGAGTTGATCTGGAAGGAATATCGGCATTCCGTTTGTCTTTAGTCCAGGTTATTTTGTCGACCGGCTCACGTCTGCAATTCGTAGACTGAGAATAATCAGCAAGGGCGTGATCAGTCTTCCTCTCAAAGGCAGTAGATTGTTCCGATCTGACCTGATATGCTTGCAAGGAATCGACGTCGTCCGGCAGAGCTTCAAACGGAACAGATGTCTGCAGCGGAGGTAGTGTGGTGGATGCTGACAGAAGATGTTGGCATGAGCTCAGTACCTGCCCCATGGAAGGAAGCGGGCGATCAATCGTGGTTGTGACAGCTCGAGGGCGACGGCGCGTATTGTAACGAAACATCACGATATCTTTATCTGGATGGAGAGAGGTGCACTGTTCGGTTACTTGTAGCTCCAGAAAGACTTGTAGCATGTACAGTTGGTGCGGGTGAGATTGGCATGCGACTTAAGTATGATGCTGACTTCATGACTGATGGGACAGAAAACATTCAAAAGGTTTATCGACAAGCCAAGTGGTAATTCCAATACTTGCAGAGTGATCTCAAGAGTTCGGGTTTTTCTCCCAAAGTTTGGCCTGATGTTTCGTATTTTATGTATGAAGTTCATAGATGTACAATAAAAAGCGTTTTGCATCGGGCCATCGCAATGTGTTCTGGGTATTTGTACCTCTTTGGCGGCACGTGTGCAAGAAACGTCTGTGCTTCAATTCCACGAGGAACTGACCTCCTATGTATATTACATGCACAAAAACATCATGCTGATGATGCGTGAGTAACTTTTCGGTTACTTGTTCGATGAACGACATCCATTCGTTTCAAAGGTTTTGGAGCTTGGAACTCGGAATCTGTGGACGCGTGAAGATCGGCGTTTTTAAGAAAGTGATATATAGACGGATGTTTGCCTCTCTCATTACTCTGTTTACAGGTGATCTCGCTGTATCAAAAATCGAGGGCTACACAACACTGAGCAGATCAGAATTGTGAAAGCTTCTACAAACCGTCGCGGATTTCGTGTGTGCCGCATGATGATAATTTATCGTTTCCGAGGCGGATCTTTGTTTTAAACCTGAGCCGTAACCTACCCATTCAAGACCAAACTCTGAAGTGCCGTATCCTCCTACGAAGATACTTCAACCCTTGAAGTGGTACTTAGGTTACGGCTCCCTTGACGTGGACGACGCCTTGCACTTGTCACGCAATTGATTCTGCCTGACTCTCTCTATTCAGCGAGCGGAGTTTTGGTAGCTCCTTTGAGGCCAACTGCCTGTGTGGTGTGACTCATACGCACAATGACGACATTCCTGCTTCAATGCGTCAATGAGATCCGTCATGTCTTGCAGCAAGTCGTTGCTTTTCCGTTGTATGATACTTTTTTACTAGTAGTAGGAAGGGTACTCTTTAAAGTTTAGAGTCCGGGGTTGACAAACAAGGACAATTGAGGAATGGAGAATGTAATTCTACGAGTTGCAACGCAAAGCCCACGACTGGCAATTCGACGAACGGGAATGCTTTGTTATTGGTACCCTTCGTAATTTCGGCATGTGGGCGACGAGGATTTAGGCAGTATCAAATCGTCAAAGATGAATGGGCGCTGCCTACACATGAAAAAAAGGATCACCACTCATCGTTCCAGTTGTGAACACTATTCACTGGACGCAAGAACAATATTTGCGTCTGTTGGCAGCTTAACCATCAATTTTCAACCGAAGCATTCGCCCAAAGTTCGTATCTTCTGGCCATTGCAAGTTTGCAAAGCAAGGCACAGTCGTATTGTGCTGCATCCAAACTTTCTATTAATCGTCTGTTTCTTTCCTAGTCACTCGGCTTCCCTGGAGACTGCGAGAGACCTCTTTTTGCAATCCTTTCACTTCCCTCTGGGCTCAATCGGACCCCTCATTAAACAAAACTGTACTTTTGCAAAAAAGATTCGCGAATCTAACAAAAGCTGTTTTTGATATGCTGGTTGCTCTGTCTGCGACCGCCTTGCCTAAAAGCCTTTGACCCAATTTGAGTCTGTAACCAGGAAGTGGCGCAACAATTGAAAGGAAGTAGGATTAAGCCATCTGTACTTTGAGTGGTTTCGAAATCTCGTGTATTTGAAAGTGTGAATATCAGCTAGTTTCTCACTTGAGACAATGACCGCTTTAGAGATTCATGTTGGTCTGAAATCGGTATGAAGGACGTGTTTTCGGGTTGAAATACCTGGGTCGTAATACGACCCAGGTACTTCAACCCGACCAACACTACTAGGTCTCAAATCATTTACTCGCAGTATGAATGAAAAACACACACTTGCATAGTCGAGCGATCGAATTTTGTTTCAAAAGCCAACGGATTTATAAAGGGCACAACATGCTTTAGAGAAGAATATTTCTTACGTTACCAACGGCATTTGACTGCGAAAATTGATAAATCAATCAAGTGAACCTGAACTTTCAGCATTTCAAAGTTGTTCTAAGGCTATCACTCTGCCCCTGCTTCAACCAGATCTATGCATTTGGCTCTTTCCGTTCAGTCCAACCCCGAATCGGGGCATGTAGGCGGGATGCAAAAGTTCTGTGCTCAGCCGCGGGCTATCGCTATTCGACATGATAGAAATGTTCTGCGCTTTTTTCATATTGCATTCGTGATCGATGAAGCTGTGGAGACATGTAGTAGTCCACACATCCTCAGCACGCTGACGGAAGGTCCAGGGTCATGGACTGCAAGCGGATCGCAGTTCGTTGCATCTTGTTTCTTTCACGTGAACAATGTGGAAGAAATCGTTTTAGCTGTCTAGTCTGGATGGTGCATGCACACTATTATGCGGAAGTGTTTAATCTTCGAACTTTCTTTCTGCTTTGCTGTGTGAGCCGTGATCGCACATACGTGCGTTTCTTTGCATGCGTTTCGTTCAACATTTCTGTTGCTTCTATGGACTGTTCTACCTCGTCGGGCACTACAAATAAACGTCTTTGGCTCTACGGCCGAAGGCAACTGAAGGAGCAGAAAAAACAACTCCGCTCCAGAGGTATGGCCGCTTTTCTGTGCACTGTTCGCGATTACGCCACCGCTCCTGAATATCGCAAGAAGACAATGCTTTTCAGCTTTGTTGAACACTGAAACACACGTGGCTAATGAAACGGCCAGAGATTTTCTAGTATTTAGAACAACGTTGCCGTATCTATAAGCACTTTACAATAATGATACTGTACCACATTAATTAGACTGTTGATAGCAACGCAGTGTCCGTTGTATTACAACCCGCGGGATCTCCTAAAAGCTCCCGACGCCCCTTGTAAACTGAAGGAAAAGCAGGTGTGAGATTGAATTCGATTGCCTTCCTCCTTACTGCTTCACCGCACCTCAGCTGAACTGCGCGGCCACTCCGCCGCTGCCCGGCACGTCGGGCGCAGGCATCGACGCGCATTGTCTGGCCCATTAGCTTGCCACCGACTGGTACAACAAGTTGCAAGCGATGGACAACCTTCAATCCTGGGAGTACATTCACTCGTGCTTCCGCCCTTTACCGTGGCAGTTTCTGCATGGCCACAGTCTGTATTGCAAGTCGGTGCATGACTTCAATCTTGGTACCCCCTACAAGACATCTGTAGTACGCACCGAGAACAACTGCAAAGGAAAGCTTCAGCTGGCGTAATACAAAATTCGTGACGGGGAACTCTGATCTCTGCCGTTAGCGAGGGTGGGGCTACCAGCTGGTATAGTTCTCAACTTTAGGGTAGAACCTTCATTTAGTGCAGATACCATGAGCTTTTTCAACTGTTCGAGACTGTTGCGTGATATGCAACTGACTTCTGGTGGGGCCATATTCGTCAGGGTAGCCAGGTTTTGCGCGTCTGTAATGCCTTAGGCCACTGCGCTGGCAATTTAGAGATCTCGGAGCCGGAAGACCTCTGTGAGTAGTTGTTCCTTCGAGGTAAATGGCCTAGGCCTGGTTCTGATGTGCGATTGGGCACTTTGCGATATCGCGAGGAGCTTGGCGTTCGATAGATTGGACAGAAAAAAATCTGCGCTCTTTGCACCAAGAATTCCAAACGTGGGCAGCGATGAATTCGAAGGATTCGGCAGAGCTTCCTGGATAGGCACAGCACCAGGGGGGGTGGCGCTTGAATGGACTGTATCGCTTCAACGAAGAGAGGCTGCGATAGATCTGGCGACGCGCAGAAGATTTGTATGCTGGGATGCAGAAGCAGCGCCAGAAAGAGGCGGAGGTGTTGGACTCGTCATTTGTTGAAAGACGACGGTAAAAGTGTGCAGACAGGAACAGAAGGGGCTTTGTTAGAGAGACGGTTCCGTTGAAGACCACTACGTAGAAGAAGAGTAAAAGTGTGATCCTGGCGGTCACAGTGTTTAGCATTTGAAAGCCAACCTGGCTGTCGCAAACCAGTGCTTGAAACGTACATCAAAGAGCTTTGGTGTGGAAGCGCCGTGAAAAGAAAGTGAACATCTCTGGCGTAGTTTAAGGAATTGTTTGGCGTTAGAACGGAGTCTATGCTGCTGCTGGACTGGAATGGGTATGTTTAGAATCCATGATTTGTCGTGATCGAGATGGTGGCTAAGTGAAGTTGGCGACTTGCAGCTTCCATTAATGGAGATCAAAAATACTGTAAGGCACTTAAATAGTTCTCCGTTGCGTTTCAAATGCAAGCAAAGTGAGTGATAAGCTTGGCATTTGATATCAAGCGCTAGAGCCGCGTGTTTGATAATGCACCCACAACCTTGATATCGCAGATGTTGGGCAAAATTCTCTTTCTCTGTGTTGGAATGACGGTTGAGCATGCGAAATTTTACAATATCTGGATCAGGAGTGGATATGATTTGAAAGCGTGCTGTTGTTCCGGGAGTTTTTGCGTCAAAAGTGTTGATATTCGGTCCGTCGAAGGACAGGCAGACGTCTCCAGGGAAGAAATTCTGGTTCTCAATACGGTTTCAAGATTTACAAACCCTCAAATATGCAGCAAAAGAAATCAGAAACAGAGCAGCGGATGAGAGCTTTCCGTCATTCAGTTTTAACCCATGGAAAGGCAAGACGAATCTCTTTGGGCAGCGAAGCCGACGAATACGCGGGCTTTCTGAGCCTGCAGCGAGAAATGCATCTTCGAGGTAGTCCAAAACATGTTTTTTTAAATTTTTAGTAAGGACACCATCAATAGCATCATGCAAAGCATATTAGACATTTGCTGCTGTTTCCTCGTACGCTGATTCTGCAGAAACATATCTTGATTACAGACAGAAAGACAATGGTCGAACATGGAGAACAATGTTCTATGGAAAACATCTGACTCTATGAAAGCATTTAGAGCTGCTGAGTATGTTGAGAGTTTTTGGGCTTAAAAAATGTCTGGAGGAATTGGAAAGGAAAGGTTGTGCACTAGGACTAAGAACGGTGCACGACTGAAGGACGACAGAACTTCATGGTGTGAGAATTGTGGTCTGTGGGAAGGCATTTGGTCACAGTCTCAAAAAACCATACATGTAAAATGAATGATCCATTGAAAAGGTGTTAAGCATAGATTGGGCAGACTGTGAAAGTTCTCTCGGAAAGGATGTCGCCATGGGGTAGTTGATCCTGTTTTGTTTTTGATCGAGGGGCGAAAACCTAGACTGCGATCATAGCCCGCGCGACATTGTAACGAATCTCGACTTGTCCCTTTTTAGAGTTTTACAATGGATTGCCCTTTTGATGGGGAGGGTCTTGCGCCCAATCGCTTCTAAATATCGCGAATAAAACTCCACTTTTGCGGTTGCTCGAAAACTATTGTTTGTACTAACCACTGTAATAAAATTTTTGCTTCCTGTTGCGACGCGCTTGGACAACAAGATGCATGAAAAAAGACACGAGTAGCATATCGAATGTACTCCACTCTTCATTTCCCATCAGCATCATCAACATGTTGATTGCAAAAATCAACTGAAATGCAGGGCAGGTACGAAGGGTATTAAAGATTAAATTGTGTCTTGTAAGCTTTACAGGTTGCATAGCACCATGCGATTTCTCAAGCACCTGTTTACAGTGAAAACCCCCGATCTACGAAGGATCGATACGAAGGGCAGCGGTTGCCGTCGTCCTCTCTTCGCAACGGCAACGGCAACGTCAACGTGAAAGCACACAAAATATTTTGAGATATGAACTACTCTGGACCCGTAGGAATCGGAGCCAAACTGGGGCCTCGAGCAGCAGACGAAGATGCAGATGTAGCATCAAGCTCCGCAGAAGACCAATGCGTCGGCCAGCCATGCGTGATACAAGATGGAACACGGAGCAGCACACCGTGGCCACCGGCGAAGATAGAGCCAAAAAAGTTGGGGCACCTGAACAAGGTGTATGGAAGGTTGTTGGATACGGCGTGGAATGTTGTCATGACCCGTCACGCGATCTGACAATAGTTGGCTGGTGGATTTATTGGATGCTCGTCTCGGGCAGGTGGCGCTCTCTGCTGCTGTGCTGTCGCGTTTTGCTGGAGAAGGCGTCCAAGCTTTCGATGAGCCCAAGACGTGGTTGGTTTCTGTGAATAGTGAAGGAATGTTTTCAAAAACATGAGGCAGTGTGAGACGGAGGGAGTTGCGATGAAGGTTGAGCTCTGTGCGATTTGTTTAAAACAGGTGTTGGAGCGCAGAAAGGGAGCAAGAGAACAAAGGCCCAAAGGCCAACGTGTATGTGTAACGAATGCACTCGGCATTTATTCAACTATCTATACGCAGACAAGTAATGGAGAGTGAAGGAAGTGGTGGAATGAACGAAAAAAAAAAGGGTCAAAAAGTGTGAACTGTCTTGAAATGGTTCAAGAGGTGTTCCTTTCTTGTAAAGTTGGAGGAACAATGGTGGCAGCGGAAGGACTTGTGCTTGAAGTGTACGGCGTTAACGTGTCTGGCGAGATGGTGCTTCTGGCCAAAGGCACTCGGACACTTGTTGCATGTGTACGGGCGTATCTTCTGGTGAACTGTGAGTATGTGTTTTTCCAGGTCAAAGCGGCGGGTGAACCTGCTTTGACAAGTTGAGCAGCGGTACGGCTTCTCGTGGGAGCGGGATATGTGCGCTTTCCGTTGCGAGCGACTGACGAACTTTGATGGACAAAACGGGCAATGATACAGCGAGACACCCGTGGCGATGGGGGCGTGCAGCTGCGGCGAGCCACGGTGCGAAGCAGATGCGCTGTTGGCGGCTGATGGTTTGGTGCGGGGCCATGTCTCCACGGGTTGGGTGCGTCGGGGCGTGGAAGAAAGTGAAAGCGACGGGGCGGCAGGGGACGCGCACGAGCACCCATGGCGAATGGCCGGCGTACCGTGTGGCAGGGCAGTGAGCGGCGGCAATCGCAGCGGGGCCAGTGGCGACGACGAGCGTTGCGACAGCGAAAGCAAGGTGTGCACGGAAGGCAGCGGGGCACACGGAACGCGACTCATGCTGACCTGATACATCGACGCGCTCCCGCACACGCCTCGCCGCCCGCCGCCCCGCGGCCGCTTTATAAGCGCGCGCGCCGCGAGCGCCGACGTCGCGCGCGCGGAGGGGGAGGGGCGAGGGGGGGGCGGGGGGCCGAGGTGCTGCGTGATGGCGCGCACAGCGAGCGCGGCGGAGAGCACGGCTGCGAGCGAGTGACGGAGGCAAAAAGGCGCGCGCGAGAGGTGAGGTTTGCACTTGTGTGACGGCGGCGACGCAGCGTGTGAATGAAAAGTTTTGGTTTTGCTTCACTCCGTTGATTCGGGCACAACTGGGGCACGCGACGCACGGGCGCGGCCCACACCACACGCTTCGCAGCGAGCGCGCGCGCTCGCGGCGCAGCTGTTTGGCGCGCGCGACGCGACGTGTGTTTGTGACGGCGGCGGCGCAAATTCGCGACAACACGCCGAAGCTCTCAAACACGCAACGAAAGAAGAAAAAGCACGGGGGGGGTGTGTTTAGAAGAGTGCCGTTTGACGGTGCCACGCGCGCACCTTTTGGTGGGCAAAAGTGTCACGCACGTCGCGTCGCGGCTGCTGCTGCGATCGGAACATTCGATCTGCGAGGCGGTCCGCCACGCCACACGCGGCCGGACCAAAAGTTGCGTGCGCCGCGCGTGCGTTTTCCTTCTTTCGCTGTCTGCGACACGTATCACAACTGTATCACGCTGCAATACCACAAGCGCTCATTGTAACAACTCGGATATTCTTACCATATCCAAACGCCTCCGGCACACGCTGAATGCAGCAAAACACCCACCCACACTACACTTTTCCTCTCGGACGTGTTTGGCTGCTGGTACCCTTGGCAACATGTTTCTCGATGGCGAGCCGAGTACCTTTCATCAGAACGGTACAGTCTAAGCCCGTTGATTGACTCGAACAACGAACAGGACATGTGGTCGTTTGTTGTCCGGTGAACGGTTGCAATCGATTTGGATTACAACCTCGCCCGTCCGCCATGAGCATCGCCGACGCCGCCATCGTGCGCCCCGTCGCAATCCTCGCCTCCCATCCGGACAACTTCCACCTGCTCCGCTCCCCACACCTCTTCTTTTCGCACACCCTGCGCACCCTCTTGCTCGCCGACGCCGCCGACTGCGACTCCGGCCAGTCCACCGTCGATGTACTGGACAAGCTCGTGGACGAGCACCAGCACGAACACCAAGAGATGGACGAGCTCGACCGCCTCGACAACGAAGCAGGGCTGCACGGAAAGCCCCCGGCGAAGCCCGGTCTGCCGCACCTCCCCCTAGCACTCCGTCTGCACGCCCCGCGCATATCCGACGAATTCTTCAGCGTCCGCCGCGTCGAGCAGCTTGCATTCGAAAGAGACGCGTCATCTCCGTCACCTTCGAGCTCGGCGCAGAGGTCGCCATTATCTACACCGTAAAGGTTTTACTTGTGCTTGGGGACTGCGGTATCTTTGTGCCGTTTCAATGCGCCCCGCTCTGCCGAACGCCCTTCCAAGTTGTTTGTCCACGCTCGCTTTTGTGCAACCGAAACCGATATCCCCGTCTTGCACCGCCGTGTGCCCGCCGCATCAAATTGCTCGTTACCCCTCATGCGCTGTGAGTGGCCCTTTGGAACACCCTGTGTGCTCAGCAATGCAACTCACTGCGCCTTTTTCGATGCGCCCAACGCCACAGCAGAGCCACAGCAGAGCCACGGCTTACTAGCAATACGCGCCTGTGCCAATGCGTTTCCCATCGCCCCATGCCCAGCTTCCTTTTCTTCACACCCTCTCCGTCTTAAAACGTCCGCTACTTGGCACCATTCGTCAAGCGCTGTACTGTTTGCCCGCCAACCGCAGTTCTGTCCACTTGTCGACGTCACAACTTTGTCCTGTGCCGACACCAACGCTCTACACCCCCACGCGTGCCGTTCCTCTCCGAAATCCCGCATTCAAAAGCAGTGTAGGGAATCCACAATCCAACAAAGCCGCATATGCGAGGAGCTCTGTTTCACGCCTCCACTGTCGTTGCAACCGGTCAAACCGTTGTTGTACCGTAGCAATCATGTTGGAGATCTGTTCACGTTCGCGCCATGCTTGTGCAGTCCGGGCTGATTCTTTCCTCCGCTCCGAAAAAGGGATCAGCATCCGGTTTGCATCAGCAGTCGCACACTGCACCATGTGATATCTTGCTTGCAAGTACGTTGAAACCAAGCCGAAGACATCATCAGCTGTCAGAAAAGTCTACGGTACGAACGTATGACGCTTACCTTCCTGTCCTTCTAACCTTCATACTGTAGCCGTGCAAAACATTCGCAGCAAACTGAGTAGCTTACAACAAATCTCACTTTTCGCGTCGGCTGTCTTCCTCACCATATTAACAATAACACTTCACTCCCATCGCAGCCGTTTTGGTAGCCGAAACGACGCGAACCGGTGAAGGCTGCAGCATGAGCTGTATGACTCGAGATTTGGAGCGGAATCTGTCGCTGAAGTTGCAAAACAGCGCTTAGTTCTTTCGTCATCTTTTTCAACCACAGTTTGCCATCCAGGTTTCCAGAGCCAATCCAAACACTTCCACGACAACTTTGGCTTCTTGTCGTACATATGTATCGGGCGTTCTATTATTATCGAGACCGGGAAACACCAGTACTCAACTGCAATTGTTGCAGTGTTACGATGTCAACCGTATTTCGTCTTTCATGCTTCTCTATGATCCATAACATGAAGTGCTGACCATCACAGCAAAACAGAAACCAACTCAATCTGGGTCTGTGTCTCACACGTTTTACCAGAAACCAAACAACACCAGAATGGGCTTGCAGACAACGAATCTTGATGTTACTGTTAGACAAAACGTACTGGTATACTTTACTAGAACATGGTTCAACAATCCCATCTGATTCAACGATCATGTGTATCTACGCATCACACTACGGTTTCCTGAAACCATCCGGCATCACATGCATGTCGGCCCGAAGATTTGAGCGTGGCTCGGAGAAGAATGACAACACGAGCGCGACACAAAGAGTCTACAATGAACACACTACAACGTTTCACACTTTACTCAGAAACAACTTTTCTCATTGCGCAGTCATCTCTGTCACACACTGGCATTTCCTGTTGTACTTTTTACAGCTGCTCATTGTTCGCTTGATGTCGGATATGTAAATCACTTTCGTTACATAGATCCATCCTTTGCCCAACTGTTTCTGCATTGTGGACCAATTGCAATGAGATTCAAGTTATCCTCATCAGGAGTTGCGCTACAAACCCCAATCGAGGTACACCCAAATAGGTAGTTACTAGTTTAGGAAGATACCAAATTAGCTCACTCTCCGTCAGGCGCATCCCGTTTCGGATGCACCCAATCATATGAAAACCATCCACAATGCACCTTTGAATTGAAGCGAGGCATTGGAATCCAATCCTTTTCGAGACGCTCGCCCGCGAGCTGCGCACACCAATCCATTGGATTCTCGAACACATCGTAGTAGTCAATCGCCCCAGTTTCTTCCACATTCATCGGTTCCAAGAACGGCCAAGCACAGCCGTGCGTTTATACCTCATTCAAAAATGATTGTAAGTGCTTGTGAACGATGTGTTGCGAAGTCCTGTCTCGAATTGAGACCCCCGTAGGAGAGCCGTTGCGAATGGACACAGGTTATTATTCTTTCACCTCACATCTTCAATCCCAGAAATATGCTTGAATCTTCATCGCTTGCCTTCTGCGCACATCGATTACGCGGGGCACAACGCGACTGTTTGAAGTCTCCTACGTCTTTTCTACCAGTCCTATCTTCTGTCTTCTTTTTCTTTTTCTTTATTGTGGACGTTATGTTCTAATTCCTAACACAGCAGAGATCTATCCTACATATATTTATCCTTAATGTTTGCCTGGTCTTCAGCTGGTACCGAGAATGTAGCAGAGAACGGAATAGGACCTTAATTGCATACTTTGGATAACAAAAGCCTCTTCAGGCGTCGCGAAACTGTTCAGAGGTGACTATAGAGAGGCGGGAGCCAAGAGTATCAGTAGTTCAGCTAGTAGGAAGGTGCGAGAAAACACGTCCAGTTTGCAACCAGCAACCCCGACCCATATCCCTAGTACGCTAAGGTCCAAAAAAATGGACTTTATGAGAAATGCAGATGAGATTGTTTTGTTCTTATGTGCGATTATTTGGCCTTTAAAGCCGTAAAACGCCCAAATTTGACGGCCTCTAGCTCTCTAACCGTTTAATTTGATCCAATTCTGAGTTCACGACTGGGTTCAGCGGTCTTTTCCCGACCTTCCAGGTTTCCAACCTTTGCAATCGGAGCCCAATTGCCGTGGCTGTGGCCAAGTTACTCCAAGTCTTCCACCATGTCATCCATGCCTTTCGACGATCTTCCGTTGTCGATTGAAAAAGTGGATAACACCAACCAAAGCACTCCAGGTGCCCCAATAGATGGTCCCAGACAAGCTGCCCCGTTTGTGCCGAATTCCACCGCAGGAGTTGGGCAAATACCACGTCAAGCGCCTTCAGAGGCAACCGTTCTGCTTTATGAGGACGCACGTGTGGATTGTAGGCCAACTATACACGGTAGAGAGCGAGGAAGAGAACGAGGAGCTATAATTGGGCGGGTAAGGGGACTAGGGAGGGCAAGAGCGCGTGGCAGAGGGTTTTCAAAACGGAGATCAAACAAATTGTTGGAGGATGCGAGCGCTGGTTGGGTTATGAGCAAGACACAACGCAACGGCTTGATGATGAAGAAGGAGTTCTTTGACACTGTCTTACAACACCGCGCTCGCTATTTCTGTAAGGCCTCAATGAGGAATCTGAAGTTGGAGCTAGAGGTAAAAGGCTTATCTAACGACCCCGATACAGGTGGTAACCGGGAGTTGTCGAACGGAAGAAAGGGACTCTGAACAAGTCATGGGAAGTAAAAGCGATGCCGAGCAGGGCGTATGGCGCACTGAGATCACCTCATTTGATCGGCGCAAGGCGTTCGTTATAGATGACGACCCAGAATTGGGTCCAGAGGTTTTCTTTGCATCGAAGTCTATCTCAGGTGTTGGAACCAGAACTGGAAGCAACCGTGTCACTGCTATTGCTGTGCGTGAGCACGGCACAGAGAATTATACAAAGATCCTCCGTTTCATGTATACTGTGCCGTCTTTGCTGCAGAAAAGCCTCAACACATGGCTCGCAGTTCCTACGGAAAATGTTTCTTTGCAATCGACTCTGTTCAGTAGTAATGAGCAGCCGAATGAAGCGGCAGAGAAGATGAGATTAGTGGCAGAAGGAATGATTATTGCTGTTTGTGACGTTCTGACATTGGGTCAGCGATGTGCTGACTGGTTCGTTCTGCGTCAGTTTAGGGTGACTAGTACAAATACGGGGCACCTTTTGATGACTCTTGACGATGTTTGAGCTCAACCTGGACTGCAGTCGGGAGGGAATGAGAAGACTTTGGCGGAATGGTTTTCGCTGCTGCATGGCGGCTGGTTTAGCTCGATGGTTTCTACTGAAGCCATAAAGAGGGGTACATTGAATAAGTTTGCAGTTGTTAGTGCCCTTATAAGACTCTAAGCCGTGAAGGCTATCTTCGAGGTCAGCATGGTCTCCATGAAACACGAAGCCTACATAACATGTTCACCCGATGCAGTGTTGGTTTTGTAAATCGGGTTGTACGAGGACTGGGGGGACGCGAGGCTGCTGGAGGGGTTCGAAACTTGTCTTGGCTTCGCTGGAGATTAAGACGAGGGTTGCCTCTTTTACTCTTGGAGAAGCTATACAATTGTTATCGCCGGACATACTACGTTGCGATGTTGGCGATGATACATTCAAGAAGTACATCCCACACGAGCACATGGCTCAAATTGTTCACCAAGCTGTCGTTCTGACAGTTGAGTTCTGCGTCTACGTTGTTTCTGGGGAGACGGGAGTACTGTACACTGTCATCATACGGGTATCATCGACGACTCGTGAACTGTTTGAGCGATGTATCGTCTCTATGGCAAAACCGTTGGTTGAATGGGCCTATAAGAGCGAATGTTCATTTCCACCCTTCGTTACAGTGGAAGAAAAACACCGTTTGAAGGTTCGGCTCTAATTCTGGAAGATGGTTGACGAGCACGTCCAGAGCAATGGTTGTTTTGTGCCTTTGAAGCTATTCAAGCATGCTGCGCAGAGCTTTTATTCTAAGACGAAGGGAGGAGTTGATGGGGCTACTCAGCAACGAGCAATCCTGCGCAGTTCGACCTCTCGGTTCAAGTGGGAGCAAAAGATTGTCACACAAACACTGAAGACCCTTGCAGTAAATGCTCACATTGCATGGCGGATCATTCAGCGCCAAGAGTTGTCGGAATCAGATGAACAGTTTCGCTCAATCGATAGCTATCGTCACGAGTTGAACAAGGTTCAATCAACCTCGGATTTCATGTTTAATGTGGCTAAGGAGCTACTCAGCTACGCGGCTAGTATCCAGCTACAGAAGCACAGCGAAGATTGCAACGAAACGCCATTGGAGACAAATGATGTTGAGGTTAAGCGCTTAATTTCTCTTGCGAAAACCAAGAAGCGATACAGGCTGACTTTCTTCAACTATATTGATGGAGTTAAACTTCGAGTTTCTGTCAAGGGCCAACACGCTGAAGCAGCACCATTGCAACACTGCGCGCTGTGTGGGGCACACACTCAAGGGTATCGAGGACATCGGACTCAGTGGAAATGCCAAGCTTGCTTTGTGCACCTTTGCCTAAACGTAGCGCCAGGTTTCAGGAAGAGTTGTTCCCACATCTGGCACAAAAACAAGTTTCCACAGGCGCGCAGGATTCCAGCGAGAGCACCCTCACGTTCTCAAAGCAGAGATGGTACAAGTGCCTCAGGATCTATGTCAGAGGTGAATGGGAGTGGCCAGAGACTTAGTTTTGACGATGTGCAGAGAAGCTATGAGGAAGTGGAGGAAGTTGAGGATGAAATAGAGCCTGTTGGTAGCAATCTGCACAGAAGATCCAGTATGGTATCATTAAGGTCTTCAAGACGACTTTCAGAAGGCACAAACCCAAGCCGAGGGCCGCATTCGAAGAGGAGAAGAGGGCAGTGATAATCCAGGGCGAGGCAATTAGGACAGAGATAGAGGGATGTAGCAAATGTCGCTGTTTGGGGAGCAGGAGGGTGGTCGTAAAGTCCAATTTATCGCACATAAGGCCATTTTGAGACTGCTTGAGGTAGTTTGAAGAGCCCAACTTTGACACTATGTCACTCTTGAACTACTTGTCCAATGACGCTGAAACTTCGCACAAACACGGAACACATCGTCATCAACAAGGCTACGGGCTTACTTTTGCGATTCGTTTCAAAGGCTTCTAAGCACAGAAGCTCAAAGCTAATGTGCAGAAAAAAAATGGACCTTAAAATGTTGTACTAGGGATATGAGCACAATACAAAGAAGGCGAAGTTCTGGCAGTGGCTTGTGTATTATTCTAGATTGTGTCTGAAGGCGGGTGTGTCGAAATAGAAGATTTTTTTGGGCAGATCGATAAAAAACTTAGTTCTCTTCTGTGGTTAGCCTGATCTTTTGGAGAAAAGATCTTCCGTTCGTAAGATAATAGCGAAGCGAAGAAATGGATGCCCAACGCCCATGTAAGGCAATAGTTTCAGCAAATGTTCCATTGCAAAAGGCATGAATAATTGCGCCAATACGCGCCTAGTGAGGCTTTAGTAAGCCTGGGAGAAACTCTGCGGCGTCCTTGATTATTTGCAAATAAACATTGCAAGTGATGTCGATGATCGTTTTGGGCCGATGTACTGCATGGAGTTATGAAAGATATGACAAGACAAAAAGGTCAAGGATAGTTGTAAGCTGATTGTCCCCGGTGTTTCAGTGTGCAATCCTAATTCAGCTGATGTAGGTGCGCCGATGCTGTAAGTTCGAATGTCCCCGGAGATTGCGACATCTTGTCTTCAGAGCAACATGTACGTCGTGGAGGCCTCTCTCTTCGAACCGAGCTACAATGGCCAGCATCATATGATGGGTTAATGGCAGAGAGGCTTTCTGAGGGACTCAACGTTTCCAAGCTCCGACGGTTCTTCGAGCAAGGCTTAGGTGAGAGAGCAGATCTGGAACCCCGAAACAGATATGCGAGAGTTAATTCATCATTTCTTGTCTTTTTCCAGGTGATGGGTGCTGATTGTAGGATTGTTCGATGTAGCAAAAGAGGGTATGATAAAGATCTTGAACAGTGTTTGGCATAGCTGTAGCGTAGCTAAACAACGATGAGTAGACCATGAGGTATCGACGACTTGTTTCAGTTTTTAATCGCCCAGCAATAAGAGGGTGGGATTGAAACATGATCGTATCGTATTCGGATAGGTATTTGAGCTCAGAATCACAAACAATGGTGGTATTCGATTGAAGTGGTTCTCGCGGAGCAATCGGAAACGAAGCTTGTTGCAGTGGTTGTGGATTTAGAGAACGAATGTTCTTCAGAAGGGCCCGGCGACGATGAAAGGCCTTACAAATTTCACTGGAGAGGGGCATCTTTGACTATTGGAGAAGTGAGGGAGTGTCAGATGGGTTAAAGCGGGTTATTGTGTGAAGAAGACGTGGGGAGAAGTCAGGAGCAATTGTGACGGCAGTGAATCGACGAGCAGGTCGAGCGATATTTGTAGATGAAGATCGGCCTTTTGAAACGGCGCCATTTTTAGTGGATGAATCAGAAAGCAATTCTAATCTTCTACCTGCTATGTTGCGGGGGAAGGCCTATTCCGAAGCAATTACGCCTGCATGACCCTGTGGCCCATCGATGTGTTGTGAGCGACGCCAACTGTAGGCAAAGACTGTACTCCACTTACAACACTTAACAATTGTGTGTTAGTTTTGGGTTTCGAGCACCGTGATGGAGTGTCTGCGAGTGGCAACGAAATGCAAGAATTCTGCGCATCGCTGCGTAACTTGAGCGGAACACACACCCACAGCGATAGACATGGCGTCAAAAGCGACAAAAATGGGCCAGATCGCTCAGTCGGGACAGACTCTTTCTAACTGGAGCACGGCTGAAAGTGCGGTAACCTCTCTCCCAGCCGCCCTCTGGAGAGCCTTTAAAGGCGGCCCGTTTCGGTGAAGGACAATACATTTTAGCCTCACGAAAGAAATAGCCGGCCTCGTAGCGAGAGCGAGCAACTCAAGTCGCCCCAAGAGAGTTCGAAGTTGGAAGGGCGTCTTTTGGAAGAAAACAGTAGACAACATTTCGAGGGAAATGTATTCGAGAAGCTTTTTGGGATCAGAGCGACTACCATTCTCCTGGAGATACCATTTCCATCCGACAAGGGACAAGACGTCGATCAAGACTTATTCCAGAGGGCTTGATTTCGACTCTTTTCGTCGAAAGCCGTGGTCAGGAGAAACAATATTACAGTCATTTTTGAAAAGAATGATATCATTCTCGGGCCAGTTTGTCCCAACAGCCTTGATGTCGTCCAAGATGTAGAGGAAAAGCAGGTCCTTATCATTCATATTGAGGGTGACACCTGTTTGAGAAAGAATCTTGAATTGTGGAAGGGGACAGCGATGGTCGGGGATTTTGGAGCGGGCTTGCACGTAGGCGATTTGTAGAGAGGCATTGACGATACTGTGAGCTTTTGCTACGCTCGACTTGAATCCCATAGACATTGCAGCCTGGAATGCTCGGATAAAATCGGTTTCGTGAAGGCTGGTCTGAGTCTCATGGAGGATTTCTTGTTGCGTTTGTGTATCCAGAAGAGCGAATTTGATGAGTTTCATTGGCAGCAATTGGACGAGTAAAGGAGAACTTCCGATGGAATGGAACATGTTACAGATGTCGAAGAAGAAACCTAAGGCATGTATGTCCGATTTCATTCTGACATTATTGAATAGGTCTGTCGTTGGAAGATCGACTGTAAAGAACTCGGGGATGAAAGCATTCGGGAGTCTGGGCCACCTGATGAGACGATCTTTGCGTTCATTTTTAACGAAAGCAAAGAGAGTTTTTGTAAAGCGATCGGCAAGCGCTTGATATTCGGGTGGTTCGACTCGCAGAACTGACCAGTACAGCATTACAGCTTTTGGTAGTTTACTGAGTAGAGGGGGGATACTTTCCAGGTGTTTCGTGGATGCGTGGTTTTGGGAGATTTCGTGAGTAAGTTAACGATTCGAGAAGTTGAAGTTTGAATTATTGATTTTGAAGATTTAAGAAAGTAAAAGCGATGTCGGGTGGCATATACTGGATCCGAGAGGGCTGCAATTTGTTAAGAGGTGGTGTGACATCAATGCATGCTGCATCAATCATTTTAAATTCGTAACGACGAAGGGAATCAATGTCAGTATCAGTAGTAAGGCCCTGTACAACTTGGCACGCTTCTCAATCGCGTAGGCCTTGTAGATGTGGTGCTCGAGAGAACGCCGAGTTTGATAGAGAGTAAAAGATGGAGTTGGGTGTTGTTTGTTTCAGAGATGCGATTCTCATAACAACCGACTAAATGGCGGTCTCCGGGATGGTTCGGGAACAATAAGATAGGTGCGAACCTGATGGACCTTCTTAGAGCAAATTAAGAGAGGCCGTCGCAGAGCTTTTAAGTCGAAATGGGCTGTCATGGCTTTAGGGAGGCAACGGGAAGGTTCTTTGCTGTTTTTCTACTTTGGCTTGGAGTCGGGTCTGTTCATGCGGTCCTTCTTTGATTCCCAGCGCGGTGCTTGTTTGCGCAAAACGTGATGTTGCGTCTGTATGCATCGCAGCTTCCGCCTTTGTTGATTGGATCGCGTATCTGTTCAGATATTGGGATAGGTCTTGATTCTTCAAATGCCTAGATCCTAAGGTCTGCCGGAGATGTCCTTCGTTTACTCAGTAGGGCGAGCGACTGAGAGCAGGATTCGCCTGCAAATCTTGTTCTACGTTCACGATGCAAAACAAATGTTCGAAGACTTACTAAGGACGACGATCGGTGTCATGATCGCGCGCAAACCTGGTTGTGAAGCTCAACGAGCGTCGGAAGAAGACGTTTGGTGATTGGCATTGGAAAGGAGTTGTTCATGCGCTTGGAGTCGTTTGAGTATATTCAAACGAAACGAAACCAGTGTTAGTTGGGTACACCTCCAACTGACGCGAGTGTCAGTTGTGTAGGTGGTACATACCTTCTAAGCCACCCGAAGAGAACAGTGGCCAGTCCCGTTGGCTCGGTGTCGTTGCAATCTTCGTTCCAATTGATTCACTTGCGTGCTTATGAAGACTGTGGAGTTGCGTGGACGTTTGGCGTTCTGATGCCACCGAGTAGCGTACCAAGAAAAAAATTATTCTTCGTTACTTGAAATGTTCATTCCTGATTAAAGCCAGAACTTTTTGTGGTGCTTTTAATATAGTTTTTTTAATCTTTCGTTTGCCACGAGGTTTCGATTGCCATCTTCATTGTTCCACCAAGAGAGCGCACCAACGAAGAGCTTCATATTTTGGCCGCACCTCAGCCAAAGGCCTCCCTTTCAGCTCGTAGCCAGAGCCACTCGTTCTCACTTTCGGCCCAGACGCCGAAGAAAGGGTTTTCGAATTCTGAGCGCCAAGCTCGCAAACGCAGCACGTATGAAGAAGTGAAATAGGGAAGCCTTGTGCTCGACAAGGAAGGAAGATTTCTTCAGCCAAGGAATTGCATATTACCAAGTCGAAGAACGCAACTTCAATTTCTTTTCTCCTGTGCATACACATTTCCACCGCTGTTCCACTTCAAACCACCAAGTATCCCGTTCATCACTTCTGCTCCCACTCCACTCCTCTCATCCATGGTTCCTCTAGCTTTCCAGCGCCAATTGATGAAGCATCGCGTCGCGCAGAGAACAGAAACAAGTGTCAGAAACAAGTGTCGGTCAGTAGAAATGATTCGACGCTTGCTTATCGTGACGAAACGCTCCCGTGAAATGGAAAGAGGAACTGAATGTAGTTACTAACAGCACTATTGTGACATTGGTACCTATTTCTTTTGTTACACTGAATGTTTGAGTGTGTGAAACAAATAAAAATGGTTGAGTTTTTTCAATGGTTTCTTGGCAACCGTTTACTCTATATTTTTGTTTTTTAAACAAGTCTGCACCTGTACTTAAGCTAGAAGGTACCTCCGATGATCGAAGACCTAGCGAAAAGAAAAAAACCATATGATGTTTAATGCTCCAGTAAAACTGTTTTGGTTTAGCTTCTTCCTCATTAACTTTTAAGTTATGGTCCCAGCTCTTATTTCAAGTTTTTCTGACTTCACTAGGCGTCTCTGCTTCTACTTGGATTTTACGCAGGCTCCATGGAACGACTGTAAATCTGATCAAGTCATTACGCTCGTTCTGCCAAGTTGTGGGAATCATTTCATGATGACCTTTCTACCACTAACAGTAACAAGAATGCTGTGGATCTTCGTGGCATTATGTTATTTCTGCAATTATATGGTAGAGCCAAAAGATTGTGCCAAAATACCACAAATTATATGGTTAAAAGCGACACTGAATTCAAATCTGTCGCGGAGGCTATTTCCGAACGAAATTGTTTTTTTTTACTGGGCGCTTCCTGAAAACACAAATAACTCCGCAAAAATTGTGCGTATTATTCTACGATGTGTCCTTCATGCCCCACGGAAAACATAAAAGCAGAGCTGTCCCAATTTACACGTGGCCTGCGGGAAGCTCCGTTTTACCAGCGATATCCGTTGCCCAATGAGCAGCCCAAACTGCGGGAAGCTCCTTTCCACCACGATTAACATCCCAAACTATGAGAATCCAACAAAAACTATTACTCCTTCTTGTCCTGCAACTTTCTCAAAATCAGAGAACACTGACATTCCGACGGAGGATAACAAACGCCTCCCAACGCCGTCGTGATCGTCGCATAACTCGGATTGCTCTAGAACTACTTTCCTGCTCGGTGTTTGAGATGTTGTATGGATCAGGTGATGATCAGGCTCTTATCACATTCTGTGGTTTCGACCGCAAGAGCATTCGCGATCTGATGCCACGGTTTCAGAGTATCTTTGAATTCTACACTACGTATAGCAAAGGCGGTATGATAAAAATGATACCGAAAAAACAGAAAAGACTGGGAAGACCACGGTCGTTAAATGCTCTTCAGTGCCTCGCTTTAAATCGCACCTGGTACCGTACCCGAGGTTCTGAGATAATGCTCTGTACGCTATTTGGACTTACAGCTTCCGTAACCAGCCTTTTTATTGGTTTTGGTCGCCGTATCCTGCTTAAGAGTCTCGCTGTCGACCCCAGTGCGGTAATACGCATGCCAACTGATGAAGAAATCAAATCTTTTCAAGAAGTTTTCACAGCAAAGTACTCCTTGTTGAAGGATGCATATGCTGTTGCGGATGGTTTAAAAGTCTATTTCCAATAATCCGGTGATAACGTCATACAAAATATGTTGTACAGTGGTTGGAAGCATGATCACTACGTAGGAAATAATTTTTTCTTTGCTCCCGGTTGAGTTGTTATAGCGTGCTCTATACATGCCCCTGGTTCAATGCACGATTCTGCTATATCTGAATGGGGATCTGTTTATAAAAAGCTGGAGGAAAGAACTGGAGGAACCTATGTTGTCAATTCTGCTTTTTCAAGAGCACATTATCCATTCCTTATCAAGTCGGCTCAGGACGTTCCATTGACCAATGTTTATGATGAAATAATAAAAGCCAGACAAGCAACTTCTGCTTCCCAGGCATCGGAGTGGGGAATGAGGGCCTTTCAAGGATCATTTCCTAAACTAAAGGACAGGGTGGTTTATTAAGAAAGATTGGAACGAAGATTAATCATCAACTTGGTCGTTTACTTGTTCAATTACAGATCGAGGATGGTTGGAATCAACCAGATCCTTTCCACAAACATGTCACATTTGAGTGTGGAGGCGAATGTATTTCCCCTGACTATGGAGTGCTAGCTGTAATAAATTGGAGTGAAAACTATACCTTTTTTCCGAAGCTTTGGTTTACTTTGGACTGCGAGGCGTCCCATTTGTTCCTGCACCATTGGCCACCAACAGCATCATCATTTGCATGAAGTTTTCTCTACTAGCACGTTCGTCCGCCCTGCGCAACTTTTCCTCCTCTATTTGTTGTTTCCTAAATTCCCTCTCGTCGACTCTCATCTCATCCCTGCGTTCTCATTGTTCTATTCTTTCCCTTTCCATCCGTTCCCTGTCTTCCTCCCGACGCTCTCTCTCCTGCACAATAGACGTCTAAAAAATCTCCATTAAGTCTCCTATCCCATCGTCGGACCGCCTCCTTTACAAAGTCTTCCTGAAAAGGGGTAAACAAGGTGATATAACCGAACCTGACCCTGAACTATTATTCGCAGTATCGTTCTTGCCACCTTCATCTCCCTCTTCCCATTCTCCGCCAAAATCATCTTCTCCATCCTCCGTAAAAAATATTTCCCCGAAATCACCATCATCCCCTTCCCCCAAGTCTACGCGCTCCGTTATAAGCTCTCTAATGCGCTTCGAGCGCAAAAAGTTTGGGGAGATTCTAGGGTCCCCTGTTGGCGTTCGACTGCGGTACAGTAAGGCAAATTTCCTTCGCAGAGAGTCCGGTGTTCTCTTCTCATCCGGAAAACGGGTGCTGTGAAGCTGCTCTATTGGCTCCCATTCTTCCTGGCAAGCCGGAACTGCCTCCTCTATTGCCTAAAGAAGGCACTCCACCTCAGCATCTGTAATTGTTGCCCCACGACCTCCGACAGCTTTTGTGTTCCTTCTTGCTCTACCACCGCCTCTAGATCTTCCACTACTCCCAAGCCGACCTCTATTGTTACTGCTCCCTCGCGGAGATGATCTGCTCCCCCCACTTTGATGCTCGCCACCGCGAACCCGGCCCTGACCAATTCTGCTCTCATGTTCCACGGTTCTGTTTCGGCTACTTTCGTTGGCTGTGCCGCGATTTTGCCCTTGCAGAACCCCCGGGAGTCCCGGAAGTTGATTTGCTGCAAGCTGCGTTTGCTCAACTGGTTGTTGTGGCCAAAGGGCAGCGCTCCCACACTCGTACCGTGGGTGGGGGGGGGGGGGGGGGGGGGGGGGGGTCGATTTGCGCTGGGCGGGATGCTGGGTATGGTTTGATTGTCACTGTGAGCTGCAGTTGCCATTGTGAGTTGTGGTATGTGCTTCTGGGTTGTGCAAGGTGCTCGTAGGCTGTGGCAGTTTGGGTTGAGCTAGAGCGGGAGTGGTGGTGGGGTAGGGCGGTCGTAGAATATTGGCTGGAGGTTATGGTGGGTGGTGAAACCGTACCATGTGACGTTGTGTTGGCGAAGTGGGTGGATTTTTCTGCGCTGAGCAGGTGCGGGTGTGTGGGCTTGCCGTAGAGGTCGGGGTTGGGAGGTAACGGTGGTTGGGGAGCTCGTTGTCGGGAAGTAGCGGTTGGGGAGATGCATAGTTAGAGTAAGTCACTTCGGGCGCCTGCGGTGTGAATGGTAAAGTAAGGTGGGTGTGCGTGGAGGTGCGGCAGAACTGAAAAAGAGAGGTGCGCCAGTGAGGCGGGATGCGGAAAGTGGATTGCGGCAGAAGGGAGAAGGGTCTGAGGTGGAACGGGGAAGGGGGAGTGCGGCAGAAGGGAGAAGGGGGTGCGGCAGTTTGACGGTGTAGCGGAAAGAAAAATGGGCTTTGCTTTGGAAGTGTGAAGGCGCCCTGCGGCGGCGCAGAAGTCCGGCAGTACGAAGATGTGGCAGTACACAGCAACGGAGACGGGGGTGTGTGGCGGTGCAGTGCAATTGAAAACTAAGGGTGCGGCGGCATGGAGGAACAGAGAAGGAGGGTACAACGGGTTGGCGGAAGAGAAAAGCGCAGGGCTGAGGTGCACTAGAAGCGAAAAATGGCGTTGTGACGATGGCGGCGGAAGGGAAAAGGGAAGGTGCAGCGGTGCACTGAAAGGGAGAAGAACGATGGAGTGGCGAGGGGTTGAGAAGCAAGATACAAACAGGGTGCGACCGCGCCCTGGAAGGAAAGGGGCGGTGTGGCGATGCGAAGGAGGGAAGAAGTGAAAGTGCGCCGGTGCGTCAAAACGGAAAAATATGATGCAGAGGTACGCAGGTGCGCAGGTGAAGGGGGAGACGGGGCGGTGCGGAAATGCGAAGGGAGGAAGAAGAGAATTTGCGGCGGTGCGGCAAAAGGTAGAAGAAGGAGACCTCGGTTGGGCGGTTTGACCGAAGAGGAAGGTTGGGTGTGGTGGTGCGGTGCAGCGGTGCGGCAGTGCGACGGGGTGGGTTGGGGCGGCGGTTTAGGGAGCGGCGTTTGTGGGGTGGATTTTTGAGGGAGCTGACCGGAACTCTCAGGTTGTCTACGCACAAATGTAACCTAGTTCGTGCAACGGGCTCGAGAAAAGGAGGTTGATACGCGTTCACAGTCATCAAGACTGCACTGATTTGGATTGTTTTCGTGTGTGCAAATTTTGGGTTTTTGTGTTTTCAAGCAGCGCCCAGTAGTGTAGTGCATGCTGTTTTTCTGGACCTTTTTTATACCAAACAAAATTTCGCCGATTCGTTTCGAAATTTAGAGCAATGAGTGGAAATGCAAATAGAAGATTTCAATTGTGATTTTTGCCAATGATGAAATTCTGCCTGATTCTTTTGTTGCGTTTATGTTGATGGCGAATGCTACCATCAACGGTAATAAGAGAGTTTCAATTCTTTGCAGCGGCTTAACCAAAGAATACTAGTGCAGATTCATCGTCTGATACCTCTCAATTCCTGAAATCCCTAACCTGCGAAGTTGTCTCTCATTTTTTAACGTCAGTGCTACAAGTACTTACGTATTGCCGAAACTGTAAAGGGTTTCTTTATTTCGTTTATTTTGGCTATCGTGCTCTACAACCCGCTTGACGTACTGCGTGACCCCTTCCCATTTTTCTCACTCTCGCGGCTGACTAATCCTCACGCACCAATAACATTAGACCGACTCCTTCCACTCCACTTTCCCCGCTTATCGCGCCAGTCTGCCTCGGGTTTACAACCTGACATTGTCGTGCATTCTCGAAGAGGCTCCGTTGCTGTGTTATTCTCCAGAAGGGAAGATGCAGAACGTTTTTGTGTTGTTCGTCTCCGGTCCTTGCACTACAGGTGGAGCCAATCATGCTCCTCTAAAACCTTTATGATTTGGCAGGGCACCTGCCCCACACTTTTCCCTCAGTCAAAGTTGACAAAAAGTGGGATCCTGTCTTGCTTTGGGGAAGTTTCTGAAACCAAATAACTGTGCTATCGTCAAGTCTTTCTTTTAATCACTTTTTTATCGTGAACATACGGCAAAACTAAGAAAAAAGATTTCAGTCGGGAGACCAATAAGATGTACAATCAGCTAGAGGGTCTGCTGTCGTTTTTTCTAGGGACCACGCCAGGGGTCATACGTAAAAGGTAGACGTAACAAAACTTGATGGTAGCAGGGCACCGTGAAAACCCGCATAGGCAAACTGCGGAGCAACTAGTTTCTACCGTGTTATTAATCGGTGGTAGGTGTCGACGTGCGGTAAACATTATACAGTAGTTGAGTAACAGTTTACCAAACGGTGTAGTTGTAGCCTACGTAGGACTTGTCTTTATCAGAATAAGGCGGGGGGGTTTTAGTTCTCTATATGCAGTGGACTGCACTCTCTAGATCACACGGGAGATGCTAGCAAGGCAGAGTATCTGGCCTAGCCTTAATGACCTGGCCATCACAAGATACAGCGCGAGTTCCTCACTCTACTATTGTACTAAATTATAGTATTATTATATTAACAATCAGTTCACCAGAAATATATCTCAACACTGACACGTGGCTGTCAACACCTAACAAGTAAATCGCCGGCAGATCTGTGTCCGATTGTCCCCCGCACCCTTACGTCGAGAACCTCAAAGGCAACATTCTTTGCAATTATATGACAAACTTTTTAATTAAAAAAGCGAACAATTGAAATATACCAGAGATAATCATGCTATTTTGTCTACCAACTATGAGGCAATGCCTTGAGACGGGAAACACCATGAAGACGTTTAGGATCTTACTTTTACCACGCGAACTCAGTGGAAGAGCCTTTTCATGGATAAAAATCGGTGTCGGGTATAAGACCGAAACCAGCTTCTCGCGGCCAGCGCAGGAAGGTAGGGTAGATTGGCTATCGGTAACATCGGTGTGATTTTATCCTTACAAGAGGTACTGACTCCAATGAGAGGAACGCGCGGGGGTGCCGGTGCTAGCCACCACTCGCAAGATACAACCCCTACAAGAAAAAGAAGAATGGAAAAAAAAACGAGATATTTTTAGAGGAAGGAGTAAGTATGACCAAACCAGGAATAATATTTATACAAGGCATTACAATATTTGTTGATAAAAAACTTATAATAATGGGTCTCTTTGGATGTCCGAGATAGATAGAACCCTCTTGGGCAACGGTAAACCCCTCCTGAAAGAAGTAGAATACTCAGCGAAGGCGATGAGGTCCAGAGCCAGAACCTTAGTTGGGCGAGCTTTACTGGGCGCGACGGCAAAGTCGCGGGGGCGCTAAGATTTATCGTTCGCAACATAAAATTATTAAACTTAATTGATATTAGTCATAGTACATTGGCAACCTCCATCAATTCTGGCGTTTCCCATGTGTCCAATTCAATGAGGTAAATGCCAACGCTATGCAAGTATATCCTCTGCACCAGAACCTTTCGAAAAATAACCATGTCGCAATATTTTTCCTTTAAGAGCGTGGTATTTGACTTACACTACCAATTGAACAAGTATATTCAATTCATAGATGTCGCCGAAAAAGCATACTTTTTTGCATTGAAATTTATTGTTATCATGTACCAACAATTGAGCGGTAGTAAAGTGAGCTACACCGATGAGGTAGTTATGCTACCTGGTGGACCTGGATGGTTGCCGGTATGGGCCGTGTACTACAGTGGTTAAGATAGCAACTAGCTTAGCTTTTCGCTAATTTAGTATTATTTAGATAAGATTAAATAGATAGGGAGGGACACCTCAAGTTCACCTCCACGTGGCCAAGTGGCAAGAAGCACCATCCTAGGTTGGGTGGCTGGTGAGATATATATCTTTGTCAAGCCTGGCCACCCCTGTCACTACTGTAGAGACAAGCACCTATGAGACTACTCTTACCTCTTTTTGGTTTTTACAGCCGACCATAAAGGTAAGCCTAGTGCTCTTACGGGTTTCCGGACCCGCGTGCGTTGTGCATCCCCGTCTTCCACCGTGGTGTCGGTAAGCCTGCCGTTCCTGTTGCAGATTTCATTGGCTGCTTGTGCTGACCGGAGGGTCAGTAGAGAAAATGTTCGATGCCTTGGTTTACTAAAGCAGGCCAGTTTTTCGCGCCTTAAGTACTGAATCCGACTCCATAGTGGAGAAGGACTTAATTAGCTACCGCTACCCAGACATTGGTTGCATGCTACCTAGCATAGTTGTTGCGTGGGCTGTTGACTAAAAACGGAATCGGATCCTTTTTGGGGATTACGCGTGTGTTCGAGTTCGTCACAGTCTCCTCTTTTCAAGAGGAAGTTCTATTCGAGCATTTGCAATAAATCTGCCTGATCGTGCTTCCGCTCAAGCAGACGGCGAAACATTACGGGAACATCCTCGGCGATTCTTTCGATACGCTCCACAGTGTCTTCGTTGTGCGACAACTCTTTTCACCGCACGTGGGCTTTCAATCCATCTGTAGTTTCTACCAGCTTCATTAATCACGAGACAGGAATTCCCGTTTTTGATGTCAAGACATGACACGTAATACAATCTCGGTCAAGAGAGCTGTCGCGGTAGAACTTTAGTTTGCTTCCACTTTCTTCTTCTGTAGAACCATTTCGTAAATCCTCGACTTGAAACACATAGTCGAATGAAATTCGCACTATCCTTCTCGGTCCTCTCCATCGCAAAGCCAGTTTTTCACCGGCATAAAAATCTTCCCGTGTGACCAGAACATAGTCGCCTTCGAAAAAGTTGGACAAAATTCTTCGAGATTCTTTCTGACGAGATACAGCTCTGTTCTTAAACAAAGTTTGTTGCACGAGTAGATGCAGTTCGGCGACATATTGCTTCAGCTGTTTAACATTCAATGAACGTTCCAGGACGGCCTTCTTGACAGTTACAGACTTTAACGACATAGTTCGGAGTATAGTTCGAAGCGGTGGTGTCGGATCCATGTCCAGAAAGGCAGCAACAGGGGCAATTTTACCACGGGGCGGGGATACTGTATTGTTCAGAGGGCTTTGTACAATCGAGAGAAGACCAGTCCATTCTTTAAAATCCATCTGCAGTTCCGAAGTCAGAGCTCGGAAGCTTCTCAACACTTTCTTTCCAAGACGTTCTACTGTGCCATTGCTCCAAGGCGTGCATGGCAACGTGAAATGGTGGGTAACTCGCAAAGATTTGGACAGCAGTCGGAGGGTTTCGTTGCGGAAATGTGTCGGTCCATCGGACATAAGACTTTATGGAACTGCAAAAGCCGCATACCAGTCGATGAGTGTGTTAGCTGCTTTTTCCGCTGAGGTGTTTGGGAACACAAGCAGCCACATGTAGTCTGAATGGTCTTCACGGAGCATGAGGATATACTTCTCTCCAGTCCGGCTTGGACTGATCTCCAGGTAGTCAAACTGGAGTTAGGCATTCGGAGCGCTTCCGTGCACTGCTGTTCCAAAAGGTCGGGGTACTTTGTCGCCACCGAGAGTAGAGATAAAGTGTATGCAGGCGCGGACAAATACCCTGACATCGTTCTCCAAAGTTTTCCAGAAGAAAAAATTACGGGGAGTTTTAATCGTAGCATCTTGCCCACGATACCCTGTTCCGCCAGTTTGTGCACTAATACATAGTCGAAGTTCCAGATCATCTGCTGCATCAGGGATCCAAATGGACTTCACTGTGTTCTTCCAGATACCCTCATCTTTGTTCACGTTGTGCGGTCTGTTGTCCTGATTGTCTTCCTGGGACGACCATATTTCCTTTAGAGAAGGCCACAAAACCTGTTCATCTGAGGTTCAAGGGAGCGCTGGGACTTTTATAAGTCTCCAAACTACAGGGGGTGCGCCCCAGTGAGTGAGCATATCCGCCCACAGATTATTAGTGCATTTAATATGATAGCCCGTGTAGTTGTACGCGCTGATTTTTACTGCCCACAACAACATTTTCCTCACCGCTGGAAAACTCAAGTCCAAAATGAGTGATAATGGGTCAAAGAGAAATATCAGCTTGTTGTGGTCTGTGTACAAATCGAAACCAACCGATTTAGCCACTATCTACTGCATTCGCTCAAGCGTAGCAAGAATGGAAAAGGCCACTTTTTCCTGTATAGACCACCTAAGCTTTGTTCCGTTGAACAATGCAGAGCATAAAAGCCACAGGACTGTGACGTTGCTCTTCATGCGGTTTGCAAAGGTCTACAGTAGGTGTTTGGGTGATCATGCCGGACCATATGGTTTGGGAAGCGTCAGTGTACACACAGAGACGTTGGTTGTCATCACAATTAGCGAGAGTGATCAGATTGGCAAGGGCATGTTTGCAATCTGAGAAAGCTTTGCTTTCCACTTTAGTCCAATTGAGACCAGTCAGGTGTACTTTAGCCACTGCTGTCTTGGTTCTTTTCCCTGATCGCTCATATACGCGCTCCAAGAAGTCATGAAGGGGTGAAATGAGGTTAGAAAAGTCTGGTATACCCATGTTGACCCACTCCATGGCGCAAAAGAACTGTTGTAGGTGCGCTCCATTGGCTAGAATCTCCATATGCAGGAGACCGTTCATTTGTCGAGTGTCATACCGTACTCTTTCCTCGCTGATGATTCTTCCACACCACCTGATTGAAGTTGCGAACAGTATGCACTTCTCGGGGTGGAGGCGGATATAGTACTTGGTACAGAGAGTGAAGAGCTTCCGAATTCCTTACAGTAGTTCTCTGACGCTTCCAGCATGCCATAGGATGTCATCCAACCAGTAAAGTAAAAAGTTCCGCAGGTCTTTGGGGAAAATCTTGGCGAACACGGACTGCAAATGCGTCGTCGCCTTGGTCGTTCCATGTAGCACAAGGGTGGGGGAGAATATTCCGTCGGGGTTATAAACTACTGCAATTCTTGAGAGTCTTTGTGCAACGGAAACTGCCGGTAGCCATGGGAAAGATCAAATATGGCAAAATACTGGGAGGCGGAGAGCTTCTCGAGTTCGTGTTCAATATTCGGCATCGGATATGGGTGGCGTACTGTGAAATTGTTGACGGGACGGAGGTCTACCGTAAATCTGAAACGTGTCGGTCCTGGTTTCGGAACGATAAGTGGGGCGCTCGCCCAAGCAGTAGTAGGGTTTGGGTACGCCAGGCCAGCGTTGACCAGAGCTGAGTCAAAGCGTTCAAGGAATTTTCGCTGTTCGCGTGAGTAGCTACGCAGTTTAAGTTTTACCGGCTTGGCATCTGCCACTATCTTGATTTCCAACGGGGGGATATAGCAGGAGTCTCTGCAGAGAGAGAGATGCGAAAAAAGTTCTTGTGTTCCTGGACAATCTGTCTGAGAGTTTCGGAGTCTTTTTTGCCCATTCCGTTCCTTATGGCGTCGTTGATTAGCTTCTAAGTTGCTTTCTCAATCGTGCTGCACTATGTCTCGTCAATGGGATCGAGCAATGCAGGTTTTGGAAACAGATCCTGCTCCCGTTTTGCCATGTGGTAGTTTACGGTTGGACGACTGAGATGTTGAGCTTCAGTAAGTTGCCAATCTGTAGTCGGTTCTTGGTTCAAACGGGCGAACATGATACGACTGACATAACCTCCGTCACATTCGTCTGTCGGGTTTCCTACTCGCGAAAAATCTGCCACATCGAGTGCAATCCTGTTGTGATCCAAAAGCGTTCGGGTTTCTACACGGATATGGTGTAAAACCGGGCGGCCAGTGAGGAGATCTTCGCATGCGAGCTGATCATCTGCTACCAAAAACGTGATGTTGACTACAGCAATACTTACCCATGAGAGTTGTAGAACAGTTCGGGATGATCTGCATGTACGGCTCAATGAAAAACGTTCCGCTTTAAAGCCTTTCTTGAGAGCGACAACTAGATGTGTAGTTTTGATAGCCGGGATTCTGCCAATTCCCATCAACGCGGCTTTCTCTTCGAGACCAGGCGTCACAATGCTGTCATCACTTCCTTCATCACATCGCCCTGTGGCGTTGATGGATGTCTGTCCATCTGAAATTGTGATGGGACAAAAAGGAGATTGTTCCCCAGGTGCGGATGGACGTAATCTAGCCACTGCTTACTGAATAGCATTATGCTCTGAAGATCCGCTAGACCTACTGCTCTGGACTCTGGTTAACCTTCAAAGTCCGTCTGCTGCCTTCCGGGTCATTATCTTCTCGATCAACGCCTTCTTCTCTAAGTTGTTGGCGAAATCAGAATCTTCTATCCAATGACGGCGATTATTTGCCTTTCATGGCGGGTGTAAAAACAAAGGTGCAGGGCGTTTAGATCTGTAACGACGATTACTATGGGAGCATTCCTCTATTTCAACTGCCTCCCGCGTCCTTTCTCCTGGTACATTGGGGCGGCTTTCGGGTTCTTTACGACTGCGAGTGGTCCTTTGCTTTGTAGGGCCATTGTCAAAAACTTGAAAAGCGTCAGCAATTGAGAGTGCATGCTTCAAAAATATCTTAAAAGTATTTCCTGTATGTGCAGTGCACCAGTTCCAAATCCATCTCCAGGCTTCGCTGCAAAGTCTTGGGGCACACTGCAGAGACGATATGCAACACTGTAGTCTTTGGATTGTCGTCAATGTGCCAGTTGATACCATTGTTACGAAGCAAAGAAATGTAGCTTGTAAAAAGTTGTTCCATTCTGGAGCGCAAAGAGGAATCAGACATATCCATTTTCAATTGTTTCTGGATTAGAGAGTTGACTGTGGATAGAGTGAACGATTCCTTATCTTCCTCAGCTTTTTGCTACAGGTGCTTTCGAAAAGCTGTCTCTGACAGTTCTGAATTCTTCGTAGCTTCCCAGATGTAGCCAAGTTCAATACTCGACTCCAACCAGTCTGCGTCAACACAGTAGCTGATATTGATGGGACGAAAAGGTTCCGTAGTAGTGGAATCAAGGCAGTCAATTGAAGTGCGCAGGCTGTGAATTCTTTGGCGTACTGGTCATAGGTTCGAAGAAAATGACAGACAGAGGCTGCATCTGCTTTGAAAAGACGTGGATGCGCTAGAGAAAGAGATACGAAAGACGGTTGCTAAAGGACAGTAAGGTCTGTTTCTCCATTGTTCACAGTAGATGCCGAAGCATTTGACATGACGGCGATAGAACAAGAATATAAAATAAAAACGAATGAGCCTCACGGAATTAGGCTAGTGATCACTTTGCTGACCGAAATGTCAGTAGAGAAAAAGTTCGATGCCTCGGATTACTAATGCAGGCCAGTTTGTTGCGCCTTAAGTACTGAATCCGACTCCCTAGTGGAGAAGGTCCTGACTCACTACTGGTACCCAGCTATTTGTTGCATGCTACCTAGCCTAGTGGTTGCGTGGCCTTCTGTTGACTCAAAAAGGACAGGGATCTCTTTTGGGAATACGCGTGTCTCCGAGTGCTTCAAAGTGGTGCAGCCACATCTTACAGGTATCCTCAATCTCCTCCTTCTAGGTCGAGCTCATGGCGTGCTCCCTAAAACCTTCAGGTCTCACACCCCGTCGCTACCTTTTTTGTTTGTACCAGTATTTGGTCTCCCGACTTACATATTGGTGTTCACCACGTTTGGAATCGAAAGGGAGAACTTGGAGGTCAATCCGTACCGTTTGGTGGAGGAGTCACTGAAACAGTAACTGCTGACTGATTAGTTTACCTCAATTGTCAAATCTTCGAAGAACGCGCCGAAGCGCGTCACTAGGGCGCCTAATGCACCAGTTGGTCGTCTTCCTTTACGGAAGGAACTTGCACAAGCAATCCTGGACAACCCCGAAGGAACTTCTTCGGAAGCCGAGAACCACTCAAGTCGATACTGTAGGTCGAGAGACAGGAGGTTCCTTGACAGAAGCTCGACATACCAATGTAGTTAGACAAAAAGAAGAACGCCCTGGTCCCCGTCTGGATATCGATGAAATTACACGTGTGGTGGTTGATCGGGCCTGTCAGGAAGTGATAGACAGTGCGCCGGTATTCATCATCAACTACCTTTGGAACGACGTAAGAAGACAAATCGACCAATTAGTGGTGCTATCCTTACAGTAGCATGAAGTATACCAACATGAAGTAAGGACGAAAGCAAACACTGTCATGGTGGAGGCCCGAGCCCCTTTTCGGAAACTTCATGGCCATTTCGGTGGTCTCCAAGCCCAGCTTCCAACTTTGCAAACTAATAAAAAGCCGCACGACCGAATTTGGAGAAAGATAGAGCCTCCGCCGAATGAGGGTCAAGGGTATTACTACCGACCGGAAGCTGCTGGTAGAGCTGCGCAGGGAACCATTGGCGGAGACCCTCGCACTAAATAGGGGTCGTCGAGCTCAGAAGAGGAGCGACACCGATGACGATCTGGTAAGAAAAAGAAGCAAACCAAAAGGGCAAAGAGAAAGCGCACCGATCGGACCCTGACTCTCCGAGCTTGGAAACTGAACCCGGTTTGTCAACAGATGAAAACCGAATAGGTTCACCGAAATGCAGGAAAGATTCCCGTCGTAAGAGAGGGAAAAAGAACCGCAAGGTTAAGACCAAACGGTATGACTCGTTGGAGTCACATTCACACAGCGATTTCGACCTACAGGTGATCGTTCCGTTGAACGACCTTTTCTCAAAGATGGTCGACTTTCACACGTATAGGTTTGAGAACAAGAGTTCTGAGTATACCAAAGAGGTTGCTCAGAAGATAACTAAGCGTCACCGGAAGCTTAGTTTCAAGATGGGAAATACCCGTTTTTCGGGAGATGGCCCCATCGCTATCATTTACTTCCTTCAGAGGTTCAAGATAGCTTGTGACCAAAATAGGTTTTCAGAAGGTGCCGCAGTATAATTATTCCAGTTTTATCTCAGAATTAAGGCCGCCGACATGTTATAAAGCCGCGCACAGGGCAATACTAAGGCTGTGGATGATGAATAGACGGAAAGGCTGACTACATAACCACAGGTGATGAACTTCCTTTTGAAAACCTATGCAACCGATGAGATGATTCAAAAGGCCTAGTCTGAGCTGCTCACGCACCGTCAATGAGCAGGACAAACCGAACTAGAACACACATCCTCGCTCTGGGCGACGGCGTCCGGATGCCGTAGCGTTTTTACAACCAAGAGGTTAAAGTCAATGTAAACGGATAACATTGACCGACCGATAGGGTCTCAGGTAAGGAATTACGTTGGTATAAACTGTAAGGTGGATTACAACGCACTGAAGAGTTATTCGAAGGGCCTAGGCAATACTTCACGAATGGGAAACATGACCGTGGCCACCACACCCAAAGGGACAAAAGATAAACCAAAACGGTCAGTCATCGGCATTGAAGCATGCACGACTGATGACAGATAGGCCGGGCCCACACCTCATGGGCCAGCGATTCATTTGATCCACACCTTTCCGGTCGGGGAACCTTAGTTTCCTAGCTCCAATTGGTCAAGTCCAGTATCTGGTGGGTCACCGCCCGAACCACCGCTGACTCCCCCATTTATAGTATCCGCCCCAGACCACCAGGGTTTTGCAATACCATATGCAAACCAAGTTTTTGGGCAACCTTCATACAGGCCTGCAACTTTATTAGAGAATAAGGTCCAACCCAGACCAACCACAATGGAATTAAAAGACCCCGCAAGAGGAAACCTTCTCTGCTGCTTTTGTTTATCTCCCCACCATTTGGCTAAGTGTACCAGCGTGGCTCATCAGATACAAACCATGTTCCTACAGGTGCGGCAGCAGAACCATCGGGAAGTCTTCGGCCCTCAACCCGCAGCGGCTCGCCCTGAAAAGAACTAGAATGCGCGCTTTACGGCACCTTAACAGGGCAATTTGGTCAAAAACGGAACTCAGGGAGCTGAGCCCGTCCACGAGGCGGAAAGCGCCTACCGGTTGGAATGAAGGCCACCACCAACCGGGCCCACTCGGAAGGCCTTCCAATTCCATCTGCTTCATGTATGGATGAATACCCATCGATCACTGGAGAAGAACTGATTATAAATGACCGAGTCACTATTTACTCTTTTAAACATAGTAACCATAAGATAAAAAACACTCGTGGGTTTACTACTAACCATTTGGTTCCATGTGTTACCGTCCTGGATACAGGAGCGGGACCCAATCTGGTGAATGACAGAATATTACCACCAACGTTTTTGGACAAGAACCAGCCCTGCATATTGCAGAACCCAATCGTGGATGCGATCAAGTGACGTCTTTCAGTCCGTGGTTACCTCACCCTCATGGTCGAAGTCAAAAGCCTGAAGGTAAGAGTCCGCTTCATAGTGATAAACCAATTGGGAACGGACTGTACTCTGCGGGCATCGTTTATCGACCGTAACATCCGGGGTATTTTACCAGATTTCATACGGTATTTTTAAACGATGGACCACGCATTGCAATTATTGGTAGGCGCAGGGGACCCCAGAAACAGAACACCACGATGGAAAGTGCAAACCCTCCACCAGGTACAATATCCAATAAGGTTTGGTTAGCCCCTAGGCTATCCATTTCACCTCCCCACTAAATCGTAGTACAAGTAACATCCTTACCATCAGGTATAATATCCAGTCAGAACCATGCCAAGTTGGTGGACAAACACACGACCTTAATAAAAAATGGAATTGTCGAGAAGATACCAAACAAACCGTTAAAGATATACCTCAGCAAGTTCAGCAACCAAATGGTAAAGCTCCCCAAAGTACCGTTATCGGCTTAGCGCTCCTGGCGCCAGGCCACATCATCACAATGAAACCATCATGGTCTCACGTGGACGTGAACGAAAGGGAGGGGGAGACGATGGAGAATGAAAACCAGAAGGTAAAGGAAAACGCCGATAACAGGGAGAAGACCGACATCAACATGGAATTGGATGAGGTGAAGGACTGCAGAGAGGAAGTAAACACAGGCCAAAAAGGTGAAAGAAACCGAAATGGGATTCTCTCTCTACTGGAACCGTTCGAAACCATGTGTTCGGGATGGATGGGTGTGATAGAAGCAACCCAGCATCGCATAGACTTGGCACCAAGCGCCAAGCCTATAAATCAGCAACTGTACCCGGTCGGTCCGAAAGCCCGTGAGGTAGAGGTACAGTAAGTCCAGAGAATGCTCGGTCAAGGTGTGATTGAACCCAAAAAAATGGAATGGGCAAGCCTCGTGGTGCTTGTGCTACAACGGGGAGAAACCCAAATGCGGTTCTGTATCGACTATCAGATGTTGAATGCCGTTATGGTAAGAGACTCTTATCCGATACCAAGAATGGATGAGTGCACAGCTTCTCTAGGGGTCGCAAATATATTCACTGCACTGTATGTCAACTGTGGCTGTTAGCGAATAGAGATACCTGAGAAAGACAGAGAGAAGACCACGTTCACAGGTCACGCTGGTCTCTACCGATTCCGGAGGATGCCTTTTGGTTTACGTAATGATCCAGCAACGTTCCAACGAGCCCTTGACATTATATTGTCGAAAGTCAGCTGAACAACCGTATTGGTGTTGATAGACGACGTGGTGATCTACTCCAGAACCGTGGAGGAGCACCACGAACACATTCGGACCGTACCGGATCTCCTGAGAAAGGCGGGAGTAACTCTGAAGTTAAGGAAGTGTATGCTCTTCATCCAGAAGGTGGAGTATTTAGGGCACACAATCAGTCCAGGAAAACTCCAAGTAGACAAACGAAACCTCGGAGCAGTACAAGAAGCGAAAATACCGTGAACCCAAACGGAAAAACGCTCCATCACAGGTTTGTGCAATGTCAACTGCAGATTTATCAAAGACTTTGCAAACATAGCAGCCCCTCCAAACCGACGTCTCCAAAAAAGAAAACCAGAAAGATCCGTATATTTAGAATACGGCAAACTCGACGCCTTCCATCTCTTGAAAGCGGCGCTGCATTCACCTCCTAAATTGGCATTACCGAAGGCGGGGGAGCCGTACACATTGGATACGGATGCCTTGGACACTCAAATTTGTTGCTGTCTAATACAGGAGCAGGACAATGAATCAAGGACACCAATTGGTTACTGAAACCGAGCTCTCACACGGACGGAACAAAACTACTCAGTCACGGAAAAGAATGCCTTGCTTTGGTATAGAGCATAAGGATGCTGCGAACCTATCTATATCGGGCCTGTTGTGCTGTACGAACGGATCGCGAAGCCTTAAGGTGGATATTAGGTCTGGCAGTCGCCTCCAGAAGTCTAGCTCGATGGAGACTTCTACTCTCGGAGTTTGACTATAAATTCTAATACCGTCCTGTTGTAAAACATAACATCGCTGATGCGATGTCCCATTTAAATACCGATGGACTGGACACTGAACTGGTAGAATATGATATACCATTCCTAACCACTCAGCTGGCACAAAAATATGGTAAGGACGAACGAGAAGGACTATGGGATGATGAAAAAGGAAGAAGGGAGGAAACATTTGAAATGGAATCACCTGAAATGGTAAGAGCCATCGAAGAAGGGAGGACACTCCCAGAACCCGAGAGAAATTATTTCGAACGCAAACTATGGACACCTACTGCAGGACAGTGAACAACCAAATTAGCATTGAAGGATCGCAGTTCGACCTAGACCATGACTGTCACCTAGTGCGTCGTTCTAACTTGGACAGAGCACTCCAGAAGGTGATACCAGAGTCTCTGCGCCCGAAGGCATTGTGCTTAGAGAATTATTCAAGACTGACAGGTCATCCAGGAGCCACACGGTTATAATATACTTTGAGGAAACACTTCTACTGGCCCCACATGGCCCAGGATGCTTACACCTATTTGACTGGCTGTGCTTGGTGGGTAAAGACCCGAGGGTCATTACGAAAGCGCAAGAAATACCTGAAGCTTTTCCACGCGGCTGAGCCCTTGGAGTTGGTAGCTCTCTACATCCTGGGCTTACTGCCAAAAACCTCAGAGAGTTACTGATTCGTGGCGGTCTTCATCGATGGGGTCTCCAAACTCACAAGGGCCATACCTCTGAAGAGCACAACCTCGACGGTCTTGGCAAGAGCGTTCTTGGATAATTGGGTATACCCGTGCGATGCCCCAATATACCTTCTAACCGAATATGGTTCGAACTTAGCATTAAAGTTCTTCGAAGCAGTATGTACCATGCTTGGGTTGAAGCATTACTTCACCAAGGTGTACCATCCGCAGACGAACGGCCAAGTGGAACACTTCAACAAATCCCCCGTGGCCATGCTACGACACTATGCCGAAGAACACCAAACTGGGTGGGCTGATTATGTACAGTCATTAACATACGCCTACAACCTTCAGGTACACCGATCTACACAGACTACTCCCTTCGATTTGGTCCTCTTACGTTCACTCCATAGTATTGTCCTTCAACCAGGACCTGAGAACTACCGAGCAGCCGGTACACTTACATTCCCTGAGGTCAAGAGGATCATACTCAACAAGTTTAGGACAACCTTAAAGGAAGCCAATGCCAAATTGACAGTAGCCCGAAAGAGGTATAAAGCTTACTACGACGAAGGGGTGAAAAGAACTACAAATGTGGAAACCAGGGACTATGTCTTCATTGACATTCCTCCCAGTGAGCTGCGACCGACACCATTCGAGGAAAAATATGATACTCGCATTGATGCTTACATCAACTCGAAGCTACTCTTTAAATCTACAGGACCATATGAGGTTATCCCAGAGAATGAGCACACTGTTACGGTTCGAATGGATGGACGCGAAAACACCGTATCGGCAAACTGGCTCTCAATAGACCCTAGTAAAGGTGGTAATTCGTCGCCAAGTTGCTCCCGGGACGGCCCTGAGGACATCCAAGCTGAATCTGAACCACCATCTGGATCAGTGACTGGAACAACTCGAACTTCCTCAGTCCCCTTTCCAATACATCACCAAGTACCTCAAGGTATACGTGAAGTTACAGCGGACCAAACTGTTGGCATGAAACCCGCAGAACTGGAGTCAATGTCACCAAATGGAGCGCAAGCTCAGGACTCCACACCTCAATTAGGGAGGAACCCTGAGGTCCCAGCCTCTGAACGCGCGATCGATACCATTGCAGGTCACAAACGAATACCAGAAGGTCTTCGTCAATCCGCACGGTGGTATGGCTATGGCCCTGGAGATGACACATTGGAACCTCATCACCATATAACACGCAACTTCCGCTTATGGTATTGGCGCAGGCGCAACGAAATACCACCAACCGATGAATAAAGACCTACACTGGTGCAGTCCGCTAAGGAGGGGGAGGGGAGACATTGGCTGTGTGATTACTTGGTGCGAAGGAAAAGGAAATGTATGTTCAAGAAGAGATAAAGAGATTATTGAGAACCGCACTAGGTAAGTAACCTGCAAAGACCCCTCCAGGAAGGGGTCCGGACCATGCGTGGCAGAAGGTCCTCCAGAAGGCCAGGAACTAGTGCCAAGGATGTTCGGAGTGTGGGACTGCGAGCCTGCACTGGACCAATGCGGAGCAGAACCGTGAGGAGTCGGAGGAAACTGCGGCAGCACCTGAAGAGGTACCCAAGAGGAAATTAGAGGTAGGGAAAGACGAGGAGCAAGGTAGTGGCATCGGCATGTTAACCATCGAGTAATTGCTGGCGGAAGCCAACAAAGAACCAACGGTGGTGCTCATGAGTTGATCGCTCGAAGTGTCCGCTCGCTCCACAGTGGTACTGAGATCCGCGACGTGATTCGTGATCGCCTGGTACATCCTGGCCTGAAGCCACACTGGGAATCGGGTTCGACCCACGGCGAGAGCCATCACCGTGCTCGGGTGACCCTCCGGCGGACACTCGACTTCCACCACGAGGTTTCGGGGAATCCGCGTGCATCGCGGAGAGTGCAATCCAACCAAGACGGTACGAGAAGAGAAAAGAAAGGAGACGAACGGAAACGATGACACCAAAAGGGTACGCCGCGACGAAGGCAGGAGAAGCGGAGAAGAGAAACCAACTAGGTATGACGTGCGCTTGGCACTAAACGCACCGGAGACCCGCAACGGAGAACGCGACAAAACCTATTGGCACACGAACTCCCGACCAATATTGGAAACCCTCAGGGAAAGCATAATTGCGAAGCAGTTACGAACGACCACGAGGGATGAACCTCAAACGCCACGACGGTGGTCAAAACCGTTCGGCTCACCGCCTGGCATTACCAAACGGTATAGTGCATTTGGCACGGGCAACTGCTGCACCAATGTACAGCCACGGGGCGCGGCTGTCACTAGTAGGTGGGTGTGTAGCATAGTGAGCTACACCGATGAGATAGTGACGTCACCCGGTGGACCTGGATGGTTGCCGGCATGCGCCTTGTACTTCAATGGTTTAGTTAGCAACTAGCTTAGCTTTTCGTTAATTTAGTATTATTTAGATAGGATTAAGTAGTTAAAGAGGGGCACCTCAAGTACACCTCCACGTGGCCACGTGGCGAGAAGCTCTACCCTAGGTTTAGTGGCTAGTGAGATATATATCTTGATCAAGCCTGGCCACAACTGTCACTATTGTAGAGAGAAGCACCAACGAGACTACTTTTACCTCTTTTTGGGTTTCACAGTCCACCATAAAGGTAAGCCTATTGTTCTTACGGTTTTCCGGACCCGCGTGCATTGTGCATTTCCGTCTACCAACATTGTCTCGGTAAGCCCACCGTTCTTGTGGCACCTTTCAGTGGGTGGTGCAGCCACACCTTACAGGTATCCTCAATCTCCTCCTCCTAGGTCGAGCCCATTGCGTGCTCCCTAGAACCGTCAGGGCTTCCACCCCCTCGTTACCGTTTTAGTTTATACCCCATGAGCCACACTTGCTTCTTTTAGTTCAGATGTAGAAAAGAGCTTTCGAAGTATTTGTCGTAGGAAGTATACGATTTTACACTGTTTTATAGTTATAATGTTTGGTCTTTTATAGTACGAAAAAAATTCAATACTGTATGTAAAAGAGATTTGGCGCTAGCGAAGGTGTTTTTTTAATTTTTAGTGTTTTGGAAACAGTTAAACTCAGAAAGAAGTGGGTGCTTTAACAGTGATTGATATTAAATATTTTATGTGTCTGGTTGATGGTTGTAACTTGTTAGTGCGATTTGAATGTGGAACACAAAAATGTACATGGCGTTATAATGTTGACGCGTATTGTATTTGTACCGTGTACAGGCTCAATTCTTTTTCCAAGTAAAGTTAGTGTTTTTCGTGTAGAGTAGAGCACTTCTTTCACCAACAAACGTTTTATTTGGTGATTAATGTGCTGTACACTAAACACAATTATGATATCTCGTAAAGGAACACCTGCGCTCTTGTAAAAGCAGTCGCGTTGCTCCAGAAACTGCAGCACATCTGCCCTTTTTTCTGGCTTACTACTTCACCGATAAAAGCCCAGTTCGCGAATTTCAAGCAAAGCACGCGAATTTAGTAAACCTTAAACGTAGTTTATATAATTTAGGAAAATATCATAACAGAATATCTCATTAAAAGTCCACCTAAAGTCTTCAATATTACCCCATTCCACCTTTGTTATCCCTATTTGTCTTTGAACGTTGCGGAATTGGTTGGGAGAGGGTTTAAATAAAAAAATCAAGCAAATTGATTTCACAAGTACTCTACTGTGGGACAATTCCATTATTCTTCTTTTTCCAGAATGAGCGTAGGAAGCCTGTCTCGACGAAGGTGATAGTGCCTCATAGGTTGTAAAAGCTCGTATGTAACTATTTGAATGTTTTTTGTACGCTGTGCAGATCATGCGTCGAAACCGTTTTGTGGCCACTCTTTGCCTCAAATGCCCAAACTGTTTGAGTCTCTGAAATATTCGATTCTTTTCTAACCGACAGAATTAAACTAACGCCGGAGTCATGCAGCGAGCTTCCGTGGGCATTGAAGGGCTCCTTAACGATGACACCAGTGACGGGCACTCTTTTTACGTCGATGATGAAATTGGAGGTGACTTTGAAGTAAAGAAACTGTCTGCAACAAAACGTGGAGGCAACAGAAACGGAACGTGGAAATATAATGCAAACGATATAACAGTACTTCTTGATTGCGTAGAAGAACATGAACCCATTGGTTCGAATAACTGGGCTCGTGTGAAAAGACTTAAACTGTTGCGCCTGCACGAACAAATGACCTCAACTCCACACAGAAAGTCTGAAGAAGAAGTTTGACAAACTGGTTTACATGAAGAAAAGGACAGGCGATCCTAAGTGCCCACCACAGGTACGTCGCGCTATCTAGATACAAAACCAAATACTGTCCCAGATAATCTCTCTCACGAATGAGATCAACCTAGATAATGAAGACGTGGAGCCCAGAAATGCAGTTCAAGAACGTAGTGCCGAACACCATAGTGCGAATGAACAAAAAACCGAAATAATAGGCGCAGAAACCTTGGTTGATCGTAGCGTTTCTCATAAAAGAAAAACAACACAAACAGACCCGCGTGCATCTTTTTCCAATCGCCTTGAAGATGAAGTGGTAGAGAGCATTACCCAAGTGACAAAAATCGATGGCGGAATTGGCAGAAGTGCAGTTGAGAAGAAAACACAGAGAGTTGGCAGCGAATCGCGATATAGAGAGGCTGGTATCTCGATCTATTGAAAGAACGATAGAACGTGTATTAGGTAACCGAAATGGCGGTAATGATACTCGTGATGATGCGCAGCAATAAGAATACTCGACGTTGTAGATTTTGTCCTTGGCTCGAGTTTGTTGTGCATGGTATTTCGTAGGCAATGATCTGCAAATGGAAGATCTTTATCTAACGAGGAGCGCGCGGCTTGTAGTCACTGTTGCCCGCGAAGGTGGCGTCGTTCTCGTGGGGCGCTTACAAAAAGCATGTTTAGTTGGTGAGGGAGCACCGAGCCGAACATGGTTGAATTCAGCAAGCAAGTTCTGGGGTCAGCCCACTACCTGCGGGGTTCAGTGGAGCCAAAGAAAAGCATGTTCATTTGTACAGCAGTGGCTTGTTCAATGTAAACACTAACATGGATGACATGAGTCCGATATCGAAGAGAGGAGAATCAGATATTTGCTTTGCGTTTGAGCTCACAGTTTCGTATATGAACAAGAAAATCACAGCACGTAGTGTTCTTGACTTTTTGAACTGTTCATTACAACGCCGAGTCTCATTTTCTCAAGCCAAGTATGGACCTGGAAACACTTCTCTGTAAAACATCGAAAGGACTTGATGATGAAATTCTTGAAGAGAAAGGTATGGAATCTTTCAAAGATCAAGCTATTGCCAGGGTACAGCAGGGCTCGTAGACAATTGTCCAGAGTATTGTTCGTAGTTTACCGAGTAGAACGTCACGGTTGTATGAACAATTGAAGGACAATGCACTTCAAGGGGTTTATTCCCAGGACTTATAGATTTCGCTCGCTTGAAGACTAGCTTGGTCTATGACAAGCTATACCGCTATTGCGTGCTGACGGCCGGCTACGGCCGGAAGTGCACACTGTTGGAACACATGGGTTGCACGGATGCCGACGCTCGAGTGCGAGGCGTGCCACGTGTGGCCCGGATTCTACCTAATGGTTAGTATTTTTTAGTATTTATTTAGCTACGCAATCGCTATTTAGTGTCTATTTTTCGGGCGCGTGCCCACTGTCAGGGGGCCGCGCGCCACACTACTTAGGAGGTTGAGCACTGCTCCCCAGTAAACACCATCTTGGGAGATCCAAAGGAGGGAGTCTTGGCTCTGAACTTTTCGCCTTCGGCGCGTCTTCACCGCATACTGCGTGAGCGCCCGTCGCACGTTAGTTCATCCACCCCTCTGTCGACTAGAGTGCTACCACCACCGTGGGTTCATATTTAATCGCCGACACTTGTCTTAGTCTCGCCCCTGTTTAGGGTTTCGCCCCCGTTTTCCTCTTGTTATTCTTTTTGTCTCTCGTGAGTGGCCGCCCCACTCACCCCGCTCGTCCACCTCATACGAGTGTTTCCTCGCTCCTTTTCCGACAATCGCCGTGATACCGCTTCGCCTAGAATTGGTCACACCCCAGACTGTGCCGTGCTCACCTAAACAATCTAGGTATATTCCGCCGGATTGGCCTCGGTCTCACACCCGACTCCGTCGTGCCTTTCCAGAGTGGCTCTGTTTCTGTGCTCCGCTGAGACGCGTCTCCTCCTCTTGAGGCTTGTCTCTCAAGAGAGGAAGATCCCGAACATCTTCGTGGTGTCTCCGCTCCAAGCGTTGTCCTACAACAATAAACGAATCAACAACAAGAAGAGAAAATTGAATGAGATTGTCCAATTATACAAGAATTGTCGTCGGATATTGAACATGAGGAAAGAGAGGACGCCATTGAAGCTGCTGTTGCGGACGTATCTTCACAAAAAGATATTGGACCTGAGAAGGAGATTCTGAAAACGTTTTACGGTAGCAAGTTGTAGTATCCGCTCTAACGGAGAGAGCAGACACCTGCGATAGCGTTCAGACTGCCGATGGGTCGCTCGCGGCGAAGTAAAAGGGGTGGTAGAGCTACAACACCAGCGAGCTGGAAGTGAGGTGTAAGGCCACTATTCGCCAGCGAGGGTGAACAGTGAAACTGTAAACTGTTGAGGGAACGTAGGTACGAGACGGCTCGTGAAGTGGTTGGGGGCTGACTATCTATTATAGCTCGCCCGGATCTCCGGTTAAGGAATCCTAAGCGAGGAACAGAATAGTCATGATGCCCATGTTGTCTCCTTTACTTGGAGTCGGCGCTCACCTCTGGTGCACTATATACTGTGTGCCAGGGTGAGTGCCCAAATAAATATTTAAATAATACCCAGTGGTCAGCCACTGAGCCAAACCACAGTATGGGTATGGTCCCTACTGGACGTCTAGGTACAAAGGGTAGTAAAACCTGCCACGTGGATCGCCACTACATGCGCCGTTGCAAGCCAGTCCACTCGTGATGCCACGTGTTCCACTAATGTACACTGCCTCCTGGCATCCTACGCGGTGTGCCGTTTCATATCACAAGTTTGATGACATCACTCACTTATGAGTTCCAACCGCGAGTTCGCGAAAAACCATCCTATCGGATTTCCCGACATAGTAGAATACTACATACCCCCCTCGTTAAGCGCGAACCATGGGGGACGCAAGAAGCTTTTATACGCAGTCGGACCGGTGTTCCGGGTACTCATCGTCATCACGAATTCCTCGCCGCACGACCAACTCTTACAGTTCTCAACAGCATTCTGTTCCTCACCGCTCTTCAGCTCGATCTCTCGCCATGGATCCGAACGCCGCGTCCAACCCGTTTCAGCCCTCCTCTGAGGATGTGCCTTCTGGGGCTCCGTCAAACACTGCTGGTTCTGCGTCGCAGCCTACTGCTCAACTCGGTCCATACCGTTCGTTCCCCACCCCGTACACCGGATTCCTGTCGGTACCGTTACCTCAGCCAACCGTGGCTCCGATGCCAAACGCGGCTTACGTCGCCTCTGTGGGTGTGATTCGAGCTCCTTGTCGTCGTGCTCAGCGGATCTACCTGCACCCTGCGGATTTCTATGAACGAGATCCTCTCGACAACGTTGAACTTTTCGCGCAAGCGCCCTGGTTTGATCCAGTTTCTATCCGCGATGACTCGTTGATACAACAGTATGTACACGGTGGGTACTTCCCTGACGGTATTCCGGAACACGCGATTTATAGCGACGACTGGGCGAGCCATATTGCTTTGCCAGACAACGTGATTGCGCGATATTCAACGGAAACCATGTCCGAAGCCCGTACGCGGTTCACCAAGCTGATTTACCAGCGTGTTCACCGATTCATCAGTACGGTTCTCCTCCCGCAGGACTGGGAACTAGATACCTGGAAAGCTCGTACCGACGGTGAAGGTTACTCGTATATCCAGACACTCGTTGAAGTCGATGTTAGCGGTTGGCGCGGTGTGCGCGGTGTGCCTGATGCAGCTCTCTGCTTTCAGCAACCTCTCCTCCGTGCGGAGTTCCGCTTCCTTCGAAAGTGTGACATTCCCTATTGGGATAATCCCCGTTGGGAACGTCGTACTCGATCACGTTTGGGCTATTTGGTGCCGTATCAAATGATCGAGATTGAACGCATCCGGCGGAACGCGCGCTTCTGGCGCTACATCGGTATTCCGGAGCAATTGGGCGGCGATCGAGAGTCCTCGTGGTTGCCCTGTAGAGCTCACACCGGCGATCTCCTACATCGGGTCCGCATTGGTTAACGACCCGTTCTCGGGATATTGGACGGTGGTTTATACCGAGTTTATCGCCAAGATGGCCGTGTTCCTCCTGTGGTATGCTTATGATACCTTTAGAGTTTGGTACATGTCGCCCACAGCGCGAAAGTATGCGAGAGAACTCGATCTTTCCCTTGTCCTGGGGTCTCTTGCGAACCATGCCGACTTCCTTCATCTTGTAGATTTGATCGACATTGTCGATTGGTCTGCAGTGCCAGCTGATCAATCCGCTCGCGGAACCCGTGCAAGACACCACGACCATTCTCCTGGACGAACAGAAAGTGCTGGAGATTTCGTTTGGTACGACCCCTGGAGGCGCCAGTTGATCACCTCCAAGCAGGCTCGCTTTCTTCGGGAGAACCCGCGTGACATGCCACCGAACCAGCTTACTGGATACGTGTACGATGCTACTCCATCTGAGAACGGAGAGGAACCGTACGAGGAAGTGCCGGGAGCTGAGGCTGAACTCGGTTATGAGGACGAGCCAGAGCTGGCAAGCGTAGCAACTTCCGTCGATCAATCCGCAGCGGCGGGAGTTGCTCAAGAGTACTCTCATGGGTTTACCCAACAACCGAGTGCAGTGCCGGTCGAAGATCCAGGCTTGGATCCGCTGAGGCAGTTCCTCTTAGATGCGGGCTTTCCCGTGGACCAAGTTGAGGGTGATCGCGCACAGCTTCTTGCGAACCTGCGTGCTCGCACGTCTCTTTGATAATACTAGAAAAGACTCCTAGTCAACACCCTTGCGGTGATATCTTGATACCAATAAACTCCGGTGACTTCGTGTCTTCACGTTCCCTTCTTATCTTCTAGTCTTCATCTCTTCTCGCTTCTCGAGTTCTGAACTTCTTCTTCTCGCTTCTCGAGTTCTTCAATCCTTCTTCTCTCGCTTCTCGAGTTCTTCATAGGTGATAATCAGTAAATGTCCTGTGCTTGCGTGTTTTCACGTTTCTTCTTCATGACTTCTTATTTTCTTCTCGCCTTTCGAGTTTTTACTACCTTGGTAGCCCATACTTAGAAATGGGATGTGCCCATGAGCCTTACTATCGAGGAGTCGATCTCCCTGGGGAGTGGTTATCGCATGCGTCGATGATATCGCACGAGTTGCGAACGGGGGATATGAGCTATAGGTTCCCACGTATCCGCTTCCGGAGGAAAACCGTACTAACGGACTCGATACAGTAATTATCTGGTATCTTCATGCTCGCCATGATCACATATGCGATCCATAACATATTCCTGGGCGTTTCTCAATGCTTTCGCTGTTGGCACGAGACTCCTGTTAACAGGTTTGAAATGCCTTAGGGCTGACCCAAGCGTCTCTTTGTTAGCAGTATCTGCGTCGCAAAGCGTTCGCTCGTCGACTAACTGTCATTCTGCCTGCAGGGGCAGTGTACTCATTCCTTGAGAATCTTTCTCAGATAAAGAGCTATCCTGTTTTCCAAGTTCCATAGAAGCGTACTTCTTGCTACTTCTCAATTCCATTCGTGGATGAACTTCCTTCGGTTTATCCGATTCTGACCGCTGTTGGGTGGATGATGGTGCTTGCACCACGACAGGAGGCGATACCTCTTCTTCTTCCCGCCCACGAGGGATGGGAGCCGATATCGGCGGAACAGCGAGTGGCGCTTCACCTGACGGTTCAGCCTGAGGCGGCAACGGTGCGTGTTCGCGTGCACTCGTTTCCAAGTCCTTGGGGCCAAATTCCAAAACATCTTTCCTGCTTTCAGGTTCCATTTCTGTATTTACGGGTGTGTGCGTGTCACGGGGCATATCCCGATATTTCGGAAGCTGTCCGTGATTGGCATACCCAACCGCCGGCGGTGGGAGATCAGGAGCTTTCTCCTCCGCTCGAGTCATTGGTGGCGGTTCACTCTCCTCAGAGTCCCTTGGGCTTTTGCCTTGACGTTCCGTCGCACTTGTCTTCTTAGTTCTACCAGATACCTGGACATCCACTTGCGGGTCAGGCACGGCTTCAACGCGATTGCGCGATACCCGTTCAACGTCCGCACCTGTCTTGATGACCACTATGTCTTCATCAAGGTCCACCACTTTGAAGGGTCCAACCGCTATCGGCAACAACTTTTGACGAGATTCTTTCTGTTTGTCCGGCATTTCAACTCGCCAGAAGACGTGACTTCCTAATCGGATTGCCGGATTTTCTCTTCGCCTTCTGGCCTCATAGTTTCGCTTATAGCGAGCTTGCGTCTTTGATAACTCCTTAGCGGCTTCTTCCGCTCTGGCCTTAAGGTCATTCCTCCATTTCAGATGGTACTTAGCCGGGGTCGGCGCGTCCAATTCTGTCTCGTCGTCGAGCGCAACCGGTAAAGCCGGAGGGTTACGTGAGAGCACGAGGTCGAACGGTGCCGTCTTCGTAGAGGTATGCACTTTCGTCTTGTACGCGTAGCACAGAGTATCAGTAAACATGTCCCATTCTTTCGAGTGGTTCCGCGATGTAGTGTCGTAATGCTGCTATCAGCGTGCGGTTGAAACGCTCCACCTGACCGTTGCATTGCGGATGATAGGTCGTGGTAAACACGTTTCGAATGCCCATAATGCGGCAAACATTCTGAAAGAACTTCGCAACGAATTGCTTCCCATTATCTGACAACAGAACTTCTGGTGGTCCGTATATAAATACCCAGTGTTTGATAAACGCCTTTGCGATTACGATTTCGTTTCGGTTATCCGCTTCAGCGGCACAGTCGGCACTAGCTTCGAGAAGCGGTCGGTGATTACCAATAGGTAGCGATAACCTCGCCTTGAGCGAATCAATTCCCCTAGAATGTCGATACTGAAGTATTGTAAAGGCGCTTTCGCCTGGAATAACTTCATCGGTTTCCGCTTCCTGTAAAACGATTATTCGCACATGTTATACACAACCTCACTGTATCATGGCAATCCATTGCCAAAGTAGGCCAGTAAAAATCTCTTCTTAGAGTCATGAACAACTTCGTTCCTCCTGGATGACCAGGCAATCTGCTGTAGTGTGCCAGACGTAGTACTCGACTCTTCAAGGCGTGTGGAATCACGATTTGATCATGCTTTTCGACATGTCTTAACAGTATTCCTCGTGAATCGAGTGAAAAGGGGAGCTCCTCCCCCCCGTTAAGACGAGAGCGTATCGACGCACAAAACGTATCGGCGTGTTGCTCATTGAGGAGCTCAGTGCACGAGATTCGCTCGAGTTGAACTGAAGGGTCAGTGTCTGCTAATGCAAGGAACGGGTCTGCATCCGAATAATCATCAAGGGTCTCTTGTTCCTCTTCTTCAAAAGATGGTGAATGGGTCTCCATGTAGAAGCAAGGTATCTCTTCATCGATTTCGCCTTGGGTTTCGCCCAGTGTTTTGAGTCGCGATAGCGCGTCAGCTTGGACATTGGCCAATCCCTTCTTATAATTCACTTCGAAATCGAATTCAGAAAGGCGTAAGCGCCATCTTGTGAGACGACCAGACGGGTCTGTAATGGACAGTAACCATCGTAGAGACGAATGATCCGTGTTGACGGTAAAACGTTCTCCTTGGAGATACGGTCGCAATGTGGTTAGAGCCCAAACGACTGCAAGGCATTCCTTTTCTGAAACTGAATACTTCTTCTCAGCTGCGTTCAGCGATCTTGACCAGTAACCAATGGGTTTGCGTTCAACATCAGGGTATGTTTGAAAAAGGGCACACCCTACTTGGTACTCGCTAGAGTCGGTATCCACTGAGTATGGCAGGTTGGGGATGGGCAGCGCCAAGGCTGGGGCTGTAATAATCTTTGTCTTCAGCGTGTCGAACGCTTCCGCTTCCGCTTGTCTGAATTGTTCCAGCTGTACTGGTTGTCCTTTGCGCAGCTTTGCGTTGAGCAGTGCCACTATATGCGAGTATCGCGGCACGAATCGTCGGTAGACGTTGCACAAGCCGAGAAAAGAACCCAATTGCTTCTGTTTCGACGGAGGTTGTACTTCGCGGAGAGCCGCTGTTGGTGCCTCTTGAATGGCAAGCTGTCCCGGCTTGATCACATGTTCTAAGTACCGGACGGTGCCAGCGAACCAGTCGCATTTCTTGAACTTCAAGGTGATACCTGCGCTCTGTAGTGCTTTGAGGATCTCCTCGACATGCCGTAAATGGCTTTCCACATCCTGGGAAAAGATGATCACATCGTCCAAATAGACTAAACAAGTCTTCCACTTGTATCTTGAGAGCAAGATGTCCAGAGTACGCTGGAAAATAGCCGGTGCATTCGTTAAGCCAAAGAGCATCCTTTTGAAATGGTAGAGACCGGCGTGACACGCAAATGCGGTTTTGTCTTGGTCTTCTTCCGCTACAGGCACCTGCCAATAGCCAGAGTTGGGGTCCAACGTGGTGAACACGTTCGCTTCTCCTAAGCTGTCAATACATTCGTCCATTCGAGGCAACGGGTATGTATCTCGAACTGTAACTGCGTTCAGTTTTCGATAATCGATACAGAATCGTAAAGAACCATCAGGTTTTGGGACCAGCACCACTGGTGAGGCCCAAGCAGATTGATCTGCTTCGATCACTCCTTCTTCCAGCATTTTGCGAACATTCTACTCCTCGATTTTGCGAGTTCGCGGTCCCGCTCTGTAGGGTGGTTGGGAGATGGGTCCTGACCCTGGGAGCAAATCAATGTGGTATTCCGTAGCGGAGATCTCTCCTAGTTTTCCACTCCACATGGATGTATACTTCTTCAGCATAGACCGGATCTTCGTTCTGTAGTGTTCCGACACATGTGCTAAGTCTAGCTCATCAACCAGGCTCTCATGATCCTTTGCCGTTTGCAATTGATCTCCAGACGGAGTTTGCAGTTCTTCGTCTGTGTCACCGACATGGGTTAATCCCAATACTTCTGCGGTAGAAATATGAGTAGGGACCACCACTGTGGGGTGAGACAAAGCTGTTGCAACGACCTGATTCTTCGGTATATGATAATCGTTATCGGTGAAGTTACCCACTAGTATCCAAAAGGGGCTACCAGGATCAACCTGAACAATGCCGTTAGCGACTAGCAATCCACGGGATTAGTACATCCGAGTATTCGGTTTGATTACCACGAGTCCGTGTCGTTCTGTTCTTACTTGAACCCAAGTTTGGGTTTGCGCCTTCAACATGGCACTCTTCGCTACTCGAATCCTCGGCGAGACACGTCCTTGGGATTTCCCGTATTCCATAGATAGTGGAAGTGGAGGTGCTTCGGGGCAACGACGCATTGGCTTGCGAACAATTGGTACCATTGATCCATCATCTAGTTCCACTAATTTTCTTCGCGGGCGAATGGCTTCGACAAACCTGTCGCAATAATCACATCCCAGTACCACTGGTGCAGCTAACGTCTTACAGACGATGAAGTCGACTAGGACTATAAAGCGTCCCAAACACACCACGAGTCGAACTGTTCCCAGTGTCTTCACAGCATTTTTGTTGGCATCCCGGATGTCCGGTAAAAGACCGTATCGAATACGTTCTAATTCAGCAGGAGCGAGCTCCGATTCCCGTATAAAGTTCGGATCAGCACCTGTGTCCAGGATAGTCAATCGAAGAGATAACAGATTCCTGTCAGAGCCGATGTCGGCATAGACCTTATAGTTTCTTTTAGACACTACTATGAGGTATCTTTCCCGTTTTGACGGACAAGTATAACGTCTCCAAGAACGATGTAACTCACAGTCAAACTGTACTCGCTTCCCGTCCGGCGGATTGATTCCGTACGGCGGAATTTTCTGAGGCCTCAAGAGAATCTTGGGCTTCCAAGCGCGGGAGCAGGGAGGCGAGCTCTCCCTGGTCAGCACTACGGGATCGACTAGTGCCGACCCCCTAGGGGCTCCCTCACTTAGTATTCCGGTTGCACCGGCTTATTCGCCTCAAAGGCGCCTCTTCCTACCGGGGTTCCGGGTTGTAACACTTCAGCGTTCTGAGCAACCGGCTTGTCCGTCCGGCGCATTGGTGTCTGAGGAAACCAACTTTTGGCTTTCCGATACATGCCCGCCGGTACGCGGCTCCTTTCCTCTTCTGAGAGTGCTTCATAATTCGTCATGATACGGCTCAGATCCTTTGCAGGAAGCGTGCATTCTGCACTCAAATGGTGTTTTCCATAACATGGATAACAGATCAAACCGTCACGACGGTTGGTCAACATAGGTTGTGAACGGTATGCCATGCGAGTATCCACCCATACGGGTTTGCCGTTCTTAAAACCTCCTTGTGGTGGCACCGTGTAAGGACGGTACATAGGGCGACGGCCCTCCATAACCATTAGGGCTTCCTCGTCCTGAGACTCCGAGTGTGGGAGATCCCCTGTAGGTACAGAAGAGTCCGTGTATTCCATTAAATGGACCGCCTTCTCATGCGAGTCACTCCCTTTGGGTGCCAACGACGATTCTCGTGAGTCAACTGGAGATTCCAGATGTAGCAGTTTGCTGCGCTGATTAACTCTGGCGGAGACCTTCTCCTTACCCATTGAGGTTCCAAAAGCCACTGAACGACGGGGGCTACCACGCGCTCTGGCCGCGTCTCCTTCATCTTTCGCAAACTGAACTAACTCCAAAAAGGAGACTCTTTCATGCTTCTCTCGATATCGAGCTACCAACGACTTGATGCCCGGGTCCAGCCCGTCGATGTACACGGTAATCTTGTCCTCCGTCGAGTGGAGTTTTCCACAGCGGACTGAAGCTTTGTCAAGCCTTGAGCTGTACTCAGCTTCGCCCTCCTCAGGCTTTTGGGTCACATCCCTTAGGTCCAGGATCGCCTGACGTATCGCGTTTGAAGTCGCGTAACTGCGCAGCAAATACTGCACCGCCTCTGGCCATGAGGTAACGCCGCCCTCATCGGCTGTCAATGATCCGCATACGGAACGATATTGCTCTAAAGCAAAACCCTTCAGGAAGTGTGGTAAAGACACAAATGCCTGTGGTTCACTCATTTCTAGAGTGTCTGCTTCGGCAAAGAATCGAGTGAGAAACTCGATAACGAGAATGGGGGTTTTCCCATCAAATGTTAAATCATTAAGGCCGATCTTCATTCGTTTGATGTGATCCTTCACCTTCGCGGTTTCGCGTCCTGAGCGCTTCTTGCTCTTCACCTTCAGACGGTAGTACCTGTAATTCAGGACCTTCCGATAAAGCGGATTCGTGCACGGGAGCACCTTCAATCCTCTGTAAAGTGAGCCTTTTTTTTCTCATTAGCCACGAAAACGTGTTCTTCTTCCGAGATCGGGACCTTCGATGACCATCATCACTGCCATCGTCATCTGGGGTATCTGAATCATCAGAATCATCAGTACTGGAACTGAAACCCTCCGTACTTGACGATTCATCACTCGAATCACGTGCGGACATCCGCTTCTTACGTCGTGACTTCGACTTCTTCGAACGTGCTTCCTCCAAAGGAGCTCCTTCCTCTTCCAGCACGACTGGTTTAGCAGAAGTCTGCGCATGAACTGCCGCCTCCAGGCGTTCTAAACGAGGGTTAACTCGAGTGAGGACTTCCTCTACATCCACGGTTAAGCCGGGTAGCGCATCGGGCGTATTCCCGTACCTCTCCAGTAGATGGTTCAAATCCTCACGCAGTGTTTTCCCTGATGCAGAGACCCGCTTCCCATCGTCTTGACGAACGAGTGCTTGGTTCGCACTGCGTAATTGTTCGACATCAGCGATGAGAGCAGCGATCTGCGATTCCAACGAATCCATGCGCACATGCGAAGCGTTTGACTCAGACTTGAGACGACGCACTTCCCTGCGCGAATCATCCTCTTCTTGAGGTCCGACGACCTCAGGGTCAACTATGGCTTCTGTGGTGGGCGTGACTGCCGCTGCCACAGGGGCCGGTACATCCGAGAGATCTCGTTCATCATTTACCGAGCGTGAGCGCAACATCGCTTGACGATACAGCTGCTCTCCGGCTTCAACAGATGAGGCGAGACTCGGTTTCGGGGGTGGTCCCGCAGGACCGGGGCGACCAGTACTCGACGGGCTTCGGGTCTTCGGCACCCTAGACCAAACCTGAGTCCAGGTGCAAACAAAATGGTGTCTTCGACTTCTCGACCACGTGTTCAACCACGATGAATTCCGCAATTGCCGGATGTGGTTTGATAAAAAATAACTGTAGTGATTCCACTTCTTCCAAGTATCGATATCGATTCCACGTTCCAGGAGCGAATTGTTCAGTGCAGCTGACCACAGTGGTTCTAAGTCGGGAGACCACTTCTAGTATCCGCTCTAACGGAGAGAGCACACACCTGCGACAGCGTTCAGACTGCCGATGGGTCGCTTGCGGCGAAGTAAAAGGGGTGGTAGAGCTACAACACCAGCGAGCTGGAAGTGGGGTGTAAGGCCACTACTCGCCAGCGAGGGTGAACAGTGCAACTGTAAAACTTTGAGGGAACGTAGGTACGAGATTGCTCGTGAAGTGGTTGGGGGCTGACTATCTATTATAGCTCGCCCGGATCTCCGGTTAAGGAATCCTAAGCGAGGAACAGAATAGTCATGATGCCCATGTTTTCTCCTTTACTTGGAGTCGGCGCTCACCTCTGTTGCACTATATACTGTGTGCCAGGGTGAGTGCCCAAATAATACGTAAATAATACCCAGTGGTCAGCCACTTAGCCAAACCACAGTATGGGTATGGTCCCTACTGGACGTCTAGCTACAAAGGGTAGTAAAACCTGCCACGTGGATCGCCACTACATGCGCCGTTGCAAGCCAGTCCACTCGTGATACCACGTGTTCCACTAATGTACCCTGCCTCCTGGCATCCTACGCGGTGTGCCGTTTCATATCACAAGTTTGATGACATCACTCACTTATGAGTTCCAACCGCGACTTCGCGAAAAATCATCCTATCGGATTCCCCGACATAGTAGAATACTATACAAGTCAAGTGAGGAATTCAGAAGGCGCTTAGGCGCGCATCTTGGTTCAACATGAGGCCATTTGTCTGTAGCAACTTGGAATGATAGTTACTTTGGCTCACATTAGATCAAAAAGGATGTGTATCTAGGGCAAAGAATATAGATTTTGAAGAAGTGCACATGAAATTTGGCACACAGCTTGTTCGTAACGTCGACTTCGTTGCAAAGCCAATTTCGAGGACATAACATGTCCTCCATAGTATCGATGAGGAAAGGTGCCCAGCTGGTGAGCAGTGATATTGAAATGAAGTTGGAGGATGTAACACTCAATGACCTCGGAACAGCCAAGAAGATGAACACCACTAAAAAATACAAGATCATTCGTGACAGCGGCGGTGAAATCATATCCATCAATGTCAGATGTCACATCATGTTGCATACGATATTGAAAGATTCCCTTTACATTGCTACTAGAGAGTACGACGAGGAAAAGATTCACGAAAGATTGGCCAGGTAAAGTGGCATTGTTCGCGCAATCAAGGTCGGCGGCGTGAGCCACGTTGAGGTGTCCAACAGAAATGACAGATTCACAGATGCTCTGAATGAGATCCGAGCTGCCGTCGAAGAAGCTCTTGTGACTGGTGGTGGAACAGTACTTCTGCTTTCTTCACGACATGTGGTGAAAGATCTCAAGAGAGCCATTTTTGATCAGGACGTCGAAATTGATATCATATCCCAGGAAAACACTTGAAAACTTTGGATGGTATTTGGACGTTGCAACTTGGTGCAAACGTAACATTTTGCAACATGTAGCCCCCAAATCACACTTAATGGTGAGTGGCGCACCGCAAACCGCAGCACTTTAGATATTTTGAACAGTTCGCGTTCAATGATTCACTAAATGGCACGCGACGTTGAGCATGAGACCGCGTTTTTAATGGCTGGCAGGTACCGCTTTGCTCAATCTATGAAAGGGAGCCTTCAGGCCTCGGATAAATCACTCAGCGCTTTGGAGATCGTTAGGATACAGGCGTTGCAATGCAAGATCTATGACAGCACAACCAGAAGAAACAAGCATGGAGTTCATTTCGTTTGTCCTACGTGCACGAACCAATCTTCCGTTTGTAATACGGGTATTATTAACGGAATCAATACCTTCGAGGGCGGTGTGATCAGCAGGCGTGGTGGAGTTTTCAATCAACAAAGGCCAGTACAGTCCTGAATCTTACGCGAGCTTGCTTTCATGTCAGCTACTGGGGTAATTGAGACAAGAGTAGATAATCTCCCTCTTAGAGTTCCAGACAACAAGGTTTGTAGCCTCCACGTTCTGCTTCATATCGTTATGGAAAGTATTCTGAGTTTTGTGTTTTCTAAAGTTCGCGCAGAACATACGTGCATCATCACTGACCCCCCAAAAGTCTCGCAGCGCATTCCCATGATTTGTGTGTTTCTCGATAAGGGCGCAAGACTGTTTCATTTCTTCTTTGGTCGGCCGCTCAATGCGACCATTAGATTTTTCACTATCAGAATGTCTATGGTGAAGTTAAGCCATTTCGAAATAGATTTAGGCGTGAATCCGAATATTGGACATAATAAATACTACACATCTCCTGTTTTCATGTATCATAACGCGAGGCCAAGCAGCTGTACTCCATGCAGAAATGGATTTCGTCCTTTTGTGGTGAAAAATGTTCCAAATGGTGACCGTTTTCTTATTCAGTGTCGAGTGGATTTGATCCATGGGAGAAAGTTATCGGAGAAACAAGATCTTCGGAAACTCGTTGTTACCAAAAAAAAGTATTCGTTCATGTCGCAAAGCAGGTATGTTTGCCAAAGCGCTGTATATATTTGCGGTCTTAGAATTCCCGAACAATGAGACTTACTATTTGTTGTGCATTTTTTTTGAGGAAAAGCTTATGGTTTTTTTGTATCGGACAAGTAATAGTACCAAAGTGATCAAAGGCGTACAACGACTTTTTTGGATGATGAAGGTTTTGATGTTAGCACGTGGGACGTGCATCTTATTTGGGATCAATAAACGGCGACATTTGGTTGTTACCCTTATAATTTTGGTTTCATTTTGTTGTTAAATAAAAGAATCTTTTGAAGTACGCAAAAAGCATCAAAACAAGCGTCTAAAACTTAAGGTTCGGGTGCTTTCAACCCGTTCCAGATTATAAAATATAGATGGCAACCAGGCCGACATTTTCAGCTTCGATTCTTTACTGCTTTTTCACTCTGGGTTTCTTGAAATTTTGGGACGCACTCAGTCTCGGCCAGTTCCTTCATAGTTTCACACACGTGTGTTATGTTTAGACATTCGTGGCAATTTATACCCAGACTTTTTCTATAACATTCAAGTCTGAGCTTTTCGTCGGCCTGTGCAAAAAGTCTACATTATGGTCCTTTAACCAGTGTTTTGTCTCCTTAGCTCTGTGAGGACTAGCGCGGTCGTGCACAAACGTGAAGTTTTCACCAAGAGTATGACTTGCGTAAGGTAAAAGCTTTTTGAACCATCAGAACAAGTTAGCAATGCTGCTCCATAGTACAAAACATTACTTGATTTGGCGCGGTTTTGGCATGGGATATGAGCTTTGCAGTGTAGGAAGCGCACTGACGTGCGCACTGTAAGCCGTTCGACAGCTGCGGTGCGTGCCTTGACTGCGGCCGTACGCGGGGAAGACGCGCCCCGGGCGCCGCGCGCGCGCGCGCGAGCGAGAGATGACGACGGCGCTTTGGTTGCGGCGCGCAGGCGCGCTGCTGCGCGCGACGGCGTCGTCGTCGTGGACGTCGTCGTCGTCGTCGTGGACGTCGTCGTCGTCGTCGTGGACGGCGGCGGCGGCGTGGCCTCGGCCACGGCCACGGTGCGGCGCGCGCACGCTCGCCACGCGCGGCGACGCGACGCAGGACGAGTCAAAGACGCACTTTGGCTTTTCAACGGTGCGCACGGCGGACAAGCCGCGGCTGGTATCGTCGGTGTTCAGCTCGGTGGCGCGCAACTACGACGTTATGAACGACCTCATGTCGCTGCGTCTGCACCGCGCGTGGAAGCGCCACATGGTACGGCAGCTGGCGCCAACGCCGCATCTCCGCGTGCTGGACTGCGCCGCCGGCACGGGTGATGTGGCGCGTCTCATTCTCGCCGCCGCGCCGCGCGCCGTCGTCACTGCCGTCGACTCCAACGCGCGCATGCTTCGCCATGCCGCGCGTCGTGGCCTGCGCACCGTGCACGCCGACGCGCACCGACTGCCCTTCGCGCCGAACAGCTTCGACGCGTACACCATCTCGTTTGGCATGCGTAACGTCGCGCAACCGCGCGTGGCGCTGGCGGAGGCGTACCGCGTGTTACGGCCCGGTGGTCGATTTGTCATGTTGGAGTTTGCGCAGGTGCACCATGCCGTGTTGCGTGCTGTTTACGATGCGTATTCATTTGCAGTCATTCCGCGTGTGGGTGCGTTGGTTGCGCGCGATCGCGCCGCGTATCAATACCTTGTTGAGTCCATTCGCGCCTTCCCGAAGCAGGCGTGCTTCGCGCGCACTCTCACCGACTGCGGCTTTCGCCACGTCTCCGTCACCGACTACAGCGCCGGCGTTGCCGCGTGCTACTCCGCCTTCAAGCCCGCGCACGCGTAAATCCAAACCTCCTCCCGTCACTCTCGCTCGCGCGCGATGCGCTCAAACAGCTCGCGCAGCTCGCGACGACAGCGATCGGTGTGCTCGGCGCGGCGAAAGCGCACGGCGGGCACAAACTTACAGCGCACGCCGCGCGCAATCTCGGCCCTGACGGCGGCGGCGAGCGCCTGGTAGAAACGCGGCGCGTCGTCGCGCATCGTACGAAGCACCACCGTCAAACAGCGCATGTTGTCGGACAGCGTGACGTGGCATACCTCCACGCCGCCCGCGCCGCCGCCGCCGTCTGCGTTGAGCGCGCGCGTGGCGGCACGTTCCATGCGTCGCGACAGCTGCGCCGCGCGCGTCGCACGCGCGTCGCGTCTGTCGCGTCGCGTCTCGCGCGCGCTGGCGGGCCGTTTGGCGCGGCGCGGCTCGCGCGACGGCGACGCGTCGGCGAGCGGCGGACCATCGACGGGCGGCGCGACGTCGACGGGCGGCGCGACGTCGACGGGCGACGGTGCGTCGGACGACGCGAGGCGCACGATGTGGCAGGGCTGGTCGGCGCGCGCGGCCCAGCGGTCGATGACGGCGTCGCTGGGGGCGTGATGAAGGTCGAAGGCGCGCTCGAAGCGGGCCCAGTCGTCGGGGCCGAAGGCGTCGTGCGCGTGAGCGTCGACGCGGTACGTGCCACCGCACGGCGTCTCGTACTCCTCGTACAGCAGCGCCTCCGCGGCGGCGCGCGGCGGCGCCTTGGGCGCGGAGGCGCAGCCGCGCCACGCGCGCCGCGCCAGCTGCCAGCCCGCGCGTCGCGTTAGCTGCGGTAGCATCGTGCCGCTGCTGCTGCTGCTGCTGCCGCCGCTGCCCGCCGCTGCCGCTGCGTTTTTTGACTCTTAGTCTACTACACACTAAAATAGTACGTGCTCGCGCGCTCCCCGCTCCCCCTCCGTCGCCGCCCCGATCCTCCCCCCCTCCCCCGCCACCCCACATCCCATGGGCGCCTCCTACTCCCGCGCCGAGCCCACCCCGGCGTCCACAGTCGCCGCCGCCGCCGCCCAGTCGCACCCAGATCCGCCCAAGCCGCAGCAAACAGCCCCGCTCACCCCGTTCACGTCGCGCATTCTCCCTCCAAGCGACGCCCCCCAGTCCGCCGCCGCTTCCAAGCCCCCGTCTGCGCCGTGGTGGCGCGCCTTTGAGCGATCAGAGCTCCCCAACCCCGGCGGGTACGAAGAAATCAGCCAGGATGCCATGCAAATCCTCCGTCCCAACCTCATTGAAGGCATGCAGTTTAACTTCACCGCCCCCATCTCCAGCACGTTTGCGCTGGGGAATACCATCGAAATGGGCGCAAAAGACCATCCGGGCCAGTTTGCTTTCAACGCCAACTACTTCACCAATCGCATCGTCATGATGTCCCGCACCACCCCGTCCGACCGCAGGGTCAACGGTCGCATTTTCATCAACCACACACCGGCGCTCACCAGCAAGATCATCGCGGACGTCGGCTTGGAACCCGACTCCTCCAAGGCGTCCTGGGATCTCGACTATCGTGGCAGCGATTTTTGCAGTCAACTCAAGTTTGGAAACGGTGTCGTCGCTGTTTCGTATCTTCAATCCGTCGCACCGTGTCTCGCGTTCGGAGGAGAGGGGTTTTATCAACACAAGAGTTTCTTTTCCGCAATCACGTTGGCAGCCAAATATTTTACAAGCACCGACACTGCGTCGCTTTCTCTGTCCTCGTTTGGCCCCATTTTGGCCAACTACGTGCACCGCGTCAGTCCCAAGGTTTCATTCGCCACCGAGATTTTCGTCGATGCGCGCACCAGGGATTCTCACCTCACCCTGGGTTATCGCTTCGATCTCAACAGTGCCACCGTCATTGGTCACGTCGATTCTACCGGCAGAGTGGCCGCCACGCTCGAAGAAAAGATCAACCCGGCCTTGACCCTCACATTGTCGGGCGAACTTGACCACGTCAAGGAAGATTACAAGTTCGGATTCGGTGTTAATATTGGTGGTGCATAATCTGTCCCCGCTCTTTTCATCCACCTCGGCTTGAGAGCCGCATCTTATCTCGGTGTAAAACTACGCACTTGGAACGTGCTCATTCCACGCCATGCGCCCCAAATGTACTTTGACCGAGAGATATGCGCCTTCTTGCGATGTCACTTTTGAATACGTCAAAGTGGTACAAGGTAGCATCACTTGTGCAATCGGCCAACTACTTGTTCGACGAGCTGTAGTCCAGACAAGCGCAATCAGCTCAACAGGTAGCAATCCTAACAACTGAACCGCCCCACCGAGTGTCAGTGGTACGGTCCATCCATCTCGTTGTTCCGGCTTGTAAAGTTTTCACATCCAACGTCACCTCTGTTTGTCACTTTCTGTCTATCAAGCCCGGAGCCATGACTGAGCAACTACGCCGAGGCCCACTGCGAAACGTCACACTGCACTAGCTTGATGATGTTTCTGTGGCTTGTTCATATGTTGGGATAGGGGATTGGTGGCATTCGCCATGTCTAGGCTAGTACTGTCGGTGATGTACAGTGCGTTTCAAAAACACATCCTTTCCTAAAACCGGTCAAAAAATGGCGTTTTCTGTACTGTAGAGCGAATTTCTCACCGAATAAAACCTTTTCAAGTAAAAAACCTTGTTTCTTAAACATATCCTTTATACAATATAGAGCGTCATTATGACTTTTGTACCGCTTTCATCTCGCCAAAACTATATGAAAACTATTAGAATGGACCACAAAGGCATGATCCCAACTTTTATAGCGCAAAAACAAATAAAAAGCCCAAAAACAAACAATTATTACATAACACTCTGTTTGGTATCAATTTAAGCGATGTTTGAGCCATACCGCATTTTTTCTGACACAAAAACGCGTGTAAGTAAGCTTTATCTGTTCTGCGATACTTCGTTGTGCAAAAATAATTGAAAAAAAAACAGTGTTTTCATGTAAAATGTTCTTAAATATGACGCAAATTCAAAATTCAAAATTAATTAAACTGTACAACAACAAAATCTTCTTTTGAAGAACGCACCATAATCTCAAATGTGCGTTGTGTTCCTCATAAAAGCCTCAATAAAAAAAGAGAGAATGAAAAAAAGATAATTTTTTGGACGAAAACTGTGAATATAGACAGACCAGGTTTTTTAATTTTTAATAGCATAATTATTGCAAAATAAATTTGAGTTTTGTAAGAAAAATTCTTTGATTATACATCTGAGATGGTTTTAGATGGCATATTTGAAGTAATACCAACTTTTGAAGTAATAATAACTTAAATAGCGTTTGTAAAAGCTGTAATGACTTAGAAACGTTATGATAAAGTGTTAGAAAGTTTTGTGCTACTTTATTCCTACTTTACGTATGAATTAAATTATGATTGTTAGCAGGATAGTGCGCTTGTAAAACAGTCAAATGTTTAGAAACAGTTCATGAATGGTTTAAATATGACTGATACGGATCTTTCATGACGAATTTCTAATGTTCACTTTATTGAAAACACCAATGGAGTACTAGATCAGATGATTTATGGGCAAATTAGACAGTTCAGTACAGTTTTTTATTCGAAAGTTTGTATCACAAATTACTGTGACAAAATAACGTTTACTTTAATTCATTTTTTATTGAATAAATGATAACACACTCCGTAAGTGTTAGTAGGGTTAAAGAGGCGAAAACAAACTACTGAAAGCGCGCTGTAGAGAATATGGCTGACGAAAGGATATGTTTTTGAAACAGTATTTTGACTTGATATTTTTCATGTGTTGTTTTTATTGAGTGTACTGTAGTCGAAAAGGCATTTTACGAAATATTTGTGCAAGGGTTATGTTTTTGAAACATACTTTACCTTGATATCTGAGCATATGTCGATATGTTGTTGCTTCTATGGCGGGGTAGTGGTTTCCTGGGTTGTGGTTAATCTAAGACCGTGAGGTTTTTGTACAGTGGGAGGGTTCGGTTGCAGATGTGCATCCGTTTTTTTCAAGAGTATACATTTGACTGCATCAGGTTGGGAGAGGTGTGTTCCTTGCGATTTGAGTGTGATGGTTCAGTTCAGGAATCGCGTGGGTGTGTCTAGCCTTATGAGTTTGTACTTGGTCAACATTTTGCGATAGAGTTGGCTAAGGAGTGATTGGTGCGATGCTGAGACCAGGAAGTTGTCCATGGTTGTGCTTACGACTGTGAGGCCGTTGTTCGTTGTGAGTGTGTAGAGGCAACGGTCATGCTTTAAGCTGATGAAGCCTAATGACTTGAGGAAGTTGTGTAGCCCGTGGATTTAGTATGGCGCTGAAAGAGATCTGTAGATGGTTGTATTGCTCATGAAGATATGCTGATTTGATATCAAAATGTTCTACAGGCATGTTCATTGTGGCGTGAAATGCTAACAGCATGCCTTAAGATGTCCGATGTGCCTCGGTTCACAGTGTAATCTCGGATTTATCAGATCTCTCCTAAGGTGGCACCTGAGTTGGCGTTTGAGTATTGTAAACGTCATATCCGTTCAAGTTTAGTTTGGGGACACAACGCGAGTGGCTACAACCCAAGGGGACACAAGTAGTAGATATGCCCTCGAGCGTACCAGCCCAGGATAGGGCAAAGAAAAGAAGTCAAAAAAAGACGACAGAAAGAATGAGTGTAATGGGTGGGGAGTGCGAATGATAAAATGACCAATATATATGTGGCAGGCAGAGGCGAAGGTATCAAGGTGTGATATAATAAATGAAATGTGTAAAGGCTTATACCACGATTTAAAGACTGGATGAATATATCGCAAACGTTCTAAAAAATAGTATTGTTCTTCTTTCTGACTCCGGCACGATGAAGACGGCTTTTATAATGAACTCGGAGATCGTGGACTTCGGAAAACTTGATATCACAAAAGCAGCACCAGAAGTCGGTTTATTTGTAATAAGCGCGTCGTAGTGCGTTTTGGTGCTTACGACCGCCTTGATGTACCTCTAATTGGCGCTGGCTCTGCACTTTGATGCTTCAAACGGCACAGCGCTTCAGGAAGATTTTACGACAGGGAGTACGGCGGCGACGGTTCTCACGCTGAGTAACGACCCGAAGGATATGGCGGGCGCGCGGGTTGGTAAGGGGTTCGATAGAGAGCGAAGAGTCGGCGAGGGGTGTGGATTCCTTGGTGAAGCTGACAGCTTCCACTTCCGAATCGGAACCTTGCATAGTTGAATGTTCGCTTAAGGAAATTGAAGACGTTAGCACTTTATACAAGACAGAAAAAAGTCAGTACTTGAACACAATACCAAAAGAGCAGTGAAAGTCACTTACTCTTGAACGAATGCCGAATGGCCGTATATTTTAAACCCTACGCCGTATCACTCGGTTCTGTTAACAACAGGAGGTGCTAAACAGTCCCATGTGAGCGATGGGTTCGCAGAAAATGTCGGCGCAGTCGCGTTTGAAAGCGGACCCAAACCCCAAGTAAAGAAAGAAAAGGAAGGGGGTTGATGACAAGAGAGGCACAGACTGTGCTAAAAGATAGTTTTGGTGCCAAGGAGGGAGGGGTGGTGAGCCGCTTTTGTCGAGCTGACTCGACCAGAGTTGGTCGGTGCCGATCGAGGTCGGCCTTATATAGAAAATTTGGAGGTAGGCCGGCGCGGGACTTCGTGCGGCTTCCGGTCCGGTACCGGCCAGCCTGTCCAAATTGCGCGCCTTACTCGACGCAAAACGCATTTGCGTTTCGTACTGAAGTTGTGGCTCTAAATAAATCTTCTTTCTACAGCATTGCGTCCAAATAATAGCTTAATTCTTATCTTAGTTGAGTGAAACTGTAGGACCGATGCGCGTCGCTTAAGTTCATATACACGAAGCGGCAGGCGTTTCACTCGTGCGTTTTAAACGCCTCACAAGTATGTTGTCGTCGGCGCAGTGCTTGTTCCGGTACAGTAGTGCACGTTAAAATTATAAGACCACGTACAGTGCGTTTAAAAATATATCTCTAGTCAGACAGAACCCTAGCGTAATTAAAACGGCAAACCACTTTTTTGGGAGGTTGTCATACCTCTGTGTGTCGCCATGTCACCATCCCAAACCTTCGCCAGTGACCGTATTCTCCTCGGTTTCTGGTCATCACCGTCAAGCCTCCGAAGAAACGCAGCCCTCCGTCAACAAACTATCTGTGTTCAGGCCTTCTCGGAGCAGTTTTCGGACGAGAAGACAACGTAGAAGATTTTCAGAGCAAAAAATTGCCGTTTAGCAAGCTAGTGATATCATCCCAAGGGTCATCAAGCATGCAGAGCAAGCATGCAGAACAAGCAAGCCTCTATTGACCCCGGCCCGCCTCCTGGGTCTAAGCGGTGCTGTAACTGCTTACAGCCTCTTATGAACAGTTTGCGTACCGTTTCCGCTTCCCGACAGCTGACGCTGTCCAATACTCCCATTGAAGATAACCCTTTCCGGCAAAATGAGAGTCGTAACTCGTCCAAAAAATCCCTCAGACTGTGCACCTCTTGTGACAAAGAATTTGATTTCATAGCAAAGATTCTGGCAGATTCCAAGACCGACTTATCCCCGTCAGTTGGAGGAGAAACAACAACTTATCATGGAGAGCACTCCTTGTTATGGAATGAACGATTGATTATCAACAAGCCTCAGACGGCTCACCCAAGCGACAGGATGGTTTGAACAACTTGATAACAGGCGAAAGAAAGAACGAGTCTTTGTAGAATGTCAGAAATGCAAATCAACCAAGAACCTGTCGCTATTTTCTTCACAGCCCAGTATTTCACTTTCTGAAACCACTACAACAGCGTCTACAGGGCTATGTACAGTGCTAAAAGCGCTCCCTGTGAGCGATGGTACATCGGATGAATGAACCAGGAAACGGACAGAAAAAGGGTCGCCTCCCCACAACGGAGGGCACAAGATGCGGTCAAGAGCCTTTACTTACTTCATGTACAAGATTTCAAATGTTGTGAATCGCGCGAAGCACTTGAGCTAGGAAGAGCTACCAAACGTTTCGAAATTGTTCACGAATAGAAGAGCAACACTGAATGAGACGTTTGAGGCAGGAACGATTTTCAAACTTCTTTGGCAAGAGTGCGGGGACCACAAACACATTTTCCACAAGCACTACACGGCCTTTAAAAATCTCTTGGCCGAAGTGAAGTATGACGAATGTCCCTGCTGTCTTCGGAATGTGTCAGGACGCGATACTCGTGTTCTGTTTTCTCAACGAACTCATAGTTTTGCGGAACAAGTTGTTATGGAAGAGACCTGTGTAGCTCTGCTGTGGCAAAGAGCCAAGGATTCACGCTCAACACATCCCTTTCAAGATCACAGAAGTCATACTTCAGCAGGCAGTGAAAAGCGTTTACCTCCCCCCTGAGATACGCAGACGGCATTGAGGAAGCTGCAAACTGCGCCTCACAAATTGTTAAGAATGCAACACGAGTCTGTCAGAGATGTTACATGACTCTGAAAAGAAAGATTGGTGAGATGTTCACCTTCAAACCGGACGGGTTTCCGGACGTGGCGATGTACAAAGTATGTACACATTACGATAATTTTCTTCACGGAGAACACAGTATCCGGAAGACATTACAACTCAAAGAGATGTACGAAAAGTATCCATGCTTGTTTAGTAATTCCATTTCGAAGTTCAGCAGCCCAAAGAAGCCGCACGGACCGTCATCCACGTCTAATCCGAAGCCACGGCCGAAAAGTTACCGCACATTTTACCGTCTCGTGGCTTCCGTGTGCAAGATGTGTATTTTTGTCGGTTGTCCAAGTTCTTAGGGACAAGGATCGCTCGCAGCATCTCTTGCAACAGTCACGAGTTTCATTAATGATGGCGTCGTCACTTCGACAGAAGAAAAGATGCAACTACCATCAACTGTTGCCATCCAAGGCCATTTGAGATATTTATGTGGCCACTACAAGACTAAGAGTGTTGCATACACCAACGGGGAATTTTCGTTAGAAGAAGAGCTCAAGGTCGTACCGGTTTCGTTGTGGACACATAAGTTTACCACGCTGGAGTCACGTAGAGAGCGATTAATGCGGCTTCTCATATTGAAGGAAGGGCAAGGTGCCTTATTGAGGTTGCCACTACATGCTGGAAATCAGCTAAACGTCTCGCCGGTGGCTCTAGCTTCTCTTCCAAGGCATTATTTTCGCAAAGTTTTTTGGCGTCCTAAGTGTAGAGCAATCCCAGATTGGGAAATACATCTCGGGTGTTCGAGTCCCGCTCTCGTGAAGAGAGGTAACTCAGCGAACGAGCCTTCGTGCCACTGATGCGTGGGTGTAAGACCACGGTGATTCAGGCAATACCTACGAAGGTGATGAACCCAGGAAAAGGGGAAGAATCAAAGGGGGAACCAAGGACAAGGATATTGCGCGGACAACGGCAAAGCATAGGGCGAAAACGTGGGGCGAAATAGGACGCACGGCCAAGCGTACAGACCTATGAAGGGGTATCCACACTGGATAAGAGAAATAAAAACGGGTAAAAACAACCCTATACAGAGGCGGTGTAGTGACCTGAACACAGGAAAACCAACAAAAGAAAGAAACGCACCAATAACGATGGTACAGTGACGCCTGAGCTTCCGGAAGGGATAGACTAGGCAAATCGGTCCCGGTCCCTCCCGTTCAGAGATGGAGACTCGCGTAGGCGACATAATCTAGAGCCAAGCACTCGGTTACCATTTACTTGGTGGTATCGATGGCGGTGAAGCCATCGCTTTAGTCTATTATAGACAGTGAACTACATGTGTAGACTATAGTAGTGCAAACCAATCCTGGTCCATACATGTATCATACGTTTAACCCCAGCCTTGCACATCCATCCGTCCACTACGGTGCTACTGTAGAGACTTAACTAACATACCTTCTAAGGTGTCTAAAATACTAAAAACTAATATTACTCATAAAATCACCAACGTGGTCCCCGATATATCGGACGCCATATGAATGGTGCCCTGACCGGTTATACGCACACGCGTTGCTCTACACTAAGCCTTATCCAGTTCCAATGCTTCACACTTGATGCCTCTGCATGCGGACCACTGGTCTGGGTTTGTCGGCTGGTATCGCAACGAGAGGAGGCAGTGCCCTTCTCGAGGTTTCAAATGAATTGGGTGCTGCGGTCCACCCCAAAGTCATGCATCTTTATAAAGATGCTTAGATGAAAGGAGCGTTGTCGACGCCTTTTTCAGAGCGCATTAAGTAGGACAGCTATGTGGTTTTTGCTCACGACAACATCGACGCAGACCACTATCGGATGATAGTTTTCAAGGACACTCGCTCGAAATCCTTTCACAGGACGATTGCTGTAGCTCAGAAATTTTCTGTTCACTCGCCGATACGGACTAGTTTGCGACACACCTCATTGACTGCAAGGTTTGCAAATACTTCAAAGCTACTAACACCGACAAGTAAGGAAAGCATCAGCACCAGAAATGCGAAAGCGTTACTGTTGGGATGCGTAGGAGTTTTTTCTGAGATTCTGCTGTCTCCTGATTTATCGAAAGGTGCCACTTTCGGGAACGTCGTCTCAAATTGCTTGGAAGGTCACGCCACGGGAACAGCTACAGAAATCGATCATCTGCAATTCTTTGACCTGCCTTCGAACAGTTCTGCCACAACCGAGAAGGTACTAGAATATTACCTGAAGGCCTCTATGGCGCGCGCTACCGAGGACAAATTGAGTCACGTTTCATGCATCTCCAATTGCCCTCTTTGCCTACGCCTATGGCAGGCACTCTATGGGAACGTTCCTTCTGGACTAAGAAACTCAGAACTGGATGCTGTCGTTCCTGTCCCCGGTGGGATGCATTTCTTTATTATGGGTCTTTGCGACGTTGCCAAAAGGCTCTGCTACCATTCCTTCATAAGTTCACTCGTTTGTTTGTCTGTATTAAAGGAAGGGGCATCTTCTCGGTTTCTACAATAAAAGGATCCCAAAACCATTCTTCGAGTCTTTGGACAAGTGTCGAGTGCATGCGGTCGCGCGATAATCGACAGCTTGATGCAAACAGGAGATCTCGGAGATGACCATATGCCCCATTTTCGTGCTGGCGAATGCTGGCGGACTGTGCATGAAACAGCCTATTTGCTTCGAGCCTCTTCCAATACATCATCTGCGACGAACGCGGAGGAAGAGCAACCGTTGTTTCTTTCATCAGCGTTTGAGGGGAAGGAATTGCTTCGCACTGGCCACAAGATTTTGGAAGCTCTCGAGAAAAAAGCCGCGCCACATGGGGAAAACAACTTTCGACACTTCGCTTTAGATTTGTACATAGGTGTTCTAGTTCCTTGTCTCATTTGTCGCTACTTGTCAAGAGCCGGGAAAGTAGAACGGCGTACAGCAATGGTGGAGGAACTGGCTCCTGCCCTTTTTTGCCCCGGCAAGATGAACTACTACAAGGTCCTTCTCTACTATTTTCGGGAGCTAGAATGCGTCCCGCCGCCGGTTCGCGAAGCCATGTTGCAAGTAGACATAGCGACATCCAATTTCTCTGGAATGAATTCCTTCGGAAACATCGAGCAAAATGAAGCCCTAGAGCAGGTAGAGGTGCTCAGCACAACGCAGAATGCAAGGTGCAAGAGCAGAGAGTCTTTGAAGAAAAGCTTCTACACATGGGGAAAACTCGGGAAGGCATACAATACTCTTCAAAGTTCCGTGTCAACTCCGAAAGCTGAAAAAGAATGGCTGAGGTCTGCCTACGAAAAGTGTCTCTCAAAGGGGGCTTTCAAGATGTTTCAGTTTCTCTGCAGCTCTCATGACAGAACTTCATGGTTAAGATCCGAACACTGCAGCCTTCCAGTGCTTACCAACTTCTTGCTGTCTCCACCGCTAGTCGTGATCGCAGCGCAGCAAAAGAAGCTTCTCACAATGATGCAAGCAGTGTGGGAAGCTATGGACAGAGTGGGGGTGCGCTTTGTCCCAAAATTTAGGTCGAAGTCCTCACAGAGTGAAAAGAAGGACGCCAGCGATAAGAAAAAGGATGCTCTAGAATTTTTTAATGATCGATTCAAGCAACGCGAAGCTCAGGGGAGCTCCACGCGGAAGGCCACTGTTGAAAAGCAGAAGAGCGCGAGTTCAATACTGTCGATGTGGCGGGAGCGGTCTCTAGAGACCGCAAAACTGGCAAAGGTTATAGCATCTTCCGCCGCCACACCAGAGGAAAAGGGGGCCGCACTGTTGAGATTAGATCTTTTCCACCAGCATCCATACCTCGTGAGCTTGTACCCCGATGTGTTTCTGAATAATACCGGTGATGGTCCACGACCCCCTCATAAGTCAACCTTCTGGACCACGCTTCAGGATGCTTTGGGACACCGCGGAACGTTTATTCAATTGGGCTAACCCTCTCTTTCCTGCATCCGTGACAACTCAGGAACCGATACGGCCCAGTTGAAGTTGATTTACAGCATCAACTTCATGAATGCGATTCACATTCTTGTCGATTACGAAGACATTAGAACGATACGGCAGCATGCGCAAAAGTGCGCCCTCACGTCCATAAGCAGAGTGATAATCAACAACGGTAGATTTTTGAAATGGTTGGATCTCTATTGTGCCGTACGTGAATGGGTTGTACCTCAGAAAAAATGGACGGAAATGTAAAGGGATTCATTGAGAAGTTCTGGAAGACTTCGGGCAGATGAAGATGGCGAGGGGAGCGTAGGAAGCTTTCAGCTCACTGTTCAGCCGCCCAAGAACTGGGAAGAAGTGCTTTCAAACCGTGAGTTCAAAGAAAACCTTACTGCAGCGGTGGGAGCGCAGGCGATGATCGAAGCAGCAATTCTGCTAAAGAAGTTGAAATGCGGTCTGCTCGTGACGCTATCCGGTGTGAGATTGGTAGTGAAAAATAGAGCAAGGAATTGCTCTGACCCCGAACATTTAAGCGTTGTGATGACGACGACCACCGCTGGAACGCCGCTTGCAGTTATCCTTCATAATTATCATGACGTTCAAGACGGGCAATATGAGAGGTTTGAATGTGATCCGTCATGGGCCTGGTGCATCCGTTTCTGTCTTGTTGAAACGACGGATTGTGTGCCATCACGCAAGGAAAATGTGATAGAGATCAGAAGACTTCCTTTTCTTGACTCGGAGCATGGTGAATCAGAGACTCAGATGCAGTTCTTAATGTACAAAGCTCTATCAACTGCCTTAAACAGGAGGGATGGCCAAGACGATGCACAAAACGGTGGAAGGCTGCTCTGCGTACAAGATAGTATGGACTCAGACAAAGTTGCCTTGGCGGCCCTCTAGCATATCTGTACGCCGAGCACAAACCTCCGAACCTATGTGAAAGGGAGGGGAAGGTACTTCGACGTTGGAAGCCTCATTGCAATTCTTTGGGAAGCACAGATAGATGTCCGTGCAACTGTTAGGATTTATTGCATCTGTGGAAATGACTTCAATCATTCTTGCTTAGTGGCATCGACGTCCAAATTGATAACAACTTATCTACAGAACAAAGGAAGAATCGGAAACCTCAATTCTGAAGAGTCAGTGCAGTCACTATTTTATCTCACGTTTCTCAGCGCGGCCAGGGCTGAAAACCAGTCCCTCCTGAAACACCATGCTTTCATGTCCCGGCCGTGGAAGGCAGCTGCCAGGGAAATAATTGTGCGTCGTCCAGCGGCGTTGAACACTTGCGATGTGCTCCCGCAGGACGAAGAATTGGCCTTGGTCTACCAAAGAGCGGTTGTCTTAAATTGTGATACGTACTGTGAGGAATCCCTGCAAACAAAATTAATCAACCTTCCGTGCAAGTATGAGTTTGGGTACGCTGAAGATGGCTCTTTTCTTTTATGTACGCTGCAGGTCATCCGGTACAGGAAATCAATTTTGTCTTCTTTCAGGGCCAGATGTTCCTGTGGAAGATCAAGTCAGATTACGAGGTAATGCCAGGGCGGGCGGTGCTCATGTAGGAAGTCTGGGCGGAAGTGTGACGAACTGTGTTCTTGTTCGCGGAAAAGAGCAAATACGGAGGGTTATGAAGTAACTTTGGAGATGTTCCAGCGTTGCAAAAATCCTATCTTGGCACTAATGGATGCATTGCAGAGCTTGTGATGGCGTGCAAGTAAAGAAGGAGAGGCCACAACTTGGAGGGGCTTAGCTCTCATCTTACGGCATCTTGATGCCTCTTCGGTACTTCATTAGAAAGCTGGATAACTCATCTCCTTCTGCATCAAGAGGGATAGGGGAGAGTCAAAGCCAATGCCGCAGGAGAAGGGCACAAAGTCCGAGATGTTTCTTCAAAGGAAGCGGAAGGTAGCCCTATCATAAGTGCCCGAATCTGGGCTTTGACGAAATTCGCAAGTCTTTTACACTATGGTTCTATCTGTAGTGCTTGTACTGTACGATACATCGTACATAAGCTAATTTTTGGAATATTTGGAAACCGCCTAATCTACGATATATCGTACATTAACTTTTTATCGGTGCTTTTGCTGGGCCACTGCTCTGGAAGGAGTGCTGTAATAGCTGTTTTGACATGGCCATCTTATTTACCAGGCTCTTCCACAAAACCCACGTAAGCTTTTTTTTCGAACTTCGAAAAATGAGGATGTTAAGGCTTTTGTAGTGCTACACTATCCCCACATCATCTGACTCCATCCACAGCATCCCACCGTAAGCTCCCAAGACTAGCTGTTCTCTTCATCTCATTCGAAAAGTCCTCAAATCTAGACTGAGACCCCGTACTCGAATGGAAGAAGACGTTCAGACCGCGCGTGATGGCGCGCCCACAGATCAAGTCGGGGTCGCGGAAAAGGAAGAACAGCAGGAAGAGAGTCTGCACTTGCAAACGTTACAAGTGGCGAGGATCCATATCACGGATGGGAATTATTGAACGTCAATAACAAAACAATCAAGATGCATAAGAAGTTCACCTTGGATGTTCTTTCAGAATATGCTCGTCTCTTTTGTCGGTGTGCATTGGATCAAATGCACACTGAACTTAATGTAAGGCACTCGTAGCATTGTCGGTCACATTGCATCGTACTGTTTTGTGATGAGTTGTTGCAGAAATGTTTAACTTTGGTGCACGAAGGCATTTTGCTATCAGAGGGATCCGTGACGGCTTTGAAAATTTCGGGCATATATCAGTTCCTAGCCGTATTTGTATTCTCTCAGCGTTCCGGATTCAGCCTCTCGAAAAACATTTCCATGCTCGAGAAGCTCTACTCTTCAATTCCAATGCTCCGCGTAGTGCCCTACTTAAGTACCGACATTTTGGCATTCTCTTCCACTGGACGGGGCTATCAAGGGGAAGCGGTTTGGAATTCACAAAGAGATCAGACCGTCAGCTTGGCAGAATTTGAAAAAACGGCATACAGGATGTCCTGCAAAGTGTACCTGTCCTCGTGGCATACTTTTGCAACGCTAGATGATGACCTGTACGGAACATGTGCGATTGATATTCAGGTTAAGACTTTGAGAAGGCGAAAAGCAGACAAAGAAGGACACTGTGTGGATGCTATTGCTGACGCTTTATTTCGTGTTACACTTATGGTGCGCTTTCGAAGAAGAGGAGATGCTCAAGCTATAAACGTAGAAAAGCTCATTGATGCTTTAATGGAGACAAATGGAGAGCAGTCTTTAGCATGTTTTAAGGTAACGGCCGACAAAAGTTATGGCAAGTTTTATATGGTTCCTGCATTATCAAGACGGGGAATTGGATTTATTTTTACCATGCCTGAAAATTTGTTGAGGAGTCATCCGTTTGTCGGAATGTCCCATTTTATTACAGGTAGAGAGGATCTAGAAGTTGAGAATGAAACTGAAGATGACTCTGTTGGAGATGAACAGCAGGATAAAAGGATAGACTTGGATTTGTAAGATCGTGCCGCAGCTTTTGTGATTGAGGACAGTCCCACATCGGGCCCACAAAGCAAGTACGCAGAGAAAATATGCCGCGAACAACAGTATGCTTCCAGGGAAACTGTAACAGCAGTTGTGGTTCGCGAGCGGGGGACGAAAGTCTTTTCTAAGATCCTCCGCATTGCGTATTGTCTTCCAGGTGGACTCGCTTCAGTCCTCAAATATTGGGTAGCTGTTCCAAAAGGCCTATCTCATAGGGACATGTTGTTTAGTAAGAGATCGAGAGCTTCCCAGCTTATGTTACCATCTGCCGAATCCAGAGAAGGAAACGATGTGATTGAATTTCTATGCAATTCTACGTGCAAGGTGTTGGCAATAGAACAACGTTGCGCTAACTGGTTTCTGCTCAGACATTTTTGCATAACTGAAACTACTGCGGGCGAAACACTTCTTGCAGATAGACAGGTGTGCTCTCTACTCGGCTTCAATGCTAGTACGAAATTATCTGTATCGACATGGGCGGAGAAAGCTAGAAAGCTATCAACATCTTGGTTCGGCTCACAGCGCTGAACAGAAGCCATGATGAGAGGCACAGAGAATGACGAAGTTGTACTAAAAGCCCTTCTGAAGAATGATTTTATTGTGGCACTACATGAATGTGGGATGCTCGCCGATGAAGAGAACCCTTGGATGGCATGTTCACCGGATGGGATTGCGCTCATTGACCTCTCGAAGACCACATTTGTCGATTCCATACCACAAGAACAATATTTACAGGTTTGTTGCGTCGAGATTAAAACAAGCGTAGCAACCGCATCCTTGTCCAGAGCATTTCGAAATGCCACACTTGATTTGGTTTGTACAACAATTGGATATGAGAGTTTCAAGCAACTTATTACCAGCGAGTATGCAGGCCAGCTGATGCAGCAGAATGGTTGCCACGAGAACCAACTACTGCTTTTACATCATGTGCTCGGAATCTGCGTTGTTATCCTGCAGATTAGTTTATACTCAAAATTCTTCAACAGAAGTGGTTCGAGTGTGTCTTAGACAAACGCTGGCCCCCTCGTTTCATGGGAACACGAAGATTCTCCTACCATTCCAACATTTGTAGATACCGAGACGAAGAAAGTGTTCAAAGACAGACTGTATTTCTGGAAACTAGCCAATGATCACGTCAAGCATAACGATTCCTTCCTTCCATTTAAAAATTTCAAACACAATATGCAGAGCATTTATTCCAAGACGAAGGGAGGAAAGGATGGGAGCGCACGGGCGCGTGCACTACTCAGAACTTCTACCTCGGCTATAAAATGGGAGCAAAAACTAGTTCGACAGACCTTGGAAACTCTTGTTGTCAATGCCTTTACAGCATGGAGGTTGACAGAAAATACAGATTTTGTTGATCATGGAGATCGCTCCCAAGATTTAAACTTGTTTCGAAATGCTTTAAACAAAGGTGAGTCATTGGCAGACTTTTGTGACGACGCTGCAGTCGGGCTTCGTTAGTATGCAGACAAAATTGTTGTACGGGAAAGACAGGAACGGGACCCTAGCGATGCTCTTAACCGTGCTGTCGTTCCTAGAGACGAAGCAAGCAGGGTGCGAGCACTGGCCAGCGTCCTTGTGAGACAGGAACGACGAAACAGGATACAATTATTTAATAGTGAGGATGGCACCAGTTTGAGGCTGAATGTGCACGGCAACAACCAAAAGCAGATGTGGAAGGAGTACTGGTGTGCCCTTTGTGAAACAAGGAGCGTGAGAGGGAGAGCTTTTAGAGGTCATCGTTCTTCTTTCAAGTGCTGGCATTGTGAGATACATTTATGCATTAGAACGCATGCAGGATTCAGACGGTCCTGCTGGGATGTATGGCATACGAATAGACGCCTCGATAGCCGTTCACCTTCGAGCTCTCCTCTTCGTATGATTAGTACCGTGGGCAGCGGGGAAGGAGACTATGGCACTTCTCGTTTGGGGTCCGCAGAAAATGCCGGAAGGCGACGATGCCGTTCTGAAGAGCTTGAAAACCGGTTGAGTAGATTACGTCCTCATAGAAGTTAGAAATGCCGTAAAAAATCCGTTTTTGGGACCTTTTTTTTATGTACGATGTATCGTACATTCTACAAAAAGGCTTTTTAGAGAGTATATAAGTTGCGTTTTTCTTTGTTCCATTTAGATAGCAAAGTGTGCTGCGAAAGCCGTAAAAGTTATCCTCCGGCTTCTTGGAAAGCCCTAAATTGCTCCATGACTCTCAGAAACGGAAACGAATAACGTGCTGCTGAACTCCTGATTTGTAAACATTAATGTACGATACATCGTACATTAAAAAAAATACTAGGGATCTCCCTTGACAAACACTGCGCTAGAAAGGACAACTACAGTGACCGAAATTACAATAGAATACCCCCATGTTTTTTCATTTCCTCGGTCAGTTTGGACCTTCATCCATTCATATTTAGCCACACGCTCCTGTACTGTTGTGAGGGATTTATGACACCTATAACTTTCAGCGATAACGTACAGACTATGTGATGTAGTACGTTACCTTAAATATCCGAATGGTTGCGTAGTACCCTTATATAAAGCCCCCACAATATTCTCGGAGCTCTTCCCAGAGCTCCCGGCAGACCATTTGTACCGACTATTGTTTGTTTTGAGATTGTGCCCACCAATGCACACGTATGAACTTCAACAACATGTCCGAAGCTCAACTTACAACTGTATCACACATAAACGGAAAAAAGGAAACCAAAAGAGTGGTTTTTTACCCAAGTGAATGAGAAACGGTAACTCAGACCAAGAAATTGGAATGGAACAAAAAGTTTTTATGACCGTTATAATCAAACTTTCTATCAATAGAGAAAAAAGTGAACTTAAAAGAATAGTTTGCATCTTCTTCTTAACTTCTAGTTCTCTACGCGGCCTAGAATAGGTAGGAAACCTTGTCGAACCCCTGATGAAAAAGGTACCATTGATGCTCTTTTTACGGAACATTTTTTTTAGCAAAATCGTCAAGAAGACAAATCGAAACCGAAAAGTTGTCGCAGCTTGCCTCAAGAATAGAAAAGAATTCAGAAAGAACTACAACACAAATAACAATTGTTAGTTATCTAAAAATCCCAACGTTTTCTTCTCCGCGAAGCAGCAAGAGAAGAGTATTCTGCATCATAACTAAAAAATAATCTCAATTTACCTGTGACTACTCGGCGTGTGCAACAGGTATTGAATAAATCTACAACTATGAAGTACATGAAGATAAAAAAAAGAACCGGAATTGATGCCGAGACATGTTCAGGGAAGGCTAGAGTGGGCACGGAAAGTTCACGGGTTTTCGATTGCTCAATGGTCTAAGGTTATATTGTCTAAGGAAAAGAATTAAACTTAGATGGTCGGAATGGATTTAACTACCAGTGGCATGATCTAAAAAAAGAAGAAAATGTCTTGTATAGGCAACAAGCTGGTGGGGAAAGGAGTTATGGTTTGGGGTGCATTTTTCGAAGATGGATACAGTAACCTGGCTGTTTTGATTGGAAATCGAAATTCCAAAAAGTATTGCAATACTTTGAAAACATATTTGCTTTCACCATCTTCAAATGTTTATAGTGGAAGCTGGATTTTCAGATGGACAATGCAGCTATACACAATTCAAAATACACAAAAGAATGGTTTGGATCTAGAAGTATTGAAGTACTGAAGTGGCCTGCACGCAGTCCTGATTTAAACCCTATCGAGAATACATGGGAGGTTTATCTCGTGCCGTTTAGGCTAACGCAAGGCAATTTACTGATATACAATCCCTTTAAAGCGCTATTATTGAAGATTTGGAAAATGGGTCGACTTCTGAAGTTTAATTTGCTAAAAAGTATAAAGAGACGTTCATTACATGTGTTAGAAAGAGGTGGGAAGAAGACGAGCTATTAAGATGTTATCATTGCATAACATGAATGAAACAAGGTTTGTTGTTCTATTCTAATTTCGCACTCTACAGTAGCATTTGCTCGTTATCTTGAAAACACAGGACAGTTTTTAAAAGATGGAACTAGTTTTGATGTTTCTTTTATTTGGTTTCTACAAAGGCTACGTTTCAACTAAAACACTCAAGAAGAAGTCAGACAAAATAAAGAATGTGGGGATGTTCTATTCTAAATTCGGTCACCGTAGTATCAATAAAACCTTTGTTTGAAGACTGGCTTTTTTGGTGTGATATAATGCATTTCAAAAACATATTCCTCGATTAAAACTGCACCGAAACGGCATTTCATGTACGTTAGAGGTTTTACACCAAATTAAAACCATCAAGCCAAAAACGTTTCAAAAGTACATCCTTTATACAATCATTAGCTCAATTATGGCTCCTGGCCCCCTCTTACACGTTCTGTACAGCTGCAAATCATGGAATTAGTTGATCAGCGTATGATTCCAGCAGACATAGTACGCAAAAACTCAAGTGAAGCCAAAAAAAATCAGCAACTTCATGAAAAACCCCGCTATGTACAAAAATAAGCGTTCAACTGGCCGACCTACGTCACTTTTTCCAGCCAATAAACGTGTAATTAAGCTTAAACACTTCTATAACACTTAATCTTGTGAAAAAAATGTCCAAAATATAAATTTGCCTCTTTGCAGATCTACTTTATTGCATTAGATTAACAATCAAAATAAATTCAAGTTCTCAGAAATGAGGAAAACTTTTTTCTAAAAGATAATCAAAAGCACAATCGTGTAGAATGGTGTACTAAAAGGCTAATTGAAAAAATGATTGGAATAACATTATCTTTTCTGATTATAAAGGTTAACTTTGATAAACACTGGACTGCCAAACCGAATGCTGGCTGACCAAGAAACAGCATTTGGCCTTCTTTTCTTTATCATTGCAGCCCTCTTCAATGTTCATGTTGACCGAATTGGGATTGAAGCGTACTCAAGTCTTGGCATTGGCGAAACGCGTCACCAGCCTCTACGGTGACCGTATGACAAGATACTCGGCCCGAACTCTTGAACAGACCCTTAAGTTTCTTTTGCTATTGCAGTTAAAGCAATAAATGATACCTTATGGCTTGAAGGTCTCGTTCCTTCTGCATTAGTTTTTGGACATTATCCGAAACTTCATACTCAGTCTGAGCTCCCAGATCAACAAGCGACGCTAGCATCTGGAGCCAAGATTTTTCGAAGGGCGAGGGAAGAGATAGACAAAATGATGACCAAGCTCCGTATAGATCATGCCTTAAGGCACAGAACATCACCGGCGACTGACAGATTCTAGAAGATTGGAGACAAGGTTTTAGTTTGGCGAGAAAAGTCGTAGACAGTCTTATGGGAGAGCGGATTGGTCCGTGTACCATCAGCAGCTTCGAAGAGTCTAGAAGACTTTTCAATGTCCGAGACGTTCGTATTGGAGCAGAAAACCCATTTTCTCTTGCACAGGTTAAGAAATATTATGAACCCGTGACATTGGAACACTCATCCTTTGCATATCTTCGACAGAGCCTAAGGCTTTCAGCTTCTTCTGAAGAATCCAATGTTCATCTGACGGATTTTTTGCACAAAAAGAACTCAAGAGCCATGGCACATAAGATGATTTGAGCCAATGGACGGGAGATCAAGAACCTGCTGAGCAGGAGAACTTTCAAGGTCTTATTGCGAGAGGTTATCCCGACAAATGAAAACGTCCTATCTGAGAGAGTTGAGCTCGAAACTAAGTCTACTGCAGATGGGAAAGTGGAGTACAAAGCTAGATACGTATTCGGCAGACATCGGGATCCCATGAAAAAAATGATGGTACATTCCACAACCACGTTACAAACTTCATCAAACCAGGAACCTGTTAGAAATGGTCGCAATGTACACGTTTGATATCTGGGCCTCTGATATTTTTGAAGCCTGCCTTCAATCAGCCGAGCCTATCATTCGCGAGACATTCATCAAGAATCCTGTTCCTGATTTCGAACTGGATCCTTTTCAATGCCTTAAGATGGTTAAACCACTGTATGGGTTGTGTGATTCTGAAGATTTATGGCACCAAACCATGGAAGATCATCATACCGAAGATCTTGGCATGGTACCAACTCGATCGTAACATGCTCTTTATACCCACATAAAAGAGGGTATCGTTAATGGACTATCTGGTGGTTATGTAGATGGTCTTTTGCGATGCAGTGACTCTTCTAGAAAGGAACAATGCAAAAAGACGAAGAAAAAGTTTGGAAGGACGGACTAGATGTATTTGCTTGCAACTTCACTGGGTTTTCGCTCATTCGTAAAAAGATGGACCATAATACAGAAGCAGCACGAGTATTTGAGAAAGCTTGAAGAATTTCCAAGTACCGAATCTCTTGGTGCTTTTCAATCTATGCACATGAGACTAGCTTGGATTTGAAACACCAGACCAGATTGCCAGTTCAAAATATCACAACTAGCAGAGATCACTGAAGAAATATTTGATAAGAAAAAGGTTAAGATTATCAAGCAACTGAACAGAGCTGTTAGTTATGCGAAATCAAACCCCGTATCGCTTCGTATACCTCCCTTAAAGCTCAATTCCTTAGAAGTTGTTGACTTTTCGAACTCTTCTTTCCACAAAAATCGTGACTTATCTTCGCAATTAGGCCACATCTACTTCATCGGTGACGATACCGAAACCGTTGCTCCAATTCATTTTAGATACTATAAATCTAAAAGAGTTATCCACTGAGCCATGTGGTATATTGAGTTACACCACGCAGGTAATGATACCACTTCTTGGACCTGGGTGGTTGCCGGCATGCGCCGTGTAATACAGTGGTTTATAGCAATACGATAGCTTTTCGTTAATTAAGTATAAGATAGATAGGATTAAGTAGATAGGGAACCGCACCTCAAGTGAGCCTCCCCGTGGCGACGTGGCGGGGAGCGCCACCGTAAGTCGGGTGGCAGGTGAAATATACATCTTCACCAAGCATGGTCACCCCGGTCACTATTGTAAAGCTAAGCACCTACTAGACTACTTATTTCTTTTTGGTTTCTACAGTCGACCATAAAGGCAAGTCTAGAGTCCGTACGGGGTTTTCGGACCCGCGGGCGCTGGGCACCACCGTCTACCACCGGGGTCTCATTTCGCTCGCCGTTCCTGTGGCACCCTTCATTGGCTAGTGCTGCCACACCTTACAGGTATCTTCAATCTCTGCCTCATAGGTCGAGCCCGTTGTGCGCTCCTTACAATCGACATATCTTACATCCCCGCGACAGTTTCGGTTCCACATTTTGGTCTGCCGATTTAGAATTTGGTGTTTCCCACGTTTGGAATTGAAATAGAGGATTTGGATTTGAATCCGTACCGTCTGGTGAAGGAGTCACTGAATTAGCAACTGCTGACTCATTAGCTTACCTTAATGGAGAAAACATCGAAAAAAGCGCCTAAACGCGCCACTACAGCGCCTAGCGCACCAGTTGGTGGTCTCCACCCCCTCCCTCCCCCCGGGGAGGACCGGCACATCTAATTCTGTAGAACCCGGAAGAACTTCTTTAAAAGCCGAGAACCACTCAGGTCGATGCTACAGGAAGAGAGACAGAAAGTCTTTCAACAGAAGCACGAAATTCCAATGTGGTTGGACAAAATGATGAACCTCCTGGCCCCCCTCTAGACATGGATTGAATTACGCGTGTGGTGGAGGTTCGTATCTATGAGGAAGTGATGGAACGTGTGACGGTATTTATCATCAACTACCTCGAGCGAGAGGTAAGAGGACAAATCGACCAATTGGTGATGCTATCCTTACAGAATCATGAGGTTTCCCAACCCGAAGTATGGGCGAAAGCAAACACCGTCAAGGTGAAGACCCGAGCCTCTTTTCAGGAAACTCATCGTATTCTCCGTGATCTGAAAACTAACATTTCAACTTGGCAAACTATTGAGAAGCCACAGGACCCCATTCGGAGAGGGGAGGAGCTTCCGAAGATTCAGGGCCCAGGATATTATTACATACCGGAACCTGTTGGTAGAACCGCGCTAGAAACCATCGGCGGAGACTCTGGTGGTAAAGATAGGTCGTCAAGCTCGGAAGAGGAGCGATACCCACCACCATCTGGTAAGAAAAAGAATAAATCCAAAAGGGAAAAAAGAAAGAGGTACCGATCGGACCCTGACTCTTCGAGCTCGGATACTGATTCTGGTGGGTCAACAGATGACAACAGGGAAGTTTCACGTAAACACAGAAAGGATTCCCGTCGTAAGAATGGGAAGAATTAACCGCCAGGGTAAGACCAAACAGTATGACTCGTCGGGGTCAGATTCCGACCCCGATCTCGACCTACAGGTGCTCGTTCCGTTGAACGAATTTCTTAGAGAGGCAGTTGACTACCATACCTATAGGTTGGAGAACAAGAACTCTGAGTATACCAAAGAGGTTTCTCAGAAGATTACTAAGCATCACCGGAAGCTTAGTTTTCAGATGGGGGATACCCTTTTTTCGGGAGATGACCCTATCGCTATAATGGACTTCCTTCAGAGGTTCAAGATAGCATGGGACCAAAATGGGTTTTCGGAAGGTGCCGCGATAGGGTTTTTTCAGTTTTACCTAAAAAAACAGGCCCCCGACACGTTTCACAGCTTATAGGGTAAAAGAATGGCAATGGTTGATGAACTGACGGAAATGCTGACGACATACCCACAGGTGGTGAACGTCTTCTTAGAAACCTATGCAACAGATGAGGTGATTTCAGAGGCCTACTCTGAGGTGCTCACCCACCGTCAACGAGCATGACAAACCGAAATAAATTATGCACACTCGCTCTTGGCGACGGCGCCCCCATGCGGTAGCGATTTAACTACCACGCGGTTGAAATCAATGTATTCTGGTAACATTGATAAACCAATAAGGGGACAGGTAAGGAATTACCTTGGTATAAATCGTAAGATAGATTACAACGCACTGGCGCGTTATGCGCAGAGCCCAGGAGATAAGCTACGAATAGGGAAACGGACAGTGGAACCCACACCGAAAGGGACAAAAAACAAACCGAAACGGTCATTCTTCGGTATGGAAGAAGAATCCTGGACCGATGATGGAAAATACGTACATACACCTCATGAGCAAGCAATTCATCTGATCCACATCTCTCAGGTCGGAGAACATTCGTTACCCAGTTCCAACTGGTCGAGTTCAGTACCTAGTAGGATACCGTCGGAACCGCCGTCGACTCTCTCAACTAATGTATCCGCTCCACCCCACCCGGTTTTTGCAGTAACATATGCTAACCGAATTCGTGGGCGGCCCTTATAAAGAACGGCAATACCATTCCCTAGTAAGGTCCGACCTGAACCAACCACAATGTAATTACTAGACCCCGCAACGGGCGCCCTACTTTGCTGGTTTTGTTTATCTCCTCACCACTTGGCAAAACAGTGTAGCAGCGTGGCTCCCCAATAAGAGCAATGCTCCCAAAGGTGCGGTGGCAGAACCAGTTGGAAGTCGTCGATCTCCAATCCGCAGGGGCTCGGCTTGAGAGAACCGCAAATGCGCCCCCTATGGCACCTCAACAAGTCAATTTGGTCAAGGACGGAACTCAGGAAGCTGAGGTTGTTCACGAGGCGGAAGACGCCAACCGGTTGGATTGAAGCCCTCCCCCCCACCCGGACCCACTCGGGAGGCCCTCCAACACCATTTGCTTCAAGTATAGATGAATACCCATTGGTCACTATAGAGGAGGAGGTTATGGATTACCCAGTCACTACATGCTCCTTAAAAAACAATAACTACAAGGTAAACATCATCCTTGGGTTTACTACTAACCATTTGGATCCATGTGTTACCGTCCTGGATACAGGAGCGGGAATCGATCTGGTGAATGTCAAATTATTACTAACAAACTTGTTGGAAAGGATACAGCCCTGCATATTGCAGAACCCACTCGTGGGTGCTAACAATAGACCCCTTCCAGTCCGTGGTTACCTTAACCTCATGTTCATGGTTAGAAACCTGAAGGTAAGGGTCCGCTTTATCGTTATCAACCAACTGGCAACGGTTTGCATTTTGGGACATCGTTTATCGACAGCCAAATCCGGAGCATATTCCCCAGATCCCGAACGGTTCTGTTCGACAATGGACCCCGCATTGACATTATTGGTAAGCGCCGAGGACCCCAGAAACAGAACACCATACGGGAGATTGCAAATCAACGAGCAGTTACAATGTCCAATAAGGTCTGGTGGGCCAACAGGGTATCCATTCCATTTTACCCCCAAATGGTAGTACAAGTCCCATCCTTGCGACCAGGTATGGTATCTCTTAAGCACCATGCCAAGTTAATGGATAATCACACGAACTTGATAAAAAATGGAATTTTCGAGAATATACCGAACAAACCGTTGAAGGTAGACCTCGGCAACTTCAGGAACCACATGGTAAAGCTCACATAAATTACCTTTATCGTCTCAGCGCTCCCAGCGTCAGGTCACATCTTCACAATGATATCATCTTGGTCTCACGTGGACGTGAACGATAAGGAGGACGAGGAGGGGGAAAATGAGAACCAGAAGGTAATGGAAAACGCCAAAATCGGAGAGAAGACCCACACCAACATGGAAGTGGAGAGGGTGAAGGATTGGAGAGGAAAAGTAAATATTGGCCTTAAAACTGAAAGAAACCGGAAAAGGATATTCTTCCTACTGGAGCCGTTCGGAACCATGTCTTCGGGATGGCTGGGTGCGATAGAAGCAACTCAGCATCGCATAGACTTCAAGTCAGGCGCAAAGATTATTCATCGAAAACCGTGCCAACCCGGTCCAAAAGCCCGTGAAGTAGAAGTAGAGGAGGTACAGAGGATGCTCCGTCAAGGTGTGATTGAACCTGCAAATGCGGAATGGCCAATCCCCGTGGTGCTTGTGCAACAACGAGTAGAACCCCAATTGTGGTTCTGTATCGACTATCGGATGTTGAATGCCGTTACGGTAAGAGACTGGTACACGATACCAAAAGTGGGTGAATTAATGAATTCACTGGGTGATGCAGATATATTCACCACACTGGATGCCAACTGTGGTTATAGGAAAATACAGATACCTTAGGAGAACAGAGATAAGACCGCATTCACATGTAACGATGGATTCTACCGATTCTGGAGGATACCTTTTGGTTTATGAAATGCCCCAGCAACCTTTCAACGGGCTCTTGACATAAAACTGTCGAAAGTCAGGTGGAAAACCGCATTTGTGTATATAGACGACATGGTGATCTACTCCAGGGCCGTGGAGAAGCACGACGAACACGTTCGGACCATACTTGACCTCCTTAGAAAACCAGGAGCAAATCTAAAGTTAAGGAAAAGTATGTTCTTCCCCCAGAAGTTGAAATATCTAGGGCACACAACTAGCCCAGAAAAACTGTAAGTGGCCAAACGAAACCTCAGAGCGGTACATGAAGCGAAAATCCCGAGAACCTAAACGGAAATACGCTCCTTCATAGGTTTTTGCAACGTCTACTGTAGGTTCATCAAAGGCTTTGCAAGGATAAAAGCCCCTCTAAACCGACGTCTTCAAGAAAGTTCAACCAGAAAGGTTTGTGTACCTAGAATACGGCAAACTGGACTCCTATAATTTCTTGAAAGCGGTGCTCCATACATCCCCTATGTTTGCATAAACAGCATCGAGAAAACCATACAGATTAGATACTCATGCCTCGGACTCCCAAATTGGTTACGTTCTAATGCAGGAGCAGGACGATGATTCAAAATCACCAATCGGTTACTGGATCCAAGCGCTCACACAGACGGAACAAAACTATTCTGTCACGGAAAAGGTATGATTTGTCGTAACGGGAACGATTCTCCCTGGACCGCATCGGTGGAGCTATTGGCACCGCGCCAAGACGGTAGCTGTCCCAACGGCGCCATGAGGCACAACCAGGGAGGGTGGGACGTTTAAATTGCGAACCTAGCCCAGCGGTGTTGATTGGGACAGGCCAAGAGGTGGCCTCCAAATGCAGTAAGTTGAATTTCTTCGGAAGCAGGTCATAAGGGTTCATGGTGGCTGACGGGCTGTTGAATAAGTACGGATCGTAGTGTCTGGACCCGGGAGGGAAACCAAATGCCTCGCCAGGGATTGGTGATGAAGAGGGAACCGGAGCGGTAACGGCCTGACCCCGACCACGACCCAGAGAGCGGGAGCGTGTGCGAGGTTTCGAGATACCAGGGCTGTGATTCGAACCACGGGGCCCCTTACTATACATGATGGCCAACCGAGATGGAGAAGCAGACTGGCGCAGTATTGCCGCTGTATCAGGGTCTATGTACCCTCTAACGGTTGGCTCTCGCGCCCGCTGCAAACCATTACGGTTGTGGAATGTTTCCTCGGAGGTGCTCGAATTCTCCGCTGATTGAGCGGGAAAAAAACGAATGAGCCCCACCGACACGGAAACCACACCGGTAATCGGGTTGGACACAAGGCGAGAGTCATCACCGTGCTCGGTTGACCATTCGGTGGACATTCGACTGCAACCACGAGGTTTCGGAGAATCGGGGCGCATGGCGACCAATGCAAGCCAACCAGTACGGTATGGGAAGAGATGAGAGAGAAGACGACCGGAAACGATGACACCAAGAGGGTATCGCGCAACTAAGGAAGGAGAAATGGAGAAGACACCAACGAGGTAGGACGAACGTCTGTCACGGAACACACACGAAACCTGCGACAGAGAACGCGACTAAAATCGATTGGTACATGAACTCCCGGCCAGCATTGGAAACCCTCCAGGGAAGTGTAATTGGGAAGCCGTTTCGAACGACCACGGGGGATGAACCTCAAGCACCACGACAGAGATCGGAACCGTTAGGCTCACCGCGCGGCAGTACCAAACAGTTTAGTGCATCCAGCACTAGCGACCGCTGCACTGTGGTCTACCGCTCTGGAAAACGTACTAAGGTACTAACACGGGGTGTGGCTGTCGATAGGAGGGATATCTGTAGTATAATGAGTTCCACCACGGAGGTAATGATGCCACGTGTTGGATCTGTATGGTTGCCGGCAAGCACCGTGTACTACAGTGGTTTAGTTAGCAATTACAATAGCCTTCCGCTAATTCAGTATTAGATAGATAGGGTTAAGTAGATAGGGAGGCGCACCTTAAGTGAATCTCCCCGTTACTACGTGGAAAGGAGCGCCACCGTAGGTCGGGTGGCTGGTGAGATATACATCTTCACCAAGCATGGCCACTCCGGTCACTATTGTAAAGTTAAGCACCTACTAGACTACTTTTATCTCTTTGGTTTCTACGGTCGACCATAAAGGCAAGTTTAGAGTTCGTACGGTTTTCCGGACACACGTGCGCTGTGCATCACCGTCTACCAACGAGGTCTCAGTACGCTCGCCGTTCCTGTGGCACCCATTGCTGCCACACCTTACAGGTATCTTCAATCTCCACATCGTAGGTTGAGCCCGTTGTGCGCTCCTTGGAACCGAGAGGTTTTACACCCCCGCTACCGTTTTGGTTTGTTCCACAAGCCATGGCAGGTGAAGTCATCGCCTTCAGCGACATCTTTGATGTTGCAGCGACACGGCAGATGAGAAAGGCCGCATCGTAAGGAAACGGGTCCCAGTGTCTCTGTTTACCGATAGAAAGGCCCTATTTGATGTGATATCCAAAGGATCACGCACATGTGAAAAGCGGACTATGTTTGACGTCGCGTCTACCAGAGAAGAATTTAGAAGTAGCGCTGTCTTTAATATTGGATTCGTGAGTAAGAGTTCGAAGAATATAGCTGATTGTCTTACAAAGTAAATGCAACAGGCAGCTTTAAGGGAATTCGTTTCAACTGGTGTACTGGATGTACGCGCAGAGCATTAGATTGTACGCAAATAAGATGGAAGAAAAGGATGATTTTACTTAATATTGGAGGAAGTCCGAAGTAGTCGTACTTCAGAGATGTAAAGTTATTCAGAATAATCTCCGCCTCAGGCTTTGAATGCTACTTCGCAAAGTCGCATCGCTTTCCTTTCTTTGATGTCAAATATTTCGCCTCGTTCGCCGTCGACCGTTACGCATTGGTCAACGTCGTTCCCCTCACGCATTTGCCCTACCAATATTCCTTTCTTTCGAATCGCAATCCATTCGAGCTTGTTTGTCTTGAATTTTCAATTGTAAATCTTTGCAAATTTGAGAAGTCCCTGAACTTTATGAAACACACGTTGGCAGGTCCTGATCGAGTTTCATGGAATATCGTGGTGTGTAATCGCATTTTACACGCAACGCCGCGCTTGATCAGTTATTAACCATTCAACGCTGTCAGCGATATCGAAAGAGACATAGAGTTCTTTTGCACGTTTTTCAATGATAGAAGGTTTAATCTCGACGAAGAATTCGCGCGCTGTATGGCTTTGTTCACATGTTCCCGGTATCAATTTTGTCAGAGAAAATGCTGTGTTATCTACCCACCACTGACGAACAGTGCTTTGCACAATAGTTTTCGCTGGTCGGTAATTCTTAGTGATGTAAAACGGAAGAGGCGCAGGATTAGGTCTGGATTGGGATCGTTGTGTGTCACGATGTACGTTGTACGATATGTTTTTTCACGCGCAAGACTATGGCGTGGAAATATCGATTTCACTTATAGATTTTGTACCGTTCTGCACCCTCAACGTGGCAAAAAAACGCCCCGCCGGAAACACGTGCCTGTTCACTACGAAACAAACGCCAGTTATTACTGTTTCGATTCCGAATTGGCTGGTCGGCCTACCGTTTTGGTTTGCACCGCTTTGGTTGCCTGCAGGATTCGATGCCATTTGTGTATAGGACAAAACGTAGTCCGTAGGCCTAGTATGTGCCCAAAAGGCGCCGAATAGCAGGTGTGACAATGTACGACCGCCGTGGATGCTCGCTGCGGTACCAGATCGGAAAATGCAGGGATCGTTCATTATAGCTGTGCACTGTGGGTTACAAGTGAGAGTGAGCCGGTACATCTCTCAGATCCGCCGAGCAGTAATTTGTTTAAATTATTTCTTTTTTGCGCGCTGGCGAGTAGCGCTGGCGTGCAACGACACCGCAGCATATATTACACTTTCTCTGACCTCCACAGCACTACAACTGCTGTGAAGGTATGGAAAATAACCGGTAAAGAAAGCTTTTGAAAGCATTTCTACTAGAAGCAATAAGACGCGTCCCACAAGTCTCAACTCGTCTCTTCGCTCTCGATCTTTCTCCCTACACCAACCGTTTCCTACCAAGAATTTGATCGTACAAATTCTGTGAATGGTACAGTCGTGACAGGTGTTCAAAGGACAATGAGCTACGATTTTTAATAGTTTTAAAAAATGTACATCTCTTAGTATCTGTTGGATTTTGCGGCACAGTGATTTCGAAGTTGCACTGTTTTAGAATTTACATGAACTGATTAGACACTGTACAAAGTTTTTAATAATAATGTTCTGAGTATGGTGTTGTTACATTTCATTTGCAATGGATTGGTGGGATATTCCATGTTCGGCATGAGCTTAAATAGTAGCGATCTCAAGTTCTCTTAAAAGAAATCCTCCTGGAATTATGGTACTTGGTATCATTTCTTAGATGGCTTAAGTGGTAGTCACGGACAAACTAAAAAGTTCTATACAGTTGGCTACTGTTCAAGTTGTTATGAAGCGCGCCAATATGGTTTAAATATATCTTTAATGGTATAATATTTTGTAGGTATATATAAATTCCGTTTTAAGTTTTGAGTACTCTCTTTGTGTGGGGTGTAGTAACAGTTTAGGCAATCTTCTACAGAAAATTTAGGGCTAATTTCATGCAAAGCTGACTTTTGTTTAGAATTTGCGCTTTTCCTTCGCTTGCAAGGGCTCTGTGAAGCGTGTAAAACGCACGAGTGAAACGCGTGCCGCTTCTTGTATATGAACGTACGCGACGCGCATCGGTTCTACAGTTTCATTCGACAAATCTAGTAATTAAGCTATTATTTGGACGTAACGCTGTAGAAAGAAGATTTATTTAGAGCCACGAATTCAGTACGAAACGCAAATGCGTTCTGCGTCGAGTGAAGCGCGAAATTAAGACAGGCTGGCCTCGACCGGACCAGAAGCCGCACGAATTCTTCCACCGGCCTTCCTCCCATATGTCTATAAAAGGCCGATCTCGGTCGCCTCCGACCAACTCTCGTCAATTCAGCTCGACAAAAAGCGCCTCACCCTCCCCTCCTTTGGACCCAAAACTATCTCTTAGCACAGTCTGTGCCTCTCTTACCACCAACTCTCCGCCTTTTTGTCCATTTACTTGAAGGTTGGGGTTGATCTCTACTGTGACTGCGGCAATCTTCCTTGCGAACCCGTCACTCACGTGGGACTGTTCAGACTCCCCTTTTATTAACAGAACCACGTGATACGGCGTAGGGCTCACACTCTACGGCCATTGGCATTCGTTCAAGAGTAAGTGACTTTCCCTGCTCTTTTCGTATTGTGTACAAGTCCTGATTTTTGTCAGTCTTGCATATAGTGCCAACGTCTGCGATTTCTTCGAGCGAATATTCCACGGTGCAAGGTTCCGATTTGGAAGTGGAAGCCGTCAGTGTCACCAAGAAAGCCACATCCCTAACCACGTTTTTACCATCTATTGAACCTCTTAGCAAACTGTAGGCCCTTTGCATCCCTCGAGTCTTTACTCAACGTGAGAAGCGTCGCCGCCGCCCTTCATATCGTAAACTCTCCCTGTGGTGCTGTGCCATTTGCAGCATCAACGTGCAGAGCCAGCGTCCATTGGGGGTACACCAAGGCGGCCATAAGAACAAAAACGAACCAGGACGCGTTTATTACAATGATACCGACGTCTGGTGCCGTGTATGCGATATAAAGATTCCTGAAGCTCACGATCTCCGAGTTCATTATAAAAGTCGTCATCATTGTGCCGGCATCAAAAAGAAAAACAATACTATTTTCTAGAACGTTTGCGATATATAAATCCAGTCTAAACATTGTGGTTTAGGCCTTAACACATTTCATTTATTACATCATGTATTTATCGCTTTGCCTTTTCCTGCCACATGTGTATATTGATCATTTTATCATTCGCACTTTCTACCCATAACACTCGTTCCTTTTGTCGTCTTTTTTTTACTTCTTTTCTTTGCCCTGTTATGGGCTGGCACTCTCGAGAGCATATCTACTACTTGTGTCCCCTTGGGTTGTGACCACCTGCGTCGTGTCCCCTAATTAATTTGAACGGATATGAAGCGCACAGGCTCTTTCCCGTTGGAGGTATAGAAACTTTGCTGACTGTAACAGTCCCTCGTTTTTATTTCCAAAACTCTATTAATAATTATGAAGACTTGTTTTGGGAGTGTGTCGTAATTGAAGTGCCGGCACTGTACGCTTGTATAGAATGGCCCTCGCTGTGAACAGTTCGTCTTGAAAACTGGGTCGCTCTTGTATTTCAAATTGTGTACACAGCGCAAATCGCAAATTGCGAAAAGGTCGGCGTCCCGCAAATAAAACAATCACCGGTATTTACGAATCAAACTCAGTCAAACAGTTCACTCTAAATGTCAGCATCCTCTCGTGTCTCTTCTGAGTGCAATCAATCCAAAATGGACCCCACGTCTATCCTTCTTTACGCGATGATCACCAGACAGCTTCGACGTCCAATTCTCTTTCGTCACCGACTTAACATGGAAGCAAGGCGTCGCAGAGATAGTCGTATCATACAAAGAGCTCTACAAAGCCCTTCCTATTCCCTTCTCATGTTCGTATTTCATTCTATGCCAGACCAGTCGATGATTACATTAACAAGAATTGACCATGGCACTTTCGTCGACCTTCTGCAATCTTTCGAGCCCCTATATCAGCACTACACACCATACAACTCTTCAGGCCTCATCAGAAACCGACGAACAAGTCGAGGTAGTCCGAAATCAATGAATGCAACACAATGCCTTGGTCTTGTTTTCAGCTGCCGTAAAACTAGAGGAGCGATATGGAATCTTTTTCTTCTTTTTGGGATATCAAGTTCTGTGTGCTCATTATTCCTGCGGTTCGGTAGGCGACTTTTGCTGCGTCTGTTAGCCACAGATGTGGATGAACAGATACGAATGCCGGAAGAAGAAGATGTACTGGAGTTTCACAAGGCCTTTGGTACGAATTATCGCTCTCTGAAGAACCTGTATGCAGTTAGAGACGGTCTGAAATTGTTGTTGTGGCAATCAGGGTACTTTATGGAACAGAGCATGTTCTATACTGATTGAAAATATGACCATTTTGTCACTAACGTTCTTGTGTTCGCACCAAACGCCACAATTATAATATGCGCAATCAATGCGCCGGAGAGTTTGCACGACGCGTAAGTGTTTGAGTAGGGAAATATTTACGATAAGCCCGAGAAAGAGCATGGAAAACACGGAGGTGCATGTATGTTTGACTCAGCGTTTTGCTGGTGCTCTTATCCTTTTCTCATTAAATCTGCACAAGATGAGACATACGCCTTGGGCCCTGAGAATCTAATTCGTATTTGATAGGCTGCATCAACTCGTCCGGCGTCAAAATGAAGTATGAGGGCGTTTCAGAGAATATTTCTGAGGATGAAGGATACATTTGTTAATGGACAAAATGGAGAGAGACGCATAATGATAATATGCACAATACATCTCCTTAATCTTCGGACTAAAAAACGTTTGGGTGAAACGGATACTTTCTACATATATGCCTTGTCTCGGAAATGAAACGAATGATTTTCTTCAAAGAAATCTCTACATCTAATCGGTCTTTGAAAATGATTTCGCGATCAACATCAACATCATTTCCATCATCTTTCGTCGCCGCGATTGTCATCTGGGCGGTTTAAACGATTTTCCTCTCTTTCATCCTTGCGCCTTCGAACATCTTCCTCCCTACGTTTTTATAATTAAGCATAGACAACTTAAAGATAGACATCGAATGATTCTCTGAATTCGAATCGGAAGCTTTCAAACGCGGGCGAACAAGAGCACTTATTAGTTTAGCAATTTAGAGATTTTTCGTTTCGGCGTCATCTTCGTGCTTTTGAGCTTGATCTATATCTGAAATATCAGTAGAGGCTTTGTTGCCACTTAAGAAGGCGGAGTCAACAGTGTACAGTAATTAGGCACCTTCAACAATATCTGCGCGCTCTGTGAGATTTTTCAAATCCTTTTCGCGTTTTTGACATCTTCAGGAATAAATGAGTCTCCAGTCGGCATGTGGCGGCGATGAAGGGTGGCAAGTTTCTGCTACAATTCGTGTACAGTACGAAGTTTATGAATAAAGAGAGTTTAATGCTCTTTCAAAAATGTATGCTACTATGTGCGACACGGCGATAGGTATTTTTTGATCAGTTCAAGAAAAAAGTTCGTTACTGTCTAACAGAATCCTATTATTCTTGTTTTGAGGTTTAGTGTCGCTTTTGCACTGACAATAGTTTTACTCTGAGTTTTTCGTAGTTTAAATTTGCCTGAGGAGATTTTTTTGATACTTTGTGGGATCGAAAGGGGTCTTATTTCATCGTCTGACACAGTTCTTGTGCTATTGTCAGATATTACGTTTAAAATTGACGCGGTGAAGCCAGAATTTTTTTGGTGTGAAAGGGAGCCTTCTGGTCGTTCTGATCGTTCAGATAGCCAACTCGGCCTTTACCCGGCTATATGGCGGGACTTCAACTTGTTTTGTGAGAATGTTGTTTCGGTGATTGACTTGGCGCCAAATTTGATCTTTGCGCGCTTCCTTTCACTGCTCTGACGGGGCCGAGCCATAACAACTTTGCGCAAGTTGAGTGCACTCAATTTGCGATTTGGAATTTCAGGAGCAACCCACTGTACGAAGAAACAGGGCTACTGCTCCCTTCACACCTGCCAAAAAATAAAGGTTGAGCGATGCTGAACGAAAGGTGCAACTTACGTTGCAGTATGAGCTTACAGCGGGTGGAGGCGATATTTGGAACGTATCAAAGAGAGTGAATAAATGCAAACTTCGTCTCCTGAGTGCTGGCATGTAGGGGTACGAACGCAAGAAGTTGCGTGGCCGATGTCGAATTCTACATGTTTCTAACAGCATTATTCGAACCTGCACTCTCCCGCCATTTCAGGAGAGGGCTGACGCTCACTAGGGGATGGATTCAGCGCAGACGCTGTGCCGACACCAGGCTTCACCCCTTAAATAGAGGTCTCTGGCAGACCTCCTCTCAGTAGTGTCGAGAAATCGAACTGCCAGCCGTAAAACAAGTACATCGTTAATTGTCTTTGTTCCAAAAGACACTGAATAAATATGCGTTTTCCTTCAAAAACAGTACGCAGCGCTATTGATGGATAAAGGCACTGACTTCGTTGTCTTCTTTAATTAAAGGGTTGAGTGGTTGAAAGGAAGTTAGATTAAACCGGTCATACGCAACTATCTGTGCTGTGGAGATTTGTGATTCAAATGGTTCGGTCGAATCTGAAGGAACGATGAGTAAAGATGTAGATGCTAGTGAAAATGCAGTCGAAGAGTCTCAAAATGCTGACATACAGTACGGAGGTAACCTGATAAGCGTTCTAAGAAAGGGTCAAGAAATGCTGAAGGGAATCAAGTAATAGTGCTTTGTCTATGTGGGGGATTTATAGATTGCAAATTGAAATAATTGGGTGACGAGTATATCTTGTTTGTAGTGCGTCGAAGCATTGCGTAGCTGTTAAAAGTCATTGGTAGAGTGAAGGTATCTTTGTCACTTCCGAACTCGGTGATACATAGTCAAGCACGGTTGTGAAGAAGAGTAAGGTGACGACTGATAGCCCGCCATGATGTCGCTTTCATCTCAATGTCACTTGACAGTTTGACAGTGGCACTTTGACGCTGTGACAACTAGCGTGCTACTCTGCTCATGATTGAGCAGCGCCACGGAGGCAATTAGATTGCACTTACGAAGTCGGATCCGCAAATGCCATGTTCAATGTTTATGCAACCACTTGCACTACCGCCAGGGAGAAGCATAAGGGACAAGCTGCGGTGGAAACGCTCGGCTTTCAAGTTGAGCGTCAGCATGACCAAACCAAGTTCGGCGTCGAAGACAACTCACTTGCATGTTAACACCCCATTAATCCATTCCACAGTTTTATCCACTCCATCCAAGAAAGTTTTCTTGAAACTAGAGAACACGCAGCCGAGCGGATCCTTCAAGATTCGCGGACATGGTTATCTTTGCTCGACAGCCGCGCAGGAAGGCGTCAGACATTTCGTTTCTTCATCCGGCGGGAACGCCGGAGCCGCTGTTGCATATGCAGGCAAACAGCTCGGGATTCGAGTGACAATCGTAGTGCCAGAAAGCACGCCAAACTTTATGAAGGGAAGACTGCGTGAAGAGGGAGCTGAGGTAGTCGTACACGGCAGCGTGTGGGACGTCGCGGACCAGTATGCCCAAAAGCTCGCCGAAGAGGAAGGTTCTCTACACATCAGCCCGTTTGATCATCCCAGACTATGGACAGGTCATGCCACTTTGGTGGAAGAATTAGCGCATCAACTGGATGAAAAGCCTGAAGCGGTAATCGTTAGTGTTGGAGGCGGTGGTCTGTTTCTCGGGGTCGCAGAAGGTATGCGCGAACAGGGCTGGGATGACGTGCCCATCGTGACTGCGGAGACTCAGGGTGCCGAAAGCTTTGCCAAAATGGCGGAAGTAGGGAGGGTTGTGAGTTTATCTGGGATTTCTTCTATCGCCAAATCACTCGGAGCACTTGCAGTGAGCGAGAAATGTGCTCAATGGATACGAGAAGGGAGAAATGTAGTCACCCGTGTTGTGAGCGACCGCCAAGCCGTAGAAGCATGTTCTCTGCTTGCCGTCAAGCACCGAATTTTAGTTGAACCGGCATGCGGTGCTGCCATTGCCGCGTTAAAGGATCTTCCCATTAAAGGCAACATCGTTGTCGTTGTGTGTGGAGGAAATATGACGTGCCCATCCTTGCTTCAGCAATGGATTCAGCAGACAGGGGCATCAGAGACCGAACTTTAGCATTCAAACACGACGAGTATACCGTATACCTCTACACCCTGTGGTCTGCTGGCGACCTTCCGTAAAACGCAGGATACGTCGCACCAATGTAAACAACGAATTGTATTTACTACAGTACGTTCCATACAGGTGTAGATAGGATCAAGAAGCCTGCTCGAGGTTCGGTGATGATCTCAGATTTGGTCAAACAGCAGTAATCTGGTCAACAAAAAGTGCGACGTCGCTACATCCCCGGACACCACGAGCGATCTGCATCACGTCTCTCTTCGACAGGCAAGTTCGCTTCCATAGACATTCCCAAAGCATGAATCGATGTGAAGAAAAGATGGCTTTCGCTACACCTGTGGCAATTTCACCACGCTCCTCAGATAGATCCCCGCGAGCGTGCTCTTGGACAAAAAAGCAACTTTCTGAGCATATTGGTCAACGAAGTTCATCCTCGAAACCTCGAGTTAAAACGTTCGTAATTCGGGCTGAAGTTACGCTTTCCCAAACCATTAGACGAGCCATGGAAAACGAGTTTGTGGGGAAAGACATTTCCCGCGTGTTGAAGTCCTTCGACGACGTTTTGAGTGGCACAAATTTGGAATTCGGGTATGGAACTCCTCGTCACCAAAAGGCTACAAGTTTCATCGAAGGGCTTGATGCTAAACCTTTCTACGACGATTTCACATCCGACGAATCCAGCTTGAAATGGGTGGGGCACCTTGAGCAGAACTGGGAAACCATTGCCCATGAGCTGAGAACTGTATCTTCAGAAAAAGATATTGAAAGTCGTGGTAACAATATTTGGGTCCCTCCTGTCGTTGAGGCCGCCACCACATACGGACCAGACTGGCGAACTCTGGTTCTACAAGATAGAGTCTGGGACCCGATAAACTCGAAGTTATTCCCGAAAACAGTGAAGATCTTGCGCGACGAAAAAGCAAAAATACCTTCTGTAGAGGCATTTTTCGCCAAACAAGCACCAAAGACAGGTATAAAACTCCACACAGATTTCTGTAACTTCCTTCTTACGATGCATCTTGGGCTCGATACGCCAGAAAGAAAATCTTGGATCGAAGTTGGAGGTGAAAGAAGATACTGGCAAAACGGAAAGGCTTTGGTTTTCAACACTAGTTTCTTCCACGAAACAATGAACGAATCCGATGACCAGGAACGGCGAGTGCTCCTCATTCGATTCTGGCACCCTGAATTAACTCAAGTTGAAAGACAGTCTTTGAATCTCTTGTTCGCTCTGATTGACAATCCCGACTCCCCTGCGACCCAGAAAGCAGAAGCCCAACTACGTGAGGAAAGCATGAGAGGGAAAGTGAAAAACAGGAACTCGCGACCTTCCGGACGGGGGTTTGCAAGGTAATCATCACAATTTACAAGAAGGTAAATCGGAGAATTCGGCTCTGATCGTCCGGGATTACAAGTGGCGGTAACGTTTTGTCAATCTTGCGACGGATAATCGGACGGGAATTGAAGTCCACAGGCGTTCCAAATTCCTTCTCGAATTCTTCTTTGATAGCCTCTACTTGTTCTAGAGTTTCTGCTCTTTCAAGCTTCTGAAAAAGACGCATGTTCTGTCTTTCCGTGTGTTTAGCTTTCTCTTCTGCACGTTTCAAGTTTGTTTCGAAAGAATCTAGCTCTGCTTGATGGGCATTTCGTTTGTTTGACAACAATCGTTTAGCGATATCCAACATGACGTCCGTCCTTCCTTGCGCACCCGTGGTAGTGGTATTGTTACAACGTTCGTTGTTTCCGGCGGTCTCTCCCAGATTTCCATTTGCTTTAACCAAGTTTACATTCAGGATGTCTACATCTTCTTGAATCGGACCGTCAAATATTTCAGTGAGAAGGTCCACGTTGAACTGATATCTTTCGAAAGATTTCGTTTGGTCCGTTATTACTTCTGGGGAATCCTTGCCTTCAAAGTATGCTGCGGCATTTTCCACAACGTTGACAATTGTATCACCGGCCCCGTTGTAGGCCGCCTTGAACTTCGCACTGGCCTGTCTAGCGTGAACTCTTTGCTTGAATGATGTTGTAAAACCCCTCGGCAGACCTGTAGCGGTGCTTCCGGTCTTGGCGTTTCTGTTACCGTTCCCTGTCGACGGTGTTGAAAGAGATGTCTGGAGGATCCCAGATCCGTTTCCATGCGTTTGGACGCCAGCAATAATCCCTTTATCACCATAAGAAGACTGCATCCGCGATCCCATACGTCTGCTTACGTCGACGCCACTGTAAGATGCTCCTCCTAAGGAAGCCGAACTATGATTCGCTTGCGAGCTGCGAGTTCCGAAGAACTCATCTCGATCAATAACACGCCCGCTGGTCGGAACGTATTCATGAAGAGCAAATCCGGGTTTCCCGCGATTCCAGTATGAGAGATAGCGTGCCATATCAGCCTCCATTTCGGTTTTCTTTCTCCTCTCCATCCCATATGCGAAACAATACGCTCGTAGCTGATCTCTGTTGTAAGTCCGTAGTTCTTTGAAAGTCAAGCGCTCAAACGGTAAAACTTTCTTGTCATTTAGTCGGGCAATCTTCGGCTCATCAAGTTGGTCCTCTGTCACAAACATTGCATTTCCAACTCTCATTGCCAATCCATTAGCCCCCATGACCGGATGGGGGCCATCATCTTCTGGAATCACTGCGTTTGCTGCATGGGGTTGTGATACAGTCTCGGATGACATCTGTGGAGGAGCATTTCCCGATTCTTTTACCAAAGGATCTTGTTTTCCTTTGGAGTCGAACGAGGAATCAGGCGCCCCCCCCAGATTCGTGCTCCTTACTCTTGACAAGTGAGATTCTGTAGCCTTCCGGGGAGACTTGAGCGGCTTCTTGGTCATCATTGCGTTGTCATCTTCTGCTTCAGACTTCTGATCGAGAATTGTTTCTGCCTTAGGCGGCACACCTCCCGTCATGTCAACATCTTCAGGCATCTTTTTCCCTGTCTTGTTCTCTTCAGATACGTTAGCTGGACTTTTTTCGGCCCGCGTCCAAGAGTTCTCGCTAACTTTTTCTTTTTTTATCTGTCTTTCATTCGGGGTTGGTTTGGTTTGAGGTTCGGTAGAATCTAAATCGATCGGACTCACAAATTGTTCCGTATCTAGTGTTTCATTTCCGAACGGTATTTTCTCTTCGTCTTCCTTGTCCTTGGATTCCAAGGCAGGTACTTGATCACTAGCACTCGTCAGAAGGGCTTCAGTGCTCCGCTTCTTCTTGACTTTTGAACTGTCACTATGCTTCGCGGTTTCTTCCTCTACATCGGATTGGATTGGTTTCTGTTCAGCCGGGTCTTCTTGAAGTTCCCTAGATTTACAAATATTTGAGTTCATAGCTTGACGAGGTTTATCTTCTCTCCGACTCCTGAGGTTTCCGCTCCGTTCGCCTGCTCTTCCAACTTTAGAGGATTCTTTCTCGGCAGAACTGCGCAACAAAGAACCATCTTTTTCCTCTTTAGGCTCTAGTTCCGACGGATGCACCTTGGCAATTTCTGTATAGCCCGCTTCCTTATCCCCTTCTTCAGTATCGCGTTGCTCTTGATTTGTCAAGGGCACATCGGTTGGCTCTGAGTTTCTGGATATAGGGTCCTTGATTTGACCCTGACCTCCCTGTATAGGGTGATGTTGTGTGGAGTCTGGATTTGACGCTGAAGACTGCTTTAGTACACTTTCTTTGCCAATATCGTCGGAGCTCATTATACCTTTGATAATGGTCTCGTTTTTTCGTGAAGGCGACTGCGCCTCGTCAACGGTTTCCGTCTGGGGGAGGGCACTGATGCTTTCTTTTCGACCTTCAGATACTGGTTCGTTGATGTGTTCAGCGCTCTTTGACTCCGCAGTGCCAATAAGAATGTTTTCGAGATTATCAGATTGGTCGGGGGCTCTGGAAAACTCAGACTGTTGCTCCGGTTCGCAATTCATGCTACCCGCGGCTTTTTCAGGTTTAATGCATGCTGTATGCGATACGGCTTGGTCTTTAATTCTTTGCTCGATTCCTTGTTCGTTCTGCCTGCTTTCGCTCAGTTTCGCGACATCTTTTTCGTCGCGCTCATCATCGCTTTCGACGCCTTGGGGCGAAGCGCCTAATGGCACACTTACTTCTCCAGTGGTATAATCGAACGTCGACTTGCTGGTAGCGTCTGATTGGGTCGCAGGTTTTCCACGGTTCACAGGTTTAGTAGACCCTGTCTGCGCTTGTCTTGAAGAATTGCCGTCACTGTTGGGGGTGATAGGTGCAGGATGTGCAGGATGTGCAGGTGTAGGTCTGTGGGTGGGTTTCTTGTCCCCTTTTCCATGGGCCTCCTTATCGACAGCTTTGGAGGCTGAGAAGTTGGCATCTGCCGGTGAAGCTGGAGGAGCGGTAATTCCCTCCATGGGCTCTGCCGCAGTATGCTTTTGGAGTTTAGGCGGTTGAGATTCGCTGGTCATTACTATCCATAGGATCAAAGTGTGTGCCAAACTCGGTGTGAGGTATATTACGAAATCGCGCTGTTAGACGATGCAACAGCAAACGTTTCGGATTTAAATCGCGAGGGACTCCGCATCGCAGGAGAAATTAAAAAATTTGTTTCAGTTCGATGGGCTCGACATCGAAGTGTAAGCTCGGCCTTGTCAAGATCACGAGCCCTTAACGAGCGGAATCCCTGTCACCACCCAAATGCGGCGGCTCTTTAGGAACGATTCCTTCATCCAAGGCCTACCTGCCTTGCAAAGATTGATCGCGATCATCTTTCGTATTTCCATGATAAGAAATGACTCTGACAAATCAGACACCAGACTCCTCCGTTGTTTCTCAGCTCTCTGACACTGCTATCTCAAGCCCTGCACCCCAGTCATTCCTTGACCGCTTTCTAGGTCGAAGCGTCTCATCTACCACTTCTTCCCCAGCCCCTCCCAATCCAAACAAGGCCGAAGAAACATTAAGGAAATTACCTGAAACAAAAACCCAGTCACTCCCTGTTGAGAATGTTACCTCGGCGGTTGCGACTTTGGGACTGTCAGAGAACTCTAACACGCAGCAAATCACGCAGATTGCACCAGAGCACCAAAATAGCGCTGAACCCGCTCACACGCCTTCAGAATATGAGAAACACACAGCAGCTGTTTCTCGCAATGTAAAATCGCAAATGCACTCGGTGGAGAAGACACCGGAAGAGGTGGCAGATGAAGAAGAAGACACGTTGATACGGGTCAATGCTGACACCGAGTCTCTGTTGTCTGAACGTCGACCGAGCCACCCTATTCTCCGCTTCTCTGGTGGAAAAGCCCTCCTTGCACATGATGCACTTGAGAATTCTGTAAGTTTTGCCCAGCTTCGCAAGTCTCATGTTCCTGTCTTAAATCTAACTCTTAATTGTTTCTCCTCTAAACTGTGTAGGGCTTACCACTTGGATTTGTCTGGTCGCCTTTTGGAGAGCTGCAAGAAACTCGAAACACATCCCGTGCTCCACATAGGTGCGGAACATGTGGATCCTTCGTCGCGAAAGGCAACGGTGCGGAGGGTCTCTTGATAGGATCATCCCAATGGACGTGCCAATTTTGTGGCCGGAATGACAATGAAGCTGGAAATGCTACTGCCGAAACTCTCAACGATCCCTCATTATACCCCGAGCTTTTCGTTGATACCGTGGGGTACGAACATCCTCAATCTGCGAACAACACCCGAAACCGTAGGGGCGCCATCATCCTTATCGTGGATGAAAACTTAGAAAGCCAAGAGGCCGAATGGGCACGAACGGCCACAGCAGCTGTGCATATTGCCGCCGCGGAGAGCGGGCTTCGGTTTGCACTTCTCACTACTGGTTCCGGCTGTTCAGCTGCCGTCAGAAGTGATGATGAAAACACACTTCCATCCATGGAAATGATGAGCGTGGCGACCGCATCTAAGCTTACCACTAATGATAAAGAGCGTTTCTTTCTCAATCCACCTTCGTCCGTAATCAGCGGAACCGCTCATACCAATGGAACGTACGCAGAACTTCAGAAGGCACCGACAGATGTTTTCATTTCACCACGCGCTCCTTCTGCGTTTATGGGTGAAGAAAGACCTCCGCTGGAGAATGAGCTAGATGAAGAGACAGAACCGAAGAAACATTTAGTGAGGTTCCCTCCGGAAGCAGAATCGAGAAGGCTGGACATGGCTATCTTTGTTGCATATGAACTCATCAGGGATATGGTTGATAGTGAGAGTTCTCGCATTCTGTCCTTAATAACTGGGCCACCGACTCTTGCAGAACATGCAATACGTCCTAACTTTTCTTCTGTGGATGGCAAAAATGCCGAAGTGCGTTCTTTTGAGGGAACCGATACAGATGTGGCGCTGGCAAAGCTTTACGAACAAGTAGGGTCAAAAGCTGGAGATATGCGGATTGCACTCGATTTTCTATGCTTTTCCGTACCTGATGGATTCGCTGGTGATATTCTTCTTGGCGCTGCGAAAAGATCAAGGGGAGGTCTGGTCTACTCTGCAGCGCACAGTTTTTCTGCAGCATCTGCACTTGCCGAAGCAGCAGTATTTCTGGTACAAAGATCCACAAGCCCAGGAGTGGTATCTATTCGTGTTTCCTCTCCTTTGAGCATCGCAAGGGTCATCGGACCAGCGTTTCCCACTGCCTCCCCACACACCTACGCAGTTCCGGGAACAGATCCAATAACAGGGTTTTGCGTCATGCTCAAACCAAATCTCAGTACTGAAGTTGGAACAGATCCTCCATCGCACGCTGTCTTGCAGCTAGCGGCAAAATCGTCGAAGGTCACTGTAGTGGTAACGGTGAGAATACCTCTTACGACAATTGGGGAAGAGTATTTCAGCGATATAGATGCTGAAATATGCGCTCTCATCCTTGGAAAAGCATGTGTTGTTTCCAATGGCGCTCTCACAAAACCTTCCATCGCTTGTAGATCACTTGATGTCACGGTACAACGCTTGCTCTTAGGGTCGGAAAAGGCCGTAGGAGTAGTTCGATTGTTGTATGAGCTACGTCAGGGTTTGCTTCTTGGCCAGCATGTCCACCCGAACATTTCTTTGATTCTTCGCTCGTTCTTCCTACGTTCTGAATGCGCACTTGCGTCTCTCCTGATGTCCCCTCGCTTGTTCACAAATGTAATGACTGATGATGCTACAGGCTTAATGGCAGAAGTGCAACTCGAGAAAAGATTTTTGAAAGATGATGCCGTGCACGTACTTGACACTGGCTTCAACGTTTTTGTCTACGTTGGATCGGGCGCTTCGGTGGAGGCCGAGGAAGCGATCTCTGAATCAGCTCGAGCGGTCGCAGCAAGGAGGGCATCGCCGTGTCAGCTATGGAAGTTGAAGCCTGGGAAGGACGCCGAGTATCTTCTCGATATGTATTTGTCTCCCACGAATCGAGCAACGGGAAGGCGGAGATTAGAGCCGTTTGAACAGGGTTTCGTACCTTATTGCGCTTCTCTGGCCAGAGGATCAAGTACAGTGAAAGCGCTGCAGCAAATGAAAGACTGAATCATCAGAACGTACCTACCTCTCTAACCAGTTAGAGGTGAGTGAATGGAACGTTATGCTTTACTTGCGAATTCTAAAGACTCGAAGCTGTAGAAAGGGTTACCACATTCGCTCGAAGAGATTAGTGAATGCGGTAACTAGTTGTACTTATGTAGAACCGTATTGAAGTGGTGAACTCTGGGCTAAGTATTGCGTACGATGTACAGATATAGTAAATGACGAAATTAATATCATACCAAACAGGAAGTACCGAAAGTCATGTTTTGCATATGAATACTGTTGTAATGACATACATGCCATTTTTTTCCCGCCTGTTGATAGCGTTGTCACCCGCGTATTGAAAGATATCAGTTAGGATGTGACGCAGCTGACTAGACCGTTTGACCCTTCGAAGTGTAGGGATGGTGTTGACTTACGTTAACGAGTATCCGTTGTCGGTTTGTGCGTTCCAGAAACAAGATGTGGCTGACCGCATACCTTGCCTTAGGTTTTGTACAATCATACTTGTTACTGCAGTTGACAATCACAACCGTCCCATCTGGTAAGTTGTTCTGAAAGAACATTCAGCGTGTTACGCGGGCGTCGATACCGCAAGCACGATGACGGTGAAAGCGATGTGCGCACAAAAATTGACAAGGACGAGGACTTACCTATATATTTGTTGTCACGGTCTACGTTAACCAATGTCCGAACCACAAGTTCGGCGATCTTATTAGCCCACACATTGGTGGCATCGTGCGAATATGTTGAGTCCTGGATGACATCATCAACGGCTTTATCAACTATCTCTTTGATAAAGTCTTCGTCCAAAGTGTTGTGACTTGCATTGAGCGCGTTGTCAATCGTGGGATCGCGTGGAATGGCCTTAGTCGATGCAGATGGAGAGTCAGGTGCATTTGAATTTGTAGTGGCCATGCTTGTGTTTGGGGAGATTGTGTTGGCCATTCCCGCGATGCTTGGTGAACGCTATCTCCGCAGAAGGGATATGAAGGAAAGCGGTTCTGACGTCCACGGATAGGAAGGGATTGGGAGTAGAATGGAGGCTCTCGAACTTGGAAAGAGCCAATTCACTAGAAGCGTTTTTTCGGTAGGACCAAGCCAATAAAGACGACGGGATAAGATGCGATTGATTGGTAAGTCGGACGGGAAGGAGTTCTCTCTAGCCGTGTGCTGACTGAGAGAGCAGAGGTAAAGGGCTAGCACGAAATTTGAGGTTTTCTACTTGCAGAATAAGACAAGGGCACAACTCTTGTTTTCTCAAGGTCACAAACTTACTCTGGCAAGGGCACCTCTATTCTACAGGCCAGCAACACGTTGATAACGAACTGTTGCCGAAACAAATATTTAAAACATTTAATCAAGATCTCAGCTATGGAGGGTATTACGATGTCGTCGACAATAGCATCAGCTCTTTTACCTTTGTCCCGTCCGTGTGCATAGAAACGAGATAGTCCTTGTGGACTGTCGGCGACCGACAACGATTCTGCTTCTTCTTTTTATGAGTACTCTCAAGTAGATAGTGTAACTACAATGTATCGCGGAATGCTTCTGTTTAAAGAAACGTTTTCTCACTAAGAAAGCCAGCACACTAACGAACCATTTTTGGACAGGGTCATGTACGAGTGGTCCTTGGAGGTCTCGCAATTGAGGCTGGTATAGAAGTTTTGACATTATTCTCTCTGGATACCTTAAACATTATGATCCACATCCGGCAAATCTCCTGATCGACGATTACACACCAATCTTCTTCCGAAAAGATTCGTATCAGGCAGATGCGAGAAAGAAACGTGCCCTACACACATGTACAGTTTTGCACGCGTTGTTTTCGTCACCGACAACCTTCCTACAAGTTGTTCTGTTCTTTTGAGTAGCCCACACGAACCATAAGGATAACCTTTTCTCCCCATGGATGCAACGACGAGAAAGGAAATACTACAAACAGCAGCCATGCAAACAGTCCTCTAGCGTACAAGAATACGGCAGTGATAAAAAGATTATCCATCACATCCCTCACAGTTCTGCAACAGTCTTGCATCGTCAACAACGAAGCAGCATCACGTGAAGAGAAAACCGCGGCGCACAAAATGGTGCCCAAAATGGCGCCAGAGATCTGAGTTAACTGCTCTAACTTGCCGCACATGCAAACTACAAACGCATCGAACGGGATGTACAGAACCCTTGATACATGACTACCTGCCAAATCTCGGGAGTCACAAAGAGGCAGTAGGAACCTCTGTTAGAGCCTAGGTAGCCATGAGACCTGTGCAGAGTATGCAATCGCATCCGCTTTCGACATAAGTTTTCACACAATTATCGGTTTATATACATGGCCCGCTAACTCGTTGCAAAGCCATTTGTCGTAAGAGGTCCTAAATTGGAACCTCAAAGCTTCTCCCAGTTCTTCACATGTGTTTTCGAATAAGTCCTGGAATCTCACCAGCACGAAATCGCGATGGATGTAATGAGATGAAGACATAGCAATTGTTTCGAATACGGAGCAGAAGGAACTCGTCGATCCTCTAAAGAATCACCACCTCTGAAGATTGTACAGGGTCCACTCACACGATAATTTGTTCCACACAAAATCGTCATAATATATCGTAGAGTACGTGCTGCCCGATTTTCCTCTAACAAATTGTGAACAGGAATACTCCAGACAAGACCATTCCTCAGCACAGTCCTTATCCGTGATTCACCCAACTCATGTCCACCCTCACGTCTGGGATGCAAGGAACAAGCGCCCTATTATTTGTCTTCTCTCGCCGCCAGTGTTACCTTTCATTTCAACCAAAAAAATCGGTCCGATGGCCTCAACAGTTCCCTACAGTATTCAAGTCTTCAACAACAATCACACTGTACAAGACATGAAATCAATTCTGGATCACCAACGTAGTCGTCAAGATTGACAAAAACTCTAGAGAGCGAATGGCAATCGGTGATCACTCATGGACTCGCAGACAGACACACGAACGATCAGATATGAAGATACTTTTCGAGAAAGAGGGTAAGCACACGAACCGAAACTCGTATTGAAGTTTCCTTCTGATAGTAAATATTTCCGCCATCAATAAGATGAACACACCCAAGGGCTTCGATTTTCCACAAGTGATAAAACCGAACACATTTGCTCAAGCCCAAAATAGATCTGGGCGGAGTTAGACAGGGCGTGTTCTATTGAAGTAGTTAACTCTTTAGGGTCCATGCAAGCTCCGTTAGTGACGAGCAATGATACCAGTAACATCTACAGGTCAGAGATCAAATACCTGCTGGCGAAACATGAGCTGAATCTGGGGGAAAAAATAACGCTTGAATCCGCACGAACTTACGACAATACGCAGGCTCGTTAATTTCGCGAAACTCCAGCGGGACGTCATAGCTTCCGCTGTCTCTCAAAAAGTCATTAATGTGATATCGTATGGAATGATTTCCTTCAGATCGAGACAGCTTCCTCTGTTTGGATGATTAGAAAAAAACATTCCGAACATCATCTTTGCCAAATGTCTCCCCACATATAGGACACTTTCGATTACGAGTTGAAATTAAGTTATCCGTACATTGTCGGCTGAAGAGATGTCCACAACGAAGCAGGACGACTTCCTTCGGCTTGTTTGTGACAATCGAGCAGTTGAGCTTCTTTCGCAGTTCTCGTATGATTTCATCCCGCACTGTGTCAGTACTACCCGAACGACCGTTCTGCCTGGATCTTTCCAGCGCTTCTTCCAGATCTTTTGAGCTTTGTTCCAATTGTCTCAGCTGTTCTCGAAGGCGATTTGACTCAAACTTGTCCTCACTAACGCTCACCTGAATATGCTCTACTCGAGCGGCAAAAACATCTCTCTCACGTTTCATCTCATCTTTTTCAGCGTTTGCTGTCCTTGATGAAAGAATGGCCTCATCTGCGATCCGCCTTCTCTTCTCTAGCACGGAGGTAAGTTCACTAGCCTCTTGTTGCGCCCTCAAAGCAGCTGCGTTCGCTTCTTGCATGGCTTTCTTGCTTGCAGCAACTGCGTGAGATAGAGCTTTGATTTTATCACTGTCCACCTCCCGACCTTGGCTCAAAACTCGATTCTCTTCCTTTACAGTGGTTAATAATTGCCTCCCGCGAAGACGTTCTGCCATGACTTTTGAAAGAACCTGCTCTTTCTCTGTCAAAAGCTTTACAAGCTTCTCATTCTCGCTCTCAAGCTCTCCGAACATATTGGACAAGGATTCAACTTCTTGCATGAAACCAGCAGACCTTGCCCTTTCTTCATCGATGTCTTTACGCAGTTTGGAGAGCAATTCTCGTGTATCGCCCTGCAGAGTCCGAAATGATAGGGGAAAGGGGTTAGAAAATCCATGACCTTGGTTTCGCCCTACGACGCAGGAATGGGCACACCAGGAAGGCCTGGTGCTTGAGAGTGAATTACTTACCGATGAATTCTCTGTGATCCTTGCCTCGTATTCCGATACTCTTGCTCGCAAAGTCTTCATATCAATGAGGAGCTCTTTGTTAGCCTTTTCGAGTTTATGGCGCATTTCCTCGCTCACTTTGGTTCGCTTTTGTGCCGCTGTGATTACGGCAGCGGCAGCGCCTGCCTCCATTTTTCTAGCTTCGTATGTCATTACGACCTTATCTTTCTCGACCTTGGCAGCGTCTGCAATCCTTCGTAGCTCACCCATCTGACGGCGCAAATCCTCCGTGGTTTTGTCAGCATTGGCCTTGGCCTCCGCTAAGTCTTCTTGAGCTTGCTTTCTCTCAGCTTCCTGTTTCTCATTCTGAGACTCCTTTTCTACTTGCCACGTGCGCTCCTTTAAGTAAAGCTGTTGTAAGGTCGCTTCCATAGTTTGGTACAATCCCGTATTGAGAATAGTCTTCATCGGTACAATTCCTGCGTCGCGTTTCGAAATGTCCGCTCGCAGGGCTTCATTCTCAGATATGAGGCGCTTATTCTCTTGCTGAAGTTGAATGAGTTCTTCGAGTCGGTTTTCACTGAGAGTTTTAGCAGCCTCCAAAGCTTTCGACTCAGAAGCCGAAGCTGGAATTGAGTTCGAAGTATTTGGGGCATCTGTGCTGTTGATATCGATTCTGGAGTGAGCGATAGTCTCGTCACCGCTCTTTGAGTCATCAAGCTTATGTGAACTGAGAGCAGCCTGCTTCTCTTTTAATTGTAGCTCAAGAGCGACTATTCTGCGACGTTGCAAGGAAAATTCTGAACGGAGGTCATCGTATTCGTCCCGAAAAGTTGTTGAGGAAACAAGACTTTGTTTGTCTCGTTCAGCATAGCGCTCGAGTTGATCGGAAACTTCTCTGAGCCGTCGATGGAGTTCAGCGTTTGACTCCGTAGGGTTGGAATTTGCGGTAGAAGCAACTGAGCTATGTTCGATGGCAAGGATGATCTGGGCTGTGAGCTTCTTGATTGCTGCAGGCATCTCTCCGAGCGATTCATTTGTGACGATCTCAGCGTTGAGCATGACAGCAGCAATTGGACATTGTGCAGGATCGAGCTCGTTAGTAAGGCCAAGACGGGCGAGTGTGAGAGTGAGGTCTTCTCTGACGGCACACATGTGATACAAGGCGGCGCGAGGGGCAGCGTCAAGTACTGCAACGAGCTTCTGCAGTTCTTCGACCTTCTCACGAAGCCAAAGAAGATCGCGCTGTTGCTCGATGATCTTTGCGGCGAGCTGAGCGCGCTGGAAGGTGACGATTGCATCGGGGTGAGCGTCATCATGATTGGAATCAGCCTTAGCCACAATGGTGGAGTCTGTGCGGAAGTGCTTGGAGGGGGGGACTGTGGAGTGAGGCTCAGAAATCGCGCGGCGCTTTTTGTCCATGACGAGGAAAGCACGGCGGGTTGAGGAAGGGGGAGGGGGGAGCGCGGGCGACGCATGTGGGGGAGAAGAGGACCGCGCTAAAAAGCAAGGAGAGAACACCCAGGGAGCGGACGGGGAAACGAAAGGTCTATCGAAGGGCTCGTTTGTCTTTTTTGGACGACTTCTACGCTGTGTCCCCAGCCGGTTGAGATGGGGTAAGAGGGATGGTGGATGGTGGATGGTGGATGGTGTGCCAGGCTGCACACCTTCCCCACGTGCCCCCATCTGGACCACTTCGAGAGCAGACTTCGTGTCAAGCCCACAATCGCCCTCGATAGCCTCTCTGACGAAGAACAGATCATGTAACGGTCCAGTGCTTCGCGAAAAAGACTACTTTTAATCAAACGAAAAGGAATTCTTCTCAGCCACACAACAAACATGAATTTCCTTTATTTACGAACACTGGACAGTTGAAGCTGTACTGTACTCAGCAAAAAAAAAAAAAAATGCATGTTTTTGTAGCCAAACTCAAGACCAAATATGATAGAATGATTCCGTGGGGACCCCAACATCGAGGACAGAGAACTTTTCTTTTTGCCTAAATCTTTTTAGTCCTTCCTTGTCCGCATGTCGACAAGCCATGACAACTGTTGAGCAAGTCGTACTTCTCGTAACATCTTGCCGAAAGAAGGAATTCATTCAGCAAAATGCTAAAAAAACAGAGTCATACACATGCATATTTCTGCTGGGCTACGTACTATACCTCAATTCATGTATTTTAACATTTTTGGTAGATGTGTACTTCGTAATTCTGTGAGGGGATACATCGTGATATATCACTGCACTCACAAATGTCGAATTTTTGTAGGAAGAATTATTCTGGAAATTTTAATCACAACAGCTATTATCATTGTTTTTCGCAATATCTTTGCAGATCTTAGTGTTTACCTTTTACAAAGGATGACAAGGTAAATTGCACGATGAGTATTGCGTCAAATTTTACTCGACGGATTTTGACAATAATGACTATCTGCAAATTGGCAATCTCTCTTTTTGAGCATGAGGTACTTTATCTAGTTGGGTACTTGACACACAGAATTAAAATTTTAGATCTTATTTTTCGTATTTGATTCTATAGGTTATTCGACATATTATATCTACAGACCGTGAAATTCCAGAAAAATTTAAGAACTCCCCCGAAATGCTGTGTGAATAAAAAAACTGAGGTGTCAGTCGAATGCGTTCTTGTTCTACAAAAGTAACCGACGACCTCAACGCTGTTGAAGCCTTAGCTTGCAGCGGAACATCTTTTGTCACGTCGGTCAACGCAAAACGTCGAAAATTTCCACCTTCTTTTTGCTCAGCATATATCTCCAGCCTACATTATTTGGTGTTCAGAGGACATGGCTGCAACGTAAATTAGACTGCGCCAAGTGGTTCACAATCCCACTTTGAACCCTTTAAATCAAGATATTGCAGCTTGTGGACAATTAAATCCAAAACATCTGACCAAGTGCGGTCAATTAAGTTCCAAACAAGTCCAGGGCAGATCAGATATACAAACGTATCCTTTTCAAAATCCGTTAACTGGCAAAAGTGCAGGACCATTTTTTATGTGCTCATCTTGTCGTAACAGAACCTTTATTTGGTCATAAATTGCCTTAAAGAAGCGGGGTCGTTAGTCAAGGGCCGCTTTGAAGAAATGAAGAGGTAGAGTTCAAAAACGTAAGTTCAACTCTGATACTTTTTGTTTCATTTGCTCAAAAATACGTCACACTAAAAAAAAATATCTGAAGTCATTGAACATTCCCAACCAATGTCCCTCAATTAACCTCTTTATAAGATTTTATTGGGACAAAACGATGTGCAAAAAGGTTTCAGCAAAGCGCTAGGTCTTTGTTCCGGGAAAAAAAGTTGAGGATGCTGAATACATTCTGAAAACCATTGCAAAAACCCTTTTTTGCAAGTTTCATCACAATCAGTGCATACATGCTTCTAACAAACAAAGCCCTAGGATCTGGTCCTACTCTTCACGGGGCCTTCGCTGGTTGTTTTTGAACGTTTTGGGTGCTCTTTTTTAAGTGGAAATCTAAGGCTTCTGCCCTTTTTGTCGCAGAAACGATAGACAACCAGCAGGAATCTGAGTGAAAAAGTAAGCTTTCGATGAGAGAGTATATGTTCTTCGTTTAAAGCAATACGAATGTGCAAGCGGTAGAAGTACACATTTACAGAATGTGGTTGTTTCTCTTGTCCCTTTATCAAATTCAGTTATCATTTCAAGAAGAAACCCCTTTTCGAACGGTGGATTTACGCCTCCTTCTTCGATTACATTCTACAATTCTTTCCATTTACTTACTGATCCGAAAACAAAATCTTCATCATCAACAATGCAATATTTTTGCAGTACTTCACTCTCATTAAAAGCGTCTGGAAATAGTTCCGTAGTTATTCCATAACAAAGAAACCAAATTGAGTACAAGTTGGGAGTGAAAGTCCGCGAAAGCGCATTGAAACTGCTTTCGTACTTTCGACCTGCTGCGAGACAAGCAGCAGATAAGAAATGCACGTCGTAGTATCCCGGTAGTTTTTTGCAGAAAACAGATTTTCTCATAAAGTTACAGGTACATTTTCTGTGACGTTGAAAACTGCTGTTTACACTATGAGATGAGTGAGAGCGCCAATCTACGAAACGGTTGTACAACCGTTTTGCAACATCATAGCGTATAAACCACCTTCATAGATAGATCATCTGTAATCGAAGCTGTATCATGTAACTGAATTCAGTACGCTACGCAACTAGAACCATAACATCCTCCGCTTTAAAGTTTGATCACGGACACCTTTTGCTTTTGGACGTTAACAATGCCCAAACTGCACGTAGGAAGAAGATTGCATCTGCACGGAGGTTTTTCGTCATGTGGATGGGACGCATAGCTTCGTCGGTTGCAGCGCATTTTAAATTCATAAGAGTATGTTCCAACCGATATTTCGACGCACTTGCCTCTGTCCCGGTGTGACGGAGGAAAGTGGTGCCGGTCAAAATCTGAAATTTGTGGTGCTTATGTAACATGATGAGTCTAGAGACTGCGTGAAACCCAATTGCTAAAAATACATTGTCAAAGTGCACAGAAATATAGCAGTAAGTCACAAGCAACAAACGAGCGCAAAACAAATGTTGTTAAGGGAAGAAAGCAAGTCCTCAACATTTGTCGAGCAAAATTAAGGCGTTGGACGAGGGTGGAGATGCTCTCGAGATAGAGTAAGTGGCTGAGACATCAGTACTGCAGCTGCCAGGATACGCATTCTTAAACTGCTCTAAGGACCTAAAAACGCATTTTTCCAAATGAGGTGCGTTTTGATTGAATTCTCACGGACTGTCTACACTCCTCGAGAACCAAATCGCAATTACCGTTCCTTTTCAGGCATGTTGGTCTTGAAAAACGCTATGAAACAAAAGAGGCATTTGGCTGAACTGTTCTCCTGTCCTAAGCAAACAGTGCGGCCGTCAGTCATCAAACACGTGTGATGCACTTCCCTAAATTCATAAAAAAAGAGCAGCAATAGCTAGCAGCCTATAGCGCCAAAATTAAACGCGCCCAATTTTTAATGAGGTCCTTGCCATCTTCTTTATTGTTTCGTATCGTCTTCTTTTGTGTCAATGACAGCAAAAAGACCTCTTTTAATGCTTTTATATAACTTAACAAGGAAATCAGTCACCGGTATCTCCCCAACCTCTACAATATTAGCAATGAGCTCTTTCAATGATTTAATTTGCTTATATTCCGCGTAAACTTTACGAAACATCTTCTCCTAAACGTTTTCTACAATATTTAGATCAAAACATTTTGCTGGCAACGGTAACAAATCAACAGGCTTCTGTAATAGCCGTTACCGCTTATATTTTGCGGTTTAAATTGATGTATTGTCTTGTTGAAAATATATATAAAGAACGTTCTCCAAACATTTCACTTGCAAACTGCAAAATCGCCTTTTTCAAATCATTGCAATACGTATTATAATTCTGTTTATTACTAACAAAGATTTGCTTTGACACACAGTTAACAAAACAACACCCACACACAGAAAGCTGTAGAAAAAGGCGGTAAACTCACAACAGGAGAGGGTATCCTCGAAACAAGAGCTATAGCTCAGAACGGTTAAGAACTGATACTATAGGTTCCCCTTTGTGGTAAACCACTTTAGGGTTTCTAGGACTCACCAAGATGGTGTTTTTGGGTTTTTGGGTTTTTGGGTTGTTGGTTGGCCTCTGCCGTCCTCACCTGGGCCTTGCGCCCTTTAATGTGCCAAAGGCAAAGCAAGTACTGTACAGTAAGGCATAAACGTGGCGTGCCACTACATAATTATCTAAATAATACCAAATAAAATATTTAGTGATGGCACTTTACAGTGTACACTAAATACAGTACTTCCTAATTAAATTTCTCCTATCCCAATCTTTCCATGAAGTAATTTTTCTTATAACTTCTCGTAAACGAGTAAAGCCCAAGCACAAGCTTATGAATGCTGTATCGCGACTTCGTAGTATTTCGATCGGTCGAACTCAGGTGCATCCAGAATGCTACATATCCCCCTCGCTAAGAGCGGAGCCCCCGCGACGCATTGTCTGTAAAAGCAATCGCAACGCGCTTCTCGGACATTCCGATTCTTTTTTTCGTATCACAACCTTGTGTTTTCCCACTCCACATTGCGATCATCTCGCTATTCCATCCTTCAAGCTTTTCTTGTATCCGACATCTCGCGATGAGAAACCTTCCCTCTTACTTGGTCAACCCATCGATGTTTTATGACGATCTCGACAACCCTCCGCTTCAGCAGGCTTCTGCAACGCCTAGAGGTTCCGCTCCGCTCTCCCGAACTGTCCCTTTGCCGCAAGCGGCTTCCAGTCCTGTTCCTTCATACCTTTCCTCCACAGCAGCTGTTCTGCAACCTGTATCCTCCTCCGTACAGAGGTTCATAAATTACGCGGACTTCGTCGGCCGAGATCCCCTGCAGCACTCTACATTATACGCGCGAGCACCTTGGTTTTTCCCTGCGGCGGTCCGCGACGAAGCTCTGATGGATCAGTATGCGGTCGCCGGTCGCCTTCCCGATGGTATCCCATGGCATGAGTTGTTTACAACAGATTGGTTGAGCCATTGCGCCGTCCCGAACAATGCGATCAGTCGCTTCGGAAACGAGAGCTTGCTCGAGGCGCGCGAACGATTCACCCGTCTGGTGTACCAGCGATTACGCCGCATTATCGGCTCGGTCTCTCTCAATGAGGATTGGAAATTCGATACCTGGTTAGGCAGAACAAATGGCGAAGCCTACTTGTATGTCACGAACCTAGCGGTTTTCGATGTCCAAAGGTGGCGCGGAGTTCATGGAGTATCCAACGGGGCCCTCTGTTCCGACAGTCTTCAATTACGCGCGGAATTCCGCTATCTCCGCAAACGGGATGATCCGTATTGGGAATTCCCCCGGTGGGAACGCCGTACCAGATCTCGACTGGGATACTTGGTTCCATACCAGATGCTCGAAGTGGACCGAATTCGGTAGACCTCGCGCGTCGGCCGCTACGAGCCGATTTCTCAATACTGGCATGAGATCGAAAGTTTTCGTGGCTGTCCTGTGGAGCTTTCTCCTTCAATCACCAACGTAGATTCCTTACTCGCAAATGATCCGTTTTCCGGTTATTGGGTAGTCGTCTACAGTGAATTCATCGCGAAGATGGCCGTGTTCATCCTTTGGGATGTATACGACACATATCTTTTGTGGTATATGAGCCCGATTGCTCGACGATTTGCGAGAGAACTCGATCTGTCGCTGGTCCTGGGCTCACGTGCCAATCACGAAGAATTTCTGCGCCTGATGAATGTCATTGACCAGATTGACTGGACCCTTGTTCCTTCTGAACAGCAGGCTAGAGGACGTCCTCGTCGCGACTATTCGCCCGGAAGAACCGGTCCCGGCGGTGACTTTGTCTGGTACGACCCCTGGACTAACCAGCATATCGACGGCGATCACGCCAAAGTTCTGCGGGAATCTGCGCGAGCAATGCCTCCGACCCAGCCGACTGGTTACATACACGAGTCAAGTGGTTACATACACGATCCAACTGCTCAGAATGCCGACGCACTCGTTGACGAGATGCAAGAAATCGATTACGACGAAGAGCCAGAAGAGGTCATCCTCGATGATTCCGCCTTGGGTGAGAACGACGGCATAGAGCCAGTGGTCCCTGCAGCGATGCAGAGCGCTATACCTGAGCCTGTTCGACCCGCAGTGGCTTCCCACGATGCCAAGCTTGGCAATCTGAGGCAGTTTATCGAAGACGCTGGGATTCCTCCCCACCTTGTTCAAGGAAATTGACAGCAGATGCTGAATCTCTTGCGCTCTTCGATGGGTATCAAATCGGATAATCAGAATCCCTAACCTTCTTGCCTGAAGGCAATGTCACAAACCGACTAGCGGTAGTCTTGAGATAACCAAAATAAAACGCTTTGATCTTCTGCAACTTCTTTGCTTCTTCTTCTTTCTTCGAGGCCTTTCCTCTTCTTGCTCCACTTCTTGCTTCACTTCTCACTTCTTGTAGACCTCCACTTCATTCTTCCTCCTCCTGGAGTTACTTCATGCTTCTGTAGTTGTCAGATTCGATCAGGCTCTCCTGACACAACCAAACCGAAGAGAGCGTCATCAATAGTGTCTGGGACATCCAGTTTAGCACTTCGGCAGTACGCGAGCACGTGTGATCGTGGTAGATTGCGTATGGGCTCCGATGTATCGTCTTCGGGTTGATACCCATACCAACGCACTTTAAACAGTAAACTGTTGTCCTTTGCATGCCATCCATGATCTAGAATGCGTTCGATGATGTATTCCATCTCCTCAGTTGCGGAATCCTCAGTCGGGGGTACACTCCTGTCAACATATTCCGTAGCGTTCGCTATAGCGTTCGGAATCGTGTCATCACGTTCTGTCGTCTCATCCACATCCGGGGCTCTCAAAGCCAGTCGTCTGGTTTCCCTATATCTTTCCGGTCTAGCCGGTGCTTCCAACTTCCTTCTCGGTTTTTCCGAACCTTGCGGCGAAAACGCGACTTCAGTTGCCACTGTACGCCTTAGGCTTGCCCTGTTGGGCTTCTTCTCTTCCGGATTTAAGGTGTCCGGATGTTCTGGGGGTCGCCCCAAATGCTCTATATCCCCCGCAAATGGGTCAGCCGATACAGTCATACTGTTTCCATGTAACGTCTCCACAACTGCGGTGTCCCTCCTGGACTTCTTCTTTTCTTGAGACCTGCTGCGCTCCTCAGGGAGGGTTACGCTCTTCAATCCGTTTCGCGTAATTGGGTTGCTGATCTCAGCTTCAATTCCTTCTGATTCAACGCCAAATGGCGATTCTGTTCTGTCATCAGGACTCCCTGTAGAGCCTTCACGACTTCTGATATGTGATGTTTCATCCTCAATTTCTTTCGCGTCCACCGCGTAGTCTGAGGGAGAGACTGCAGTTTGCTGCGCGCTTACAGTGCGGATCGCCGTGTCTCCTCTCACTGCTACAGTGGGAGCTAGGATTATTTCATGGGCGGATGCGCCGTTTGTCGCAGAACTGTTGTTCAGCGCTGTAAGTCGGATCTCCGAACTCTTTTCACCACGTGGCAGTATTGGAATTATTTTGCCCTTCGGCGGTACGTCCAAAAGCTCCTGTACAAATAGTGGCTGTGGAGGATCCTGCACCTCAATATCTCCACGTGTGGACTCCTCTCGCTGTACATCAGCTTCTCGATCTGGCGCACCAACTACTCGGTCGGGAGAAATGCGCTCCACCTCAGTACCTCTCCATATTACCACGGTATATTCGTCGAATTCAACAACTTCATGCGGTCCTGTAGCGATCGGCGCTAGATTATGACGGCGTTTCCGTTCCTTTTCCTCTCCGGTCTTCCGGCTATCTTTCCTTTCCACTCTCACGAAAACGTATCCTCCGACTCGGATATTCGGGAGTGCCCGTCGCAATGACGCGTCGTAATTACGCTTGTAGCGCGCTTGCTTGGGCCTTTCCCATCTCTTTTGCAGCCTGTGTAGTGCGTTTTCGCAACTCATTCCTCCAGCGTAGGTGAAATTGAGCCGGCGTTGGAACTGACTCTTCTTCGGTTCTGTCCGAATCTACCTTGATTGGCAAAGCCGCTGGTCGGCGAGATATTACCAATTCAAATGTTGTTAGCTTCGTCTTCGAATGCCCTTAAGTATTGTACGCGTAGCAAAGCGTGTCTGTCTACAGATCCCAATCCTTCGGGTGTGCTCCGATGTAGTGCCGAATTGCGGCGAGTAGTGTACGGTTGTACCGTTCCCCCTGCCCGTTACATTGCGGATGATACGTCGTGGTGAGCACGTTCTTAACTCCAAGTATCCTGCATACATCTTGAAAGAAGCGTGCAACGAATTGGTTTCCATTATCTGAGAGCAGAGTATCCGGTGGTCCGTAGCAATAAACCCAAATGGTGTATAAACGTTCGTGCTATCACGGAAGCAGTAATCCGTTTCAGCGGAACAGTCTTAACCAGCTTAGAGAAGCGGTAAGTTATTACCAAAAGGTATCTGTTTCCCCGCTTCGAGCGGATCAATTCCCGAAGTATGTCAATGCTGACATACTGTAGAGGTGCGATTGCTGGGAACAGCTTCAGTGGCTTCTTCTTTTTCCAAAGCTTCACTCTATTCCTCGCGCAAGTTACGCACATCTTAGCTGTCGCATGATAATCCATAGCCAAAGTTGGCCAATAAAAGTCCCTTCTGAGGGTTAGATACAGCTTCGTACCTCCTGGATGACCAGACATTTGCGAATAATGTGCCAAATGCAGTACTATGCTCTTGAGAGCGTGTGGTATCACGATTGGCTCATGCGATTCAACAGTTCGAACAAATATTCCTGGATCGTCGAGACGAAAAGGCAACACCTCCCCCCCCCCCCCCCCCCCCCCCCCCCCCCCCGTAAAGACGAGAGCGGAAAGCCGCGCAGAAGGCATCTGTGACTTGTTCACGTAATAGCTCTTCAAGAGAGATTCGTTCGAGTTGATCTTCTGGATCAGTGTCCGTAGTCTGGGCTACCAGTAATTCGATTTGATAATCCTCTTCTTCTAGATTTTCTAGTTCTTCTTTTTTCGTTCTCGAATTTTCCGTTACCAAACATGGTATCTCATCATCGATTTCAATTGGGTTTCTCTCAAGGTCTCGAGTCGCGATAACGCGTCAGCGTGTACGTTTGAAGTTCCCTTCTTGTACTTGATTGTGAAATCAAATTTTGAAATGCGCAGACGCCATCGCATTAAGCGTCCCGACGGGTCCGTAATCGACATGAGCCATCTGAGGCATGAATGATCGGTATTGACCGTAAAGTGAGCACCCTGTAGGTACGGTCTGAGGGTCTTGAAAGCCCAAACCATCGCAAGTCATTTCTTTTCTGACACAGAGTAGTTCTTTTCTACCTGGTGCAATGTTCTCGACAAGTATCCAATATGATGTCGTATGCCGTCTTCGTGCGTTTGAAAAAGGGCACACCCTATCTGATAATCGCTAGCGTCCGTATCGACGGAGTAAGGAAGATCCGTTTTCGGAAGAGATAACACAGGAGCTGTGGTCAGAACGTGTTTTAGCTTTGCGATCGCTTCCGTTTCGGCTTCTCCAAATTCCTTCAATTGAACGGGTTGTCCCTTCTTCAATAAAGCATGAAGGGGTGCAGTGATATGCGAGTAGCGCGGCACAAATCGTCTGTAGATGTTACAAAGTCCGATAAAAGATCTCAATTGCGTCTGCGTTCGCGGAGGTTTGAACTCACGAATCGCAGCGGTCTGCACTTCTTCCATTTCCAGTTTCCCTGGCTTTATCCTGTGTCCCAGGTATTTCACTTGGTCCGTGAACCATTCAGACTTCTTGATCTTCAAGGTAATTCCAGCTTGCTGTAACTTCTCGAGGATACCCTCAACCTTCCCGAAATGGTCTTCCATATTCTTACTGAAAATGATGATGTCATCCAAGTAAACAAGACATGTTTTCCACTTGTACTGTGATAATATTATATCGATAGCACGCTGAAAAGTCGCAGGGGTGTTGGTCAAACCAAATGGCATTCGCTTAAAGCGATACAGGCCTGCGTGACACGCAAATGTAGTCTTATCTTGGTCCTCTGGGGCGACTGGTATCTGCCAGTATCCCCAATTTGCTTCAAGCGTAGTAAAAACATTGGCTTCTCCAAGACTATCGATTCATTTATCCATACGCGGTAATGGGTACGTATCCCTCACGGTTACTGCATTCATTTTTCTGTAGTCAACGCAAAGGCGTAAAGAACTATCTTCTTTGAGAACAAGGACCACTGGGGACGCCCAAGCTGACTGAGCTGGCTCAATTATTCCCTTCTCCAACATGGAGTCCACGTGTTCTTGCTCGATCTGAGAAGTTCGCGGGCCTGCCCGATACGGTAATTGAGCGATGGGTCGTGTACCCGGTACAACGTCAATATGATGTTCTGTAGCCACGATCTGGCCAATTTGTCCACTCCACATATGTGAAAACTTCAGCAGCAATCTGCGCAATCTTTCTTTATACTCCTCAGGAACGTGTTTCATCTTGACGCCCTCGAGGGCTTCTTCCATCTCTTCTTCAGAGACACTCTCTTCCTTCATGTTCTTCATGTTCTCGACCGCTTCTGTCGCTGTTGACTTCTGCTCGCCTGTGGGCGTTACTCCTAAGACGTCTGCCGTCATTATGTGTGTCGGTATCACAACTAAAGGGTGTGGCGGCGCCTTGCCCAAGAGCTGATGCTTGTGAAAGCGACGCTCTTCCGAGCCAACATTGCTTACCAATACCCTGAAAGCGGTCTTTGGGATCACCTGTGCAATGCAGTTAGCGACTAAAAATTCACTAGTATGATACAGTGCCGCGTTCAGCTGAATAACGATAAGTCCGTGCTTCTCAGTAACGACTGATACCGATGTTTGACTTTTTGGTGGTATCACCGTTAGTTTACACACCCGAATCTTCGGAGATGTTCTGCCCAGTGGGGCTTCGTATTCCAATGACGGTGGTAATGGTGCAAATGAAGCGGATCGCCGCAGAGGTATGCGCATGATTGGCACTGTAGATCCATCGTCCAGCTCCACTTCCCGATTCTTCGGACGAATCGATTCGGGAAAATTGTCACAGTAGTCACAACCCAGCACAACTGGTGCAGCCAATGTGATACACACAATAAACGTTAACATGAAAACATGATTTCCCAAGCGAACGACAAGCAGTTTTGTTCCAATAGAATTCATCGGTCTCTTGTTTGCATCCAAGATATCTGGTATCTGTGCCTGTTGTATTTGAGCTCGCTCGCCTTCGCGCAATTCAGACAACCTGATAAAGTTCGGGCCTGCACCCGTATCCAATACAGCGAGTCTTTGCGATATCAGCGCTTGAGAAAAGCCGATGTCAGCATAGACCTTGTAGTTCCTTCGGGCCATAATCATGACGTGACTCGGCCTCCTACATGGGCACACATATCTTCTCCAAGGACGTTTCAACATACAGTCAAACTGTACATAGTTTCCGACATTCGAAGATCTTCCTGGTCTCAGTCGGACCTTCTGTTTAAATTCCCGGGAGCGGGGAAATGTCGATACCCCGATCGGTATGGTGGGTTTGAATCCACCCGACCCCCTGAGAGCTCCCTCACTTAATTTCCCGATGACGTGGGTTTCTTCCTCGCCACATCGTCGTTCCTCCGTACTTTCGGGGCTGAACCCTGTGATCTTTCAGAGTTCTGAGCTCTCGCATGAGTTTTGCGTACCATATCCGCAAGTCCCCAAGCTTTGGCCTTCCAATATGATTGTCCTGGTACACGGTTTCGTTCTGGCTCCGAAAGAGCTTCATAGTTCGAGACAACTCGATGTACCTGTGTAAAGGGCAGAGTGCACTCTGAGGACAAATGATTTCTTCCATAGCACCCATAACATATCAGGCCGTCCCTGTTCAACTTCAGCTGTGGCTGTTCTGTACCACGGGTATCCACCCAACCAGGCTTCTGAGAAGTAAATCCATCCGCTGGCGGGACCATCGGACTCCTTCTGTAAGGATAACGGCGTGGCTCCATAGCCAATATATCATCTTCCCGCTTGGTATCAGTTGACGGCAAATCCGTAGCAGGCACTGACCCCCCTGGATCATCCAGGTAATTAACTGCGTCTTCTCCAGTATAGCTGGCATCATGAGGCGTAAACCTCGAAACGCGTGATTCCTCTGGCAACTCCAGATCCAAAACCTTGCCTCGCTTGATAGGGCGTTTTATATGCCTGTTAGCAACGGAGTATGACCCTAGACGACGTGTTCCACCTCCGCGACGAGCGCGAACTGCTTCACCTTCAGCCTGTGCATTCTGCACTCATTCCAGAAAACTGATTCTCGAGTGCTTCTCCCGATGACGAGCTTCCAATGACTTGATAGTAGCATCGAGTCCATCGACAAAAAGAGTCATCTTCTTGTCCGTAGAACGGACATTTCCACAGCGTGTAGTTGCATTATTCAGTCTTGAACTGTACTCAACCTCCTTTTCTCCAGGCCTCTGGGCAATATCTCTGAGATTCAGAATAGCTTCGCGAATCGCATTAGAGGTTGCGTAACTACGCATCAAGTACTGCACGGTTTCGGCCCAACTGGTGACTCCACCTTCATCGACGGTAAGTGAACCACTCACGGCACGGTATTGCTCCAATGCAAATCCAACCAATAATTGTGGAAGTGCCACGAATGCTTGAGCTTCACTAATCCCCAGCGTGTCGGCGTCGACTACAAAGTGATGGAGAAATTCAAATATGAGAATGGTATCGTTCCCAGAAAAAGTAAGACCATCGAGGCCAATCTTCAAACGCTTAATTTTTGATCTCTCACTTCGCCGGTCTGGCGACCTGTTCGCTTCCCCTTTCGGACCTTGAGCCGATATACACGATAATTCGTAATCTTCCTGTAAAGCGGGTTCGTACACGAAAGCGGTTTCAGATTCTTGTAGGGCGGTCCCTTCTTGCGGGACAGTAGTGAGGTACCCATTCTTTTCTTCCTCGAACGGCGAGTGTCCTCCTCGCTCGAGGTATCATCAGAAGATGAACTTCCATTCTCGGGATCGTCCGTATCCGAACTATGGGAATCCGTACAATCGGAATCATCTCCGTCTCCATCGGTGTCATGTCTTCTTGCGAGTTTTCTCGATTTAGAACGCCGTGAAGATAACTTCTGTACCTTCGACTTCTTCGAATCTTTCTTGCGCGATCGCGCATCAGCAACGATGAGACCCACCTCTTGTTTTTCCGGATGCGGAATTTGCAACGATACATTCACCACAGTCTCCAATCGCTCTAAGCGAGGGTTTACACGTGAGAGGACATCCTCAACAGTAACAGAAACCGGTATAGCTGGTAAGACCCCTGTGGCATGTCCTTGCTCTTCTAGCAATTTATTTAGATCTTCTCGGATTGTGCAAACCGTCTCGGTCATCCGATTTGTGTCTAGATTTCGATTCTCCAGAGCCGTGTGCTCTCTTATTCATGTTTTTAATGAAGATTTTAACAAGTTCACCTGACCTTCCATCTCCTCCAGATGGAACTTCTGCCTGGCAGATTCCGCATGGAGTTGCTGTAATTCAGCTCGCAAGGCTGGACCTTCCGTGATATCACGTTTAGATGAGGTAGTAGCCTCGAGAGCGATCGTCGTCGGAACCTCCGCAGGTGCAACTGCGCTTCCTGTCAATTTCGACTTCTTCTTCGCCTGAAGACATAGGCGGTTGCTGGCCTCTGTAGTGGTGGCTAAGAGCGGTGCCGCGGACTCACTTCTATCCGAATTCGGTCGGCTTCTTGTCTGCATGGCGGCAAATTATCACTGGCAACCCAGATAACAAATGCAGACGACGCAAACACAATTTCTCAATGAAAACAATATATATATGGCGACCGATACAAGAAATATCGACAACGATAGAAACTTCTAGCAAATAGAACCAACAAACAGTGAACATTCACAACTAATATTCGGGTTAACCGACGAACGTGGCGAACTGTTAGATCCGGTTCCAAATGTTTTCTGAAAATGTAGACTCCGTGATGACGGTTCAAGCTTCAGTTCACTGATCTCAGTACAACGCACGGAAATCCAACGAGAATCATTCGAACGTGTGAAACACGATATTTCCGGTCCAAGCGACCAATACTCCACCCACAGGGGCACTTATTTCTAAGTCGGGAGACCAATTTATGTGGCATTCCACTGAACACTGTAGAGGTCTCGGTGCAGTGAGTAGCCACAGAAATAACCGCTAAGAGCGGGTGTCGCCTTGCGAGCGACGGTTCTTAGGTAAGAAGAGAGTGTGCGGAAAGCAACCAGGTGTGCCTGAACAATGGGGAAAATACATGTATTCACGAGGCGGATGTCCAGATGCGGCGGTACGTAATGCACACGAGATTGGCTCGACAACCCTTGTGACAATACAAATAACCAGGTGACAGTTAACAAAACAACACACACACAGAAAGCTGTAGAAAAAGGCGGTAAACGCGCAACAGTAGAGGGTATCTTCGGAACAAGAGCTATAGCTCAGAACGGTTAAGAACTGATACTATAGGTGCCTCTTTGTGATAAACCACTTGAGGGTTTATGGGACTCACCAAGATGGTGTTTTGGTTCGTTGGTGGTTGTTGGTTGGCCTTCGCCGTCCTCACCTGGGCCTTGCACCCTTTAATGTGCCAAGAGGCAAAGCAGGTACTATACAGTAAGGCATACACGTGGCGTGCCACTACCTAATTATCTAAAGAATACCAAATAAAATATTTTGTGATGGCACCCTATAGTGTACACTAAATACGGTACTTCCTAATTACATTTCTCCTGTCCAATCTTTCCATGGAGTAATTCTTCTCATAACTTCTCGTAATCGAGTATAGCCCAAGCAATAGCTTATGAATGCCGTATCGTGACTTCGTAGTATTTCGATCGGTCGAACTCAGGTGCATCCAGAATGCTACAGACAGAGCCAATTCGCAGACGACAAAGAAGGCCATAAAACTATGAAGCAATACGACGATCACATTTCCGCTATCTTCAGGACGCTCCTTGACGTTTGTTAATCGCCGGTGGTGGCGCGCGATTTTCAGTGGAATGGTTCTCATTTTCCGTGCCCCTCATGTAATTTACATATGTTAGAGCATTCTGCGAAAACATTTATATCTATTTGTAGTGGGTTTCATGTGTATTGAGCGTCTACATTGCAAAAAATCTGCAAGAAAGACAATCGTCTGAACTGATGAATGAAGTGGTCGACAGGATGGAGGGCAGAGAAACTGAAAAATGTAACAACTGGCCTCCAAAAACCAGATCAACTAGGCAATGGTTTGCAAAGTGCTGTAATAGTATAGATTACTAATATGATGCTGCCAAATCATTCCAAATCAATTTTGTCTACCCTAAAAAGAAATATCAAGTAGAACTTGTTCAATTTGAGCTCCAATGCGCAAACGTGCACAATGTCCTTTCCATGAACAGAAACAGAAAGACAGAGAGTTATAAAAAATTTGCTTAAGGCGATCGTAAGAAAAGACCTGAGATATTTCAAGGATTCCCCGGGCGGAGCGAAGAAGAGAATGTGCTTTCCACGAACCACAGACCAGCGCCGGATTACATCAATAGACGACTGTAAATCTACCAGGCGATGATATTATATCAAAGTTTCTTGACTAACCGCTGCGGTACAATCTAAAGCGGTAACAGGGGAGTATAAGACCTGTCGGTTCTAGGGAGTGCACGATGGACTCGACCTAGGACGAGCAGATTGAGGATACCTGTAATATGTGGCAGCACCATCCACTGAAGGGTGCAACAGGAACGGCGGCCGTACTGAGACCACGGTGGTAGACGGTGATGCACCGCGCACGCGGGTCCATAAACCCGTAAGGACACTAGACTTGCTTTTATGGTCGACTGTAGAAACCAAAAGAGGTAAAAGTAGTCTAATAGGTGCTTAACTTTACAATAGTGACGGGAGTGGCCATGCTTGGTTAAGATATATACCTCACCAGCCACTCGAACTAAGGTGGTGCTCTTCGCCACGTGGCCACAGAGAGGTGTACTTAAGGTGCGCCTCCCTATCTACTTAATCCTATCTATCTAATACTAAGCTAGCGAAAAGCTAACCTAATCGCTGACGAATCTACTGTAGTACACGGCGCATGCCAGTAACGATCCAGATTCAACACGTGGCATCATTACCTCCTTGTTGTAGCTCTCTTTACTACAGACCCCCCTCTTAGCGACAGCCACGCCCCGTGGCTGTACCTTAGTGCGTTTGCCAGTGTGGTGCATTGCAGTACGGCAGCTGTTAGTGCGGGATGCAACATATCATTTTGTAACGTCTCGTGGTGAGCCGAACGGTTTCGACCGCCATCGTGGCGTTTGAGGTTCACCTCCCGTGGTCGTTCTGTAGCATTCTGGATGCACCTGAGTTCGACCGTTCGAAATACTATGAAGTCGCGATACGGCATTCAGAAGCTATTGCTTGGGCTTTACTCGATTACGAGAAGTTATGAGAAGAATTACTTCATGGAAATATTTGGACAGGAGAAATTCAATTAGGTACTGTATTTAGAGTACACTGTAAGGTGCCATCACCAAATATTTTATTTGGTGTTATTTAGATAATTGTGTAGTGGCACGCCACGTGTATGCATTGCTGTACAGTACTCGCTTTACCTCTTGGCACATTAAAGGGCGCATGGCCCATGAGAGGACGGCGAAAGGCCAACCAACCAACAACCAACCAACCTAAACACTATCTTGGTAAGTCCTAGAAATCCGAAAGTGGTTTACTACAAAGGGGCACCTATAGTATCAGTTCTTAACTCTTCTGAGCTATAGCTCTTGTTCCGAGGATACCCTCTACTGTTGCGCGTTTAGCGCCCTTTTTCTACAGCTTTCTTTGAGTGTGCGTTGTTTTTTTTTGTTTTCTCTACTGTTACCTGGTTATTTGTGTTGTCAAAAGGGTTGTCGAGCCGATCTCGTGTGCATTTCGTACCGCCGCATCTGGACATCCGCCTCGTGAATACACGTATTATCCCCGTTGTTCAGGCAAACCTGGTTGCTTTCCGCACACTCTCTTCTTACCTAAGAACCGTCGCTCGCAAGGCGACACCGGCTCTTCGCGGTTATTTCTGTAGATACCCGCCGCACCGAGACCTCTACAGTCTTCAGTGGAATACCACACGTTCGTCACTTGGGCGCCTCGTGCACCAGTTGGTGGTCTCCTCCCCCCCTGGAGAGGACTTGCACAACCCATCGTGGACAACCCGGAAGAACTTCTTAAGAAGCCGAGAACCACTCTGGTCGATACGGCAGGACGAAAGACAGAAAGTGTTTCGACAGAAGCTCGAAATATCAATGTGGTTGGACAACAGGATGAACCCCCTGGTTCCCGTCTAGATATCAATCCAATTACCCGTGTCGTGGTGGTGGGGCATATCAGGAAGTGACGGACAGCCTGCCGGTAATTATCATCAAATACTTCGAGAACGAGGTAAGAAGACAATTCGACCAATTGGTAACGCTATCTCTGCAGACTCACGCTGTTTGCCAACCCGAAATAGGGGCGAAAACAAACACCGTCAAGGTGAAGGCCCAAGCCCCCTTCCAGAAACCTCGTGGTATTTTTTGTTGTCTCCAAACCAACCTTCCGACTTCGAAAACTAGTGAGAAACTGGACGAAACAATTCGGAGAGGGGCAGACCCTCCGGCGATTGAGGGCCCGGAGTATTATAACCTACCAAAAACTGTTGGTAGAGTTGCGCAGAGAACCATTGGCAAAGACTCTGGTGGTAAAAAAGAGTCGTCGAGCTCGAAAGAGAAGCGGCAGCGACGACAATCTGGTAAGAAAAAGAAGCAAACCAAAAGGGCAAAGAGAAAGGGCACTGATTGGACCCTGACTCTCCGAGCTTGGAAACTAAATCCGGTTTGTCAACGGATGAAAACCGAATAGGTTCACCGAAATGCAGGAAAGATTCCCGTCGTAAGAAAGGGAAAAATAACCGCAAGGTCAAGACCAAACGGTATAACTCCTTCGAGTCACATTCAGACAGCGATTTCGACCTACAGGTGATCGTTTCGTTGAACGACCTTTTCCCAAAGATGGTCGACTATCACACCTTTAGTTTGGAGAACAAGAGTTCTTAGTATAAAGAGTCACCGGAAGCTTAGTTTCCAGATGGGGGATACCCGTCTTTCGGGAGATGGCCGCATCGCTGTCATTGACTTCCTTCAGGGGTTCAAGATAGCGTGTGACCAAAATAGGTTTTCGGAAGGTGCCGAAATATAATTATTCCAGGTGTACCTCAGAATTAAGGCCGCCGACATGTTATAAAGCCGGGCACAGGGCAATAATAAGGCTGTGGGTGATGAATAGACGGAAATGCTGACTACATAACCACACATGATGAACTTCCTTTTGAAAACCTATGCCAGCGATGAGATGATTCAAAAGGCCTAGTGTGAGATGCTCACGCACCGTCAATGAGCAGGACAAATCGAACTGGAACACACATCCTCGCTCTGGGCGACGGCGTCCCGATCCCGTAGCGATTTTACTACCAAGAGGTTAAAGTCAATGTATACGGATAACATTGACAAACCAATAGGGTCTCAGGTAAGGAATTACATTGGTAAAAACTGTAAGGTGGATTAGAACGCACTGACGCGTTATGCGCAGGGCCTAGGCAATACTCTACGAATGGGAAACATGACCGTGACCACCACACCGAACGGGACAAAGGATAAACCGAAACGGTCAGTCTTCGGCATTGAAGAAGCATGCACGACCGATGACGGATAAGCCGGGCCCACACCTCATGGGCCAGCGATTCATTTGATCCACACCTTTCAGGTCGGGGAACATTAGTTTCCTAGCTCCAATTGGTCAAGTCTAGTATCTGGTGGGTCACCGCCCGAACCAACGCCGACTCCCCCACCTATAGTATCCGCCCCGCACCACCAGGTTTTTGCAATACCATATGAAAACCAAGTTTTTTGGCAGCCTTCATACAGGACTGCAACTTCATTAGAGAATAAGGTCCAACCAAGACCAACCACAATGGAATGAAAAGACCCTGCAAGAGGAAACCTTCTCTGTTGCTTTAGTTTATCTCCCCACCATTTGGCTACGTGTACCAGGGTGGCTCCCCAGATACAAACCATGCTCCTACAAGTGCGGCAGCAGAACCATCGGGAAGTCTTCGGTCCTCAACCCGCAGCGGCTCGCCCTGAAAAGAACGAGAATGCGCGCTTTATGGCACCTTAACAGGGCAATTTGGTCAAAAACGGAACTCAGGGAGCTGAGCCCGTCCACGAGGTGGAAAGCGCCTACCGGTTGGAATGAAGGCCACCACCAACCGGGCCGGCTCGGAAGGCCTTCCAATTCCATCTGCTTCATGTATGGATGAATACCCATCGATCACTGGAGAAGAACTGATTAGAAATGACCCAGTCACTATATACTCCCTTAAACATAGTAACCATAAGAGAAATATCACTTGTGGGGTTACTACTAACCATTTGGTTCCATGGGTTACCGTCCTGGATACAGAAGCGGGACCCAATCTGGTGAATGCCAGGATATTACCATCAACGTTTCTGGACAAGAACCAGCCCTGCATACTGCAGAACCCAATCGTGGATGCGATCAAGTGACGTATTTCAGTCCGTGGTTACCTTACCCTCATGGTCGAAGTTAAAAGCCTGAAGGTAAGAGTCCGCTTCATAGTGATCAACCAATTGGGAACGGACTGTACTCTGCGGACATCGTTTATCGAACGTAACATCCGGGGTATTTTCCCCAGATCCCATACGGTATTCTTAAACGATGGACCACGAATTTCAATTATCGGTACGCGCAGGGGACCCCAGAAACAGAACACCACGATGGAGAGTGCAAATCCTCCACCAGGTACAATATCCAATAAGGTTTGGTTAGCCCATAGGCTATCCATTTCACCTCCCCACTAAATGGTAGTACAAGTAACATTCTTACCATCAGGTATGGTATCCAGTCAGAACCATGCCAAGTTGGTGGACAAACACATGACCTTAATGGCAAATGGAATTGTCGAGATGATACCGAACAAACCGTTAAAGGTATACCTCAGCAACTTCAGCAACCAAATGGTAAAGCTCCCCAAAGTACCGTTATCGGCTTAGAGCTCCCGGTGCCAGGCCACATCATCAAATTGAAACCATCATGGTCTCACGTGGACGTGAACGAAAGGGAGGGGGAGGCGATGGAGAATGAAAACCAGAAGGTAAAGGAAAACGCCGATAACAGGGAGAAGACCGACATCAACATGGAATTGGATGAGGTGAAAGACTACAGAGAGGAAGTAAACATAGGCCATAAAGGTGAAAGAAACCGAAATGGGATTCTCTCTCTACTGGATCCGTTTGAAACCATTTGTTCGGGATGGATGGGTGTGATAGAAGCAACCCAGCACCGCATAGACTTGGCACCAAGCGCCAAGCCTATAAATCAGCAACTGTACCCGGCCGGTTCGAAAGCCCGTGAGGTAGAAGTACAGGAAGTGCAGAGAATGCTCGGTGAAGGTGTGATTGAACCCACAAATATGTAATGGGCAAGCCTCGTGGTGCTTGTGCTACAACGGGGAGAATCCCAAATGCGGTTCTGTATCGACTATCAGATGTTGAATGCCGTTATGGTGAGAGACTCTTATCCGATACCAAGAATGGATGAGTGCACAGCTTCGCTAGGGGTCGCAAATATATTCACCGCACTGTATGCCAACTGTGGCTGTTAGAAAATAGAGATACCTGAGAAAGACAGAGATAAGACCGCGCTCACAGGTCATGCTGGTCTCTACCGATTCCGAAGGATGCCTTTTGGTTTACGTAATAATTAAGCAACGTTACAACGAGCCCTTGACATTATATTGTCGAAAGTCAGCTGAACAACCGTATTGGTGTTGATAGACGACGTGGTGATCTACTCCAGAACCGTGGAGGAGCACCACGAACATATTCGGACCGTACCGGATCTCCTGAGAAAGACGGGAGTAACTCTGAAGTTAAGGAAGTGTATGTTCTTCAACCAGAAGGTAGAGTGTCTAGGGCACACAATAAGTCCAGGAAAACTCCAAGTAGACAAACGAAACTTCGGAGCAGTACAAGAAGCGAAAATACCGTGAACCCAAACGGAAAAACGCTCCATCACAGGTTTGTGCAACGTCAACCGCAGATTTATCAAAGACTTTGCAATCATAGAAGCCCCTCCAAACCGATGTCTCCAAAAATGAAAACCAGAAAGATCCGTATATGTAGAATACGTCAAACTGGACGCCTTCCATCTCTTGAAAGCGGCGCTGCATTCACCTCCTAAGTTGGCATTACCTAAGGCGGAGGAGCCGTACACATTGGATATGGATGCCTTGGGCACTCAAATTTGTTGCTGTCTAATACAGGAGCAGGACAATGAATCAAGGGCACCAATTGTTTACTGAAGCCGAGCGCTCACACGGACGGAACAAAAATACTCAGTCACGGGAAAAGATTGCCTTGCTGTGGTATAGAGCATAAGGATGCTGCAAATATATCTATATGGTGCCTGTTGTGCTGTATGAACGGGTCACGAAGCCTTAAGGTGGATATTAGGTCTGGCGGACGCCTCCAGACGGCTAGCTCGATTGATACTTCTACTCTCGGAGTTTGGCTATAAATTCCAATACCGTCCTGTTGTAAAACATAACATCGCTGATGCGGTTTCCCGTTTAAATTTCGACTGACTGGACACTGAACCGGTAGAATATGATATACCATTCTTAACGAATCAGCTGGAACAAACATATGGTAAGGACGAACGAGAAGGCCTATGGGATGATGAACAAGGATGGAGGGAAGAAACATTTGAAATAGAATGACCTGAAATGGAAAGAGCCATCGAAGAAGTGAAGACACTCCCTTAACACAAGAGAAATTCTCGCAAGCGTAAACTACGGACACCCAGTGCAGGACAATGAACAACCAAATTGGCATCAAAGGATGGATCGCAGTTCGACCTACATCATGAATGTTACCTAGGGCGTCGTTCTACTTTAACGAAGCACTCCAGAAGGTAGTACCAGAGTCTCTACGCCCAAAGGTATTGTATTTCGGGCATTGGAAAAGACTGGCAGGTCATCCAGAGCCACACGGTTATATTAAACTTTGATAAAACACTTCTAATGGCCCCACATGGCCCACGATGTTGACATCTACGTGGCTCGCTGCGCCTTTTGTGTAACGGCCCGAGGTGGTTAACGGAAGCACAGGAAGTACCTGAAGCTTTTCCCTGCGGCTGAGCCTCTGAAATTTGTAGCTATCGACCTTCTGGGCCCACTGCTAAAAACCTCAGAGGGTTACCGATTCGCTGTGGTCATCACCGACTGGTTTTTCAAACTCAAAAGGGCCACCTTGAAGAGCACAAGCAAAACGGTCGTTGCCAGAGCTTTCCTAAATAGTTGAGTACATCCGTACGGTGCCCCAATGTACCTACTCACCGCCAATGGTTCGAACTGAGCATCGAAGTTTTTTGAAGCAGTATTTACCATGCTTGGGTTGAAGCATTACCTTACCATGGCGTATCATCTGCAAACGAACGGCCAAGTGGAACTCTTCAACAAAACCTTCGTGGAAAGACTACGACACTATGTAGAAGAACACCTAACTAGACGGGCCGATTATGTACAGCCTTTAACATGTACCTATAACCTTTAGGTACACCGATCTATGAAGACTACTTCCTTCTACCTTGTTCTCTCAGGTACAACTCATGGTACTGTACTTTAACCAGGACCCGAGAACTACCGAGCAGCTTGTACAATTACCTCCACTCAGGTCAAGAAGGATATACTCGACAAGCTCAAGACAACCTTAAAGGAAGCAAATGCCGGATTGAAAGTATCCCAAACGAGGTATAAAGCTTACTACAACCAAGCGGTGAGGGGAACCATCAAGGTGGAAACCGGACACTATATCTTCATTGGTAGCCCTTCCAGTGGGTCGAAACAGATGCCATCAGAGGAAGAAGACGATATTCGTATCGATGCTGATATCAAATCTAAGCAACTCCCGAAGTCCAGAGGACCATATGAGGTGATCTCAGGGAGTTAGCACACCGTTGCGGTTCGAATTGATGGACTCGAGAACACCGTATCGGTATACCGGGTCTCAATAGACCCTAGAAAAGGTGACACTAAAGCAGACCCAGCCGTTGATCCCGCACCTCCTGAAACGGAGTCGGGTTCACCCAGTGTCACGGGAATCGTTCAATTACAAGACCTGGAGAACCCTCCAGATCCTACGAAAATTCAAGGAGCCCAAGAGTAGGGCTCCGCATCTCAACTAGGCGAGCACCCTGAGGTCCCGGCCTCTGAATGCGCGATTGACACCATTGTAGGTCACAAAAGAATACCAGCTGGTCTTCGTTACTCCATACGGGGGTTTCGCTATGGCCCTGGAGATGACGCATGGGAACCTCCTCACCATGCACCACGCAACTTTGGATTACAGTACTGGTGCAGGCGTAACGAACTTCTATCAACCGATGGATAGAGACGTATACTGCTGTAGGTAGCTGAAGAGGAGGTGCAGAGACGTGAGCCGGGCGATTGGTCGGTGGTAAGATAGAAAAACGGTGTACTCAAGAAGAGATATCAAGTTTAATATAAGCTAAGAAATCTACAAAGGCCCCTGCAGGAAGGGATCCACTCCAGGAGTGGTAGAAGATCCTCTAGAAGGAAGGAACTAGTTCCAGGAAGGTTCGGAGTGTAAAACTGTGAGCCCGTATTAGACCAATGGGGAGCAGAACCCTGGCTCGAAGGCAACAGCTGTAGACTGGAAGAGGTGCCCGAAAGGAAAGCAGGAGCAGGGAAGGGGTAAGAAACAGACATGGGAATCGTCACGTTACCCAAAGTGTAATTACTGGCGAAAGCTAACAAAGAACCAACTGTTGTGCCCATAATGGGATTGCTCCAAGTATCCGCTCGCTCCACAATGGTGATGAGATCCGTAACGTGATGCGTCACCGCCTGGGACATCCCGGCCTGAAACCTATTACAAAAGGCCACCCCTTGGTTGAAAGCGGCAATATAGTCCGCGTGAAGAAGGATGAGCTGCTTTAAAAGCTCGAGAGCTTCTTGAAGAGAGCGCGGGCCAGGACGGTTGAGGCGAGAGAGGCAAACGCGCTGGATTCTCACGAGCGCACCACTAATAGAAGAAGCTGCAACAGGCTCACCACCGCCAGTTGTGGTAGAATTAACCATGAAGGATTGCACAGGCACAGCAGAAAGAGCAGGAACCGAACAAAAAATACGGGGAACACGGATAGCAGAAATACCAACGGAACCAGCGGATGCAGGGTTCGAAGGCACGGGAGTAACACCTTCCGGAGTTGTAACGCAATGACTGGTGGGTCAGCCTACTGGTCTCAACCTGAGGTAGCTTGGGAGAGCGGGTCCTAAGGTCCGCATCCTTGACGGTGGAACTACCAGAGTACTTGGTGCAACGGGCGGGCGTTCACTGTGTAGTCCAACATGTCGGAGATACGAAAACGATGGATTGAAGACCAATTGGTGGAACTAGTGTACCAAAAGGGGTAATTTAGAATTCTAACGGTGCCTACCCAATTCTAAGGGAAAAGCGTCACTCAAGCCAAGTAAATATCAATGGCGAGGCGCTGAGATCTCCCTTGCACTGTAAGACTATTCTGTCACAATTAAATAAAATAAAAAATTCTCTAAATATGTCCAGCAGAGGTCGGCCAGTCCACTTGGCGTCTGTAAGATACCTCAGGCCCTGGCGGATTAAAGGACTCAACCGTAATCATTGATCTTTAACAGAAGTCTCCACCACATTGGTAAAAGGCTGAGGGGACCCACAAACGGGCTTCTTGCCTGGTAATGCCTGGTTCGCCTCACGACGGATGGCTAGCTTCTCGAAATCCCAAAACTTCCCAACATTTGTCATCCTTCCATGGATGCGACAGAGACACCTCCAGGTACGTTTCCAGCTCGGCAACGGTGTATACAACGTTGTATTCCGTACCGAAGAGAATCTCCTCCACACTTATTTGGTATATAGTAACCACGGTGGAGTGAGGAATCCGAAAGATACGACCAACAGGTGAGAAACCGTAGTCGGTGATCCGAGGGCCGGAGTAACGGCTCGCCCAGGTAATACCGTCGTGGGAGACCTTAACAGCGAGAAGGGCCACCAGAACGGCCCACTCCACCAGAGCCGCAGACCAAATGGTATGATAGTACCCCTCGCTTCGGTCGCAATGGTTCCCGAAGTAGGTCAGCACGGGAGGAGTCGGGACGGGTAATATACCATTTATGGAGATTCTCAGTCGTTTGAGAAAAGAAATCCGTGCAATGAAAACCATGCATGGTAAGGACGAGACTACTCCAACAACGGATCCGGGCTTCGGTGGCAGCGTCCTCACCCCAACTGTCACGATCCAACCAAATAATGGTATCAAATGGTGTGTTAAACATCACCATCTCGGAGTCAAGCTTCATCCACTTTGTCGACGGACTGATACGGTGCAAAAGTCTCACCAGATTGCTGAAGTAGAAGAACTCGTCCGCACACCGCAGATACGGTAGGTCGCTTGAAATGGTGTTAGGGATGAAAAACCGAAACGGTGAATGCTTCTGACGCTTCTGAAAGCAAGGCTGTCTTCTGGGACGGGAACGATTTTCCCTGGACGGCATCGGTAGAGCTATTGGAACGGCGTCAAGACGGTGACTGTCCCAAATATTTCATGAGGCATAACCAAGAAGGGTGGGATGCTGGTACTGCGAACCCAACCCAGCCGTGTTGATCAGGTTTGGCCAAACAGTAGCTTCCAAGAGTATTGCGCTGAGCTCTTTCTGGAGAAAACCAAAAGGGTTAAGGGTTGAAGACGGTGTGCTGAACAAATACAGATCGTAATGCCCCAACCCCGGAGCTTTAGCGAACTGGCCACGATCATGACCCCAAGAGCAAGAGAGGATAAGAGGCTTCAAGATACCACGTCTGCGGTTCGAACGGCGGGGAACCTTACAAGACATGGTGGTCAACAGGGATGGAGAGGCAGATCGGCGCGGTATCGCCTCGGCGCCAAGGTCTTTGTTCCCATCGACAGAAGGCTCTCGCACCCGATGCAAGCCGTGACGGTTGTGTAATATGTGTTAAGAGGTGCTCGAATTCTCCGCGGACTGCGCGGGAAAGAACGGAAGGGGCCCTACCGACACGGAAACCCCGTGATCAGGTTTGACACACGGCGAGAGCCATCACCGTGTTCGGTTGACCTTTCTCCGGACATGCTACTTCCACCACGAAGTTTCGGGGAGTCCGCGTGCATTTAGAAGAAGTACAATCCAGCCGATACGGTACGAGAAGAGAAAGAAAAGGTGGAGGGAAGGAAGACGAATGGAAACGATGAAACCAGAAATGTTCGGCGCAAAGAAGGAGAAGATGTGGAGTTTTCCCCGATGAGGTATGAAGTTCGCGCACTCTATGCGCACAAAGGAGAATGCAACAAAACCGATTCGTACACGAACTCCCGAGCAATCGGGGGAACTCTTAATGGAAGCGTAATTGCTAAGCCGTTACGAACGACCACGAGGGATGAACCTCAAGCGCCATGATGGTTGTCAAAACCGTTCGGCTCATCGCGTGGCGTCACCAAACGGTATAGTGCATCCCTCACTGGCCGTTGTTGAACTGTAGTGCACCACACTGGCGAACGCACTAATGTACAGCCACGGGGCGTGGATTTAGCCAAGAGGGAGATCTATAGTATAGTGCGCAGCACCGATGAAGTAATCCTGCCTTGTGTTGGGCCTGGAGGGTTACCGGCATGCACTGTGTACTACAGTGGTTTAGTTATCACTCAGCTTAGCTTTTCGCTAATGTAGTACTAGTTAGATAGGATTAAGTAGATAGGGAGTCGCACCTAAAGTGCACCTCCCCGTGGTCACTTGGCGAGAAGCGCCACAGACTAGTCGGGTGACCGGTGAGATATATATCTTAACTGAGCGTAACCACAACGGTAGCTATTGTGAAGTCAAGCACCTACTGGACTTCTTCTACACCTTTTGGTTTCTACAGTCGACCATAAAGATAAGAGTAGTGTTCTTACGGGTTTCCGGACCCGCGTGCGCTATGCATCACCGTCTACCAACGTGGTCTCAGTACAAATGCCGTTCCTGTTACACCCTTTAGAGGCTGGTGCTGTCATACCTTACAGATATTTTCAATCTCCTCCCCCAAGGTCGAGCCCATCGCGCGCTCTCTTGAACCGTCATGTCATACACGCCTTTGATACCGTTTTTGTTTGTACCACATGAACGAGAGATTTAAATTTGCTGCAACTTTTACTTTCAATAAGATGACAAAAAAATATTTTCTATTGTAGTATTTACATGAGTCGGAAAACGTTGATAGAAAAGACTGGAATATTGCTATTAAAGTACCGCCCAGTGTTGCTTTGCCGCCATCGAAGGGACTGTTTATTATGAGTTGAAGTTTTTTGTGCTTTCAAAACATTTTGCTTCTGTTGTAGAAAACATTATAGTCTACAAGACCGTATTTGACAAGCAGATCTTTTTTTCAAATATACGATAAACTGTAGATACAACCCTGTTGTACGACTAGTACAAGTCCAAATAGTTAGCATCTTCCAAAAGCCGTACTGTCACAAAAAGTATTACAGCAGGAGAAAACGCACTAGCAACCTCTAAATATTGTCTCTTTATACATTTAAGTGATACAAATAACACCTAATGCAGTAAAAAAAGTTGGGTTTTATTTAGCCAATACATAAATGTAAATATGAAGTCTAGTAGTCCAAAGATGTGTCTGCAATAATCACAGGGAGGCCGTAGACAGATATGGATTTATTCAATCAGCGACTGACTTTTTGTCGTGCACTTCAGAACAGTGCACGCAATATAGAAAGCTACGTTGCGGGACCATTACTTGTGTTTTCCGCGAGGTGGCGGCTTTAGTAAACAAAAAAGCTGCAAGAGTTTGATAGTGCGTTCACGTTGACGATTATTCTGGCTGGGTGTCAAGCAGCTGACGAACTCTCAGTCATGCATGTGCAAACTCTCATGTTATGAATGTGATTGATTTTTAACGCCCTTGTTTCGAAAACTGAGAGAACGTTTTTAATTCTGGAAAGCGGTAATTCACAAATCACAAACTCTCTTGTTACCATCTTCGTCAACTCGTCGAACGGCCCTTATATTTTTGTCGAACACTGGGTGCATCTGAAAACGCCCACTTTCCCAGGATCCCAAGAAAAAATACCGACACGGAGGCAGGAGAAGCCTTTGAACTTGCACAGGCTTCCCTGGAACCGTTCTCGAATTTTTCAGAGCCATGCTGATGGTGCGTAAAATGCTCAAGCTGGCCGCGCCTCTGCTTGGATGCAATAAACCTTTCCGTTAAATCCTGATTTCGGTGTTTCAGAATCCCAGAAGCGTTAGAAAAAGACTACGAATGTGGCATAACCTTGAGCGAACAAACATGACGATTAAGGCAATCGATAATACACAAGAAAATGGTGAGAGCGATGAACACTCCTTCTACAAAAACAATTAAAGTAGCAGCGACAAAGGAATATTTCCTCCAAAACCAGCATGTCGAAATCCGAATGCTTAAAAACAAAACGTTCCGAATACACCAAGTTCAAAACCGGCTGGAAACCGAAGAAAACATGAAACTACAGTGAGAAAGATGTAGATGTCCTCCTGGACCACGTCGAACACCACGAACCAACGGGTGCAAATCGTGGGCTCGAGTGTGTAAGGACTTTAACTCGTATGCGCGAAAAAAATAACAGACCCCAGCATCAGCAGGAGAGTGTGAAAAAAAGTTTGATGAAATGATGTACGATAAGAAGAAGAGCGGAGATCCGATCTGTCCACCCCCGATTCGCCGTGCGAAGCAAATTCAAGATCAGATACTCTCGAAGATGATTTCAGTTACCTATAATAGCAATTTGAATTCCGAACTCATGGTTCAATTCACAAATGTAAATAACAATTCGAAATTGGACAAAGAGAACTGTAGCGCGGAAGCACAAGAAAACATATATGCCATTCGACCGTTGCAACGGAAAAAACGACCTCTCACAAACCCACATGCTTCATTGTCAAAGCGCTTCGGAATTGAATTAGTGGAGAGCATAACAAAAATGACCACGTCTATTACCGACCTTGTGGATGCACAAATACAGAGAGAGAATCGAGAAGTCTCTGCACAAAATGATCTAGAACTACTGGTGTCCCAATTAATCGAGAAGGAAATTGAACGTGTGCTTGGATCCAAGAAGCAAGCTTGTGATCGTCGTGATGATGTCCAGCAGTAGTAGCACCTTGCAGAAATGTACGTACCACATCTGTACTCGGCATCGCCTCTACCCGATGCTGTTTTTTATTTGTTACGTATGTTACTTGTTCGTGAATGATATTCGTGTTGACCGATGCATTGTACTGATGTCCTCTCGCCATAGCTCCGACCCCCACCTCCCCAAATCCTTCTGCTTCATGTAAGCGTTATGCTGCCGTCCATTAAAAATAGAATTAAAATCATGAGTACGATACGATTTGAGCCCCGTTTCGCATCAGCGACACACAAGCCAAAGAATCATATGAATACCGGCCTTCATTCTTTGCATATCTTCCTTCTCTAGGCAAATCTCTGAAGTTGGGTTAGCAGGTCTCTGTCTGTCATACGGAACGCCGCCTCCGTCCGCCTGGTAATATTTACAGCTAGAATTTGATGCGAGGTGAAAGCCATCAGAGATCCATGCCTCTGTTTTGACTAACACTGAGATGAACTTATACTTTTGGGCTGAGTGCTGCATGCCCTCAACTGGAAATGGTTAATATGACAATAGGAGAATGTTCAGCCTTGCAAACGTGTACCGCGTGAGGCGTGTACAAACAGTGCATCCAAGCGGTACACCAAAACACTGCGTCTACCGTCACAAAACGATCCGCACGCTGGTCAGCGTCCGCCATCGTCCGCCGCATGGCGTTGGCCTCGCTTATCCTTGGAGCGAAAATATATGTGGAGACACACTCGATACAAACAAACAGACGCTTGAAAAACATCTGCTCGAAAAAGTTGTGATCTTAAACCAAAAACAGGCCATACATGATTATACTGAAACGATTTGTGATACGGTAAGACAGCTCATGATTTCCTTAACACTAGCGGTGGGATTGGACCGAATTTGGATGATGTAACGTATGGTAGAGTTGTATTCACCTTTGGGTTTGAAGTTGGTTTGTCAGGAAAAGACTAGTTTAAGAACGATACTGATTCAATCGCAGATGGTATTGATTAAGGAAGATTAAGAATGGTGACGTTAGCAAGAGGTTGCAAAATGATCTGGACACAAGAGCTTTGGGCGCTAGCACGAAGTTGCAACGTGATCTGGAGAGAAGGGCTTCGGATACGCACTGCAATCGTGCAATATTTGTACGTGTCACCAGGCGTTCCATATCTGTTGAAGCATGCACGATAAAATAGAACGACATGTGTTTGTAAACATGGCGCCAGGACAAGGAAAGATGGTGTGTGGTGACATGGCAAAAGAGGATTTAGCGGCCACTTCATCTCAGTTGTACCGTGCAATGATCCGCGTTGAAGGCGAGTTAGCGTCGGTTGTTGAGCAGGTGAGTAACGTTTCGATACAGAAAGTGAACGGAAGATATGGACATGTTTCACGTGGGACTGGGTTCATGTCGTAGTTCGATGATGCGGTTGGGGGTAGTGGAAAGGCCTCTTCTGCGATCAAACGCGACGCTATCACACCATCTACGGCTGTTGCTTCTCCGTTTCATGGTATAACAAGAGCGACGTTTATATCACGGCTCCGTGCGTCCGTCGCTTCTGTTTGTCGATTTTTGTTCCAAACCTACCACCAGAATCGCTCCTAAGGGCTCTGAATGCGGATCGAATAGCCGTGGTTGGCGCATCTGCACGTTATCGCGTAAAAGAAGCAGGTAATGTACAACTCCGTGGCAGTCAGAGCGGACGGCTTCCGACACGGACTTGTAGGGATTATGGGTGCTGCGGGCACTGGCATACGGCCATTCACACGACGTGCGGCAGGGGTGCAACGCTGCGTGATGACGGACGGTTGCAGAAAGGGGAGTTTACGGCGACGCGGTGGCTGCCGTTGCGAATGCAACGAAGACGGAATTCGGACCGTTGCCGTTTGTAATTTCGCTCGTTTTCTGGGGTCACATACCGTTCGAATCGCGCCCGCCGTCATGTGGCACTGCGCCACAAAGCTCTCACACCTTCATCGTATGTGCGACTCTATACGTGTTGCCATCAAGAGGCGAAACACAACGCTGAAAACTGGTTTGGAGTTATGTTTGCTTTCTATGCTCCTCGCTGGACAAACTCGGTGTTTGAGGGTTATCTTCCCTTTCCTCCTAGCGTCGTGCAAACGGTATGGAGTCGAGTCGCTCCTCCGCCATGCCTTTAAATCAACGGTTCTCAGGCAGCTCGCCATGAGAGCTAGTTTCTTCACCGAGTATCATACCCAACTCAACGGAATAGTAACTGCTGTCAACAAGTCTGTCCCTCTGCTTGGATTAGAGAATTCTGCCTGATAGATTGGTGATCCCACAATCTGTATTAACGTTTCCTTTGGTTTCCAGGTGATGATGTATTTAAATCTTTCGTTTATCTATTTGGTGGATGTTTTTGCTGCATCAATATTGTTGGAAGAAAATAGTCCGACCCTTTCTTTTCAATCTGCTACACTCTAGCAGACAACTCCCTCTCGTTGAATCTCGATTATTTCCATGCTCTGACCATTCGATGTTCTCGCTTTTTTTTAATTTCAGTCTTCTTGCACAGATTGCTACCCCTCACATCATGCATCTTGAAAACCCGAGACGGCCTTCAACTATCAAATATCTCTTGCCTATTCTTCTCCTCCCGCCATTATTTGCACCTAGATTGAACCGTCCCCCCTCCAATCTTGCCAACTCCCATTGCCCCCGCTAGCTTCTCATTTTACAGTAACGTATCCCTCGACCCCAAATGCCTGAGAACGCCTGCTCACTATTATCGCATACGCTCGGATGTCGAACTGAAAATACGAACTTTCCCTGTTCACGACTGCAATTGATCCCCGTTCGTCTGGTCGAAGCTTTGGAGTATACGGTTTTCTGATTGGGAGTGTGCCTACGTCAGTGTTCTCGGAATGCTAGTTCAGTGGTAAAAAAAGGACGAATTGAAATGACCGAAAAACCCCTGAATTTATCCAAATTTGGAGGTGTTTACTTCCGAAATTATTTTCATTCGTTCATTAGTGCTAGTTTGTATGGGAAGGAAAACTAGCACATATCTGCAGTTTTTCTAGTTTTGATGGAGGTAAAACTAGCGTGAATCTTTCTGTCGCCGCAGTTTAGGTCCATTGGTTTCGCCCCCTCCACCATCTTCGATCCCCACAAACGCTTCTCCGCAACCCTCTTCCAGAAAGACGCAATCCATGTCCTCAAACAACAGCTCGCCCTCGCACACTTCAAGAACACCTTTTTCCACCCCATCTCCCAAACATCCGCCTCCGGCTCCCCCACCTTCGCACACCCCATGGCAGCCACCCTCGGCTCAAAAGTCGTCCCCGCACTCAAGACCGCCATCATGCAGTCCACAAAAGATAACATCGTCTGGCATCTCCCTCACTCCACCGGTATCGACTCCTTCATCGGCCTCGTCCAAATCTACTCCCACAAGTCCTCTACCTCTCTCAAATCTTCTTCCATCACCTCCTACCCCCTCCACATCACCCTTCTCAACTTCTCCAACTTCTTTCGCCGCAAATGCATCTCCGACAATCTCACACTCCTCGGCTATCTTCCCACCTCCTTCACCCCAATCAATCCTTCTCCAGATGCAGATATCATCACTCATTCCTCCTCCATCCCTCGCCAAACAAAAATGGAACTCGTACAGCAGACCATCTCCTCCCTCCTTCAACCTCTCTTCTCTTCCGCCCTCCCCGGTTTCCCTTTCCGCGACGCAGGCGGCGTTCTTCGTCAATGCCACCCCATCATCGCCAGCTACTGCGCAGACGTTCCTGAGGCAAAGGATATTCTCGCCATCTTCCAAGGCACCCGCCCCCAGCACCCCTGCCACAGATGCTCTGTCCCTCGCTCACAACTCCACCAACACTCTCACGCCCATCCCCCTCGATCTCTTCCCCTCACCCTTGCAGCCCGCAACAAACAATTCACCCTCCTCAAGGACTCCGAAGCAGCTCTCCTCGCCCGCAAGCCAAGAGTCTCGCGCAACTTCAAGGAACAAGCTCTCCAAGCACTCCACTCCCTCTCCCTCGCAAAATACCCCTCCCTCTTCGAGTCTTACCCCCCTTTCAACATCACCCCCCTCCTCACCCCATACAACATCTTCCCCTTCGAACCCCTCCACAACTTCCACCTCGGCGTTTCCAAACTCATCAAGCTCGCCGCCATCGAACGTCTCAGATCAGAACACCTCTTCACCACCATCAGCTCCACAAACTCCCGCCGTTCCTTCCACTCCGTCCGCACCTCCATCCTAAAGCACTCCAACTTCATCCTCACCGCCATCGAAAATCATTCCCCAGCTACCGGCCTCCACATCGACTTCTCTACTTCCGAAAGCGGGCAGTCCCTCAACGGCTTCTTCACAACTGACGGCGTCCGCCGCATGCTAGAAGCAAAAGACTACTGCGCCCTCGACATGGCCTTCCCCTTCATCGGCGCCTTCTTCGACCGCTGCTGTGACGAAGCCAATTCCGCTCCCATCACAACTGTCTTCTCCAAGTACACAGACCTCCTCCTCACCTCCATGTGCTACAACTCCGTCCCCGAATGGACCACTTCTCTTCTTGCCAAACTCGCCTCTCAAATCCATTCCTTCAAGCACAGAGCTGTCGATGTTCTCGGTCCATACCATACCTCCAACCTTGGCACCCTCAAATTCCACCTCCTCGATCACATCGTAGATGACATTAGACGCTTTGGGCGTCTCCACTTCAACGATGCAGGCATCTTCGAACAAGCCCATACCCTCTTCAAAGCACATTACTCCCGAACCTCCAAGCGCAGACCCACCGCGCACAACGAAACCATCCGTGCCATCGAACGCTCCGATGCCGTCAACAATTGGATTTCTCTCTCCGCTGATCCTTCCGTCACCTCATCCTCCCATGCCCCTCCTCCTCCCTTCCAAGCCCGCAAACCAGGTTTCGTCCGTGATGGCAAGCACACTTCCTTTTCCGATCTCATCACCGCTCACAAATTCCTTCGAGCAAACCCCCACTCAACAATCTCTTCCCTTCAGGACCTCTTCTCCCCAGACACTATCGCCATCATCTCACAGATTGGAACCCTCGCACTCCCCTCCTTCGTCACACTCACACTCGAAACACTAGCTCTCAACCAGGACTCCCCCACTCTCCGCCAAACCCGTCTCACATTCGTCAATTCCGCATACGTCGTCGGCGGCTTCACCCCAACCCTAGACGACTACATCGCCGATCGAAACGAGCTCGCCGTCAAAGATCCCCCTCTCCCACTCATTCAACGTATCTTCGCTGCTCCCTCCTTCGGTGCCTCTCAAACCCCAAAGTTCTCCCACATCCTCGTTGCCGGTTCCAGCTTCTCCAACCCCACTCCCACCGCCTGGGTCTGCAAGCTCAACTCTCTTCTTCGCTTCACCACCCCTTCTTCCCCTCCCACTCATAACGAGTTCGCCTTCGTTCAGTTCCTCGAACTCGTTCCACCTCGGGATCAAGTCGATGTCTCTCTCAATTGCATCTGCCTCCGATGGGCAACAGTCGACGAACAAAACCACACCGCCCACCCCCTTCCTATCTCAAACACTTCCAACTCCGACAACGTCTCCCCCTGGTTCGGCCTCGTACCATCCTCTTCCATTCTCGGCCCCGTTCATGTACTTCGCCAAAACTACCCCGCACCCCCTTTCACCCCTCGATTGCAGTGGCGCTTCCATCGATTTTACCTCAACAGATTCTACCGAGACCCAACTGCCAAGCCCTACTTCTCCAACACCACCACTGGTGGCACAACACCACCACTGGGTGGCACCCATAATAATACCTCCCAAGGCACATGATCCAATAAAACAGTCACCGCTACTTTTCTTCCATAGCCGACCCCCATCTTGCTCCACCTCCTTACCCCCTTATGCCCCCGTACCTTATCACTCTCCCACTCCTTGCCTACTCCCCAACGCTAAGCGCTTGAACCGTGGTTCTTCTGGTCCACATGACGCTATATAGCAATCTAACACCGCTCCAAGTCTTCTCGTGAGATTCTCCATGAAAAACTCCTCCTTTATCGCCAGATAGATTTTCTCTCTCGACGGTATCCATAGCCCAACCGTCGCGATTCTCCCCTTATTCCCACTCACATATCTACGATTCCCTCCACAGAATCCATCATTCTCAAACTCCTCAGCATACTCATCCTTCACCATGTTCCAGGCAACCCTCAATATGTCCTCAACAGCCAGTGGCAGAAACCTCCCAAACAGCGTCGAGAACAAAAGTTGCCTTTGGCCTCCCCGCCCAACGTCTCTATCCATAGTGGTCACCACACATCCAATCCATGCATCAAGTCGCGCAAGATGCATCACCGTCCCATCCACATACTGCCTTTCTCCATTTCTGTGACTCTCTACCGCGTAGCCCATAAACTCCTCCAACACTTTCAACGACACCTGATTTCGAAAATACATATCTGCCTCACCAAAGTCCTCCAAGTTCTCAGACACCTTCGATCCAGAATAAGTAATATCTTCAATCGCACTCGTTCTCCACGCACACAGCTTACCTCTCCCATCCTCCCCCGACCCCATCAACTTCTCCTGTGCCTCCTCAATCTGCTTCTTCAACTCCACCCAAAGCTCCGTCCGTTCAGTCACCTTAGCTCGTTTCGCGATCAAATCATATCCAAGCATGGAAAACAGCTTATCACGCGCTGCTCGCTTCCGCACCCCAACCACATCGCTCAATGCTTGCTTCATTCTCTGTCTCAAGCACCGATCCGCACTTACATTTTCCACGCACTCCTCTCTCCTCCCCGCTTCCCTTATCGACTCCCATTTCTCTCCCACTAACTCAGTCTCTACCACGTGCTTCAACAACAAATGGCTCCCGCCCTCTGTCGACGGCGTATACGGTCTCATCTCATATGCAACCTCAATTGGACATCTCGGAACCATTTCCTTCTCTCCCACCATAAACATACTTTCCTCCCTACTCTCCCCAACGGCCTCACTTCTATTCTTCCAGCTTCGACCCACATTCTCGGTGTCGAAGCAAAGTTCCGATGCCTCCAGTTTTGCACAATGAAGAATCCTATCATACACACGACGTGCAAATCCATAAAAGCATTCCTGCACTGCAATGTCATACTTTCGTCGCCGCGTCACGCCTCCCTTCCCCCTCCCTTCCCCAGCGATTCTACTTTTCAAGGCCTCCCTCAAACTCTCAATCAGCACATTCTGCTGCTTCATTTCCTCCCTCGCCCGATCCAGCTCCGTTTGGGTCATTTTCAAACTCACCATCACACTGTAGCTGTCTTCCTTCATACGTCCCATTTGTCCCTTCAACACATTCATCTTCTCAATTATCATCGACCGCGGCAACAAACCTATGTCATCATCATTTGCTTCAGCTTCCACTATACGGACGGCGTTCTCCACGACATTTAAATTCGCATTCTCTCCGTTCTCATTATTCCTTGTGAATACAATGTTTCTCCTTACTCGCATACCTTCCGGCGTCCTTCGCTTTGCGTTCACCTCAAACCCTTCAACTCCCAAACCCACCCCTCTCCTCGGTGGCAAACGCTCGACATCTTCTCCCTGATGAGAAAGAACTGCTGCTCTTCCATCGCCTTTCTCCCCTGAACCACGTGTTCTCCCTCCAGCAAACCCCCTTCTCCCCCCCTCACTCACATGCACTTCTCTGATTTCCCTTTCGTCTATCGCTCTTCTTCCTGTAACTCGAACACTCCCCATTCTTTCCCTTGCACGCTCTCTCCTTTCTTCCACGTAATCCAAGTTCGCCCCCTCCCATCTTTCCGCCTGTTCCCCCGCGGTAACTCCAACACTCTCTCCTTCTGTTCTCTCTCGAACGACTCTTGCGCCCGCGATTAGACCACTACTGGGTCCACCTATTCTACCCTCCCCATCACGGCTACTCTCTATTCTCCCTTTCTGTATCTCATCATCACCGTCCTCTTCCCTCATACCCGTAAACGATGCCCCTGCTTCTTCAACGCCTCTGAGGCGGGATCCACGTTCTCCGATCATTCTCTCTCCCTCCTTACGCCCCTTCGTCCTCTCATTCGGAATCTCTTCACCTCCTTCAGGTGCAGAGCATGGATTTACCGGCTCCACATCAGCTGAAGACGTGAGTACAGCACTTAGAGTCCGCTCGGATGCATCCCCTCTCCTTGTCCTCCCTGGAGCTCTGCTCGCCGTCCCCCGCAATCCACTTCTAGGTACACGCGTGCGGTTGCTTCGCACGCCATCCCGTTTTCCATCGCCGCTCCGCACCATCTCTCCCGTAGGCGACGTGATTTGCTCCGTACGCGACGTGATTTGCTCCGCACTCTCCTCCGTCACCGTCTCCTTTGCGCGAACATCCTTTCCTTTGCCTCCACTCGCCTCTCCTTCCCCACCATCTTGCCTTGATCTACCTCTCAGGCGCACGCCTCCCTTCTCTCCACTCGCGCCCTGGAGCCTACGCCCCTTGTCCCTTCCGCCCTCCGCATCCCCTCCATGCCGCCGTGATTTTGTACCGCGCCCGCTAGTGTTCTCACTTCTCGATTTGCGCTTCGGAGCCATGGTTGAAGAGAGAGAGCGATCGTGGTATGGTCTTCCACGCGTTGCAATGCGATGGATGGGAGAGAAGCTTCGAAACATTCTGCTTCCAAAAATATACCTCCACCCTTTTCGTGTTCTCAGAAAACCCCCAAACTTTTCAGATATTTTAAATATGCGCTCGAACGCACCAGATATTGGGAAAGTATTCTCCTTCGGTGTACATGACTTTCCTTTAGCATATGTACTACGTCACGCTTTGACGTTATATGTAGCGACAAACATAGTAAAAGCCCACAATATCTGGTACACTACAATGAAGTAAAGTAACAAAAGCGATGCACTTTTAATCGATTACTATGACTGGCGTGTTATTCATACTCCAGATATACTCTGTCCAATAATCCGCCAACAGCTCCTCTCCTATTTCTATATCTCGAATTGCTTGCACAGAAAGCAATCTATAATCTCTCAACTGAAATGGGGTCCGCCCCGTCCCCGGAGTTCTGATGACCCGAACATTTGCAGTTCGGCGTCTCATTAACCCTTCTTCAACCGCATCCCTGTCCCTATCCCCTTCCACATACTTGGGGTCGTTAATTGTTCCCCCCAAGCAAAATGGAGCACGGACAATCCACACCGGAATAAGAGACACCCCACTAATTCTTCCTGGTAGCTTGTGAAACACTTCCCCTCGGACGCTTATCTCCATCGCGTACTGCCGAAAGCGATCAGCAGTCGCTTTCAATAGCCCCCCTCCGTATGCCTTATGAACTTCCTTCCGCTTTGAAAGATTATGGTACACCAAAGTCACGTAAAAGTAACAAACAGTCTCACCTTGTATCACCCGGCGTGTTGTGTACACACCAACTCCAGCACTCGGGTGCCTTATCGTCGACTTTGCAATCCGACAACCACATACTGTCGCCTCCACTGCCAGAATAGCATTCCAATCCAACAGTGACATCTTTCCTTGAAAACTTCTTGGCCACTCATACAGCGCCTGCCGTCGCCCAATCTCCGGTATATTCTTATCCTGCCATATGGAGGATAGAAAATCCACGATATGGGGTGGAAACATCTGATGCTCGGGAAACCCGGTAGGTGTTTTCCAGGACTTCGAACGCTTTATGACGACGTCCGGAAACAAGCATGTCACTCGAGTCACAGCGTTCCGAACATCTTGCGTTATATGAATGTCCGTCTCGTTGTTCCGCATGCATGACGCAAATTTCACTGTAGCGACGCGCTTCGCATGAGCAAAGCACTGCGGATCTGGCTCACACCCTAGAAACAGACGGTGCTTTTCCAGTTCCATGCATGCCATGGCCGTTGAAAATGTTCCGGCGAAGAGGTCCACCACTATGTCTCCGGGCTAAGAAAACCTACTGATGAGCTCCTTCAGCAAAGCGCGTGACTTCTGTTCCGCCCGCACCTTCTGATACGTAACTGCTCCTTTGGCATTCTTCCTTCTCCATAGAAGTGTTTCACCATTCGACATGGGAGGCACTTGGTCAATCACGCTATGGTAACCCGGATATCGCGATGGTACATAGCTGAAGTTCTCATAGTTCACCATGCCATGTTGTTCGGCGTAGGACAACACGCTGCGAACTCCATGAATGGCGTACTCTGTTCCGGGAAACAGGGAGCACGAACTACGTCCGGGATTACGCATCGGATTGCCTTGAGAGCGAATGAAGTGCAGCTGGACCTTGTCCACGACAAACGACCTGCTCTTCTGTCCATTCTCATCCTTTGCACCAATTCGACCCAACACTTCTTTCCATTCGTTCACCTGCTCAATCGCGCAGAATATAACGAAATGCCCTCCCGGACGCAGAAGTTTAGAGATGAGCTTCGCCGTCTTCACCATGTCTTGCCGGTTAAGAACGTCGTACCAGCTGTTTTTCCTGTTCTTCTTCGCACGTGTATTATACGGCGGGTCCGTGAGAACCAACTGCACTTTCCCTATCGGAGAGACCCCATTGCTGCGCAATGTCTCGTCAATCTCCACCAGGTTCTCGAAAGTACAATTGTACATTCGACAGTGCTTATCCATCTCCGACTCGCACTTTTGGAGAGACATTATATCATCCAGAGAGGTAAGGTCGTGAGGCGGCAGAATATCCACCGACTCAGATTCGACCGACTTTGGTCCAGCTGTGGAAGAATGCTGACCAACACCCATGTTCTCTTCCTCATTCCCGGTCCCACCCTCCACTCCCTCTCCACCCTCCACCGCCGGAGCCTCCGAATCTTTCTCAGGGGGTACAACTTCTATCTCGTCTTCTTCCATAACCATAGTAGGTTCCGCCTTTGTCGCAGCCACCACTTCCACCTCCACACTCCCTCGCAGCTTTAGTGGCGATATGTATTCCGAGATGGTAGAGATAAGAGAGTTCGAGAAGCAGTCGAATCTCTCCGCAAACACTCTAGGCAAAGTGAATGTAAACGGTTTTAGAACGTCCCATCTTTCCGGAGCTGATATAGAGTAAAGCTGCTCATTCACCACCACTTTGTGCAGGTCAGGGAGAAACTCTTTGGCCAACATACGAAGTGGAGTGTCAACGTACTCCGGCAGGTTCCACGCCCATGGGACGACATCCTCCTCCAATAAAGTACGGTTTCTACCAGGAAGGAGTCGTTGGGCCATTTCCTTGTGAGAGAACCCATCCCTTCTGTTTCCGATTGCCTGGAACTGCATATCAGAATATCGTAGATGGATAAAGGGCAAAACCATGAATTCCACGCCAGGGAATCCCAAATACTGGGCGAAGCTGTCCCACGCGTTATTGACGAGTTGCACACCAAAGCCCACACGCTGAGCTACTGATTTGTCATAAATCGCCACCTTCGAAAATGGCGTATCGTAGGTTCTGTCCCGCTTTCTTCGCTTACGGGAGACTCTTCTCTTCTCCATAGAGACCGACTGAATACAAATGAGGAACAGCAACCTCTGGAACATTGTCAGGAAGTCGGTCGCGAATGGAGCCCGGCTTTTGCTCGCCTTCTTTCGGGTTGTATCCAGACCTTTGAAGAACTCTGTCAAAGTGACATTCTTCGGGATGCCCTTCAACTCCACCGCCTCGTACGCGTTCCAAAAGTCCCTCACGCGCCTATCTGGGTCCCCATCCCTTATATCCAGCAACCTCGCCGAGAAATAATTCTGACAGTTCGAGCCCCTCATTCCTACAACTCGGAGCTCATCTTCTGTGTAATTGGTGTGGTCGGGACCTAGGAGAGTATAAAAAAACTTCGCGGTCTCCGGTAGGATGTGGCGATTGGCAATTGCGAAATCGATGAATGCAGTGTGCCCCACTTTTCGCGGCTCATCTTCCTCCCGCCTCGTTAATGCGTAACGATCACGCAAATCCAGACACGCCCTGATAACTTCATCCCCCGTACCAAACAGTTTACCCATTTCGAAGGTGTCTGCCCCAGGCGATGAAGAAGTTCTCGTGGGTTCTGGAGCCATTTATGTACATGTTCAAACAACCTCACGGGCGGTCGTCACGAGAGCCTGAGTGAAAGAGAGCAGCGGGTGCGGGTGGGTGCGGGTGGGTACGGAAAGATTGTGAGTACGGTTGAGGAGCTCGCACGGAAGACAGGTTGTTGCGGAACGACTTCGCAGCTATCCTGGTTGCATTCTGTCGGCCGTCAGAGCTGCGCTCCGACTTCATCGGGGGTCCCGATGAAGTCCCCACGCACCTCTGTCGGCCGACATAATACATATAATTTTGTAATTTTTAGGACGCCCAGGTGTACACGGTGCATTCTGTCGGCCGACAGAGGTGCGCTCCGACTTCATCGGGGGTCCCGATGAAGTCCCCGCGCACCTCTGTCGGCCGACATAATACATATAATTTTGTAATTCTTGGAACGCTCAGGTGTACACGGTGCACTCTGTCGGCCGACAGAGGTGCGCGGGGACTTCATCGGGACCCCCGATGAAGTCGGAGCGCACCTCTGTCGGCCGACAGTCGACCAAAATCTCAGAAACGCATCATGCGTGATGTTATGGCGTATTTGTCGGCCGACAGGGGTTCCCTGCGACTTCATCGGTCCACCGATGAAGTCGCAGCACACCCCTGGCGGCCCACAAATGGCCCGAATGGTGTCCGTAAAACATGTTGGTGACTTGTCGGCCGACAAATACGCCATAACATCACGCATGATGCGTTTATGAGATGTTGGTCGACTGTCGGCCGACAGAGGTGCGCTCCGACTTCATCGGGGGTCTCGATGAAGTCCCCGCGCACCTCTGTCGGCCGACAGAATGCACCGTGTACACCTGAGCGTTCCAAAAATTACAAAATTATATGTATTATGTCGGCCGACAGAGGTGCGCGGGGACTTCATCGGGACCCTCGATGAAGTCGGAGCGCACCTCTGTCGGCCGACAGAGTGCACCGTGTACACCTGAGCGTTCCAAAAATTACAAAATTATATGTATTATGTCGGCCGACAGAGGTGCGCGGGGACTTCATCGGGACCCCCAATGAAGTCGGAGCGCACCTCTGTCGGCCGTCAGGATATTTTTAATTTTTTAATTTTATTTTCTTGTATCGCCTACCGAGCCAATAGGCGTGTTTGTGATGGAAACAGACAAGGAGTTTCTTGAGTTTGAAACTAAGCGGACGTAGCTCAGGTTGAAACTAAGCGGACGTAGTTCACGCTGATTGCAACGAACTGCTCTCGGGAGTGTTCCGGATAGTCGCCACCAAAGGAGCTCGATCTAATACGTCTTAGTCTGTATACCATAAAAGGCTCAAAGCGCTCTGCGACCATTTGCAACCTCGACCGACTACGATCCGATTCAAATGATGACTCGAGGCAAAGCGAAAGCGAGGGGTACTCCGCGGGGTACTCCACGCGCCACTCCGCGAAAAGCTACATCGGGAAACAATCTGGCTGGGGGGGATAGGGTGGCGTTGTTCCTGGCGGATGGGACAGGGAAGAAGAAGAGTACTATGGTTGGCACTGCGGAGTTGAGAGGTGTTGGGGGCAGTGGAGCGGCCGGAAGGCGCTTTGCAGAGCGATGCATGGCCATTCGTTGCGCGAGTCTGCGAAGCCGGGAGAGGACTTGGTGGCCATCTGGAGGACTGAAATTAAGGAGGGGATCAACTCCAAGTATCCGTACTCCTTCAAGGGAGCAGAGGAGCCGCCGGAGTTGCTGAAGGATATGGTGTCGGCAGGTATATACGCATGGGATACCTCGATGATGACACGCGTCTCCTCTGTGCTGACTCCAGGGCCTCCTCGGCCGGAGACTCCCAAAAGCGCGACCCCCTCGAAGGAGTCTGCTACGCCTTTGAGGGGGAAGAGGGCACAGCCAACAACAGTGCCGCCGGCCATGAAGCAACCCGTCAAGCCGAAAAAGAGGGTGACGATAGTGGATGATTCTGATGAAGATGTTGTGGAGGTGGGGTCAGCGGTGAATGTACGCGGGGATTCGCACACCGGTCCCGAGTTGGAGTTGTTCGATGACGGCGATGCCGTTCCTTCGCAGGAAGTGGATAGGACTCTCGTGGAAAAGAAGATCTCTGTTTCAGACTATGACCAGTGCCGCTTGATTGTGGACATAGATGACATACAAATCCCCGAGAAGACTGTCAGAAGTGTGAATGCGGAACACAAGGCGGCGACGATGGCAAAGTGCAAAACGTTTGGCTGGCTTGCGTCGGCAGGGTCGATTGCTGTTGCCATCGTCGGGGGAATGGAATTAGATTTCAGTGAAATTGTTCACAATGGGAGGGTAGTGGTGCCTGTCATACTCATTGACGGTCATCACCGCGTCTTGGTTCTGCGAGATCTGAAGAATGATCCCTCTGAAGGGAGAAAGTGGTTGGAAATTGTGCGGTCTCTTGATGTCGTTCTTTGGAGACGAAAGGACCGGAAGCCTTTATCGCTGAACGAAGTGCTCGGTCTTGGTAATGTACTCAATGAAATGAGTTCAAATGTGTTGAAGATGAGTTTCGCCGACAAGGTTCATTCGACAGTGTCCTTCATTTGCAACTTGATTGACGATAAGAGAACCAAGTTGGCTGACCTTACTCCGACACGGATAGCTGGGGCGCTGAAGACGAGCGAAGCTATAGGAATCTACAGCTTGCGCCACTTGAATCGCTATGCGACTCTTGGGTTGAAATTCGTCAGGAGCGAAGGTCTCCTGGAGTTCTTTGAGAACGTATGCAAGGAGGGTCCAGTGCTAACGCTTGCGCATGTGTCGAGTGACTTGTTGTTAGGACTCGAAGACGAAATATTCCGTTTCGCAATCCGTTGTTTGCAGCTACATGTGAGGGTGAGGATGGGTTCTACGGGAAATATGGGACGTTTCCAGGAGACGCGAAAGCAGTTCTTTCAATGCGCCATAGGAATGTTCCAACTATGCGAAAGGGCGGGAAAGGAGAAGGGTCTGACGGCGGGGAAGGTTCTAGACAGCACAATTGTGATGGGAAAGAACGAGGTGTCTTTAAGGGAGTACCTTTGCATGCAAACGGCGAAGATGGAGCTCAGTGGTCCGAAGCGGTTGTGGCCGGGGTTGGTGTCGAAGAGGATGAAAATCGCACAAAGGCGGATTGAAGGCGGTCTGAAAGTGAGTCTGGCGTCCCCAAGTGCGGAGAAGGATGTGGTGGAGGTGCAACCTTCTGTGAATGTTCCTTCGTCTAGTGCTGGGGAGTCTGTACCCCACCAGGAAACCGTGGTTCCCAGACGCATCACACGAACTAGAAAAGGTACTGAGCGCGGGCTGGATGCTGCGGGTGAGAGGGTGATGGAACCTAGACAGAGAAAGGGGAAGAGAAAGGCTGTGGTCATTAGTGATGATGAACGCGAGTATGAACAGCCTTTAAAGCGGAAGAGGAAGAGGAGAAAGACGGTGGGCACATCTGCGGCTCAAATACCGGCTGACGTGGTGGATGTGTTCAAGAAGATGAGCAGAAAAGAGCTGAAGCGCTTCTTGAAGGAACATGTACTCAATGCTTTCTCATCGAGTGAGGATGAACTGGATGATGACGGGGGGCAGGGTGCATTTGTAGGGGACGAAGAGGAGGAAGGTGTGCAAATGCGTGGCTTCGAAGACAATAATCCGGAGGGTGTTCCGAAGGGGCTGAAGAGGGCGGGACCGTATGCGGGGGGGTCGGGTATGTCGTGGGTGTACTTGGTGAATGCACTTCCGAGCGAGTGGCCGGCGGGTGAAAATGGAGTGAAGCATCAGCACCTCTGGATGCAGATGATTTACCTACGGAACAAGCACAGGGCGGAGTGCTTGAGAGTAGAAGACTTGAAAAGTGTGCACCATGCGGTTTATTGGCGTGCTGCTCATAACAGGGACAAGGAACTGGGTTCCACGAAAGAACCGGTTCTTGGGGTGATTCTACCGACGAAGAACCACCCTGTGAATGAAGAGCAGGCGATATGGATGGCAGCAATGGAGAGGGATGACTTGGCCCGCGAGTACTTCGCGACTAAGAGAAGTGAACTGATGGAGAAAGGATTTTGTGTGCTGGAAGAGTTTGCCACGGACGAGGGGATGGCGGATGAGGCGAAGAAGAAGGGGGTAAACTTCGATGGGGATGTGACTGGGACTTTGCTAGAGTTCTTCCAAACGGATTTCTTGAACCAGCCGGACTTGACGATTGAAGGGAATAGAAAGAAATGGGACCCTATAATCATCGCTGGTGAGGAGAGAGACGCTGGAGATAGAATGAAGGGAGTTGGGCGGTACATTACGACGAAGGTGGGGATTGTGGATTCTGTGGAGGGGGACGAGAACAACGTTTTAATGGTGAGGAAAAGGGCATTGTTGGATGCAAGGTTTGGACAGATTGCGGCCGCTCTTCGGTTGTGCAACAACAGGTCGGGGAAGAAGAGGATGTATGCCCCTGAAACAGGGGGGCGAGTGCTGTGTACGGCGGAGGGCTGTCCAAGGCAGGTGTTACATACGGACTTTCGAGGACTGACCGATGCCGAGAAGAACGTCGGAGAGGTTCCAGGGGTCTTCATGATGGCGTCGGGAGCGAGTTCGTTTATGCTTTGGGTTTGTGAGAGGTCACATAACATGTACGTGCCCGACGACAGGAGCTTGAAGCGGCTGTCTCGGACGATGGTAGTGAGGAAGTTCAGGATTCCGCCGTACTCCATTTTTATTGGAAGAGGAGATGTGTTTCATGCTGGAGCTGGATACGAGGATGCATTGGTTAAGGAAGTTTGCATGAGGTATCACATGTACTTGGTACCGGATGGGTACAAGCTACCGGACGCAGTGCACAGGAAACCAGCATTTCGGCCTAAGTTCGAAGAGGATGATTCCAACAAGGGTGATGATGAAGACGTTCAGGTAGATGAGGATGAGAAGTTGGATGAAGATTATAAAATGGAAGTTGTTGAAAGTGGGGAAGAGGAGTATGAAGAAGAGGATGATGAACCTGGGATGGGTCTCAACTCGGCTAACACAGATGGAGACTATGAAGACGGCGGTATGATAATGGATGACGACGACGACTAGATAGTTTCTGTTACCTATTGAACAATAAAGAGTACAATTTGAGGTAATATGTGGAGTAGTCCCCTTTTCTTGTAATAGTGATCAGTCGTCTTTCAGTAGAAACTCCTGAACAACTGGATTGAAACGCGTGAGAGTAGAACTTGCTTTCACTTTCTCATAGAGAATGAAAACTGTCGAAGATATCAAGATTACGACATCCACTGTGTTACCAAGCAGTTTAGGAACACCAGGTCCCTCAATGCGAAAGGTGGAGAAGGTGGTTGAAGAGGGTGCAGCGAAAGTGCATGCCGACAGCCTCATACCGAGTAGTCGGAAGGTTACATCCGGAATGGATATGAATAAATCCTGTTGAAAAGAGTGGGAGAGGGCGCCAAGCACGAGGTTCATAAAGGAGGTTCTCCGTGGTTCCGGGGTCATTGTGAACTTTGTGTTAAGATAGGACTCTGGAAAGAAGGATATAGAAACAAGCTGGAGAAGATATGCCAAAGCGCCAACTGCGGCCCCTCATGTGGAGAAGGCGATACAATTTGTCTTCACGTCTAATGAAAGGGTACCGCTGACTGGAATGAAGCGGTGAACGAGGAAAAGTATGGCGTTGAGGGGGATGAGTAGAGTAAGGAGTAGAGCCCCGAATTCCAGAAAGGCTCGTTTCTTCCAGGTATATCGCTGGTTTGGATTGAACAGCGTAGTTTGTAGAGACCCGTATAACGCGTTTATACATTGTACGCCTCCTTCGATTATGAGAATGTGTACCAGGCTTTGGATAGAACACCTCAATAGCGTTATGAGAATGACCCGAAGGAGAGAGTTGAATCTGAATGGAAGCGTATATTGCAGAGCTGGGTCTATAACTCCGAAGAGTGTAGTTAGTGTGATTGTGAACGTTAAGGTCGATGTGAAGAGTTTTTGCTAACTGAACATCTTAGTAAAGGCGTTCCGGTTTGCTAGTCTTCCTTGTACGCTGCACATTGGTCACGATATGATACCGCTCTTTGAACAGTTGTTTCAGAGTATCTTGCTGCTGTAGGGAGTTGCGAGTGAGGAGCCTCCTGGTGGTCGTACAAATGTCACGAATCTCGTCCATGAGCTCGTCGGTGATATGATTCTGGAACCCTCTGCCTTCGTCCACATTCTGGATGGTTGGAAGTTTGATTTGAAGGACTTCGTCGATCGTGATAACCGTTAGTTGTGGAAGAATATCCACAGCTGCTGAGCATTGGACAGAAGAACCAGGGGGTAGGGAAAGACGTGCTTCGTAGCGCTGCATGATTGAGAAGGAGAGGAGAGTGTTGTGTAGAAAGGTATTTGTGAGGGACTGGATACAGTATGTTGAGCGCAATGAAGTAGGGTAGTCATCGGTGGATATATATATGTAGTGATCAGAGTAGTTGTTAGGTTGTTGCCGTATCTCTGTCGCGGAGTATGAATAATTGTTATGAATGAAAACCTTTGATAGGCTGTAGGAGCGGTTATTGGGTACAGACTTAATTGCAAAGTTGGAAGATTTATGAAGAGTGGTTGTAGTGATGATTTGTGATGTACGAAGCAATTCTTAATATCGTTTCATATATTCTGACGTGGTGTCGTGCGGATAGCAGTCTTTATCGAGGCAGCGAAGGAGATGGACATATGCTTTAGAAAGGAGGACTTGTTTTTATTGGAAGGGGTATATGAATGAAGTACTACCCATTGAGGAGGACGTTCAAGAAGTTCGTATGGAAAGGGGCGGGGTCACGGTTTCCAATGGATTTTTGGGCGTTAGAAACGTTGTAGAAGTAGACGTTCCGGAACTCAAAGTCTGAGAACGAGGTGGCGAACTGTGTAAGTGTTTTTCCGTGGGCCAGAAGTTTTGGAGTGTTTCTGTTGTATTGTAGGCGATTCCTGTTTCGGATGTGACGATGGCGAGGAGCTCCTTCATTATGGTTGAAACGACTGTGCGGTGTTGTACTGCAACTTCGTGCATTGTGATAAAGCCATAAGAGGAGCCGACGAGATTAAAAGCTGATATCCATACGATTTTTTCGTAGTAAGCTTTAGAGAAGGAGGCCTGGTCGACGACATGACAAGTGAGGCCTGCGGTACTGAGGCGATTGGCGAGTACGGGAGCCCATTTGCCGGTGGCAGTTGTGAGACCATGGGGACTGAAGAGGGTGACACCATCCTCGGGGGGTGCGTTAAGGGAGGGGACGGCGAGGAAGAGAACGGCTTTGGTGCAGTTTTGGAGCCCATAGGTTGAAAGAAGTGGGAGAATGTTTCCGTTCTGAAGGAAGACCAGATCCTCTCTGCGGGAGGAAGGGCAGAATTGAATGACGTCTTCGAGTGAATGATTTCTGCCGCAGAAGAGAATGGGGCCGTCGGAGATGTATTGCACGGAGATGAATTCTTGAGTTGAGAGAAAAGCATCTTGTGGGGTGCCGTTGTTGCGAAGCAAAGTGCCGATTCGGCCTCTGCCGACCATAACGGCTGGGTCGGAGGTGCAAGGGATGGCAGTGAGAGAGTCGGTCATGTTGATTGCGAAAGGTGTTTGGAGTGCGGTGTGCTTGGAATTGAAGAAGTGGTGTGGGTGGCGAGTGTGGAGATGTGATTAAATAGAGAAGGAGTATGTTTGTGGAGGAATGGGTGTTAGGGGTTTTTGGGAAGGAGGTTAGATTTATGATATTGAATGGTGTTTATTGTGTTAAAAGTGTAGGAGTGTGTGTTGTTATGGAAGTCATAACGGGAAAGAGGGCTTATGAGTAATCGGCGGTTTGTGTTACGAATGAGTGTGATTTATTATAAATGAGAAGGCTATGAAATTGGGAGTAGTGAGGGAGCGCTGAACATGATAGAAGGTGTAGGAATATGGATGGGAGTGTGTGAGTGAGCAATGAGTGGGGTGAAGGGCATCCGGAGCGTAGATGCAGGGGTGTACGAAGGTACTGAAATTGGGCGAGCGCGCGCGAAAAGCGGGTCAAAAAAAGGAGATAAAAGGCCGGAGGTGGGCGAGAGCATTTTCGAGGGGGGGTGCTGTGTGGGAGGCTGCGGGTACTACTGGCCGCACTAAGGTGAGTGCGCTTGCGCTTGCGGTGGCTCTTGTCGATAGCTTTCGCGGGCGTTGGCGATGTCGAGCGGATCCCCATGGGGCTGGAGATGGGGAAGCTGTGGAGGGCGGATGAGGAATTGAAGAGGAGTGTGAAGGTGTTGGAAGTGCACATGGAAGGGGTGGGGGAGATTTGGGGTGCGCGGAAGGTGTTGAAGGAGGTGGGAGAGGAGAGGGGGAGAGCGAAAGGGTCGCCGGTGACGCTAGGGAGACGCGGGGAGCCGGCTGGGATGAAGAAGGGGAGAGAGGAATGGAAAGGGGGAGGAGTTGGAGAGAGTCGGCTGAAGAAGAGGAGGGTTGGTAAGGATGTGGAGAAGAAGGGTGGGAATGTGTGTGTGGTGTGGCAGCCGTGTGTGAGGAACTTGAGCAGTGGGGAGGTGGACGAGATTGAGAATGCGGTGGTGGACTTCTTCAACCTCAAATACCCTCCCGGTGGAACGCTGGAGCCTAGTAAGCAAAAGGGCCAGTAATGAGGTAGAAGGTACTGACGACTGCCTTGGTATGGATCTCCACCTAGAGCGGTCAAAAGTGACCAGTAAACTGACAATGCAGATTAAACTGCATTAAGTGGTCAAAACACTAAGATGCATGGAGTTCTTATTTCCAAAAAAATTCTTTTTCAGGTGCCGAACTAGCGCAATCTGCAAAATTCTTAGATTTTTTGGCTTTTTATTTACAAAACTAGCTATCTAGCACACTTATCTAGCATTCCGAGAACACAGACGTATGAAAACAAGTCAATTATATCCGTAAATCACAGTTTTTGATGTGGATCCTGACCGTCTGACTGATGATATTCCAGTTATCATCTTGCTTTACGATGACGATACCCTTCGTCAAGTGATTGAGTCTAGCGTCATCAACAAGTGTGAGAACTTCGCCAAGTTGATGGGCATGTAGTTCCGTTTCGCCCAAATGACATATATTAAATTGAAGAAAAACTGGCTTCTATCCGGACCTCGGTACAATGGAACGATGACAATTTAGATGTTGACATTGGTCTGATATTTGAACAACGTCTCATGACTGCAATGCGCCAAGAGCCGCACCTTCTCATAGCATGGATCGAATACTGCAGAAGGATGGGGGTGGGATACTTCTACGTATATGAGAATAACGCAGAACGACCTCTTAGTCTCAGAAGGTACGATGCTTTCTTGGAAGTAGCGCGATGGTCCTGGTATCGATCACAAATGCAAAATGGCGATGATTTCTTCAAAGCATCTGGCGCTCGCAGGAAGTGTGTTACGTTCCTTGGGGCCGATGAATATGATATAGTTGGTGATGTTCAACCTGGTGCCCTCATATACTACGTATTTCAGAAGGCTTCCATAGGAGAATATCAACAGATCTCTTTTCCCTTCCATGAATATGATCCACAATGGGTACGTTTGACGCCCCAGAGGATATGTTCCGGAGCATTACATAACCAGAGAAAAGAAAGAGATTTTTAGGCGTGGCGAAGTGCTCATAGACACTGATGATCAGTTGGTTTCGCTCGGTATGAATGAAGTGAATGCCTCAGCGAACTACACACTCCGTCCCTCTTGAAATTATACTAGGTAATATGAACCTTTGTCAATTATGCACAAATCTATGCCTGTACACTTTACACCCAAAAGTTGGGCAGAGTATTTTACAAATAATGCGCTTGGTGGTGCGAGTGCTCTGAAGACCATGCCCGAAAAGCCAATGGACGTAAATCACATTGAACAGAAGTACATAAAAGCTATTGGAAAGTAGTTAATATTCATTCGAAATATGGGGCGTGACATGATGAAGCATCCAGATGGCAAGGCTACAGCTCGTTTGCGGAAGCACACCAAAGATGAGCAACACGTCAGGAAGCAAATAATTGGGTGTCAACTACACTCAAAACGTCAAGTAAGTGGGGCATGGGACCACAATAACCCGCTCGGAGTGCATATGGGCATGAACTTAGCTGGTATTTTACAATGCACGCCCCAAATAAGCAACAATTCGGCTAAGCATCTTGTCGAGCAGCGTAATTGGATGCAATTTGATTGTATCCTACGTTTCTGGTGCGATAGTTCAAAAGGTGGCACGCCCCACTATGCAGTCGACCACGTTTGTAATGATCGGCAGGCAACCGTTTCGTCAATCGACGGAATGACCCTTTCAGCCCTCTAATCTCCCACTCCGCACTTTGTCGCTTGGATATATTCGCTGCAGGCCAACGTCTATGGCCGCACAACCGGAAGCGCTTGGTATGGTTCCCATCTCGTTACGTTTTCGCGCTCTAACGACCTTACCATGTGTTATTCTCGTATTTTTCACGAAGGCACTATGCCGAAAATAGCGAAACCCGTAAGTGTGTTACAATCGTCAATCAACGACGGCCAATATAGTCTTGAGATGTAAGCAAGCTTGCTGTTATGCCAAATTTCCGGAAAATTCACACAGGCGTGAATAATTTCTCTCTTGAAATTCCATACCAACAAATTCGTAGCCTCCTCGTTTTGCGCCATCTCGCTGTAGAACGCATTCTGCGTATCAAGATCTACGAAATCAGGGCAGAGAAGACGTGCACCGTCGCTGACTTAAAACATTCCACGGAGCGCGAAGTCATGAGGGCGACTGGTTTGCAGAAGATTGTAAAATTATTCCATTTCGCTTCGTGTTGGCCAGTCAATTCGGAACTCAAGATTATTCAAATCACACACCATTGCTCACAGCACGTCTAAAGAGAAATTCAACCATTCGGATGACAAAGACGGTTTTATGCCAAATGTAAGACACAATGTGTAGTCGACGTCTCCGCTTTTCATGTACTAAAGCGCCGATTGTAATAGATCTTCAGAGTGGAGGAATGCTCTGTGCCCCCCTGCGGTAGCCGTCCTACGAAATGGAGAACCTTTCCAAATGTTTGGCCTTGTCATTTTAAACAATTTTAGCATCTTAGACAAAAACAGTGAACAAGGAAAGTTTGTCGCTAGCATAAACTCCTTTTTAAATCCCGCACAGTAAGAACTTTTGCCATGCAGTAGTGTAGAAGCGGGCTTTCAAGATACAGGAGCACAGAAATTTGCTCCTTGTGGTGCATCTTTTCGGACGCTGGGAACTTCGTTCGTGTCTTGTTGAGATAGATGAGTACTGAAACGGGAACCAGGAGACGGGCTTGAAGAATTACATATGTTGTCAAAGTGCTGCCAACATCTTCCATGTTGTGGCAAGGAGAGATTATGGCGAGCGAGGGTGGAGATAGTAGTTGGGTCTACCATATCCTATTAAAGAGTGATACTATCTGTTACTTACGTGCAAGTTACTAGAAAACACATCTGAGAATCTGGAGCGTGTACCGCATACCCCCCCGAGATTCCCAGATCTGGGGCAGGAGCAAGCCTTCCTGTCCTACTTCCATTGGCGAGAGCCGAAAACACATGGCGTGGTCGGCGTGTGGGCGGAGCCAGTGAGAGGGCTGGCCTCAACATCTGGTACCCACCAAAATGGTACCGTTAGCCTATCTCGCCTCTCCGACTATCGCAACGGTGGTCTCAACATCTATGAGGCCAACCACCAATTAGCCATAGACAAGTCAAACAACAGCAATATCACGTAAACATTCTCAGCTCCCGAGCACAATTTGACATTGGTTTCCGCGCCCAAATTCAAACCAGGGCTATCTCCTTCTCCCAGTTGCCGGTGGCGCTGCTTCATTGAGATTGAGATACCCCTTCTGGTCGTTTCCTAACTGTCTCTCAAAATCGCTCGAAATTGCTCCTCAACCGTTTCTGAATGAGCAGTGCTAACGAAAGTAAGCTTCTCGTCATTCACAAACAAAGAAGAACGTTTGGGAATTTAAACCACATATTTCTAACATTCTGGCACTTCTCAATGCAGGATATTTACTTTTCAACAAATTGCTTTCATATGATGAAGATGAAACAATTTCCAACATCTGTCGAAGGTTCTATATAAACCTGGAACGATTGGGAAAGCTCACGCTTACTGATGATTCATATCGATTCCAAATCGTCCATAATCACACCTATCCTATCGTTAGAGCTGAACAGCGCCAAGAAACTCCAATTCCTTTCGTCCACAGCTCTTTCAAAGGGGCACAGCTTTGTGCCGATTTAATTACGTCCGCTTTAATGGACATGAAGCAGCTTCAAGGCGTCGCCATTTGCCCTTGTGACACAGGCGTATCTTTGTCTTCTTATGCAAAGCGTGTTGACACTGCCCCATCACAGCGCCAGGAATACCTCAAAAATCTACGTAAGTCGTTCTTACAGAATGTTAGTGGCGATTCACAAGAAATCACACCATTCTGGTTCCGCTTAATTTAGACAATAAACATTGGGTTGTGCTCATTGGAAATACATTTATCGGGCTTCATACATTTCGCCGACGACACCCTACGGTATATTTTGGAGAAAGTTTGAGGTGGTCGTGTCCGAAGGAAGTGATGGCTTTCTTCAAAGAGGCTTTCGAGTTGACTGTATTACATGGAAAGTTTTCCGCGAGGGTTTCGAAGAAGAATTATATGCTCGATCTTGAAGCATATAGGCAGCAAACGGACAGATTCAGTTGTAGTTGCTATGTGATTTCAATCGCAACCGAATTTGCTGAGATCACAGGGTTTGCTCCTAAAAAGACTTACAAATCTGAATGTAGCTCACAAATTCCAGAGTTTTATCGTTGGATGTCTATCAGGAGCTATGTGCTTCAAATATTTCTTGCCTCTCAGCACTATAATACGAGAAGTGTATCTGAAACTATGCTGTCCGAGTATCGCCTTCAACATAGAGAGGAGTAATTTCAACTTCGCGATAATTGTCTTTCTCGACTCAAGAAATTGCATCACCGGGTTTTGAAAAGGTCAGACTTTAAAGTTGAGAGCCGGAAAACTGTTCTGAGTGGATTTAAGTCTGTCATCACTACGAGTTCTGTGATTCAGGAGAGAGCGAGTTTGGATCCATTAACGTGTAGTTTTTTAAGTGTGTCAGACAACACAGAGAGTTTCCCGGAATCTATCAAAGAAAAAGAAGAACTTCGCGAGGTTCTCGAATGTGAGCGGGTTTGTCCAAACGCTGAGATTGACCGAAAAATGGACCCCGACGATGACGGAGATAAAAACGATTTCGATAGCATTCCATTGCGGTCTCTGCATCTACCTAGTGGACGAAAGGTTCGTGAGCAAGTACGGGCAAAAGTTCGTTACTTGAATGACAACATGTCTCCTTTCCCTCCTCGAAAGTCGAAACGCAAAATAACTTTCGAAGATAACTACGGTATTTTACGATCGATTCTTTGTGACGTATTGGAAAGTGTGTTTTCTAAGAATGACTCTAGTGGATTAGAGCGTGTGGAGAGCGATCTAGATGACAGTATTGTGTCTATTCTCAAAGATAAGGCATGATACAAGGGTGGACATCTAATTGGAGAGGTCCAAGATGTGTTAGAGCTTTTCACCACTACAGCGCACACAAAAGGATTTATGTATGGGCTTCATTACTTCAGATATGTCGTGAAGAGAGCCAAAAGGGTGGTCGCATCATCAACGCAAGATTCAGATGTCTTCAGCACAGGAACCATGTACAAAGTTCTACTGTCATGGTTTCTTTAAAGAGTATTACATCAAAATGGACCGTTGATGTTAATCTCAAGCATTCACACCACGCCACGGAGTTCCCCGAGATCACTTTGGTCCAGAGATACGAGGCTGTGAAGCATACGATGACAAGCAGATTTCAGACTTGGAGACACAAGGAAAGCGGAAAGGGGCAGTGTTATTGGGATTCTCTTCACCAAAAGTGCTTCCCCGAAAAGACTGTGGGCTTATAAATATAAAACAACACTGACCCTGCAGTTGATGTCTTTAAAGATGGGGTTTTTGGAAGAAACGGATTGTTTAGGCCGATTGACATGGTTCATACCGCAATTACAAGCGCAAAGTCATGTGGGACGAAGAGTATGAAAAGTATTCTACGAAAGCCACCGAGATTATTACACCGTCCAGTACAAGATGTGTTAGTTCGTGTTGGCTCTGAATATAATGTCGCAAACGTCGTTCATGGCATGGGGTACGACGTCAGTGACGTCAACTGCGCTGATATTGACAACCCCATATTGACGAAATCGCGGTCAGAGGGCAAACAGGAAACATCCTGAACGGTGAAGACCCCTGTGTTACAGTTCAATTATTTGGAACGTGATACCCTCAATTCGGCTTTATCTAGAATTGAATGTAACAAGGAGGGGATGGAAACACATTCAGAGCTTGTAGGAACTGGTAACTCATACCTCGTACAGCATTTCCTTTACCTCTATGAGGACGAGGATGTGCCCTTGGAGCTCCTACACGTCTCGGGCATGGAAGAAACCAGAGCGGTTCTGTCAAGAGACGGTACTGGAGAGAAAGCTGGGAGCGAGAAGTCCCCTGCTGAGGACCAAGAGTCCAACGATTTTGAGGGAAATGGAGATGTCGCCGAGGACGAGATGCAGGTGGACGACTGTTTCAAGGCAGCTACCATCTCTTACTTCAGAAGCCTTCCCGTTAATGCTCCAGTTCGTGATGTAGTCCGGGAAGTGCGGTATATTGCAGAAAGAATGGGATACAATCTACGATGTAAGACTTCTATCTTTGTAGTCAAGAAGGACGTTCAGCTGGAATCTGGGGTTGTAGGTGACAGCCGTGTCCTACAGAAATGTATATTGAAATGCAGGATGTATGAAGAGAAGAATCTCTGTGGATTTTCTCTGACAATCAAAACATTGATGCCAGAGAAGGAAGCAGAGGGGAGGTCGTACGTTGCTGACTTCCGAGAAGCGAAGCACAATCACTCACCTTCACCTAACAAAGCTGGGATCAGACATTTACCCCCCAAGATGCGTAAAGAAGCGCTTCGTATGACAAACTATTTGCACATGTCACTTCCAGATACCGTAAGATATCTGGAGGCCAAATACAATATAGTTATTAATCCAATATCTGTCCAGCAGATGATTGGGTATGGACGCTACAAAAGCAATCCAAAGGACTTGGAATGCTCAAAGTTGTTCGAGAACTTGGTCCAATTACATGAAGAAGACCTCGAGAATAAGTTCTCTTTTAGTTGCGACTCGGAAGGTAGAATGACGGCGGCCTGTTGGGCGATTAAGGAATGGATCGAAGACTATAACGCATTCGGTGTTGTTCCTGGTATCCCTTTGGATTGTAAATCTGTTGCCAACCGCTGTGGGTTTCCTATTTTCACGATCAACGGGAGAGCTAATGGCGATTTCACCTTAACCTTCTTTCTGGGGTTCATCAGCGGCGAGACAGAAGCTGACTTTGTAGATATTCTAACGCGGTTTAAGGCAATGATACCTATCTCCTCTGCACTAATATGCATGGACCAGAGTGCTGCCTGTATCGCCGCGACCGAAAAAGTCTTCGAGAAGTCTTTTATTGTACTGGATGAATGGCACGTTAACCAGAACCAACTGAAAATTGTAGTTGCTTGGTGGGGCTACATCGGAAGAGGTACTTGGTGCGACGCTATATCCAAGGATTTGTTCAATTTGAGAAGGTCCAAAACGCTCCTCCTCTTCACCGAACGGCGTGCTGATTTCGTATCAAAGTACTTTATCGGGTTCACGAATAAGCTCCCAGTTTGGTTTACATACATATACATGAGTAGACCACAACGAATCGTGGCTTGTTTCCGCAGTATTGCCGTCCCGAAGTTGTTCCTTTTTAAAGGAACGCGATATACAGAGACGTCTAATTCCGGGTATCGGGCGTATGTTCTAGCCAAAAAAGTTCCATTCAGCGTCATTCCAAAGCATCTAAAAATGTTGACACGAAGACGAACACAGGCTCGTAATGAGTCTAGAATACGTTAGATGACGGCACTTAGCTCACGGTATCGTTCTCTTCTCGATTAACGCTTGCCATTTCCTCCCGAAATTCTTGATGAGCTCATTTCAGAGTATACCAGCTACGCTCTCACGAAGTTCAAAGAGAATAGCCTAGATGCGATGCATCAAACAATTACGGTGTCCGACGTGCCTACTTGTCCGCAATGGAAGATGTGCACTGGCCTGAACTTCAATTGAACGACGGGGCTACAATTAGGTCTGTTGCTTGTTTCGAACTCACTTGGAGTGTTCATCTTATTCGTAAGCTGGAAACCCCCGAATTTCCCCGACCATCTACGCCTTTGAAAGTGCTCTTCGCACGGAAAGAAACAGTTGACGATGATGGGGGATAGAGCCAGCTGGTTGCCAGATGTGACTGTTGGAAGATGGAGTCCATGGGTTTCCCGTGCAGGCACATGATGAGATGTGCGTTTGCGTGTATTGAATATATTCTCATTGTACCTGATCTTAGAGAAGTTCTTGATGACTACATTGAGATCGAAAAATTCTTTGATCCCTACTGGAAGTCAAGCCCAAAGCTTTCTTTTGACAGTGTATGCGAGCTTCGAAAGAAAGGCGGAGTTTTTGATATGGAGGCGCTGAAAGAGAAGCTTCAAAACGCTGAGGCAGGTCCACGAACCTCGATAATAGAACTTGATGCTTTCATTCACAAGGCGGCTGAAAAAAAGTACGAACCTATCTCAAATGGGCCAATGGGAAAGCGTTGTACGATAAACTCCAACGCTTAGCATCCGGATTTGGGCCTCTAGCTTTAGAAGGAGTCGAAGATCTTCTTACAAAAGCCGTTCAACGGCTTGTTGATTTGAAAATTCCAAACTCTGCTCTTCTTGAAGATGTCGAGATCACTGGAGGGCAGAAGAGCAATGAAAGAGATCAACAAATCAACTGGTACGACAAATACACTCTTGAGTTCATGCCGATTATTAGACCACCAAATCGGGCATTAGTGAAGTCAACAAAGCAAAAGCGGAGTTTCACTGAAAAGTTTATTGCAAAGAAAGCCCGAATTCGTCATGAATCCGAGTCTAAAGTTCACTCTTTTCCTCAAAACACCTCTCAGATTACTCCAGTACAGAAAATTACCAATTCGCAGTCTTTTCCGTACATTCCGCATTCATCCCTGGACTCTCTGACAAGTACAATGGACAAAAAGCAAAGAAGGCCATCAAAGAAGCGCAAATGAAAGCATTGCGCATTGTAGAAACCATCCACTATCACAAACATGTAGATTAAACATGGAAACCATTGAGAGTACTTCGCTAGTTGACCTCCATACTTCAGCAGAGTACTTTAACGCGTGAGAAAGGTCGTAAAGCATATTCTTGTTCTTCAGAGATCCCTTCAAAAGCTCCCCAGCCATGAGAAGGGAGATGCGGGCATGGAGATTCGAAGTGACCTTAACGTACGCGCGCGTTGTTTCACTGGAGCTCCGTGGAATGAGAAGCGCATCGAGCTGAGTCATTTCCTAGGGAATAACGTGAAGAGCCAAAAACACACGGCCTGGTCGGCAGTGCTCATCGAGAGACGGTTGGGGAGCGACCAGAAGGGGTATCACAATGAAGTGGAGCCAGCAACTGGGTGAAGAAGATAGTGGTCGAGAACAGTCAACAAAACTGGTGCGGACGCTAGGTCTTGGCTTGTCGGCATGGGGGCGCCACATTGATGGTCGAGGAAAAAATAATCTCCAGCATTGATGGTCGAGGAAAAAATAATCTCCAGCATTGATGATGTAGGTGGGGACGGATATGTGCTTGAGCGCGTGGTAGGAGTCTATCTGCTCAGGCAGGATATGGAGGTGGAGGCATAAACAAATGGTTAGTCGAGTTGTGAGGGATAAAAATGCACCTGTGATGACGAACAATGACGAAAGAAAGCGTACATACCTGAAGATAGTTTTCAAAGTGTTAGCGGAAACCAAACACTGGCGAAATCAAGAGATCATCGATGAGTCCTATGCGATTGGCGCGGAGCACTTGTTGCGTGTCGACGGGGTGCGGGTTAAGTCCATTCTAAAGAGCATTCTCAAACATTTCTGTCATGGTTGCCACAAGCCTAGAGCTGTACAGAGCGCCGCAAAAGCCGCTGTCAATTTTGTTCTGAAAGAAGGCCGGGTCGAACAGGATGCAGGCGGCTGCTGCAGACCCAACTCAGTATTGAATGGTGTCTCGGTGTTTGTGATTTGCCAATAACTAAGAGACGATGTTTGCGCCAAACCGAAAGCTGGCGAAATAACCTTGTGGTGTTTTTGATTTGCCAATAACTAAGAGACGATGTTTGCGCCAAACCGAAAGCTGACGGAATAACTTTGTGGTGTTTGTTACGAGTAAGCGATGGCAACCTGACGAATTGCAAGCAAGAGCGTCTCTAAAACTTCAGTGAAGCCAGTGTGATAGAGGCTTGACGTGTTCGGCGGAGCCTCGTGCTCAGTGCAGGTACCAAAATTCAACGCAAAGACCTTTAAAGATCCGCGCTATAGCGCGGCGACGAGGCGGCGCGTGACAATACCGACCGATATAGAATCGTGCCCGTGCAGCACGACGGCGACGGGCTCCTCGTGTGGCGCGCTCAACGACTCCACTCGAGTAGCGTCCAAGTCCGATGGAAGTAGGCAGACATTGTCGGGCGACGGTGGCACACGCTCGTGGAGTGTGAGCTATTGCGGCAAAGGCTCGTGAAACGCAAACGAAACACCGCCTGCCACGTCCACATTCAACATGGCCACGCCATCTGCGGTGCGCAGATGAAGTCGTTCGAGTAATGCACGACCGGCGTCGGAGGGTACAAATGCGCTAGCTTTGTCTTGTCTGTACGTGCGCGTTGTCAACCGAAACCGGCGGAAACTCTCGCGGCGTGAAGACTCGCAGAAGAACTTGAGCCCTGATTCTCCTTCTAATTCTCCCGCGGCATGCGCCGCCGCCGTCTTTTTCGCCTCACCCGCTTTCTTTTCTTGCGCATCGTCGTAGCTCAGACAAATGGCGCACCCGGGCGATTTGCCCATCATGTACCGTAAAAATGAACCGCGACGATTCACAAGAAGATTGGTGGTGTGGCTATGGCGACTACGGTGGCGACGGCGGTGGGACGACACGCGGACGACATATCGACGAAGAAATTTCTCGCGCGCAGGCTCGTTTTAAGCGAACCGCAAATTGATCTTTGCAAAGCTTTGAACCAAATGGAAGAGCTGTAAGAGATAGTTCGGGAACGACCACAAGGGGTATCTCAATCACAATCAAGCGGATCCACCGGCAACTGGGAGAAGAAGATAGCCCTGGTTTGAATTTGGGCACGGAAACCAATGTCAAATTGTGCTCAGGAGCTGACATTGTTTACGTGATATCGCTGTGGTGTGACTTGTCTGTGGCTAATTGGTGGTTGGCCTCATGGATGTTGAGGCCACCATTGCGATAGGCGGAGAGGCGAGATAGGCTAACGGTACCATTTTGGTGGGTACCAGATGTTGAGGCCAGCCCTCTCACTGGCTCCGCCCACACGCCGACCACGCCGTGTGTTTTCGGCTCTCGCCACTTCCATTGGTCAACCGTTTGGGATTCTGGGAAAGTGGGCGTTTTCGGATGCACCCACTGTATCGTCGAAGGCTGTGACTTTCCTTGTGAAAGTTAAAATTATTTTTTGAAGTTCGATAGGGAACGTTTTTTCTATAAGGCAATTATTGCACCATAGCGTGCCTGCATTGATCGGGCGGCTTTGGCTTCCTTTTAACCATTGGCGGACTTTGTTGTTCGGAAGACATGGGCGATAGACATGTTGCACTCCTCGGTCTCCCCACCTTCTTCGCGGATCGTCCTGGGAGGTTATGACGGATCTTTGGCAGGCCTTTCTCTCGAGTCTGACGAGACGAGCGCCCTTACGCTCTCCTTGAAGTTTGCCTACAGCCCGCATGTAAGTGCTGTTCGTTCCCTGGCACTCAACTCATCTCTACTGGCCTCAGGAGGTGTAGACGAAACCATTCGAATATATGATCTTGGAAAAGCAGTTGAGGTCGGTACGCTTCTTCACCATGATGGTACAGTTAACTCGTTGGAATTTGTCAGGGATTCTCGACGAAACGTGCTATTCTCTTGTTCGGACGATACTTCCATATGCATCTGGCGTTGCTCCGACTGGACGTGTTTAAAGCAGCTTCGCGCGCACAACGCTCCTGTTGTAGATATGGCTGTGCATCAATCCGCTCGAGTAGCTTTGAGTGTGTCAAAAGACCGCACTTTGTGCATGTGGAACTTGGCAAAAGGAAAAGTAGCTTTTTCATGCAAGACAAAAGTTGCTGTTCCCACTTCTGTGCGATGGGCCCCTAACGGAGAAGCATATTCTCTCACCAGTGGCAAGCAGCTGACCTTGTTCAGCGTTGGGGGTAAATCAACTTCTGTTCTCAATCACGATTGTTCTGTGCTGTGCGACCAGTTCATTGACAACAATACGATTGCAACTGGCGGTGAAGAAAAAGTAGTGAGAATATGGGACATACGAGAGGTCAAGAACAGTGCCATCGTGTTGAATCATGAAAAACGCATAAGAAGCTTGGCTGTTGTTGGTGGGTTGCTAATCTCCGCGGACTCTGGTGGTGCTTTGAAAATCTGGGATATTAGAATGAAGGGGAAGCCGCGAATCGAGACAGCTATAGCTGATGGTCACCTGCGCCTCACCTGCATGACAGCTAGCAACGTATCAGATCCAAACAAGTCGGAAGACGAAGAGAAAGAAAAAGCGGCAAATGAAACGAATGAAACAGGAAGCAGGCCGAAGGCTAAGACCGCTGATAAGGGAGATGGGAAGCACATGCTAGAAAGCTCTTCAAAGCCCTCGGAGACTGCCTCGCAACGAAAACGAAAGAAGCGAAGACTGGTAAAAGAGATTCAGAAGTAACTAAAGATTTGTTCCATCACAACTCACACAATCTCATGCCGAACACTGTCTGTGCGACTCCCAACAGCCTCTTGGTTTTGCACTCTAAGAAATGCTCGAGATGTCGCATATCAGTAACAACCGAACACTTTGTAGCTAATATATTGACCCAATGACTTTATAAAACATCCCAAGCGGTCTACAATGCTAAGAATACTTATATGTGACGTGCCTAAAACTTTACCGCAACCTTGGCTTTTCCTATGGCAGTGGCGTGTCGCCCCTGTTTCGTCTGTTCCACACCGAATGCCTTCTTTAACTCGCTCTTTAAAGCGCGTCTTTCTCTAGAGATCTCCTTTGCCGCAGCTTTTCGCGCTTTTTTCTCGTCTTTGCTTTCCCCTCGAGTGCGCCTTGAGACACCTGCAACAGAGCGCCTTGTGCCATAATCTACAGCGGGAGCAGACGTCACAGGCCGCTCAGCATGGCTGAGTTCCAAAGGAGCTTGAATTCGCGGATCTAGTCGGATTATCGGTGCCCGCTGTGTTGAGCTCCTAGGGTAACGACTAGGGGCGTCTATGACGCTTGGATGGTTCTCCAAGTTAGTGTAAGTGGATAAAATCGTCTCGCAGTCCCATTTCTCTTCTTCTTTGTACATCTCGTCAAAATGAACATCTAGGTCTGGATCGTTTTCGACGCCTTCGACATCCAGACTGTTGAGTTTCGCTATGAATTCTTGTTCCTCAAGCTCTGCTTTTCGAAGTGCTTCTCTGGCTTTGTCCAACCCATCAAAAGCTTCGAACGTCTCATTCGGGGTGGCACGAGCATAGGAACCAAGCAAATGTTCTATTCCACTGTCAAACTCTGCGGCGGCATATTGCTCAAACTCTTTCTCCCTCTCGTCCGGCCGTTCAGCTCCAGATGCTGCATTCTGAGGTTGTAGTTTGTGATATTTTTGCTCGGTTTTATTCACAACACCATCGCAATTAAGGGTAGCCATTCCGTCTATAAGATCACTTTCCCGTTTCTCTTCAAATTGTTCAAAATCGAAGGGGTGTCCATCGTTTCTCTGCTTGTTTGCTTGCTCTATCAGTTCTTCCTCAATTTCGTCGTATTCTTCATCAGTGGAATCCATTTGAAACCCGTTCATGAACTTCTCAAATTGTTCGTCAAGATCTCGAAGTTTTCGGTATGGCTCGCGAATGTTTTTCCATAAGGCATCGTCGTCGGCTTCATGTTGGTTTTCTCCTTCGGAAGGCGCATTCGCTAGCGCTATGAAATCATCTTCTAGCAGGCCAGACTGTGTGTCGGAGTTTGAATCAGCGAAAAACGTACCTTCCACTGCATCAGGCCCAAGGTCGAGGGGGTCTGACGCAGTTGAATCAAGTTCGCCATCGGAATCAAGAAATGCGATGACTTCATCCAGATCCGGGTGGTGCTTTCTATCGCGCTTAATTTCTTCCATGGCATGGATTCGGTTTTGTACATCTTCCAATTTTAACCACATACTGTCTACTCTCGGTGGGCTCTCTGGTTGCTTCAATTGCTGATTGTTTGCATCCGAATTATTTCTCAGGCGCGGCTCATTGTTCTTTTCGGAGAATGTGCTGGCTTTTGGGCGCCTTCTGGATGACGAAACAGCGTCCGGATCTGGAAGACCTGTAATTGCATCCATAAACACGCCACCACCACCACCAATAGGTCGAAAGTGCCGGGAGTAGTCGTACCCATCCTCCGGAAATCCATATTCGCCAAGCTCGTATTCCGTTCGGCTATACTCACCCTCCCGTGGTATACGGACTGCTGCATCCGCCTCGACTTCACCTTGTCTCTCAAAAATCTTTTGCTGCTCAGTTGAATCAGAGGATAACGGGATAAACACTTGATTCGAGGGATTAGTTTCAGTGGGGGCGTTGACGAGCTGAAATGTCTTCGCACGAGACCTATCGATGAAATTTCTCTTCCTACGCGGCATCTTTGGTGTCGAAGCGAGAGGATTTTTCCTCTTCGTGCCAGATAGGATTGGAGATGTGATGGAGAACTGGAGAAAGCTGCTTCAAAGTGACGATTGCGATGTGTTCTAAAGAGTTGGGAAGACGCCTTAAGCAAGAACGAAGGAATGTATAAATACTACACAGTCTGCAACTGCGAATTTCAATATAATCGTCGTCGGCAACCTGCCCCGCTCATTCTAGACAAAAGAGAAAACTGCAACAAATTAGATCAGGCACGGAGTAATTACTTCACGGACTGGAAGGGCTCAAATTGCATTTTGTGGTGTCGTACTACGAATTTCGTAGAACGGAGATAGTCTCGTTCGCATCACTTGTCTTCGGACTGACTAACCCTTCGCGTCGTTATTTGGCGACTAATGTTAACATACGACGGGTAAGTCGGCACACCGAAGATCACCCACCCACAAGAACGTCTGAGTCACACTCGGGAGTATTCATTTGCGGGGATTTAAATTGTGGTACAAGAGTGCGTCGAAAATGATAAGAATCTCTCAGTGCTTGCGTTTACGCGCCATTGAGCATAACATGATGTCTCAGATCACCTTGAGGCATCGCAGAGCGCACAGTACGGCGCAAGATCTTATTCTAGAAGATGAGGTTCAAGATATTCTAAATAAGTCATCGCTCAACACCAATGAATGCATATCAGATAATGAACTTAAGCTGGCTATTCTGAAACACTATTCAAAAAAGTATCGCATACCCGTTGCGAGCAATGCGTACGCCCGAATGAAAACCGTTGATGAAATCGCCAATTGGTACTCGTACCAACTGCGTCCGATCAAGACACCGTCTCATGGACATCAAATTTTGCTCAACACCGTTGCAAGGGACACTGATCAAGAGCAGTTGGATGACTGTCTAGACCTGATACACGAAAGGAAAAATGAAATGCTCTCTCACCTCCCGAGTAATCTTCGCCTTGACGAGAAAGCTTTCAGAACGCCACAATTTTCCCTGAAACAGAAGCGTGTTAGGAATAGGAATTCACGGACATGAACGACCCCACGCCTAACTCACGAATGCGGATGTTAATCACTGCATTGTAGATATTTCGTATCCTCTGATTGGGGAGCACGGGCTCTAAAGGATGGGTTTGTATCAACTTAATGTGCCTTAAAAAGCAAAACTATCCAAGATGCGATTCAGTAACCCACTGATAAAGACAATAGAAAACGAAGGTTGTGAGTGGTGTAAGATGCCTGCGAATACTGTTGCCGTTGCAAGTGTATCTTGTTTGTTTCAATCCTAGCGTGGCGTCCTCATGTGCGAATACGTTCCTTCGAAGAGCCTCCTCATTCCCTTCCACAATGTATCGCTTTCTCCTGCGCTTTGTTCATGGAATTAGCAAGAAAATATGGCTTCCTGACACCACGAGCAGATGGAGTGACCTGCTTGGAAGCCAAATTGATCTCTCAAGACACGTTGAAAATGAGCGGTGTCGTAGGATAGTTGAAGCCGTCATCGCCAATGTGATGCCACGTGAAGCTCATGAAAAACGCCGTGTCTATAGCGGCATACTAGTGGGCATTGAACTTGTAATTGCGGTGTCCCATATAGGGTGAGGATAATACCTGACCAAGTGTGCTTCTTCCTTCCCTTTGGTGCTTAATCACTCACAAATCTTCCGAAATGATAGCTTGGTGAGTGGATACCACTCGCCGTTGACAGATACTCCGTCAATATCCCAGTAAATCTCTTTCCAAGATAGCTCTTGAACATTTGCCAAATTCTCTCTGCACAGAGGACACCGGGACTTACCACGAACGCCCAATTCGGCGAGCATTTCTTGCAGAAATACGTTGTCCTTAACGCGCCCAAAGCGCACAAGATTTTGACGATTTGTAACTCGACAGATTTCGAATCGATGCAAGTCATTCTCTACATACAAAACTTCGCGCTTGAGTCTATTGAATGGGTTGCGTGCATCGTCAAAGAGGGATGTAACATCGATGATGCTGTATGTCTGGGATGGTTCGTTGAGCATATCAAAGCAAATCGAAGTGGCTGATCTTCGAGGTACAGACTTGGTACCCTTGGACACATTTAGACGAGGCGCCAGAACTATACCCGGTAAAAAAGCAGGGGAGTGCTCTGGACTATGGGGAGTGATGAAGTACTTACGGTTGGCGTCGACTGCTTGAACCGACAAAACTGAAATGCGCGCACCGTTGTAGGCGGATCCCCAAGCTCTGGAACACATGGCGTATCGTTCGGTGGACTGGAAAGGCGGAGAGCTTCTGAATACATGCGGCCGCAGCTTGAGTTTGACAGTGAGGTATTCAAAGGGTGGATTTGTGTGCATGGTGACATATCCTGTGTGGATAAGAACGGCGACAAGGTCCGAGTCGTCTGTATACACGTCAGTCCCCCACAGAAAACGGTTGCGAACAGCAGTGGAGGGTTGGGTGAAATGATCAGATGGAATGTGCACTGAAACAATGCGCTCACTGCGGGCTTTGAGGAGCTTTTCGACATCAAGGAAGCGATTTGGGGCGTATATGAAATGCGGGGTTGCCTGCAAGGACATGGATGGAGGACGCGAGGAGGGAGAAGCTTCATGATGTCTCGTACGTTTTAAAGGACGAGAAGTACGATTGTCGTGGTGGCGCCTAGTGTGTGAAGGGAGAGGGAGAATGTGTTCCATGAAATGCCGGCGCATTACTTGTGCTCCGTCGACAGCGGCGGAGTCTCTGCGCGCAGAAGACGGTCTAGCGCGTTTCATAGAGGGCGTGCTGAAGGGCGGTGAAGTGGGTTTGACAAGAGGCGGCCAACGAAGACTGCTAGAAGGGCGGAGTGAAGGTTAGTAGCTGTGTTAAGGTCAGAGGGTGATTAGGATAGTGCTAACAGGTACACCGAAGGTAGAAAGCAATCGTTTGCAACGCTTACGGCTGTTCCTGCAGTGGTGGGGGAGATGCTGCACGGCCCGGCTCTGACCGCTAGATGGCGACGATTTGATTGGTCGCCTCGAATTGGGCGCCGCTGATTGGACGCTCTATCACTGCACCACCACCAACAGTGTTGTTGTCTGTTCGGCACGGCGGCACGTGATGGCGCCGCTAGAAAAGCTGCCATCTGCGCTCTCGGTTTGCCGACGTCACCATTGCGCACTTGTTGTGCCAGCGTGCTCCTTCGAGTTCCATGTAAGCCACTGTAATTCTCCTCAGCCCCACCGCCAATCAAGCGTACTCCGTTGCTGCATGGCCGACAGCGACCTCACGTGACTGCAGCTCAGGAGTCATGATGCAACGGCTGACTTCAGTTGCTGTATCAGTAGTGCTCCTCCAATGATGTACTGACCGTCTGACTAGCTAGCTTCTACTAGCTTTGTAGGAGCGTTAGCAATTGCTACCCCTTACCACCAGAGGTGTCTGTGCGACGTCCTCCTCCGCTCCGTGTAGCCATTCTCTTGCGGACCCGGTTCAGAGCAGCCCGTACGTATTTGCAGCACTTCGCTCACGGGTCTCATTTATCAATAACATCTTTGTTCCCTTCTCGTGGGCATTTGAGCGCGAGGCTGCTACTCATGTAAACCTGTACCGAACTGGCGCACACCATTTCTCAACGCTAAAACGTGATGTCCAACTCACACGACTCTCCACCCTTGGTCCGTACCCGAATTGTATCACCCTATGCTACAAGCCTCAACACACTCATTGTTTCAATCCAACAATAAGCGCAGCCCGCCGCGGCAGATCCTCCAGCCGCGCTTGCATATTTTCAAAAGTCACCTTAGGGAAAGGCTGTACAATCTCAAAACTCCCTTCAACCAATCCCTCGGCCTCAACTTCAACATAATCGTATAGGTCACCAATCGTATCTGTTTCATAAAACCGTCGCTGCAATCGCTTCCCGTCTGGCAATCGAAACAGAATTTCGTGTACGCCCTCCTTCACGCTTTCTGCGGGTGCTTCCGGAATGCGTTTTCTCTTCTGTTCGCGTCGCTCTTCCATTTTCTCAAGACGCAACGCTTCTTCCCGTTCCTCTTTCTGTTTCCGCAACGCCTCGCTCAACTGACTCTGTTCTCTAGCACGATCCAAAGCCAACGACTCTTCAAACGCGCTGTCTTGTTGTGCACGAAGCGAACGATTTCGATTCAAAGCTGGGTTTGTCGCTGAGAGAAGACGACTTGCGTGCCGTTCTGCGTCCTGTGTGACATGTCCGTTGGCCTCAGACGAACCGTTAACTTGAGGATGATCCTCCATGCTCGCCGCGATTGCTGCTGCCATCATATCCTCCTCAACATTCCCTCCCTCCCTTCGCGTCGGTGCGTCAGACGATGATGCCCGCACCAGGCCCTCCATCGACGACCGCGTAGTGGAAGGTCTTCTGCTAGGTGCTCCCCGCACAGCCGAATCATCTTCAAGAGAGTTTCGTCCAACAAAATCTACTAAATCGCTTAAAAGTTGTTGCTTTGATATGGGTTCCCCATCGCCGCCCCACACTCGTACGCGCTCGCCCGAGCGCGGATCGACCACAGAAACATGGGGAAGCTCATGGTATGGGTAGAAACGCTTGTATTGATTCCCATCCATCGTACGTTCGTCGCGTTGAACAAACAGAAAGTGCGACGAAATGAGCTGTTGTAAAGCAGGATCCGACCAAACGTCACGGTTCATTGTGTGGCATGCAAACACATCGGAACGTTGGATGTTCACCAAGAGCCACAGCTTTCGAGTATTGGCCTGGTGAAGCGCCTCTTCGAAAGCGCCCGAGAAGATGATATTGGTGGGGGGTCGAAAAAGTTCAGAAAGTCTATCCGAACGAAAAGTACCTTCTGAAGACGCAAAGGGGTCTGGGATATGCGGATTTCGTGGTGGCGGAGGCACGGCGGGGAGAAGTCGGTCGACAACCTGCGGTACTGGAGATCGCACTGGAGGGGGTGGAGGCGTAGGTGGCCGTGGGGGTGTCGAGGGTTGTGGGGAAGATTCCTCAGGGCTCTGAGTGTGGGGGGGAAGACCACCGGCTTCTTGAATGGCGAAAAATGATGAAATGGCGGCGTCCATGTCAAGCCCGTTGTCGTGGAGAAGCTGCGAGGCTAGAGAGGCGTCGGCGTTTGTTACGCCACAAAACTGGGCGACCAGATGTGCCGGGATTTCCATGTCGGGGGAAGATGGGAGGATAGAAGGAGAAACAGGGACGCCCGTTGGGTGTAGGGAAAAGGGGAGGCTGAGGGAGCGCTTAGGTGTAGATGTGGAAAAGTGCTATTCGGACGCAGTTGCTTATCGAGTGATATGAGGACTGACTGGCACGCCGCCCTGGCTGGCAGCGAGCTTTTGGCCATCTATGCACGCGTGGAAGGGCGAGGAGGCCGTACACGGCGCACGTTTACAGCTGTACACCAATGTGAAATGCCACACTACAGGAGGCTGGGAAAAGAGCCGATCACAAAACTTTTGATTTCGACCGCTTTCCTCCTTTAGGGCCGTTCTACGGGTTGACGCAACTGATGACAGGAATTTTTTTGCCAGTTGTTGATTTTCGCTTATGAAAAACAAAAGCGTTCTCTGAGCTTGGGAACAAACCTGTTGTTAACCATGCACATGCACCATTCGAAAGTGCATTCTCAAATCAACGCACGTCATGCATGACCGTCGAGCAAACAAAACTGTCAAACTCTTGGAGCTCGCCTGCTTAAAAAAACATTTACCGCGCAAAGACCAAACTCAATGGCTTCGCATAGTAGCTTCGAATATTCTCCATACGGCTCTCCAATTTGTAATTGCAACGCCATCATTCCCTAGATCGAAATTTATTTATCCCAGATTTGCTTTCGACTATCGCCAGCACATGTCCATAATTTCTAACGAAGAGTTTATTCGAACATACCCATTCACAAAAGCACATATTCTATTATTTCCTTCTGTTTTATATTTTACAGTCAAACGAAGCCAAAAATAAGGCTTTGCAGTTTCTCAGGCGGTCCCAGCGGCCGTGATGCTTTTTTAAAAATGAGCTTTTTAGCTGGAAAAAGATACATACACTTATACTGGACTTAAAAGATAACAATTTCTACGGTTTGCCGTGTATTTGAAAAGAGTTTACATTCTTTGAACATAATGTTTTGGGTAAAATATTTCCAACTACATAGGATTAGTTTCAGGCACGTACAAACAGATTTAGAACCTCACGAAAAAGTCAATTTGACTGTATTTTAGCCGTTTGTTCTCAATGGCATAGATATAGAGGTACGGGAACCATTTTTAGAGGAAATTACAGGTTCTTGTAAGTACTCCAGCAGATAAGATGTTTTGCAAATGACGTTCAAGCTACAGTTGAGGCATACTACAAGTTTTATTTTATTTCCGCAAAGCACCCCGTTGTACTCACCATTCGACTGTTCTAGCAGCTACTGAACTTTAAGAGTTGTTGTGCAGTGCGGTTTACCCGCCTTGGGCTACTGCTTTCGTAGATAATGCATAATCAAATGAGGAACGGATGTTAACGCCGTACTCAGGAAACAAATTAACTCTAAAGCAGCACTCTTTCAACTATTATCATTCTGCTTGCAGAATATGCGCCGTGCAGGCATTTTGTATTCTTTTATGTCGCTTTGGCACATTTTGGTCAGCGATATGGTTTTTAATTGCGAAATGGACACTCAATAATATTGTTGCAGCAGAGTTGCACAACTTCATTATTGAAAATGCATATCACTCATTGTTTGATATGATGCGCATTCATTAAGAGAATAATTTCCAAAGCACTCCTGTAGTACACTTTTGAGACATGGTACATACCAGAAGACACAACAAACGGTCAAGAAAAAGTGAAGAGAGGGCATGGTAAAACCAGAGATACCCTCGCTGACCAGCTGCAGAGGCTAGGTTGCGCACTCGAGAGACACTGCCAGAAAATGTAACTTTGATATATCTTGTTACAATTTACGAACTCTATCAACCTGATTAAGGATTTGCGGGGAGTACTCTACTTCTATCGATCCATCACATAGTACCACTAACTCCGGACAATACAGTTACGCGATAAACGAATTCTTTGTCCTCACTACCACTGTGCCTAAAGATGAGGTGCTAATGTCATTACTGAAACAGGAAATACCAATGAGGGGGCGAAAAAGAGTTTTTGTGGTGGTAAGTTTCCGACTCCTGCGTACTTTTCATTTGGTTTGAGCCGTGCTGACGACGAGTACAGAACTAAAACTGCGTCTGTGGTGGTTTAGACTGGTGCAAGCTCTGAACAGAGTTCGATGAAATGTTTTATACGAAAGATACGACTTGATGTTGTGGGGTCTTTTTGCAAGATGATTTTTCATATCTAGTGCAATATAGTAGCGGAACCGTGCATATGAGAGGGAATGGCGTGCCGGAGAGACCGCGGTGTAAACTGTTCACGGCCACCTGCCCACTTGGGGCTGCAGCCATCCCGAACGGAGATGCCGGGGTTGGACACGTGAACGATGAGACGGAAAGGAACACTCTCACTGCGGAACGGATGACGTAACAACGGCACGTGTACACGTGAATGAATACTGGTGCAGCCTCAGTAACTGTTTTATAATATTTGTTAGACTAGGGCAGGCTTCGCAGTAGGGCCTGAGCCTCGGGGCCTCTACGTACCCGAGCTCGGCCGCCACCCTTGGCAGTAAGAAGCACCCCTATTCTTTCGCCTTCGTCGTCTGCGCAGATCGGCTGCTATTCCGAACGGTTCCACTACAGGTTTCCAAGCCATGCCTTACCTCCGCACGTTCATGACTGTGCCTAGTGGTAGCGACCAAGTATTCTACCTACATCCATCCGGTTCTTTCATTCGTACGCGTTGTACACTCACATATGACTCTAAACCGCTTGTTACAATCCTGGTTTTAAGAACTGTCTCACATATGGTAAAGAAGGTTTCCAAATCTACAAACCTCTCGTAAATAATCCTTATTGCTGTAGAATTTGAATGCAGCCTTCATTATTTGTGTACGGCAATGATAGGTTAAGTCAGCGCACCGGTCTGGACCGGTTGTAGCGTGGTAGAGCGGGTCCTAAGGTTCGAATCCTTAACGGCTGCACTCCCAGAGTACTTGGTGCAATGGGCTGGCGTTTAATGCGTATTCCTACAGGTTGGAGCTACGTAAACGATGGCTTGAAGACCAAAGGGTAAAACTAATATACCAAAGGGGGCTATTTAGTATCCTAACAGTGCCTACCGTACTCTAAGGGAAAAGCGTCACTCAAGCCAAAGAAATCGTACTGGCGAGACGCTTAGATCTCCCTGGAACTATAGTGTTAATCTATAACACTAATTAAATTAAATTAATAATCTACATGAGTCCACCTGAGGTCGACCCGTACACGTGTCACCCGCAAGATCTTCAGGGCCCTGCGGCTTACATGGCTCAACCATTATCATCGCTCCTTCATATATCTCCCTCCTTAGGATTCGACCGTCACGGCGAAGTCCAGATGGTTTCATAACTGCTTCAGGGGACGCGTGCACCTCATTTCTCTCGGTACCATTGGGTGCGGCAGTACGTCGCGCCGTCGCCGCCTGCGGGAATGCGGGGATGCGTGAGCTGACCATTGGCGCCGAATGGCAATTAATTTTCCTAAGGATTGAAACTGTCGCGCGCCGTGAGCGCTGAACATAGGTGCATCGTCGGCGTATTCCTCGCATCGCGTTGCCGAGACGGTCCATTGAGTTCTTCCTTCGTCTCCTTTCTTCCCTTGGCGACCCTCCACGCTTCGTCTACCGTGGTTCATGCCTGTCAGTCCGTTCGGGACAACTCCGTTACTCCGTCTTTTCCTCTTGGTACCCTTTTATTGGTTGCGCGCGATGCCGAAATCACCTTATAAGCCCGCCGGATACGCCGTACTTCCTTCGGACTATGTCGCCTTCACCGGCTCTCCCATCTATTAACCGGCGGACTACCCTGGGACCAGCGGTACCATGACCTCAAATAACCCAGCGGGGAGCTCCTCGGGATACCAAGTGGCATACGAGCGTCCGGGGGACCGCTATGACCATACCATCGGAAGAAACCCGCAGGCAGTGCGTCATGCCGTTCTGCCGTCATCAGTGGAAGAATACCAAAGGTTTTGCCAAATGTATCTCGACGCCCGAAGGTTTGCCAAGATACCCAACTTCCAGAGGGGCAGCAAGAACGCGCGCAGCGTCTCGTGGTATAACCGATGGTTGCATTGTCTTTTGGATCCGCGTTCGGTGATGAGATGTCGCACACTCGTCCAAGCGAACATGCCGTACGTCCGCTGCGAGGATGAGGCCTATTACCAGTTCAGAGTGAACAAACTCCTTTCGGACCTATACACGGACTTTATCTCACCTCATGTGCGCTTTCCTCCGGCTGGTCACAACCTCTTGGCGCTTATGTCCTTCCGGCCACCGTAGGACCACTTACTCTGGATGTCCAACCGGGTCTATTAGAACGAGATGCACGAGCCCGATGGTCGCCTGCGTCAATCCTTGGAGTTCTTTTTTTGTTGGCACCAAGTGGAGTTCCACGAAATGAGCGCCGATAAACGCCTTCCGTTGTACCTTTCCCTACCCCATGAGGATGAGAACGAATGGGCCGTGTATTGGCGTGTCTCACCGCCCCTTCTGGTTCCCACGCCGTGTGTGGTGGTGTACCACTCGTCCCAACTCATGGGCGCTGACCATGACCGAAGGTCCTGGCTGTTCTGGCAGGTGCTCTTCGTCGAGTTCGGCGTGATGTCCCTTATGGCCTTTCTGGATACCGCGAAATACGGAATCCGGGGTAATGTCCATTCGGAGGATTGAAGGGTGTGGTATGATGAGAACATACCCGGTCCTCGAGGTCGCCTAATCCCGCTCCCAGACATCATGATCCGTTTCCTAAGGAACCTGGGCATACAAAACATCTTCCGTGGGACTCAGTTCGACGTCGAGGAGACCGAGGCCCTTTTGGATCATGTCCTCCAGGTGGAGTGGGCCAAGACTCCCGGGTTTCTTTGGTATGAATGGGATACCGACTCATTCACGCCGATTCCGCTGCATCCGCAGGGTCGGGACGACGCCCGTGCCTATCCCGCCAAGCCCTTGAGGAATCAACCATAGGACATTCCGAGGCGTCATGTGCCCGACTATTATCCGAAGGCCATGGGTTTCGATCCTCTTTGCTTCGAGCCTGATGTGGAAGCTGCGCCGTTAGTTCCTCCTGGCATGTCCGACAGAGAATCCTTTGGTGAAGATCCCTTCGTCTTACCCGTGGAGGGCGTTCATCCTCCGGTTGAGTCCGCCGTTGTATTGCCGACCAGTTCTCTTCCTTCAGCTCCTCCAGGCGCTGCTCCTCAGGATGAGCTCTCGTATGAACCGCCCGTCACCCAAGTGAATATTCCTCCTGGCGAGGTTACCGTCGAAACCGAAAGTCCTGTAGGCGAGTCACTTGCTCAGACGTCCACAGGGGGCGTTGAAATCGCTCCGTTCTCTCCGTTGGTCTACTTTCCTGCTTCGGTCACGGCTGCCGCCGCGGACCTCCGCCATGTCTGCCGTACCGTTGGTATCACAGCCTCGATGTACATTGCGACAGTCCTGAGGGAAGCATGCGCCTGAGCGCGTCACTCGGCTCGCCACGCCGCAGTTGTCCAACAGGGTCAGAACTTGAAGACTGCCATGGTCAATATCCTGCAGCAGAATGCGCAGGCGATGTCCCAAAGGGTTACTGCCGACTTGAATGCCTGATATGGTCTCAATTTGAGTGACCGGGATATTTCCGATGGTGACAATAGCTCCTCAGGAGAATCCCCGCGGAAGAAGCGTTCTCGGCTTGCTGGGGCCGGTTCGGGTGGTCCAGTTTACTCCTCGGGTGACCCTAAACCCGGTTTCGCTCCTTCACGTTTCAATGAGGTCGACAGAGTTACTCCTGCGCCGCCCTACTGAGTCCTGTTGGTGTTTAAAGCGCTTTCGCGAAGCTTGAGGTCATACCGAGGGCTGTTAGGCCTCTGTTAGTTGTCAAATAAATTTATGTTTGTGCTTTCCCAAGGTCGTTCTTCTATCTCAAATGTGCGTGCCCAGGAACGGCGTCCCATGTTGAGAGTGTCTCGGGTCTTCCTCAGATGTCTCTGAAGGACTGACTTTGTTCCCTGATGCGGGAGCTACGACGAACCGTCGTGCTCCGGCGAGCCGTCGTGTCGGGAGGCGTTTTGGGAGGCGTTTTGGGATTATTCGGGCCATTGGTTGGATTATTTGGACAAATGGTTGCCCCCTCCTGAAGGCCGCGCTCCCAGTGGCTGATTCTGCGCCAATTGGTTGCCCCCTCCTGAAGGCCGCACTCCGAGTGGTTGATTCTGCGCCAATAGCGGGCGATAAATTTAGCCGGAACGGTTTGAGGCTCTTGCCAAGTATTTTCCTTACGTGTGTAGCCGAACCGACGGACGCGATAGTGCATAGTTCCATCTTCTCCCATACCGGCGGAGATGATGCGCTCAATCACATATTCCGGTTGGTGTTCATCCTCCGGAAGGAGAGTGTGGTTCAGAGGGGCGAATCAATCGGAGTCGGTTGGGAGCGATGGTCATAGTAGTTGGCCTTGATCACCGTGTCCTTGGGGCTAGTCGAGTCCTCGGGAACTGCCTTAGGGGGTGTGGAGTCTTGAGTGTCGACCTGAGGTCGTGGTGCTTCCGTTGGGCCGGGGGGCTGGGACGTTCGTGGTCTGGAGGAACTGGGAGCTCGTGTCACGCGGTCAACAGACACAGTGTCCTGTAGGCCGTCAATGAGCAAAGTTATGGTGTGATCATTGGCCTTAAGGACTTTGTATGATCCTGTACAGCGGGGTATGAGCTTCTGCGTAGTGTCCTCTAGTTCCTCACTGTCCTTCGGTAGCCGGTCCAGGTAAACCAGATCTCCTTTCCAAAAGGTCGATGTGTTCCAAACGGATTTGTCGAAATTGCACTTGTAGCGCCGTTGGGCTTTGGGTAGTACAGTTCTGGCCGATTGGAGAATGCGGTCAATGCGTCGGCGCGAGTAGCGCTTCACCCGGGTCGGAGTCATTCCTTCGCTTATGTCCTGGGGTAAGATCGATTCCTGAAGGTCAACAGCTATCGGCGGCGGCACTCTCGTTAGCGTTAAGTCGAAAGGCTTTGTCCCTGTGGAAGCGTGCACCTGCGTGTTGTAGGCATGAACCAGTGGCTCAACGTATTCGTCACAGTCCAATTGGTGCTCCGAAACGTAGTGCGCCAATCGGTCCAGAAGGGTGCGTTTGAAGCGTTCGGTTTGGCCATTGGTTTGCGGGTGGTACGCCATAGTGGTCACATTTTTGATACCTAAGGGAGCACATACATGCGAGAAGAATTTGGATACAAACTGGCTGCCGTTATCCGTAAGGAGGTAGAGTGGCATGCAATATGGATATACCCAGTGGGACAAGAAGGCCGTGGCGACATCCGTGGCCGTTGTCTTTCCTAGGGGTAGGGCTCGGGTAAGTTCGGTAAACCTATCGGTTATAACCAAGATAAACCGTTTCCCATGGGACGACTTAGGCAAAGGCCCAAGTATATCCATTGCGACAAATTCCATTGGACTTGCGGCGGGGAAGAGCTTCAGTTTGGCCTGATGGTTGGCGCGAGACCCTCGGATCTGTGCGCACGACGCACAGTTCCGTACGGTTTGCCATAGGTCCTGCGCCATTAGTGGCCATTAGAAGAGCCTCCTTAGGGTCGCCCTGCAGGATGGCCAGCCAAACGGGGAAAATGGGCGAAGTATAGGAATCGCGCCCTTAGCGAAGTTGGTATTACCCGTTGGAGTGCGGCATCCAGCGGTGAGCGGCGACATAGTAGTCCAAATCGGTCATAGTCGAATAGGCATCCTGGGATTTCTACAAATTGGGCTGTTTCATTGCAGTACTCGTCTTCGACCTGCGCCTGTAGGAGTTCTTTAATAGTTATAGGGAGGAATTCTTTTTCCTCCGGGGCTACCGTGTTATCCTGAGGTGGTGACGAATTGGACGGTATTGTTTCCCAGTCCAATAGGTATACTTCGTTCTTCTTTATGTCAGGATACTCCGATTGCACCTCACCCATAAGGTCATCTGTTTCCGTGTAGTCCTGAGGTCCATCATCTGTAAAGGGGGTGGTTATTAGGTCGTCCAATGGGGTGTCATCAGTTCCGTCGGTAAGTTACCGACGGAACTGATGACACCCCATTGGACGTCTGTGTTCTCGGAATGCTAGATAAGTGTGCTAATAGCTAGTTTTGTAAATAAAAAGCCAAAAAATCTAAGAATTTTGCAGATTGCGCTGGTTCGGCACCTGAAAAAAATTTTTGGAAATAATAACTCCATGCATCTTAGTGTTTTGACCACTTAATGCAGTTTAATCTGCATTTGAAGTTTACTGGTCACTTTTGACCGCTCTAGGTCGAGATCCATACCAAGGCAGTCGTCAGTACCTTCTACCTCCTTACTGGCCCTTTTGCTTACTAGGATCCAGCGTTCCACCGGGAGGGTATTTGAGGTTCAAAAATTCCACCACCGCATTCTCAACCTCGTCCACCTCCCCACTGCTCAAGTTCCTCACACCCGGCTGCCCCAGCACACACACATTCCCACCCTTCTTCTCCACATCCTTACCAACCCTCCTCTTCTTCAGCCGACTCTCTCCAACTCCTCCCCCTTTCCATTCCTCTCTCCCCTTCTTCATCCCAGCCAGCTCCCCGCGTCTCCCTGGCGTCACCGGCGACCCTTTCGCTCTCCCCCTCTCCTCTCCCACCTCCTTCAGATACTCTGAAACAACTGTTCAAAGAGCGGTATCATATCGTTACCTATGTGCAGCGTACAAGGAAGACTAGCAAACCGGAACGCCTTTACTAAGATCTTCAGTTAGCAAACACTCTTCACATCGACCTTAACGTTCACAATCACACTAACTACACTCTTCGGAGTTATAGACCCAGCTCTGCAATATACGCTTCCATTCAGATTCAACTCTCTCCTTCGGTTCATTCTCATAACGCTATTGAGGTGTCCTATCCAAAGCCTGCTACACATTCTCATAATCGAAGGAGGCGTACAATGTATAAACGCGTTATACGGGTCTCTACAAACTACGCCGTTCAATCCAAACTAGCGATATACCTGGAAGAAACGAGCCTTTCTGGAATTCGCGGCTCTACTCCTTACTGTACTCATCCCCCTCAACGCCATACTTTTCCTCGTTCACCGCTTCATTCCAGTCAGCGGTACACTTTCATCAGACGTGAAGACAAATTGTATCGCCTTCTCCACACGAGGGGCCGCAGTTGGCGCTTTGGCATATTTTCTCCAGCTTGTTTCTATATCCTTCTTTCCAGAGTCCTATCTTAAAACAAAGTTCACAATGACCCCGGAACCACGGAGAACCTCTTTTATGAACCTCGTGCTTGGCGCCCTCTCCCACTCTTTTCAACAGGCTTTATTCATATCCAGTCCGGCTGTAACCTTCCGACTACTCGGTATGAGGCTGTCGGCATGCACTTTCGCTGCACTCTTTTCAACCGCCTTTTCCACATCTCGCATTGAGGGCCCTGTTGTTCCTATACTGCTTGGTAACACAGTGGATGTCGTAATCTTGATATCTTCAACAGTTGTCATTCACTATGAGCCTATGCACCGCGTCCGGTAGCTTGTACCCATCCGGTACCAAGTACATGTGATACCTCATGCAAACTTCCTTAACCAATGCATCGTCGTATCCAGCTCCAGCATGAAACACATCTCCTCTTCCAATAAAAATGGAGTACGGCAGAATCCTGAACTTCCTCACTACCATCGTCCGAGACAGCCGCTTCAAGCTCCTGTCGTCGGGCACGTACATGTTATGTGAGCTCTCACAAACCCAAAGCATAAACGAACTCGCTCCCGACGCCATCATGAAGAACCCTGGAACCTCTCCGACGTTCTTCTCGGCATCGTTCAGTCCTCGAAAGTCCGTATGTAACACCTGCCTTGGACAGCCCTCCGCCGTACACAGCACTCGCCCCCCTGTTTCAGGGGCATACATCCTCTTCTTCCCCGACCGGTTGTTGCACAACCGAAGAGCTGCCGCAATCTGTCCAAACCTCGCATCCAACAATGCCCTTTTCCTCACCATTAAAACGTTGTTCTCGTCCCCCTCCACAGAATCCACAATCCCCACCTTCGTCGTAATGTACCGCCCAACTCCCTTCATTCTATCTCCAGCGTCTCTCTCCTCACCAGCGTTGATTATAGGGTCCCATTTCTTTCTATTTCCTTCAATCGTCAAGTCCGGTTGGTTCAATAAATCTGTCTGGAAGAACTCTAGCAAAGTCCCAGTCACATCGCCATCGAAGTTTACCCCCCTCTTCTTCGCCTCATCCGCCATCCCCTCGTCCGTGGCAAACTCTTCCAGCACACAAAATCCTTTCTCAATCAGCTCACTTCTCTTAGTCGCGAAGTAGTCGCGGGCCAAGTCATCCCTCTCCATTGCTGCCATCAATATGGCCTGCTCTTCATTCACAGGGTGGTCCTTCGTCGGTAGAATCACCACAAGAACCGGTTCTTTCGTGGAAACCAGTTCCTTGTGCCTGTTATGAGCAGCACGCCAATAAACCGCATGGTGCACACTTTTCAAGTTCTTCTACTCTCAAGCACTCCGCCCTGTGCTTGTTCCGTAGGTAAATCATCTGCATCCAGAGGTGCTGATGCTTCACTCCATTTTCACCCGCCGGCCACTCGCTCGGAAGTGCATTCACCAAGTACACCCACGACGTACCCGACCCCTCTGCATACGGTCCCGCCCTCTTCAGCCCCTTCGGAACACCCTCCGGATTATTGTCTTCGAGGCCACGCATTTGCACACCTTCCTCCTCTTCGTCCCCTACAAATGCACCCTGCCCCCCGTCATCATCCAGTTCATCCTCACTCGATGAGAAAACATTGAGTACATGTTCCTTCAAGAAGCGCTTCAGCTCTTTCCTGCTCATCTTCTTGAACACATCCACCACGTCAGCCGGTATTTGAGCCGCAGATGTGGCCACCGTCTTTCTCCTCTTCCTCTTCCGCTTTAAAGGCTGTTCATACTCGCGTTCATCATCACTAATGACCACAGCCTTTCTCTTCCCCTTTCTCTGTCTAGGTTCCATCACCCTCTCACCCGCAGCATCCAGCCCGCGCTCAGTACCTTTTCTAGTTCGTGTGATTCGTCTGGGAACCACGGTTTCCTGGTGGGGTACAGACTCCCCAGCACTAGACGAAGGAACATTCACAGAAGGTTGCACCTCCACCACATCCTTCTCCGCACTTGGGGACGCCAGACTCACTTTCAGACCGCCTTCAATCCGCCTTTGTGCGATTTTCATCCTCTTCGACACCAACCCCGGTCACAACCGCTTCGGACCACTGAGCTCCATCTTCGCCGTTTGCATGCAAAGGTACTCCCTTAAAGACACCTCGTTCTTTCCCATCACAATTGTGCTGTCTAGAACCTTCCCCGCCGTCAGACCCTTCTCCTTTCCCGCCCTTTCGCATAGTTGGAACATTCCTATGGCGCATTGAAAGAACTGCTTTCGCGTCTCCTGGAAACGTCCCATATTTCCCGTAGAACCCATCCTCACCCTCACATGTATCTGCAAACAACGGATTGCGAAACGGAATATTTCGTCTTCGAGTCCTAACAACAAGTCACTCGACACATGCGCAAGCGTTAGCACTGGACCCTCCTTGCATACGTTCTCAAAGAACTCGAGGAGACCTTCGCTCTTGACGAATTTCAACCCAAGAGTCGCATAGCGATTCAAGTGGCGCAAGCTGTACATTCCTATAGCTTCGCTCGTCTTCAGCGCCCCAGCTATCCGTGTCCGAGTAAGGTCAGCCAACTTGGTTCTCTTATCGTCAATCAAGTTGCAAATGAAGGACACTGTCGAATGAACCTTGTCGGCGAAACTCATCTTCAACACATTTGAACTCTTTTCATTGAGTACATTACCAAGACCGAGCACTTCGTTCAGCGATAAAGGCTTCCGGTCCTTGCGCCTCCAAAGAACGACATCAAGAGACCGCACAATTTCCAACCACTTTCTCCCTTCAGAGGTAGCATTCTTCAGATCTCGCAGAACCAAGACGCGGTGATGACCGTCAATGAGTATGACAGGCACCACTACCCTCCCATTGTGAACAATTTCACTGAAATCTAATTCCCTTCCCCCGACGATGGCAACAGCAATCGACCCTGCCGACGCAAGCCAGCCAAAAGTTTTGCACTTTGCCATCGTCGCCGCCTTGTGTTCCGCATTCACACTTCTGACAGTCTTCTCGGGGATTTGTATGTCATCTATGTCCACAATCAAGCGGCACTGGTCATAGTCTGAAACAGAGATCTTCTTTTCCACGAGAGTCCTATCCACTTCCTGCGAAGGAACGGCATCGCCGTCATCGAACAACTCCAACTCGGGACCGGTGTGGGAATCCCCGCGTACATTCACCGCTGACCCCACCTCCACAACATCTTCATCAGAATCATCCACTATCGTCACCCTCTTGTTCGGCTTGACGGGTTGCTTCATGGCCGGCGGCACTGTTGTTGGCTGTGCCCTCTTCCCCCTCAAAGGCGTAGCAGACTCCTTCGAGGGGGTCGCGCTTTTGGGAGTCTCCGGCCGAGGAGGCCCTGGAGTCAGCACAGAGGAGACGCGTGTCATCATCGAGGTATCCCATGCGTATATACCTGCCGATACCATATCCTTCAGCAACTCCGGCGGCTCCTCTGCTCCCTTGAAGGAGTACGGATACTTGGAGTTGATCCCCTCCTTAATTTCAGTCCTCCAGATGGCCACCAAGTCCTCTCCCGGCTTCGCAGACTCGCGCAACGAATGGCCATGCATCGCTCTGCAAAGCGCCTTCCCGGCCGCTCCACTGCCCCCAACACCTCTCAGCTCCGCAGTGCCAACCATAGTACCCTTCTTCTTCCCTGTCCCATCCGCCAGGAACAACGCCACCCTATCCCCACCAGCCAGATTGTTTCCCGATGTAGCTTTTCGCGGAGTGGCGCGTGGAGTACCCCGCGGAGTACCCCTCGCTTTCGCTTTGCCTCGAGTCATCATTTGAATCGGATCGTAGTCGGTCGAGGTTGCAAATGGTCGCAGAGCGCTTTGAGCCTTTTATGGTATACAGAATAAGACGTATTGGATCGAGCTCCTTTGGTGGCGACTATCCGGAACACTCCCGAGAGCAGTTCGTTGCAATCAGCCTGAACTACGTCCGCTTAGTTTCAACCTGAGCTACGTCCGCTTAGTTTCAAACTCAAGAAACTCCTTGTCTCTTTCCATCGCAAACACGCCTATTGGCTTGGTTGGCGATACAAGAAAATAAAATTGAAAAATTAAAAATATCCTGACGGCCGACAGAAGTGCGCTCCGACTTCATCGGGGGTCCCGATGAAGTCCCCGCGCACCTCTGTCGGCCGACATAATACATATAATTTTGTAATTTTTGGAACGCTCAGGTGTACACGATGCACTCTGTCGGCCGACAGAGGTGCGCTCCGACTTCATCGGGGGTCCCGATGAAGTCCCCGCGCACCTCTGTCGGCCGACATAATACATATAATTTTGTAGTTTTTAGGACGCCCAGGTGTACACGGTGCATTCTGTCGGCCGACAGAGGTGCGCGGGGACTTCATCGGGACCCCCGATGAAATCGAAGCGCTCCTCTGACGGCCGACAGAATGCAACCAGGATAGCTGCGAAGTCGTTCCGCAACAACCGTTCTTCCGTGCGCGCTCCTCAACCGTACTCACAATCTTTCCGTACCCACCCGCACCCACCCGCACCCGCTGCTCTCTTTCACTCAGGCTCTCGTGACGACCGCCCGTGAGGTTGTTTGAACACGTACATAAATGGCTCCAGAACCCACGAGACCTTCTTCATCGCCTGCGGCAGACACCTTCGAAATGGGTAAACTGTTTGGTACGGGGGATGAATTTATCAGGGCGTGTCTGGATTTGCGTGATCGTTACGCATCAACGAGGCGGGAGGAAGATGAGCCGCGAAAAGTGGGGCACACTGCATTCATCGATTTCGAAATCGCCAATCGCCCCATCCTACCGGAGACCGCGAAGTTTTTTATACTCTCCTAGGTCCCGACCACACCAATTACACAGAAGATGAGCTCAGAGTTGTAGGAATGAGGGGCTAGAACTGTCAGAATTATTTCTCGGCGAGGTTGCTGGATAAAAGGGATGGGGACTCAGATAGGCGCGTGAGGGACTTTTGGAACGCGTACGAGGCGGTGGAGTTCGAGGGCATCCCGAATAATGTCACTTTGACAGTTCTTCAAAGGTCTGGATACAACCCGAAAGAAGGCGAGCAAAAGCCGGGCTCCATTCGCGACCGACTTCCCGACAATGTTCCAGAGGTTGCTGTTCCTCATTTGTATTCAGTCGGTCTCTATGGAGAAGAGAAGAGTCTCCCGTAAGCGAAGAAAGCGGAACAGAACCTACGATACGCCATTTTCGAAGGTGGCGATTTATGACAAACCAGTAGCTCAGCGTGTGGGCTTTGGTGTGCAGCTCGTCAATAACGCGTGGGACAGCTTCGCCCAGTATTTGGGATTCCCTGGCGTGGAATTCATGGTTTTGCCCTTCATCTATCTACGATATTCTGATATGCAGTTCCAGGCAATCGGAAACAGAAGGGATGGGTTCTCTCACAAGGACATGGCCCAACGACTCCTTCCTGGTAGAAACCGTACTTTATTGAAGGAGGATGTCGTCCCATGGGCGTGGAACCTGCTGGAGTACGTTGACACTCCACTTCGTATGTTGGCCAAAGAGTTTCTCGCTGACCTGCACAAAGTGTGTGAATGAGCAGCTTTACTCTATATCAGCTCCGGAAAGATGGGACGTTCTAAAACCGTTTACATACACTTTCCCTAGAGTGTTTGCGGAGAGATTCGACTGCTTCTCGAACTCTCTTATCTCTACCATCTCGGAATACATATCGCCACTAAAGCGGCGAGGGAGTGTGGAGGTGGAAGTGGTGGCTGCGGCAAATGCGGAACCTACTATGGTTATGGAAGAAGACGAGATAGAAGTTGTACCCCCTGAGAAAGATTCGGAGGCTCCGGCGGTGGAGGGTGGAGAGGGAGTGGAGGGTGGGACCGGGAATGAGGAAGAGGATATGGGTGTTGGTCAGCATTCTTCCACAGCTGGACCAAGGTCGGTCGAATCTGAGTCGGTGGATATTCTGCCGCCTCACGACCTTACCTCTCTGGATGATATAATGTCTCTCCAAAAGTGCGAGTCGGAGATGGATAAGCACTGTCGAATGTACAATTGTACTTTCGAGAACCTGGTGGAGATTGACGAGACATTGCGCAGCAATGGGATCTCTCCTATAGGGAAAGTGCAGTTGGTTCTCACGGACCCGCCGTATAATATAAGTGCGAAGAAGAACAGTAAAAACAGCTGGTACGACGTTCTTAACCGGCAAGACATGGTGAAGACGGCGAAGCTCATCTCTAAAGTTCTGCATCCGGGAGGGCATTTCGTTATATTCTGCGCGATTGAGCAGGTGAACGAATGGAAAGAAGTGTTGCGTCGAATTGGTGCAAAGGATGAGAATGGACAGAAGAGCAGGTCGTTTGTCGTGGACAAGGTCCAGCTGCACTTCATTCGCTTTCAAGTCAATCCGATGCGTAATCCCGGACGTAGTTCGTGCTCCTTGTTTCCCGGAACAGAGTACGCCCTTCATGGAGTTTGCAGCGGGTTGTCCTACGCCGAACAACATGGCATGGTGAACTATGAGAACTTCAGCTATGTACCATCGCGATTTCCGGGTTACCATAGCGTGATTGACCAAGTGCCTCCCATGTCGAATGGTGAAACACTTCTATGGAGAAGGAAGAATGCCAAAGGAGCAGTTAAGTATCAGAAAGTGTGGGCGGAACAGAAGTCACGCGCTTTGCTGAAGGAGCTCATCAGCAGGTTTTCTCAGCCGGGAGACTTAGTGGTGGACCTCTTCGCCGGAACATTTTCAACGGCCATGGCATGCATGGAACTGGAAAAGCACCGTCAGTTTCTAGGGTGTGAGCCAGATCCGCAGTGCTTTGCTCATGCGAAGCACGCCGCTACAGTGAAATTTGCGTCATGCATGCGGAACAACGAGACGGACATTCATATAACGCAAGATGTTCGGAACGCTGTGACTCGAGTGACATGCTTGTTTCCGGACGTCGTCATAATGCGTTCGAAGTCCTGGAAAACACCTACCGGATTTCCCGAGCATCAGGTGTTTCCACCCCATATCGTGGATTTTCTCTCCTCCATGTGGCAGGATAAGAATATATCGGAGATTGGGCGACGGCAGGCGCTGTATGAGTGGCCAAGAAGTTTTCAATGAAAGATGTCACTGTTGGATTGGAATGCTATTCTGGCAGTGGAGGCGACAGTATGTGGTTGTCGGATTGCAAATGCTGGAGTTGGTGTGTACACAACACGCTGGGTGATACAAGGTGAGACTTTTTGTTACTTTTACGGGACTTTGGTGTACCATGATCTTTCAAAGCGGAAGGAAGTTCATAAGGCATACGGAGGGGGGCTATTGAAAGCGACTGCTGATCGTTTTGGGCAGTACGCGATGGAGATAAGCGTCCGAGGGGAATTGTTTCACAAGCTACCAGGAAGAATTAGTGCGATGTCTCTTATTCCGGTGTGGATTGTCCCTGCTCCATTTTGCTTGGGGGGAACAATTAACGACCCCAAGTATGTGGAAGGGGATAGGGACAGGAATGCAGTTGAAGACGGGTTAATGAGACGCCGAACTGCAAATGTTCGGGTCATCAGAACTCCGAGGACGGGGCGGACCCCATTTCAGTTGAGAGACTATAGATTGCTTTCTGTGCAAGCAATTCGAGATATAGAAATAGGAGAGGAGCTGTTCGCAGATTATGGGACAGAGTATATCTGGAGTATGAATAACACGCCAGTCATAGTAATCGATTAAAAGTGCATCGCTTTTGTTACTTTACTTCATTGTAGTGTACCAGATATTGTGGGCTTTTACTATGTTTGTCGCTACATATAACGTCAAATCGTGACGTAGTACATATGCTAAAGGAAAGTCATGTACACCGAAGGAGAATACTTTTCCAATATCTGGTGCGTTCGAGCGCATATTTAAAATATCTGAAAAGTTTGGGGGTTTTCTGAGAACACGAAAAGGGTGGAGGTATATTTTTGGAAGCAGAATGTTTCGAAGCTTCTCTCCCATCCATCGCATTGCAACGCGTGGAAGACCATACCACGATCGCTCTCTCTCTCTTCAACCATGGCTCCGAAACGCAAATCGAGAAGCGAGAACACTAGCGGGCGCGGTACAAAATCACTGCGGCATGGAAGGGATACGGAGGGCGGAAGGGACAAGGGGCGTAGGCTCCAGGGCGCGAGTGGAGAGAAGGGAGGCGTGCGCCTGAGAGGTAGATCAAGGCAAGATAGTGGGGAAGGAGAGGCGAGTGGGGGCAAAGGAAAGGCTGTTCGCGCAAAGGAGACGGTGACGGAGGAGAGTGCGGAGCAAATCATGTCGCGTACGGAGCAAATCACGTCGCCTACGGGAGAGATGGTGCGGAGCGGCGATGGAAAACGGGATGGCGTGCGAAGCAACCGCACGCGTGTACCTAGAAGTGGATTGCAGGGGAGGGCGAGCAGAGCTCCAGGGAAAACAAGGAGAGGGGATGCATCCGAGCGGACTCTAAGTGCTGTACTCACGTCTTCAGCTGATGTGGAGCCGGCAAATCCATGCTCTGCACCTGAAGGAGGTGAAGAGATTCCGAATGAGAGGACGAAGGGGCGTAAGGAGGGAGAGAGAATGTTCGGAGAACGTGGATCCCGCCTCAGAGGCGTTGAAGAAGCAGGGGAATCGTTTACGGGTATGAGGGAAGAGGACGGTGATGATGAGATACAGAAAGGGAGAATAGAGAGTAGCCGTGGTGGGGAGGGTAGAATAGGTGGACCCAGTAGTGGTCTAATCGCGGGCGCAAGAGTCGTTCGAGAGAGAACAGAAGGAGAGAGTGTTGGAGTTACCGCGGGGGAACAGGCGGAAAGATGGGAGGGGGCGAACTTGGATTACGTGGAAGAAAGGAGAGAGCGTGCAAGGGAAAGAATGGGGAGTGTTCGAGTTACAGGAAGAAGAGCGATAGACGAAAGGGAAAGCAGAGAAGTGCATGTGAGTGAGGGGGGGAGAGGGGGGTTTGCTGGAGGGAGAACACGAGGTTCAGGGGAGGAAGGTGATGGAAGAGCAGCAGTTCTTTCTCATCAGGGAGAAGATGTCGAGCGTTTGCCACCGAGGAGAGGGGTGGGTTTGGGAGTTGAAGGGTTTGAGGTGAACGCAAGGCGAAGGACGCCGGAAGGTATGCAAGTAAGGAGAAACATTGTATTCAAAAGGAATAATGATAACGGGGAGAATGCGAATTTAAATGTCGTGGAGAACGCCGTCCGTATAGTAAAAGATGAAGCAAATGATGATGACATAGGTTTGTTGCCGCGGTCGATGGTAATTGAGAAAATGAATGTGTTGAAGGGACAAATGGGACGTATGAAGGAAGACAGCTACAGTGTGATGGTGAGTTTGAAAATGACCCAAACGGGGCTGGGTCGGGCGAGGGAGGAAATGAAGCAGCAGAATGTGCTGATTGAGAGTTTGAGGGAGGCGTTGAAAGGTAGAATCGCTGGGGAAGGGAGGGGGGAGGGCGGCGTGACGCGGCGACGAAAGTATGACATTGGAGTGCAGGAATGCTTTTATGGATTTTCACGTCGTGTGTATGATAGGATTCTTCATTATGCAAAACTGAAGGCATCGGAACTTTGCTTCGACACCGAGAATGTGGGTCGAAGCTGGAAGAATAGAAGTGAGGCGGTTGGGGGGAGTAGGGAGGAAAGTATGTTTGTGGTGGGAGAGAAGGAAATGGTTCCGAGATGTCCAATTGAGGTTGCATATGAGATGAGACCGTATACGCCGTCGACAGAGGGCGGGAGCCATTTGTTGTTGAAGCACGTTCTAGAGACTGAGTTAATGGGAGAGAAATGGGAGTCGATAACGGAAGCGGGGAGGAGAGAGGAGTGCGTGGAAAATGTAAGTGCGGATAGGTGCTTGAGACAGAGGATGAAGCAGACATTGAGCGATGTGGTTGGGGTGCGGAAGCGAGCAGCGCGTGATAAGCTGTTTTCCATGCTTGGATATGATTTGATCGCGAAACGAGCTAAGGTGACTGAAGGGACGGAGCTTTGGGCGGAGTTGAAGAAGCAGATTGAGGAGGCGCAGGAGAAGTTGATGGGGTCGGGGGAGGATGGGAGAGGTAAGCTTTGTGCGTGGAGAACGAGTGCGATTGAAGATATTACTTATTCTGGATCGAAGGTGTCTGAGAACTTGGAGGACTTTGGTGAGGCAGATATGTATTTTCGAAATCAGGTGTCGTTGAAAGTGTTGGAGGAGTTTATGGGCTACGTGGTAGAGAGTCACAGAAATGGAGAAAGGCAGTATGTGGATGGGACGGTGATGCATCTTGCGCGACTTGATGCATAGATTGGATGTGTGGTGACCACGATGGATAGAGACGTTGGGCGGGAAGGCCAAAGGCAACTTTTGTTCTCGACGCTGTTTGGGAGGTTTCTGCCACTGGCTGTTGAGGACATATTGAGGGTTGCCTGGAACATGGTGAAGGATGAGTATGCTGAGGAGTTTGAGAATGATGGATTCTGTGGAGGGAATCGTAGAGATGTGAGTGCGAATAAGGAGAGAATCGCGACGGTTGGGCTATGGATACCGTCGAGAGAGAAAATCTATCTGGCGATAAAGGAGGAGTTTTTCATGGAGAATCTCACGAGAAGACTTGGAGCGGTGTTAGATTGCTATATAGCGTCATGTGGACCAGAAGAACCACGGTTCAAGCGCTTAGCGTTGAGGAGTAGGCAAGGAGTGGGAGAGTGATAAGGTACGGGGGGATAAGGGGGTAAGGAGGTGGAGCAAGATGGGGGTCGGCTATGGAAGAAAAGCAGCGGTGGCTATTTTATTGGATCATGTGCCTTGGGAGGTATTATTATGGGTGCCACCCAGTGGTGGTGTTGTGCCACCAGTGGTGGTGTTGGAGAAGTAGGGCTTGGCAGTTGGGTCTCGGTAGAATCTATTGAGGTAAAATCGATGGAAGCGCCAGTGCAATCGAGGGGTGAAGGGGGGTGCGGGGTAGTTTTGGCGAAGTACATGAACGGGGCCGAGAGTGGAAGAGGATGGTACGAGGCCGAACCAGGGGGAGACGTTGTCGGAGTTGGAAGTGTTTGAGATAGGAAGGGGGTGGGCGGTGTGGTTTTGTTCGTCGTCTGTTGCCCATCGGAGGCAGATGCAATTGAGAGAGACATCGACTTGATCCTGGGGTGGAACGAGTTCGAGGAACTGAACGAAGGCGAACTCGTTATGAGTGGAAGGGGAAGAAGGGGTGGTGAAGCGAAGAAGAGAGTTGAGCTTGCAGACCCAGGCGGTGGGAGTGGGGTTGGAGAAGCTGGAACCGGCAACGAGGATGTGGGAGAACTTTGGGGTTTTAGAGGGACCGAAGGAGGGAGCAGCAAAGATACGTTGAATGAGTGGGAGAGGGGGATCTTTGACGGCGAGCTCGTTTCGATCGGCGATGTAGTCGTCTAGGGTTGGGGTGAAGCCGCCGACGACGTATGCAGAATTGACGAATGTGAGACGGGTTTGGCGGAGAGTGGGGGAGTCCTGGTTGAGAGCTAGTGTTTCGAGTGTGAGTGTGACGAAGGAGGGCAGTGCGAGGGTTCCAATCTGTGAGATGATGGCGATAGTGTCGGGGGAGAAGAGGTCCTGAAGGGAAGAGATTGTTGAGTGGGGGTTTGCTCGAAGGAATTTGTGAGCGGTGATGAGATCGGAAAAGGAGGTGTGCTTGCCATCACGGACGAAACTTGGTTTGTGGGCTTGGAAGGGAGGAGGAGGGGCATGGGAGGATGAGGTGACTGAAGAATCAGCGGAGAGAGAAATCCAATTGTTGACGGCATCGGAGCGTTCGATGGCACGGATGGTTTCGTTATGCGCGGTGGGTCTGCGCTTGGAGGTTCGGGAGTAATGTGCTTTGAAGAGGGTATGGGCTTGTTCGAAGATGCCTGCATCGTTGAAGTGGAGACCCCCAAAGCGTCGAATGTCGTCTACGATGTGATCGAGGAGGTTGAATTTGAGGGTGCCAAGGTTGGAGGTATGGTATGGACCGAGAACATCGACAGCTCTGTGCTTGAAGGAATGGATTTGGGAGGCGAGTTTGGCAAGACGAGAAGTGGTCCATTCGGGGACGGAGTAGTAGCACATGGAGGTGAGGAGGAGGTCTGTGTACTTGGAGAAGACGGTTGTGATGGGAGCGGAATTGGCTTTGTCACAGCAACGGTCGAAGAAGGCGCCGATGAAGGGGAAGACCATGTCGAGGGCGCGGTAGTCTTTTGCTTCTAGCATGCCACGGACGCCGTCAGTTGTGAAGAAGCCGTTGAGGGACTGCCCGCTTTCGGGAAGTAGAGAAGTCGATGTGGAGGCCGGTAGCTGGGGAATGATTTTCGATGGCGGTGAGGATGAAGTTGGAGTGCTTGAGGATGGAGGTGCAGACGGAGTGGAAGGAAAGGCGGGAGTTTTTGGAGCTGATGGTGGTGAAGAGGTGTTCTGATCTGAGACGTTCGATGGCGGCGAGCTTGATGAGTTTAAAAACGCCGAGGTGGAAGTTGTGGAGGGGTTCGAAGGGGAAGATGTTGTATGGGGTGCGGAGGGGGTGATGTTGAAAAGGGGGTAAGACTCGAAGAGGGAGGGATATTTTGCGAGGGAGAGGGAGTGGAGTGCTTGGAGAGCTTGTTCCTTGAAGTTGCGCGAGACTCTTGGCTTGCGGGCGAGGAGAGCTGCTTCGGAGTCCTTGAGGAGGGAGAAGTGTTTGTTGCGGTCTGCAAGGGTGAGGGGAAGAGATCGAGGGGGATGGGCGTGAGAGCGTTGGTGGAGTTGTGAGCGAGGGACAGAGCATCTGTGGCAGGGGTGCTGGGGGCGGGTGCCGTGGGAGATGGCGAGAAGATCCTTTGCCTCGGGAATGTCTGCGCAGTAGCTGGTGATGATGGGGTGGCATTGACGAAGAACGCCGTCTGCGTCGCGGAAGGGGAAACCGGGGAGGGCGGAAGAGAAGAGAGGTTGAAGGAGGGAGGAGGTGGTCTGCTGTATGAGTTCCATTTTTGTTTGGCGAGGGATGGAGGAGGAATGAGTGATGATATCTGGATCTGGAGAAGAAGTGATTGGGGTGAAGGAGGTGGGAAGATAGCCGAGGAATGTGAGACTGTCGGAGATGCATTTGCGGCGAAAGGAGTCGGAGAAGTTGAGAAGGGTGATGTGGAGGGGGTAGGAGGTGACGGAAGAAGATTTGAGAGAGGTAGAGGACTTGTCGGAGTAGATTTGGACGAGGCCGATGAAGGAGTCGATACCGGTGGAGTGAGGGAGATGCCAGACGATGTTATCTTTTGTGGACTGCATGATGGCGGTCTTGAGTGCGGGGACGACTTTTGAACCGAGGGTGGCTGCCATGGGGTGTGCGAAGGCGAGGGAGCCGGAGGCGGATGTTTGGGAGATGGGGTGGAAAAAGGTGTTCTTGAAGTGTGCGAGGGCGAGCTGTTCTTTGAGGACATGGATTGCGTCTTTCTGGAAGACGGTTGCGGAGAAGCGTTTGTGGGGATCGAAGATGGTCGAGGGGGCGAAAACAATGGACCTGATTCTCTGGTGGAAGAGGTCTGCCTGGAGCTCGAGGCATTGCTTTGCGGAGGAGACTGAGTTCTGGAATGTTGATTCGGAGAAGTGGGGATCATTAAGGAGAGTGATGAGTTCGTCAGCCTTTCGTTGTCCAAGCTTGGAGGCGATGGAGGAGATGTAGAGGACCATTTTCTCCAGGTGGGGGTTTTCGAGGGGGGGAGTGGAAGGAGGGAGGGGGGAGAGAGCGAGAGAGGAGGGGGAACCAAGAGGGGCAGTGGCGACGTGGATGGCGTCCTGGGTGTGGAGGGAGAGAGAGAGCTGGTCTTGGAGGTAGGAGTCATGGTGTGCGAGAGGGACGTTGTCGGAAGGGCGATGTCAGGGAGGAGGATGAGGGGGGAGTTGTGAGGTGGACTTGTGGCGTTTTGTGCGGGGGGGGAAGTTGGGTTCATTTCCGCCAGGGGAGAGGAAGCGCTTGTTGGCGGAGAGGCGATGAGGGCACCTTCTCTGGTGCCGCTGGAGGGCGGGGATTTCTCGGGCGAAGAAGGAGCAACCGTTGAAGCATCAGGAAGGCATGGTGAGTGGAGGAGAGGTGGTGGGAAAGAAGTTGGTAGGGGGCGTAGACGGAGAGAGAGTATGGCGCACACAGGGCACGTGACAGGGGAGGGCGGTGGAGAATAATATAGAATGCAAGGCACGTGAGGTCTGCCAGGTCGGGCTGCGATTCTATTGCGATTGATATGAATGGTACTAAATGTTCAATTTCTATTTTGAGGTCCATTTTGGGACCGGTTGTTTGTACTAATCTGTCAATCTAGAGCGCACAAAGATTGAATCTGCTCCTGCACCACTTCTCTACTTTTACCTTTAAACTGCGGCGACAGAAAGATTCAGGCTAGTTTTACGTCCATCAAAACTAGAAAAACTGCAGATATGTGCTAGTTTTCCTTCCCATACAAACTAGCACTAATGAACGAATGAAAAAATTTTCGGAAATTAACACCTCCAAATTTGGATAAAATAACGGGTTTTTCGGTCATTTCAATTCGTCCTTTTTTGACCACTGAACTAGCCATCCGAGAACACTGACGAATGATTCGCGACAGGGCATCTGCTGCCTGGTGCTTGATGCCTGTCCTATAGGTTATCTCGTAGTCATATTCTGACAGCCTGAGGCGCCACCTAGCGAGGCGACTCGATTCATCGGTCATATTGAGTAGTCAGCGGAGTGAGTCATGGTCTGTCCTAATGGTAAATCTGGTTCTCTCGAGGTACGGACGGAGTGTCAATACGGACCATACGATGGCTAGACGTTCCTTTTCGGTCGTACTGTAGTTTCGCTCCGCGCTGGTGAGCGTTCTGCTCCAGTAGCCAATAGGTCGATAGGCCTTCGGTGACTCCTGTTCCTGTAGCAGTGCACAACCCACTTGGATATTAAAGGCATCTGTGTCCAGGACGAAAGGCCTATTGGGCTTTGGCAAGGCCAATATGGGTGGGTTCAGCAATTTGTCCTTTAGGGTCTGAAATGATTCGTACTGGTCGTTTGTAAGGGCTTCGAACTCCGAAGGTCTTCCCTTCTTCAGCATCGCGTTTAGAGGGGCCGAGATTTTGGCAAACCCTTGGACGAACCGTCAGTAAACGTTGCACAAGCCCACGAAGGATCGTAGTTCTGTGTGGGTCCTAGGAGGCTTACCCTGGCGAATCGCATTCGTTGTCAGTGTGGCGACCTTTAGCTTTCCTAAGAGGACGACGTGTCCGAGATAGTCCACTGAGGCCTGCAAGAAAGCGCATTTGCGGAGCTTCAGTGTTACTCCAGCGTCCTGTAGGATTGTTAGCACCTTCTTCACGTGGCGAAAGTGTTTCTTTACGGTCTGTGAGAAGATTATAACGTCATCCAAATAGACCAGGGCGAGCTTCCGTTTGAATCTTGACAGTATAATTTCCATTACCCGTTGGAACGTGGCTGGTGCATTCTTCAATCCAAAGGGCATGCGAGTAAATCTGAACAGACCTTTATGGGTGGTAAAGGTTGTCAGCGCTCCTGCGTCTTCGGCAAAAGGATTTGCCAATATCCCGAGTTAGCGTCCAGTGTGGTAAATACGACAGCCTCGCCTGAGGAATCCAGACAGTCGTCCATGCGGGGTATCGGGTATGAGTCCCTCTTGGTTACTGCGTTCAGCTTCCTGTAGTCCACACAGAACCTGACGGAGCCATCTTTCTTCGCCACAAGGACAAGGGGACTTGCCCATTCTTATTGGTTTGGAGGCGCCGGCTCTATGACTTGAGCTTTGCGCATCTTTTCCATCTGGTCGGCGACCATTTCCCTACCTTTAAGGCCGGTACGGTATGGGTGCTGCAATTGTGGTCTAGCCTCATCCTGAATGACAATGCGGTGTGTAGTGGCTTTGATTGTGCCCAATCTACCGGACCACATGGCCTGGTATTCCTTGAGGAGATCAAGTACCTGGGGCCTATAAGATTCAAATTCTTCGCCGATGGCGACTGTCCCCTCCCAAGAGTCGACGTCCTCGTCGGGAGTTGGCCTCGCAAGGTTATCCATTTGGGCCTCCATAATGGCCACGGGCGCGGGTAGAGTGATACCAATCACTGTACTTTTAGGTAACCGAACGTGTTTATCTCGGGAGTTGCTGATTATGACCAAAAAGGACCTGTTGGGGTGGATGTCCATCAAGGTAAGATGCTTCAGAACCGTTTTCCAGTGGTTCTGAATCGTTACGAGACCTGAGGACTGGGAATGGACCGATACAGCGATTTGGGTCATCGGCGGTACCGTTATGGCATTTGACAGGCGAACCTTATTGGACTTCGTGTTTTCGGAGAAAACCGCTCGTTCGCGGTTAGCTTCTGGCCCTGGGGTTGAACCAGTTATGGAGATGGAAGATGCGCGGTAAAACGCGACTTTTCTAATGCCGGGATAAATGGCCTTAATGTATCGGTCGATAAAGGAGGTCCCTAGGAGTGCCTCGGCGTCCAAGTTAGGACATACAAGAAACCACGTGCAGAATTTGAAATGTCCTGCTTGGAGGTAAAGTGGTACTATCCCTTTAATTTCCATTGGTCTACGAGACGCATCGGTAATCCTTGGGGTCTTCCTTGCCTGAACGAAATCTTGCCAACCCAGTGGGAGCAGCTTAGCATGGACCAAGTTGGGACCAGCGCCAGTGTCCAATACAGCTGTGGTCACTCGAGAGTTGTTGGAACGAAGTCCTACGGTTACTAGAACTTTATAGTTCTCTTTCCTGAGGATACGGACGGGGTCGTTACTGTGTTCCAATTGTGGTTCATCTTGAGTGGTCCATTGTGGGTGGTTTGTACTGGGAGGTGAGGAGGTCTTGGCTCATGACCGTCCAATTGGTTGAGCCAGGGGATTAAAGAGGGAGGATTTGCCTCCATTTGTCCCTCTAAGAGTTTTCCGATGGGGTTTCCGTTTCTTCCTGAGGATAGGGTTCTTCCAGGGGGCCGTCCGCAGGATCTACAATTGCGTGATCCTGTGGGGCTTTGATCGGAGTGTCCGGAGGCGTGGCATGGCGTGAGCTTCCAGAGGTCCCTGTGGTTCGTTACTGTGCCCTGTTATACATTCGTTCGGATCTCCGCACCAGGTGATTCTCTTCCCTTAGGGCTAGGAAGGGTTTTCGTGCGTCCTCAGGCAGATGCCTTGTACAGTCACAAGGTTGGGTCAGTGACAGGCAGAGGAAGCAGGTCCTTGGGGAGCGAACAAAAATCGTCCTTGCGTGGCGGAAAGGGAGAATACTTAGGTTTTGGTGATACATTGGTCGCTGTAGTTCCCTGGGAGGTGTAGGATGGGGGCTGGGACGGAGGAGCACTAAAATTGACCGCGAGGATGTCTCCCGAATCGGCGTAATAGAGTGAAGCATCCATGTCCGACTCCGTGGAGCTAGCCAAATGGGCTTGGTTGGGTTTACGAAATGGAGTTGCGTGTCTTCGGGTTATATCAGCGTTGCCCCTGGAGATCCTGTAGGGTTTTCCATAACCCTCGGCGTAGGTAACGAGCCTTCATAAGGATTATTGCGTGATTTCCGTGTGGTAATTGCGCACATGTGTCCGAACGGCAGGGAGCAATCCCGTGATGAAGTGACGTTTAAGGCGTCCATCGGAGAACACGTTTCCAAATCGGTAAGACTTCTTCCATCGGTCGTCTGCGAAAGCCGATTCGGTCATGTTGGAGCTCTGACTAAAGAATATTACTTCCTGGTGGGCATCCATTATAACGTCATCCGTAGATTAAGTTTCCAAGAGGTAATGAAAAACCTGAGGGTGTGACCTGAGGAGTTCACGGTCTTGAGCATCCACGAGGTTAGTTGTGCCAGATATCTTCGAAACCACTCGGTCACGCGCCTGTCCTTTAAGGAAGAATTGGAAAAGGTACAGAGCGGCGCCCTCGTGGACACCGTTCTGATCGCAGACCGTACGGAACAAACTGGGAAACCTGAGGACAGCAATGGGATCGGAACCCGAGAACTTGTCCGTAATGGTTAATTGCATCCGTTTGGCCCATTTCGCGATTCTGCGAGCCACTGAACCAGAATATTTCGGTGACCTGTCGGCCAGCCGGTAAGTCCGGTAGTCTAGAACCTTAAGGAAAAGTTCGTTGGCGGTTGTCAGTGGTCTGAGGCCTCGAACGACAGCCTCATCCACTTCCGAGTCGGTTGTTTCGGTTGAGGCCGATTCGGAATCGCTCGTGTCCGAATGGTCTGTTCTCTTTCTTCTTCTTTGCTTCTTTCTCCTGCAGTTAATTCTTTTCTTCTTTCCAGCGGAGTAGGGATCTAAAGGATCGATCTCTATCAGACCCGATGGAGCCCTGAGGTCGCTGTATCTCTTATAATCCGTCGGGTGGGGCCAGCGGTCTCTCTTCTAGACGCGGGGCTTCTCTTCTGCTCCTCGTTTGTCTCTCCCTTGGATTCTCCTGAAGGGCAACCTGTCTCTCATCTAGACGCGGAGCTTCTCTTCTGCTCCTAGAATGGCCCACCATGGGGTTTTCTTGATGATATTCCCGACGAGGGGCGGATATCGCCGCCACTCCTGGGGGCTCGGTGGGTTGCCATATGGAGACCGGATGGTTAATTTGTGGTGGGGTGGTCCTAGGGACCAAATTGTCTGCCTGGCGGGTGACGGCTCCTTGAACGACCTGTAGGAGAGAGTGTATGAATAAGTCAGGGTCCAATACCTTATGGATGATTCGCGCGATGAGGTAATCCGTATGGTCAGCGATCGCTGTAGCGAGTCGCACGTCCATAATTGAATCCACGTGGGTTGAGCAGAGCTCACACAGACGGGGCCAGAGAAGGTCAGCAAGACCGGCGGGCAGGTTTTTTCGAATACCTTCGGTCTGGGGGGTTTCTCCTTGAGGTGTCCCTGGTCTAGAGGTGGCCCTGGTGAGGGGTTCTAGTAAACGCGCTGCCACCGTGGGTTCTCGGCGAATCCTTTCCGGGTTATCCAGTGGGGTCAGTACTTCTTGCGGCTGGCTCCTTGTGCTCCTGCGGTCACTAGCGGTATCAACTTGATGGTCATGCGACATCGCCGGCGTTGTAGTCGCACTTCGTCTTGTCGTAGGAGTCCTATGGTCGGGTCGGTTGGGTGTGTTTCCTGCATCCATAACGGCGGTTGCTTCTGTACTTCTGGTCGGTTGGGGAATTAAACCAAAGGTTAGAATCCGGATAATTCTTCGTTCCAGAGGTCCGTTCAATTATTCCTTGAGGTTTCGAAGTCGGGAGACCAAAATGTAACGCAATGACGAGTTTAAGTCAGCGCACGGCTCTCGACCGGTGGTAGCGTGGTAGAGCGGGTCCTAAGGTTCGAATCCTTGACGGCGGCACTCCTAGAGTATTTGGTGCAACGGGCTGGCGTTTACTGCGTAGTCCTACAAGTTGGAGCTATGGAAACGATGGCTTGAAGACCAAAGGGTGGAACTAATATACCAAAGAGGGCTAGTTAGTATCCTAACGGTGCCTACCGTACTCTAAGGGAGAAGTGTCACTAAAGCCAAGTAAATAGTACTGGCGAGGCGCTGAGATCTCCCTGGCACTGTAGTGTTAATCTATTACAATAATTAAATTATATTAATAATCTACATGAGTCCACCTGAGGTCGACCCGTACACGTGTCATATGCAAGATCCAGGGCCCGGCGGCTGAGGTCGACCCGTACACGTGTGACCTGCAAGATCCTTCAGGGCCCGGCGGCTTACAGAGCTCAACCATTATCATCGCTCCTTCTCAATTTGGTGTATGTTCAAATTTTCTCGCTAAAAACTGCCTCATACCAATTAAGCAAATATGCCAGAACGAGAAAAACTGTGATTCCCTCAATATAAGGCTTGGTATTGCAAAGCACTTTCCACAGTGCCTTTTCAACTGAAAAAATAAGTAGAAATGGTTGCATTTCCCAGGGCGACATAATACATCTTCTTAAGAGCAACACAGCAATGGTGACTATGCGCCCTCTAGGGCTTCGTAGTCGATGCTGTGGAACAGGTTCTTGCTGTTGGGGAAGAAAAAGTTCTTGAACCTAAAAACCTTAGTAGAGAAAGAGAAAAGATAAAAGGCATGGAGCGGAAGCGTATTTGCGAGCTACCGTCAGGGACTGCTCTGCACATCACGAAAAAGGCCAGGAAGCCATTCAAGAGCCCATTCTGATCTGAGAGGTTTTTGCGACTCGGAATCATTCTCACTTAGAACAACCGGCTGGGATTGAAACAGTGACGAGTGGGATGATTAAAGCCGATTCTGGGATGATTGAAAAAGTTTACGTCAAATCTCCAGGAAGTTTTGAATTGTTGTCAGTGGTGGTATTATCGTCCGAAACGGTAAGGCGTGCAGGCAGTGCTCTGCATGCTGGTGGCAGCGTACACGTGTGTGAAACTGGTGATGAAAATGAGCGGCAAAACTTGAGACATAAGAGACAATTGCGGGTTGTTATTTTAAACGGTTACCAAACGGGTGTGAAAGCGGTACATTGCGAGGCCATGACGGGCGTAAGGAGATTGACCCGAGGCCGCCGGACGCGCATGACGCATCGCCTCCGTGATATTCACTGCATATCCTACGATAACAAAACCGAGTTACGACTACGTGCCAGCTTCAATTCTGCAGCGCAGGCGTCAAGAAAAGCTTAACCACCCTCAACGCTTCAACAATGCCATCCCAGACATCCCAGGCGCTTTCAGTACTATAAAAACCTTACCAAATGTCCATTTAAAAACCTAGACTGCTGGTCACTCATCCTTGTCTATGGCAATTCTCTAGGCCTCGAAAAAATGTCTGGCTCTCGACAAGATGTTACGTACAAATCTCTGTTGCTCGGAAGAGACCGTATTGCACCCCTTGGTTTTTGCAATAACTCTCTCAGTGTATCACTTAACACATGTCTATTTACCCAGTCAAGTGGGTTTTCAACTCCTTCATCCCCTTGAGTTTTAGTCGAATCATGTATTGAAGTCGTTTCCGTTCCGCTGCAACTTCCTCTTCTCTTTTTAGAACCATGTCTTAAACCCGTTCTCCACAACAGCAGTTATCTTGCCATAACTTCCGTCCAAAGCATATGAGAGATCCCAGAATACATCATTCAAGACCTGTTTACCATTAAAGTACAAAACGTGACAAAGAGTTGCAAAAACAGGTCGAAACATTTCATAGTCTGGCGGTGACTTTCCACGATAGAAGTTGGAGAGGATTCATGTCGCATTTCTGAATATGGTGACCTTTGAGTCGCAAGTAAGTTGCACATGAAAAGTATGCAATCCACCAGCTTCCAATAAAAGATCACGATAAGCAGCGGATTCGCCCGCAATGTTTCCCGATGCCCACAGGGGTTACCGACGAACATCATCGTATCTCGAGTTAAGCATATACACTGTATGTAGGACAAAGACATGAATGGCCCCACTGTCAAAGATACCCTTAGTATGTGCCAAAATGGCCAGAGCAATGTTTATGAGGGACCGAACGGCCTCGAATTGTAATTAAGGGTTATTATCATGCTTCAAAAACTCAACAAACCGCTGTAAGAAGTTCTGGACACTCACCTCAGCGATGAGGGGTTCTTGTCAATTGAAAGCCCACGGCGGAACCCAAGGATTGCCTGAATCACCTCGGCAGGGTCTTCTGAAAACACGCCTGCCACCATCTGAGGAAGTCGATAAGTGTACTTCAATGCCAGGAGAACGTTAAAATCGTTGGTTGACATCGATTCCACCTCAGCCGACGTTGCGAATGTGGAACACATACTCATGCATTCGCCATGCTTCTTCATGAAACTTTCCTTACTTTTTGCATTGCGGATTCTGACGAGGTTGTCTTTCCTTTGGCGGTGGGCCTCATCTAGATTGATAGCTTTCTCGAATCGACCTTTACGCAGGTCCTGCATGGAGATGCGGTCGGATATGATGTACGCTCTATAACCGTCAATAGCTTTCCTTTGCATTTTGTAATCTCTTCTTTAAAAACTGGGAGGTCCCTGGCCTCTGATCTCACGCGTGAAGAAGCTTGGAATAAATGAGGTTGTTCTCTATCGCCACGTATGTTCTTGGAGATTTGGGTTTCTCTCGATTGCATCTTATTTCGTCTGGTTCAAAATCATAGTCGTTTACTATTATGGGGTCCTCATTGGCCATCTTGTCAAGTCTTCCATGTAACGTTTCTCAGGTCAGAATACTTCGACTGCTTTTGTCGTCTTTTAGATCGACTATATCTGCATTCTCCACCTTAAGCATTTCATAAGAATAACAATCGAAATTTTGGTTTCCCTACTGTACCATGATTGCGATTAAAACCATTCTTTCTCGAATCATAATTTTGTTCTTGATGATTTCGATCATTACTGAAACTGTTTTCGTCGTCAAGTAGAATGACTATATCTGAATCATTCTCTGTAGAATTGGCTTTAATTTGGTGGAATGTTTGAAGCATTAGGTTGCCGAACTATCGGTTCTTCTCTTGGGTCTGGCAAGTACTGGATGCCATCTGGTACAGAATCACGATTTTCACCTTTATGAGGCTCAAAATCATTAACAGATGTGAAAGAAATACTCATAAATTCCAGACTTTTCCGTAGTCTGCGTTTCGGCTACCTGGACCTCACACAACATATATTTCTCAAAGGCATGGCTCAACGCATCTTCATTTCTTGAAAGTTTTTGTATCGAACAGATCGGCTACGATCATAAACAAGTCCAGTCGCTTGTTCCCTTCCTTTTCCCGTTGCCCTATTACTCGAACTGCTCTTTCTATCGAAGACATATAGATTTCCCGATGCTGCTTACCGTGTTTTCTACCGGGCACGACTGATTAAAAGCTGGGTGGTTCATTCAAAAAACCGCTTTCCTTAAGGGTCTCGCATTCACGGGCAGTCCACGATGATTTTCATGGGAACATACAAAATACATCATAACAGATTGCATCCAGTAACATATAGAGTCTGGGAAGTACATCAGACACAGTCCAAAAATCTTCCCCCGCAGCACACTTCCGGGAAAACTATCGTTCGCGGTATCTATCTGCTTCATTCTTGTTCCTGGCAGTTCTCGGTCAAAGTGATGTGATCATTTCAGAACGAATATGTGGCCAACATTTCGCGGGTGGTACAGTTACGACTACATATTGCGATGCCCGAGAACCACGCAGCTTCAGATTGAATCCGTCCTGTGATCTCAACGCTATTTCAAATTCATCGTATTGTTCTTGAGAAAAAACATTTCTCTCGTTCAGGGCATTGATGTATGCACTTTTGCTTCGATGTTGAAGTTGGGGTTGTTTACGAAGCGCAATTGATGTTCTTGTTTCACTTCCCACTCCTGTCATATTTGATGATGAACTCGTAGATGAAGCTCGAAATCAGCTTTCCTCATCTTCAAAAAAGCATGATTTGCTATATGAACCAAATCAAATGGAGCCCTATATGATTCGGCCAATATATAAAAAAATAAATCTTGTTGCAAGTAACAGAAGTCCTTTTTCGTTGAGACTCATTTACATCAACTAGCTTCAAATTTTGGGCTGTTCTCACCTCTTTGATGTGGTACTGTCAGTTTGTTTAGAGGCCTTGCGGCTAGATCCTAAACCTCTTCAAAGAGTTGTTGAATTCTAAAGCGAGAGTCAATGGTTGCTGCATCTCTGCCCTGACCGCAGCAACCAAGATCTCAGCCTTGCTCTCTCAAATCCACGATCCGTCTTGCGTACGTTACAGCTTGTTCTCCTTTTCAATGCTTGATTCTCATATCGACGAATGCAGAATATACATTTGGCGCTCCTTTTCCTTGCCAAGCTCCTTTCTCAGCACCCAACGAACACTTTAATCTTGAAGAAGCAGACAACTCAAGCAGTGGGCGGGTTCCCAAGCGCCTTGGCAACTGGCGTACTTCTGCAAATGGAACCTGCTCAAGTTCAGGACCGACTGTTTCCGAACTGGCTGCGAAGGTACGACGTTTAATTCCGGAAAAGTACAATTTCTTGAAAGCAAACTTCACGATGAATCCGAATTGTCGCCTGGAAGGTACGGCTCGGTCATTGGAAGAGATGGCCGCAACATGTGAACATCCAGAAAGATTCCGACCCCGTACTCCACCTCCATCGCCACCAATTGAAATTGTCAAGTGCCCACGAGCTCCTTGAACAAGTGTAACACCACCTACTGCGAAATGCTCACGAATGTCTAAGAGAACAAGATCGGTCCCCATTTCCGCCAATGGAAAACTGAATCATCATTCGAGTTCTGCTCATAATCCGAGTTCTGCACAGCGTTCGGATCGATGCTCTTCAAAGACCCCCTACAAAAAATGGCGGAAGCAAGAGCCGTTTTTAGTCACTGCCCCACATACACCGCTGACCTCTAGACCTCCGTCACAGTCTTATCGTACCTCTCCTATTGCATCAGATCTGCCTGTGTCGAGAAGACGAGCATCAAATTCTGCTTTGCTATCAGGATATACGCGGGAGGGCCTAGTTTAGGCATGGCGGGCCCATCGTATGGAAAATCATCCCCGCCAAACAATGGTCGGAGCTCTGCCATGAAACATTCCTCTTTCGCTCCCGTTGTTTTTCGATTACCATCTGATGCAAGACAGAAGCTACGGGAGAATGTGAAACGGCGTGTACCGCATGTAAAGACAGAAGAAGACGAAAATGAAATGCGGGCATATGCAATAGAAGAAGGTGGTGAGGAAGACTCAGTGGACTCTCGCTCATCTCGTTCTAAAAGCGTTCCTAATCCCCCGTTGACAGTTGATGTGCAACAAGATACTGAGCATAGCAAGGTCAGACAGCGTATAAAGTTCCACCAGGTGGTTGACGTAGACGAGTCTGAAGTCTTGGAACAGCCAATTGTGGTGGATCTTGACACTTAATGAAAGGATTATCTGTTGTAAACTTTAGAATCGTTCCCACTCATATTCTTTGTTGGTCTCAAATTTCTTGATTTGTTAAAGGAAAACTTTCAAGTAATTGGTTCCTGTTCTTATAAAAGCTAAGATCTTTCCTCGCCATCGTCTAATCATGATTGACTGCGCCCCAATCCTGGAACTATACCATCGGCGAACATTGATATTTGCGCTGTAATATCGAGTACATACACGCTACAACCGTCGTCGCCAATCGCTCCTTCCAATTCCTCGGTATGCATGCGCTCAAGAAATTTGTGAATGCTATTCTTACATGTCGAAAATAGTCCCTCTAGAAGCAGGTCGGACATTCGAGAAAGCTGTTTCAACTCCTTTGATATCGCTTCCAGAACGGCCCCTGGCCCATCCTCTCGCTCCTCTAGAGAGCGGGAGGCGGAAGTCGAAAGAGTGACCATTCTATTGTACATGGGTGTGAGTCTCCATTCTTCCAGTTCACTGGTGGACCTCCCGTTGGACTCTACGTTAGGAGCAGTTGCCGCCGCATAGTCCTCAGCATGACTGGTGTAAAGTCGAATAGCCTGCGCGGCGTTTGATACCGCGATGCCGAAGAGATGCGTATCCCCTCTAGCGACTGTAAGCTCCGAAACAAGCGTTTTCGTTAATGACAGAGCCTCTGCCTTTCCAAGCTGTTTCCCTCCCTCAAAAACAAAAGATACGGTATAGGACAGCCTCTCCAACGAAGCTGTCAAATAATGAGTTTCTACAACAAGAACAGTGTTCATGAACGCACGCTGAACAAAGTCTTGGTCCAGTATGAGGGGTAATTTTGCGGTTTCTTTAAGGGAAGTAATGGGAGTCGGAGATACCCTTGCCAAGGCAATAACTCGCTCGGTCATGTTGGTGAGAGATAGGCTAAAGCGAGGATATCTTTCTGCCAACGCAAGAAACACAAACGAAGCCGATGGTCGCTGCAACCTGGTGCGAGAGAGAATAGAAACCTGCTCGCTTATGGATCTTGAGACAGAATCAATGAAATTGGATGCTATGAGTTCATGAAGCAGAGACTCGTGGGTAACATCGCAGTAGCTTTTTGGCAACACTTGTTGCAGAAGGACAACCTTAATACATGATTCCAAAACTGTATTAAGCATTTTATCTATATTGGTCCATAGTTCATTTGTTGCAGAGGTCACAGCACTTAGCGTGGAAGCTCGAGCAGCACCATGAGGGGACTCCAGCCTAAGATTCACAGCCGATTGCGTTTCGCGCAATAAGCGTGCTACTTCAGCGTTCACACGCATAGCCAAAAAGCCACGAGAGCTGAACGCAACCATAGCCGCCTCAATGTCAGGCTGACTACGATTTGATAGACCTGACTCTATCAAAGAAACAGCACGCTTTCTGAGCTCCGGACCAGCCTTTCTGATGGAAATGATATCCTTGTCTACGTCTGCGACCTTGTCAAGACCGTGCGATGACGACATGGATATCAGTTGTTCATGTTCGCGGATGGTATCCGCTGCAGGCGGCAAGTTGGATGCGGTTGTGGCATCCAAAGTGCCGATCGCAGGATATAAACCAGCTTCCGCAAGCTTTCCAACGCAATATCTGAACGGCATGAGCGCGCAGCGGCCGTGAGGTTGGTGAGACGTCGCATGGATGCATTCATGGGCTGGTACGGCTGTTATAAAGCATCCGAAAGAGCTTCCGTAGCAGTTACGAGTGACGCAACTCCCGTGGAGACAGTGTGCACCTCCTTTTCCAGTGCACCCACGGCCTCAACCTCCGCCAAAAGCGCATCTTTGCGACGAATCACCTCATGGCGCACGTTTGAAGAAAAAAGTGAAGAATCTCTCTGTGCCTCATCCAGGGCGGCCTGAATTCGGTGTTGGTGCCCGGTAGTTCCGACATGGTTGGTGGGAGAGAAGTTGTCGTTGAGAAACACGGAGCGAGCCGGATCTGATCGCAGCGGGCCGAAAACTTGCTCAATACAAGCTGCTTCTGTGTGCGTGTCGTCCTTAATGGGGCCAACTATGACGGCTGCGCCGACGGGGAAGTGATGCAGGGAACGGGACGAGGTGGAGTACACAATGATGCTCGGAGAGCAGAAGCCGCGGCGCTGCCAGAGGCGGCGTGTCAGCTGTTGGGGGAGACGCTGTGTCACTTGCACGTGCGCGCAGTGACGGAGAGCCTAATGGCGTGATACGCACCAAAAATCGATGTCCCCGCCTCCCTTGCCCAGTTGTTCGCTTGAAACGCCCCTCACCATCGTTTCCGCTCTTCATCCGCGCTGAAATTGTCTTTGTCGTCGAACTCCGTTGCACTCTCGTTTTATTTCTGATCTGATCGTAGTAATAGGGGAGCATACTGTCCTTAGCTCGAGCGGCACACAATGCGAGTCGTCCATTTCGTCGCACGTTCTTAATCCCGACGCAGTCGATGATCACCGACCCATCTCGACCCTTTTTCCACATGAGCAGTCTGAAAGATTGCAAAACCCCTGTCTTGCTTCCTAGAGGCGATACAGATACAATGGGAAAGGAAGTTACTATCGCGCTCATGCAGGTACTGGAAGCTGCCAAAGTGCCTATCGATTTCGTTGCGCCAACTGTTGATTTGAAGATCGATGGTGGTGTCACCAACGAAGTTATGATCTTGTTTTCTGACACCAGGGTTGCTGTTAAAGGTCCTTACTTTACTCCAATTGCCTCCAAGTACGTCAGTTTGAATGTGCAACTCCGTCAGACATTCGATCTATATGCAAACGATATTCAAATTCACACAAAGGGGAGGCTGCTGCACACCCACGGCATTGCATATATGACGGGCAGTTGGTGATGGCTTCGCACTCTTCCAAAGCCTTTTAAAACAAAAAATGTTTTTTCTTTTGATCGTACTGCGTAGCACAACAAAGAAGCATACACAAACAAATCAAGGTGAATCAAGAATGCTCATGAGGTTTTTCAGCATTCTTTGAAAAGCCGCTTTCTCTTCATTACTCAACGCCCGCTGCAGCATCACCTTTGTTTTGGAAATAGCATTCAATGTAGAACATGCGGAACGCGCTTCGGCTTCGCAAGCTTCGAACTTCATTTTGTCTCTCTCTGCTTTCTGCAACTCTTTAGAAATGTAACTTTCAGGAGCCTGTAATGCAGAAACAAGAATTTCTATCCCAAGAAACGTGATTTCATCATGATTAGATTTCTTCTTCTTTATAGACGTTCGGTATTCAGTTCCCCGAAAACCATGACAACCAACTCCACTACCAACCCCTTCTTCTCTTTGCGCATCCGATTTTTGCGCACGTGTCGCAAGCGGTTGTAAATCGGGTGTAACTTAAGGAAATAAAAAGAGTACATAATATATGACTTATCGTCCGCATAAGTGGCAAAAGCGTCCGGATCTCCTTGCCCTGAGGACTCATAACTCGATAAACAAGTTCCATACTAGCTTTTAAATCCAACCCATTTCCTTTTCAACACACCACCGTCTCTTACCTGTGGCCGGGGTGTGGGGTTTATCATAGAAATGTCGCTACGCGTAACCTCACCGGCTAAAAAGGAAGTTGAGTTCTTTGATTTGTTTGGATTCAGGTGCTATCAATTGTTTCAATTGGTTTAGCGATACTTGTCTTTGAGCCATTTTGTGTGCGATGGCTCTATGTTTTGTTTCAACTCTTGCATTATGAGCTCCGATACGTTTTAGTGCTTCGAAGGCCTGTTTGCACTGGTTGTTGTCATAAGCACATTCGATGAGTACTTTGATAGCTTGTGACAGAGTCAACGGGGGATTTGTTGAGTTATGTACAATTTGAATGTCGGCGTGGTTTGATTCTGTGTTTGGTTGAACGCAGCTGTGCATAGAGAAATTGTCATAGTTCCCTGCGCATTGTGACAGGGCGGGCTCGTGGCGGGAAGGTACTTGTGCTTCAATTGAGCCAAAAGAAAAGGGAAGAGCACGAAGGGTGGTATTTCAGTAATAGAGAGCTCATTCAATGTCATCGTCGTCATCATTTTGTAAGCGGAATCTTTTGGCCTGCCTACAAGATGATTACTGGCAAACGATAAGCGGAAACGTGGATTATTTCTATTGTTTATTACAGGATTTCCAGTTTCCACTTATCATCTGCGTCAACTCGGAGAACGGCCCTAAGAGACTGAGGGCTTCCTGGAAACATTTGTAAGACCTCATACATTGGGCGTATTATTGGGTTTGTCCGGAAAATTCAAGAGTCACCTAATTGTGAAATGTGCTCTATTAGACACTCAATATGTCCTCATTGCTTAGACCCTCATTTCCAGCTTATTTCTTATTCTGAAAAGAGGGAAAAAAGTAGACCAGGGTTTGTATTGTGTAAACGTCTAGACATATCCCCTGCCCTTCTAACTGCACTTAGCACTGTCTTCTCGAGGTAAACAAGAACCACCACGTAGAGCACCTCCCACGATGAATCTTGCACATGCGCAACTGATGTCAACCCAAATAGTCAAGACTGCGAGGCAAACAGAAATGCTCGTGTAGCAGAGTTTCTTTATGCCATCCTCCAACTGTACCCACAATAAAAAATATATAGAAAAAGCAGCAGCGAATAAGCTGGTCCAAGAAAAGAAAACTGCTTCGAAGAGAGCAAATTAAAGTATGTTCTGAGCATGACGTGTCGGGTTTATAAAAAATACGGGAAAATGCTTTTGATGTGTATTTCTTCAAGAAGACTATGCATCTCACGCGATAAGAGATTCATGCACTACATTGTTTCTCTCCGAACTAGATAGCTCAACCTTTGGATGTCAGAAGGGGGCATGGTACTAAAGCAGCCTTAGAAAAGAGCAAAACAAAACTGAACAACAAAAATTTGCTCTTCTTGTTTCTCGACTTTCTTAGTGGCTCCAACGAAAGCGAGATTGGGTAAGAACGAGTTGGGTACCATTACGGTCTCTCTCCGGGGTCCCAATCTAACTACTCAAGTTACGCTTGACGTCTTTTTAAGTCTTTGGATGAACTACAGCCGTCGTTTATCACATTTCTATCAGCAGAAAAACAATCGGCAGCAGTAGGCTTTTTCAATGGGTTTTCGAAGTGCGAAATATATATATACGGAGACAAGAACAAGAGATGGCTGCCAACAAGCACTTGGGACCAAGAGAGGGCATATGATGCAAACAAGAAAGCAAACAAATGTGTCATTGTGGAGTTTTGCGGCCTCTTTGGACGCTTTATTCGATTTTAGATATCCAATAAAGAGGCGAAGATTGATCGGGACCTGTACATGAACGCTGAAGTATATCAAAACCTATCCGCATTCTTAAGTTGTAGCCAGAATGGAATGGTGGGCATGGGGTTTGCTGGAGATTGATTTTTCGTCGTTCGATACAAGAGTAACGAATGCAGTGATTTGATGTATCATGCTCTTCACCACCGCTTTCCAAGCAAGCAAGAGATGGTCAAAAATGGGGCATTGGGATTGTAAACAATAGGGACAGGTTGTTTCTGGGTAAGTGGTCTTTCCACAAATACCTTTTTCATATCGTATATACTTTCTCCTCAATCAATTGTCATTAGCAGTTTATGAAACGCGGGTTCGCGTTGCAACCTAAGCATAAGTATCATAAGAAGTTCGATAGTGATATGCGATGTTCAGAGTCATAGTTAGACTCATATTCGGATTGAGTCGTAGAAGGAAACACCGCCTAGTTGTGCGCAGCTCGCGGATGAGTCTGGCGAAAGAGTTGAAAGTCCAATGCCTCAGTTCAGCAGCAGAGGTGCTCTGATGAGGCTTTTATGTAGTGTTATGCAGCCTAAACAGGCTGCATCTAAAGTAGCGTGAGCCAAATTGAACAATACCTAAAAGTAACAACTACCTAATTGGGTCTACAGTGTTTCGAGTCTGAATCCAGACTCTGGATGAGACCTATGTTCTCATCACACTCCTCTCTTTCAGAGAGAAAGTTTCTTGCGTGCCATGGTAGCGCGGGTCGGTGGGGTGTTGTTGCGTTGCAACAAACGTTTTAGCATCACTGGAACGTCTTCGTAGATTCCTTCCAGTGGTTTCAAAGCATCTTCATCTGTAGAAAGTCCTTTCCAACGCACCAGTACTTTGAGTCCTTCTGTGCTGTCGACAAGTTTCATTAATCGCGAAAAGGGAATTCATGTTTCGGAGGAGAGAACATGGGGCAAGATGTCTTCTGAATCTAGAGACTTATCGTGGTAAAACTTCACCCGTGTGTCATGAATGTCTTTTTGGGCACCATTGCGTAGATCGTGTGTTTTGAAGACATAATCTGACAGAACCTTGATTATTTTTCATGGGCCTCTCCAACATAGGGCCAGTTTCTCACCTGCGTGAAGGCCTCTTCTGGCGACAAGGACAAAAACTCCTACGTAAAAATGAGGGAGCGTGCCTTTCGAAGAGCGCAGACGTGATTGTTTCCGGTTATTTTGTAGTTTGGCGTGTACAAAAGGGTGTAGTTGTTCCATAGTACTCTTCAAAGATTGAAAGTTGATGGTACGTTCGCCTTGTACGTCTGATAGAGTTACTCGTTTGTGAGTGGAGGTGCGAAGGAATGTTTAAATCGGGGGACAGGGTTCCATTCCAAGGAATGCGGTGACGGGCGCAACATTTCCTCTGTGCGTTGATGGTGAGTTGTTGAGGGCGCTTTGTACTATTGGCAAAAGGTCCGGCCATTCTTTGAAATCCATTTGTAGTTTGGAGACAATCGCGTGGAAAGTACGCAAGACTACTTTGCCAAGTCTTTCTACAGTACCATTACTCCATGGTGTGTAAGGTTAGAGTGAAGTGGTGAGGGACCTTGAGTGCCTTGGAGACCAAGCGAATAGTCTCGTTGCGAAAGTGGGTGGGAAAATGGGAGAGAAATTCGTTCGGCACTGCAAAAGCAGCGCACCAGTCGATGATTGAGAGAGCAGCGTTTTCCGCGGCTGTGTTGGGAAAGGCAAATAACCATTTATAGTCTGAATGGTCATCCCGAAGCATCAGGACGTGCTTCTCTCCAGTGCGGCTTGGTCCGATTTCTAGATAATCAAACTGTAAGAGATCGTTCCGAGCGGTTCCATGTAATGCGGGTCGAAAAGGCCGAGGTACCTTCTCGCCGCCGAGAGTGGAGATACAGTGTATGCAGGATTGCGAAAATGGGCGGCCATCCTGGGACATTGTGTTCCATAAAAAAACGCTTCTGTAGTACTTTCAAATTAGCGTGTTGACCTCTGTGGCCCGAAGGTCCAGTGTGCGCTATGATACAGAGGCGCAAGTGGAGGCCGTTGAATTGATCGGGGATCCAGATGGCATTCTTGCCCGTCTTCCGCACTCCGTCTTGAAGAACCACGTGGTTTGGTCGCGTTGAGCGGTGTTAGTCTTGCTGTGTTGTAATTTCTGTGAATGCAGCCCATTCAAAATCAGAGGCGGAACTAGAAAGGAGGGCTGGAACTTGAACAATGCGCCGTACAGTGGGTGGCACTGACAATCTAGTCAGTAGATCCGCCCACACGTTGTCTGGTCCTTTGATGTGGAAGCAATTGTAGGAGTAGGAGCTCAATCGAACAGCCCAGCGCAATACTTTCCTGGTAGAAGATTGGCTGAGATCTGGGATTATTGAGAGCGGATCGAAAATGAACACGAGGTTGTTATGGTTGGCGAATAAATCGAAACCGGCGGGGGTAGCCACCAGCCAGTGCATTCACTGCAGTGAGGCCAGAATTGCGTATACTTCCTTCTCGAGCACGGACCAGATGAGCTGTGAATTGTTGAATCGACCAGAGAAGAAAGCTATTGGGCTGTGGCACGGGTCTATGTGTGGTTTCTTGAGTTCCTCCGGTGGAATTTGTGCGATGATACCAGACCATACTGTATCCGAGGCGTCTATGTACACGGAAAGGCGTTGGTTTTCGTCACGATGAGAAAGGGTGATTAGATGTGCTAGGACATCTTTGCATTTCTTGAATTCTTGTGCGTGTTCCTCGTTCCATCCTACGGTTGTTAGGCGGATTCTGGCAGCGGTAGACTTTGCTCGTTTGCTTGAAGCCTTGTATACCGTCTCCATGAGGTCGTGAAGAGGGGTGACAAGGTTGGCAAAGTCTGGAACTCCCGTCTTCAGCTATTGCATGGAGCAGAGAAATTGCTGCAGATGTGCTCCGTTGGTGCGTGGTTCCATGTCTAGAAGACTATCGAGCTGGAGGGGGTCGTATCGAACTCCTGCGGCTGAGATGATTCTGCCACCCCACCTGATTTGCTTGGAGAACAGGATGCACTTCAGTGGGTGGAGGTAGATGAATCGCTTGGCACAGAACGAAAAAAGCTTTCGTATGCCCAACAGTAGACCCTCAACGGTAGGACTGTGAGGGAGTATGTCGTCCAACCAGTACAGAATCCACTTCAAAATGTCCTTGGGCAAGAGGCCTGCCAGCGCAGATTGCAGGTGAGTCGTCGCATTGGTAGTTCCGTGGAGAACTCTTGTTGGTGAGAAGACGCCATCGGGGGTGATAAGGGACTGTAGTTCTTGGGAGTCCTTGTCGAGTGGGAGCTGCCAATAACCATGGGAGAGGTCAAATGTAGCAAAGTATTGAGAGTCAGCCAGTTTGGACAGATCTTGCTCGACGTTCGGCATGAGGTACTGATGGCTAATGGTGTATTTGTTGACAGGAAGAAGGTCAACGGTGAATCGGAATCGAGCGGGTCCTGGTTTCGGTACAATTAGCGGTGCGCAAGCCCAGGGGGAGGTGGGATTGGGGTAGGCCATGCCAGGTTCAACAAGGTCTGAGACAAACTTGTCTAGGAACTCGCGCTGTTCCCAAGAGTTTTTAAGAAAACGCACGCGAACTGGTTTCGCTTCTGGAATGAGTTCAGTTTTCAGAGGTGTGATGTCGGCCGCTGGTCCCGAAGATAGCGACGTGCGGAAAATACTGAGATAGAAGTCTACAATCTCTCTCAGTTCTTGGGCGTGATTGTCTTGCGTGCCATTATTCAATGCGTTTTCTATCATTTCGTCGGTTCCCTTGCGTATGGCGTCATGTTGGTCCGTGTCGATTGGGTCGAGGAGTGAAGGGTCGGGAAAGAGGTCTTCTGCGTTCCTTGCATCGTTGTAGTTGACGCGAGGACGGTCTGGTGGAGGCGGAGACTGTGTAGGAAGCGAGGTAGCTTCACTGGTTCGGTTGACACGTGCCGTCATGAGTCGACTGACGTGCCCTCCCGCGTTGGCCATGGTGGGATTTCCAACTGAGGAACAGTCTGCACCTTGCAGAGCAAACCGATTTTTGTCAAGAAGCGTGTGAATGTCCACCTTGAGGTATAGAAGGACTGGGCGACCAATGAGCAACTCCTCACAGGCCAGTTCGTCGTCGGCGACAAGGTAGGTAATGTTTGCAAGAGCGAGGTTTCCAGAGGATAGTTGCAAGATTGTGCGTGGGGCAACCCAAGTTCTGGAAAACAAGAATTTCTGTGGGTCGGTGCCCTTCTTGAGGTCGACAGCCAGCTTAAGTGGCTTGATTGAAGAAAATTTTCCTATGCCTTTGAGTGCTGAAGGACAATGCCCTTCAAGGTTTCTTCGCAGGACTTAGAGGTTTCGCTCGCTTGAGGAATAGCTTGGGCTATGACAAGCTATACCGCTATTGCGTGCTGACGGCCGGTTAGGACCAGAAGTGCACACTGGTGGAACACGTGGACTGCACGGATTCCGACGCTCGAGTGCGAGGCGTGCCACACGTGGCCCGGATTCTACCTGATGGTTAGTATTATTTAGTAATTTTAGTATTTATTTAGCTACGCTATCGCTATTTAGTGTCTATTTTTCGGGCGCGCGCCCACTGTCAGGGGCCTCGCGCCACACTACTTAGGAGGCTGAGCACTGCTCCTCCGCAAACACCCTCTTGGGAGAGGGTGGAAGACAAGAATGGACCCGTCTGGAACGATAACTATGACGGCTAATAGTTTTGAGAGAAAAACAGCGACCGAATGAGGGCTTGAGACAGAGACGAAGAGATTCTGGTGTTTCTTACTTTCTCTAACAATGGTATGGAGATGTTTGAGGGTCAAAAAGGTTCAAAATCTGTTTGGCCATTTGTATTGCTATTCTAAATCTACACCATAACCTTCGGTTCAAATCGTTCAATGCGCCTCAGCCGCGTTTGTTCCGAGATCGCATGACGCTGAACAATTTTTTTTCTTTCTGAAACCAATCGTAGATGAATGTTTTCCAAAATGTTTTTTTTTATACATTATAGTCAGCATTTGTAATTCGTTCATAGTTTTAGAGATCAATTTTGGATCATCAGGTTGAAAAAAGTTGTTACTCCTAACAGAAATTAGAAGACAAGTATTGCTATAGAGTTCTCTGACTGTGCTACATGAGCTCGAAAAAGAGCGAAGTAGAGGTCTTTCAGCCCTCAAACACAGTTCTTCCCCATTAGAGCCTAATTAGCGTTTTTGTAGTTTTCGAGATCTTTGAAGCTGTCTTGGACCATAATGCTAGAGCGTTTAGTGGTTTCAGCAATTTCTATAGGAGAACCGAAATAAAATGAAGCTGCAAGTATCATATATTTTTCTTTATCTGTTAAAGGTTTTTCACGGCCTATTTTAATGATTTTGGGCTGATTAGTGGTATAAAATATAGAGGAGAAGATGGTTAGAGGTTTTGATTTATTCAAAATGCGCGCGCATTTTTTCAAAGGAAAGAACACTGTAGTGGACTATATTTAGATTTTGGGGTGTGTTTTGTACATGACGTCATTGACAGTGTAGAGAAGTAGAAAAGCTTTATTAATGACGTCTATAGTGTTTCATTTGTTCTTGTTAAGCGTTACAAGAGATTAGGTTGAGGGAAACACGAAAGAAATGGAGTGCATCAACAAAAAGGGGGGTGCCTTTAATTGGATTTCCCGCACAGTACTCGATACACAACACAGTTTTTTGCAGAATCCAATTTTCTTGACCTTACTAATTCCCAGACGCTTCTCTTCTGCGAACTCTTCTCAGACTGTGTCGTATTACTCCCCTCTACGTTGGGAATGTAGTTGCTCACAAAGGTTCGAAAAAAGTTTCGAGTGTTTGGTCTGATTTTTATGAGGACACAATGTCGAAGCAGAAGGATTTGTTTTTATCTACCCGACCCCTTGAATGGAAGAGACAAGCTCCCAAAGATCATCTGTTTCTCTCTGCAAGCACTAGAAAGGCGCGAGGACGGGATGAAATATCAGCAGATGTTCAGGGCTCTGTGCTTTATTGAAAAGCAACAGTACTCTTGCCGCATTTGAACCACCAGCACAGTATCTAACAGTTCGACAACTTCTTCGGCTTCACTGTTCTCCTCCAAGTCTCACAGCTTTCGGAGCATATGAGCCAGCACTTTCTGTTGCTTTTCAATAACGCACAGAGCTATGAAAATCTGCTGATAGTTCCTCCCGTCCTGACATCTTTCTAGTACTTGCAGAGAGAAACAGACGATCTTTGGGAGCTTGTCTCCTCCATTCAAGGGGTCGGGTAGATAAAAACAAATCCTTCTGCTTCGACATTGTGTCCTGCCCGAGCGTTTTTATTTAACTTCGGCACGCTTTCTCATTCATTTCTGCAGAACAGATACACCATCTATCCCAAGTGCGAGAGAAAGGCCTTGACAGAGGTCAAGGATAGGTTCAAACGCGGCTTCACTCATCTGGTCAAGTTCGTCCTCTTCACCAAAGGCACCATAATTCATCAACATGCGGCGTGCCAGTTTTCCACGGGCCTCAATCTCACTTATCTCATTCACTGAGCCAGCCTAGCCCAAAAAACGTCTATCTCTCGAGGTGAACACTATTTTGCCCCTTTCGTTAAGCATTGTGCATAGAGCACTTAAGACTTCCATATCAAATCCATTTACCCACCAAATGTGTCCGATTAACAGGAGGCATTTATGCGACCGGAACCAAACAGATGCCTCGAAACATGCATCCTGGAGATGTCTCACGTTTTCAATCTTGTTTGCTACGCTCGCACCTTCCGTGCAGCGCTCAATTCTCGCGATTCCTTTGATTACCTTTGACAAATGTGACTCGTTCCCGAGCTGAATGTACAGTGTACCACCAGGAAATGCGCTCTTGACGTCCGTTTCCAATGCCAGTCCGCGAAGGGCGCATGTTTTACCCGTTCCTACCGACCCGGAGGCCACGACAGCGACGGTCCCTGTGCTACATCGTTCCAACACGGCTGCTTTCATGTTTGCTCTGCTCGTATCGGGGTTCCAATGCTGATTGCGGTGGATTCTGTAGGCATTGCTGCCCGATATATAGTTACTGGGCTGCACATTTGCCGCATCGTTCAGAGCCGGGGACGCGTGAGTAAGATGTAAGTCGTAAAAGCTCGTATCATCCTTTTGGCACTTGTCGACGATTTGCTTCATTCTGTTCACCCTGTTCATTTCACTGCCTTCTTCTATTTTTTCCCCCCATGCTTCCAAAGCTTCTGCATTCTGCCGCAAGCATGCCTCAAACTGACCTAGTATTATGTTGGCGAAGCGATCGGTCGAGGAGGAGGCGGAAGGTGCTTCTAGTACATCGAACATGTGTTTGCACTGCTGAGTCACTCGATGAAAGGCAATGAGATTGTCATTCTTGATGTCTCGCCGCTGGTTGCACTCGTTGGCAATTGTTTGAACCTTGACGAGCACTTGGAATAGGAGCTGGGCAGATGCCACGACAACTTCTATTGTGACATGGAGGGTAGATTTTGCATTGTTTGTTGGGTAGCAGAAGAATGTTTCCCCAACTTAAAGCACGGTGGAGTTCGGAAAGCGATTTCATCTCATCGTTGGTTAAAGGGTAAGAATGCTTCTATTGCGAACAAAGATATATGAAAAGGAACCTTTTTTTCATCTAAAAGGTTGATAACTTGCATGAAACACTGCGAAAAGACGTGATGCGCGACTGCGCCATCGTCCAAGTGTGCATACTTCGAAGTCTTGGCTGAGAGTGTTTGTTGGTGAAGTAATTTCTGGATTACTACGCATTTGCGTGTGATCCATTGTACCCTATTTAGAGTAATGTCGTCATAAATGTACATTTCTGTACATTCTAAAAGCACTAAACTCTCAAATAGACACACACCTGGCACACGTGATTGGTGACTCCCTGGCGAGTCAATGCCGCATCTGGGGCGAGGTGCGTGCGCGCGAGGGCGACGTCGATCCGCAGCGACGGCCACGAGCGGCAGCGCAATGGGCGCGGCGTTCGTGGGCGCATCGTTCGCAGGCGCGTCGTCGTTCACAGGCGCTCAAGCCGCGACGACGGCGCTGACGCCGCTTACCACGTCTCCAAGCGTAGCACGCGCGCCACGCCGCGCAGCAGCCGCGCGCGGCGCCAAGCCCCGCGCCACGCTGCCCGCGGCGGGCGGCGCGGGCGGCGCCGTGTGCGGCGCAGTGAGCAAGTTGCTCACGGCGGTAGCGCTGGGCGTGGTAAGCACGCGACGCGGCGTGCTTGATAATGCCGCACTACACGCGCTATCGCGTCTCATCTATGGCGTGTTTCTTCCCGCGCTGCTTTTCTCCAACGTACTGGGCGCGCTGCGTAACGGCGTCTTCGCGTATATGGCGCTGTTGCCGCTCGCGGCTGTCTTGCACGTCGTCGCTGGCGCTTTGCTTGCCGTGCTGCTGGCGCGCGTCCTGGCGCTCAATGCACCTGAGCGGCGCTTGTTCTTGGTGTGTGGCGCGTTTGGTAACGCCGCTGCCATGCCGTTGTTGCTGTGCGCCGCGCTGTTTAGCGACGTTGCGCGCGCGAAGAGCGTGGCGGCCGTGTCGTTGTATCTCTTAGGTTGGTCACCGCTATTCTGGTCGGTGGGTTACGTCGCCCTGGCCGCCATGTCTTCTTCGCAGCGATCGTCGCCGTCGTCTTCCATGTCACCGTCGCGTTTCGCTTCCAAGCTGTTTACGCCGCCGCTCGTCGCCGCGCTCAGCGCCCTACTCATCTCGCTTATCCCGCCTTTGCGCGCGCTGCTGTTCCGCACACCCATCCCGGCCGCACTGCAAACGCTGGGCTCGGGCTATTCTGCCGCCGCCGTGCTCGTGCTGGCCGGTTCGCTGGCGCGTCCACAACCAAAGTTTCAAAGCGGTGCATCGTCGCTTCGCATCGGTCGCATGGCGTTTGGACTTTCGCTGTGTCGTTTCTTGTTTCTTCCCGTGCTGGCGTACTTGGTGGTTTCTCGCATCAGTATCGGCGATGCTTTTGTCAAGTTTGCGCTCTTGTTGCAGAGCGTAATGCCGTGTGCGCAGAACGTGACTGTAATGCTCACGTTACAAGGCGAGCATGAGGCTGCCGCCGTCGCCGCCCGCCTGTTGCTGGCCGTTTATATCATTGGCGTTGTGCCCATCACGCTAGCGCTCACTGTTTTTCTATCCGCCTCGGGACTGTGAGTTGAAGTTGCCTTTGTGTTTTTGGTGCGCACGCGCACATGCGCGCACTTGGCACGACTGGTCGATCCGCCGTTCACACATGAAGCAGAAGCGTAGCAAAAGCATACATACAACGTCGAAGCCATCGATACGAGCCCTCTGGAACTGAAGCGTGGCATGTACCAACGGCATAACTTTAGAATGCTGCCTTTCAGTCTGTCCCGCTTGGCTTTGACATACGAAGGCAACTCGCGCCGCGGGCTGCTCCGTACATGGTACATGCGCACCAGGTGCCCTGGGGCACCAGCCCACTGCGAATTTTTGACAAAGGTTTTTCTTTGGTAAAAGACTAAATATGCGCATTAGCTCCAGAATGACCCCCCGTTAAAAGAGTTGTCGCTTGCATATTTTCCCTCCAATGTAGAAATGGTCAGAGACCATGTTTCCGCCGGCAAACCAAACGCAAACTAAATTGTGCCGCCAATGTATGCTGCGATCTCCAAACGTTCAGTTGTCGACCATCACCATCATGAGTGTTCCAACTACCGCAGCCCAGGAAGAAGCATCCCCATCTACTCGAACGTCTGCTATCTTCTTTTTTCGGAACCGTGCTAGTAAATGACCGTAAAATATACAAGTAACCACTTCTCATGGTATTAAGAAACCATAAAAATAGGCAGTGATAAGAGGCCAGGTAATTACAATATAACGTGTATGCAATCGGTTTAAGGCGTCTACGCGGCTGTACACCTAAATATTAGTTTGTGAGCAGTTGACTACAAGAGTTAGTACAAACTAAAATGGAGAAAATGTAGTTTTCCATATACAGTAAACTGCACTCTACGGATCACCCGAGAAATTTGTGGGTGCCATCTTTGGATGTGACGCTGTAAGCTAGACATTACAGTAAACTCCGATTAGCTTCTTGCCCTGGGGCGGAACCAGTTATAGAGATGGAAGGTGCGCGATAGAATACGACTTTCCTAAGGCCTGCATAAATAGCCTTAATGTATCGATCGATAAAGGAGGTTCCTAGGACTGCATCAGCGCCCAAGTTAGGACATACAAAAAACCACCTGCGGACTTTGAATTGTCCTTACTGTAAGTAAAGTGGTACTATTCCTTTAATCTCCATTAGTCTACATGATGTATTGGTAATCCTGGGGGTTCTCCTTGCCTGACCGCACTTGTGTCAACCAAAAAAGCGTAGCTAAGGATAGACCAAATTGAGTCCAGCGCCTGTTTCTAACACGGCTGTCGTCACACGATAGTTGTTTGATCGAAGTCCCACAGTTACTCAAACTTTATAATTATCTTTTTAGATGATATAGACCGGGTCATTGCTGTGTTCCAATTCTGTTTCATACTGAAGGGTCCATTTTGGGCGGTTTTTATTGAGAGGTGAGAAGATTTTGGCTCATGACATTCCAATTGGTTGAGAAAGGGGCTTACAGAGGGATAATTTGCCTTGCGTTGTACCTCTAAGTTTTTTCCGATAGTGTTTCTATTTTTTCCTTAGGATAAGATTTCTCTTCGGGGTCGTCCGTAGGGTCTGCAATGGCGTGATTTTGTGGGTCTTTGATCGGAGTATCCGGAGGCGTGGCATAGAGTGAGATTACAGGGGTCCCTGTGGCTCGTTGCTGTGCTCTGTTAAACATTCTTTCGGATCGTCGCACCCTCCAATTCTCTTCCCTGAAGAATAAGAGGGTTTTTCGTACGTTCCCAGTCAAATAACTCGTGCAGTCACAACGTTGAACAATTGAAAAGCAGAGGAAGGAAGCAAGCCCTCGGGGAGCGGAAAAAAACCTTGTGGGGCGGAAAGAGGGAAAATGTGGGTGTGGTTGGGCTAGCGGTCGCTGTGGTCCCCTGGGAGGTATATCATGGGGGTCCAAACGGATAACCATTGAAATTAACCGCGCGGAAATCTCCCAAGTTGGTGTAATGGAGTAATTAATCTATGTTAGATTCCATGGAGCTAACAAAATGGGCTTAGTTGGGTTTACGCAATAAGGTTGCGTGTTCTCTGGATTTTTCAGTATTTCAACTGGAAGTCTTGTTAGATTTGACATAACCTTCGGCATAAGTAACGAGTTTTCGGAAGGAGTATTGTGAGTTTTCCGTGTGGTAGTTGCGGCCATGTGTTCGAATGGCCGGGAGTAATCTCGTGATGAAGTGACGTTTAAGCCGTCCTTCGCACTATACATTTCCACAACGGTAATCTGTCTTCCATAGATCGTCTGCGAAAGCCGATTCGGTCCTGTTGGAGCTCTGCCTAAAGGATATTACTTCCTGGGGGGCATCCATTATAACGTCATCCGTGGCGTAAGTTTCCAAGAGCTAATGAACAATCTGAGAGTGTGACCTGAGGAGCTCACGGCCTTGAACATCCACGAGGTCATTTGTGCCAGATATCTTCGAAACCACTCGGTCCCGCGCCTGTCCTTTGAGGAATAATTGGAAGAGGTACAGAGTGGCGCCCTCGTGGACACAGTTCTGATCACAGGCCGTACGGAACAAAATGAGAAACCTAAGGACAGCAATGAGATTGGAACCCGAGAACTTGTCCGTAATTGTTAGTTGCATCCGTTTGGATCATTTGGTGACTCTGCGAGCCACCGAACCAGAATATTTCGGTGACCTGTCGGCCAGCCGGTAATGCCAGAACTCTAAAACCTTAATGAAAAGTTCGTTTGTGGTTTTCATTGATTTAAGGCCTCGAACGGCAGCCTCATCCACTTCCGAGTCGGTGGTTTCGGTCGAGGCCGATTTGGAATCACTCCTGTCCGAATGGTCTCTTCTTTTACATGTTCTGTTCTTTTTTCTCCTACGGTTACTGTTTTTCTTTCCAGGGGAATAGGAACCTAAAGGATCGATCTCTTTATCAGATCCGATGGAGCCCTGAGGTCGCTGTACCTCTTATTGTCATTTGGGAAGGGCAGTCTGTCTCTCTTCTAGACTCCGAGCCTCTCTGCTCCTAGATTGTCTTTCCATTAGATCTTCCTGATGGTGTTCCCGTCGAGGGGCGGGTAATACCGCCACTTCTGGGGGTTCGGTAGGGGGTTGCCATATGGAAGCCGGATGGTTGACTTGTGGAGTGGTCCTAGGTACCGTATTGCCTGACTGGCTGGTGACTGCTCCTTGAACGGCCTGAACGAGGGAGTCTATGAATAGCTCAGACTCCGTGACCTTGGGGACGATTCGCGTAACGAGGTAATCCGTATGGTCAGCGATCGCCGTAGTGAGTTGCATGTCCACAATGGAATCCACATGGGCCGAGCAAATCTCACGGAGACGGGGCCAGAGAAGGTCGGCAAGCTCTGTTGGTATTCTCTCTTATTACTTGGGTCTGTCGGGGTTCTCCTTGGGGTGTTCCTGGCCTAGAGGGGGCCCTGGTGAGGCGTTCTCGTAAACGCGCAGCTACCGTGTGTTTTCCTCGAATCTATTCAGGGTCGTCCAAGGTAGTCAGTACTTCTTGCGGCTGGCTTCTCGTGCTCCTGCGGTCGCTAACAGTATCAACCTGTGGTTCAGGCGACATAGTCGGCGTTTTAGGGGCAACTGGTCCTGCCGTAGGAGTCCTATGGTCTGGTCGGTTGGGTGTGTTTCCCGCATCTCTAATGGCGGTTGCTTTTGTACTTCTGGTCGGTTGGGGAATTAAACCAAAGGTTAGAATCCGGATAATTCTTCTTTCCAGTGGTCCGTTCAATTATTCCTAAGGGATTCTATGTCGGGAGAGGAAAATGTAACGCAATAACTGGTGGGTCAGCGTACTGGTCTCAACCTGGAGTAGCGTGGTAGAGCGGGTCGTAATGTTCGAATCCTTGACGGCGGCACTCCCAGAGTACTTGGTGCAATGGGCTGGCGTCTACTGCGTAGTCTTACAGGTTGGAGCTACGGAAACGATGGCTTGAAGACCAATTGGTGGAACTAGTATACCAAAGGGGGACATTTAGTATCCTCACGGGGCCTACCTTACTCTAAGGGAGAAGCGTCACTCGAGCCAAGTAAAGAGCAATGGAGAGGCGCTGGGATCTCCCTGGCACTGTAATGATAATCTATTACACTAATTAAAATAACTAATTATTTAAATGAGTTCAGCCGAGGTCGGCCAGTCCATGTGGGGTCTGTAAGATACCTCAGACCCCTGCGGCATACAGGACTCAACCGTTATCGTTGTTCCTTCACACAAGGCATTGTCCCGGTTTCCGGAAATCGTTGTACAAAATTCTGTGATACTCTTATTTGTAAATAATATTTCATGATATCTGGGCACCAAGTCGATATTTAAGGTTCAGCCATCAACAGTAGTTGTTCGAGTCTGATAATATGTATGCGGATTATGTTCCATGTTCCAAGGCATACCAAGTAGAATGTCTTATCTACTTTTAGCAACTACCCATGGCGACGCATGTATGTGCGCTTCTATCTGGACTGAAGTAGTCACCATAGAATTGCTATTTTCCACAGAATCTTCCTTTGAACGGTTAATAAGCATAATAGTTGGCTTCATACCAAGGGTGTCCTTGTGTAGCGAAGCAAATGTATTTTATACAACGTTCCTGTTATATCCATCATCCTTCAAAAACCGATATTGGTATTCCATCCAATGTCCCTTTCATTACCATCAATGGTGCGCACGGCCCAGAGCAATATGCAGAACCCACGTGGTTCTGTATAAACACATTTTGAATTTTACAAGGTTCTTTCGCCCGGTGTTTTCTTTCCAAAGAACCTCCTAGATTTTCGCACTATCGGGATCTTCCAGAGAGGCCTTAGACTCAATTGTAACATTAGCAATACTACCGTTCCGATTTCAATCGTCATGGCGGTGTTTGTAAGGACGCGTCTGTGTTCTCGGAATGCTAGTTTTGGCGTCAAAAATGGACGAACTAGAATGGATAGAAAACCAATGATTTTTTCCTTTATGCAGTTTCATAGTTTCCTAAAATAACTCCATTCATTCAAAGTTGCTAGCTTTTATGGAAACTGAACTAGCACAAAACTGCATAATCCGAAGATTGTACGAGCCCCAATCATGTGTGCATACTGAAACATTGTGCTTGTATTTCTAAAGTTTGCTACCCTCTCTCACGTTCGCGTAATAGTAATTGAAGCCTGTCAATAGAAATAAATATCAGAATAGGAATAGAAATCTGGCATATTGGCGGCCCACAACCAAAGTCTCATTTTACCACAAAGCAGATGTCAGTGCTTGCAGTCTATCTCGACTCCTCCCAATAGCCCTGCATCAGGTGAACTGCATACTTCAAAACTCTCCACATATAATTATCACCGCAGCCCATGCACCATAACTTCTACGGCTCCCTACTTCTTTTCACTTCTTCCGCCTCAACGTGGCCCCCGCATTCCACACTATGCCTCGCTGCTGCTTCTACCGTTCCTCCTTCTTCGCCCGTACCAACCAAGCCCTACAGCGCCACCAACGCAGGTGCTCTCACCGGCTCTCCCCAACAAAAGGCACGCCCCCACCAGCTATCACCCACTTCCCCCTCACGCACGAAGCGCCACAAGTCCACTCTTCCACTGCACGTCCCTCTCACCCACTTAACCCGCCCGTCCGATAACGTCCACCTCGCAGACGAGAACTCCTACCACCACCATCAACAGGCGCTCTCCCTCTACACCGCAGACGCACACCACATCGCTAACAGTCCTCTCTGTTCCGTCTCATCCTCCGCCCTGCTCTCCCACCCCCCCTCCAGCCCCCTCTCCCAACACCCACAAGGAAATCAGCTCGTTTTCTATATCTACTCCATCGCCTCCAACCTCTGCCACCGAAAAGCGGACCAGCCCTTACATATCCTCAACGACCCAAGCTTCTCCGAGTCACCCTTCCAGCAAACCATCTCCTCGGCCCACCAATGCATCGACCTTCAGGAAAACCTCCACAAGCACCGCATCGGTTCCTTCTGCTTCGTCCCGCACTCCATCACCGATACTCTCAACTGCTTCTCCGCAACCGTCTACCTCTAAGACACAATCGAGGTCCTTAGGCATCAGCTCTCCCTCGTACACTACCACAGCACCTTCTACCACCCCATCGCCCAAAAGTCACAATCCGGTTCCCACGCCTTCGCTCACCCCATGGCCGCCTCTGTCGGGCACAACGCCTTCCCCGCACTCAAATCCGCCATCATGCAGTCCAAAAATGACAAAATCATATGGCACTCCCCCCACACAACCGGAATAGACTCCTTCATCGGCTTGATCCAGCTCTACACGGACAATTCCTTCACCTCCCTTAAAGCCTCTCCAGTCACCTCCTACCCCCTCCACATCACCCTCCTCAATTTTCGGACTCCTTCAGACGAAACTGCATCTCTTAAAATCCTACTCTCATCGGTTATCACCCTAACCCATTCCAACCCACCGCATCTGCACCCAAAGCAGAGGCTATCCCCCGCTCGTCTGCAGATATCTATCGCGACACAAGAATTGAACTCACACAAGCCTCTATGAAAACTATCCTCCAGCACGTTCTCTTTTCTGTTCTTCTCGGCTTCTCCTTCCGCAACGCTCACCAAGTCCTCCGTCAATGTCACCCAGTCCTCGCAAGCTACTGCACTGGCATCCTAGAGACCAAAGAAATCCTCACCAACTTCCACGGAACACGCCCCAAGAGGCCCTGCCACTGATTTCTACTTACTCGCTCCCTTCTCCACGAACCCTCTCTCAACGCTCCCTCCCGCACCCTCCAACACACCTCCAACCCTCGAAAGTTGCACGCCTCTCTCCTCCATGACTCTGAAGAGGCGATCCTCTCCCAAAATCCAAGAGTCGCCCGCACCAAGAAGGAGAAAGCTCTCATAGCTCTCCAAGATGTATCCCTTGCGAAATATAGCTCCATTCTCGAATCCTACCCCCTCCAAACCTTCTCCCAGGAGCTCACTCCCAGAGTATTCTCGTATTCGAACCACTCCACAACTCTCACCTCGGAATTTCCCAGCTCATCAAACTCGCATCCATCATAAGGCTCAAGTCCAAATATCTCTCCACCACTGTCAGCCCCTCCAACACCTCCCGTTCCTTCAGGTCCGTCCGCACCTCCACACTGAACCACTCACACTCCATTCTCGCCGCGATCGAAGGTCACTCCCCCGCCCAAGGCCTCCACATCAACTTCTCCACTTGCGACAGCGCCCGAAACCCCAACGGATTCTTCACTCCAGAGGGCATACGCGGCATGCTCGAAGCCAAAAACTACCGCGCTCTCGACATGTTCTTCCCCTTCATCGGCGCTTTCTTTGACAGATACTGCAACGAAGTACAACCCGCCCCCATCACCACCGTCTTCACCAAATACACCGACCTCCTCTTCATGGTCATGTGCCACAACACCGTCCCAAAATGTGTAGAAGATACACTCGCAACACTCGAGAACAACACTAGCTCCGTCAAACTCTTGGCAGCCACTACCCTCGGTCCTCACCACGCCTCCCACCTCGGTACCCCCAAGTTCCACCCCCTAGACCACATTGTCGAAGAACATGCGAAAATTGGGCAGCCTCCACTTCAACGATTCTGGCCTTTACTAACACCCCCACAGCCTTTTCAAATCCCCCTACCGCCACACGTCCACGCGACGATCCACCGCCCAGACCGAAACCATCCGCGCCATCGACCGGTCGCACGAACTCCAGCACTGCAACCCCATCCCATTTTACTCTTCCTTCTCCTCCTTCTCCTCCCAAACTTCTCTTACACCCCTTCAGCCCGCCTTTGTCCGTGACGGCAGAACCATACCACTCTCAGACCTCGTCACCGCACACAGGCTCTTCCGCCCCAACCCCCCCTAAACCAATCCTCCCTCAAAGACCTCTTCTCTCCAGACACCATTTCATGATCTCACAAATAGGAACCACTGCACTCTCCTCCTTCATCACCCTCTCCCTGGAAACAATTTCCCTCTCCGAGCACCATCTCAACATCTGTCTCTTCCATCTCACCGTCGTCAATTCCACGTACATTACGGGTGTATATATCCCCACATTGGAGGATTACCGCCCGGCATAAAACCAAATCGCATTCAAGGATTGCCCCATCCCAGTGATTCAACGCGTCTTCGCCGCTCCCTCGTTCGGGTCCTCCAAGTCTCCAAAGTACTCACACGCTATCGTCGCCGGCCAAATCTCCTCCATTTCTTCCCCCACCATCTGGGTGTGCGAGCTCAATCCCCTCATTCGACTCTTATCAACAAACACCCCCAACACCTCCACCGAACTGGTATTCGTTCAGTTCTTGGAGGTATTGCCCCCCAAAGGAAAACATCGACGAAATCTTCCACTGCATCTCCCTTCGCTGGGCCACGGACGACGAACATAACCACACAGTGCACCCTGTACCCATCTCTTCAGCCTCAACCTATGAAAACGTTTCCCCTTGGTTCGGTCACATCGCATCTTCCACCATCCTCGGCTCTATCCATGTTCTCCGAGAGAAGTACCCCGCCCCCTCTTTCGCACCACACCTCGATTGGCGCTTTCATCTCTTCTGTCTCAACCGTTTTTATCGAAACCGGGGTGAAAAACTAATCATTAAACCGTCGCCTTAGTTCACGTCTCCTAATACTCCTTGTGTTGCACCCCCCGTTCCCACTTTTTCGTCTTCATCTTCCATTGGCTTCTCCACTTCGCCCTCACTCACTCTTTGCAACCGAGTAAAACACGACTCTTACGGTTTGCTGGCTCGAACGTAGCAATCCACCATAGCTCCGAGATGTTCCGTCAAGTTTTCCATAAGAAAGTCCTCTTTCACTGCAAGGTAGATCTTCCCAGATGAAGGCATCCAAATTCCCACTTTTTCAACCTCCGAATTTCCTGCCACCCTCCTCCCATCCCCCGCAAGAAAACGAAAGTGTTCAAGCTCCCCACCATTCCTCTCCCTCACTACGTCCAAAGCCACCTCCGAAATCCCCTCCACTACAAGCGGTAAATACTTTTCGTAAAACGTAGAAAAAACAATTGCCTCTGCCCCCCGCGTCCAACCTCTCTGTCCATCGCCGTTAGAATGCAAGCACTCTACGCATCAAGCCTTACAAGATGAATTACCGTCTCATCCACGTACTGAATCTCCCTTTTTTTTCCATCCTAGCATGGTACCCCACAAACTCCTCCAGCACTTCCACCGCAACTCCGTTCCTAAAGTAGAAATCCCACTCATCAAATCTTCTGAATCTCGGGAGAGCCCTCCACCACCAATACATCAGATCTTGAATCCGGCGCATGTGCAATGCCGATAGCCTCCTCAACCCATCCTCTTCCCCCACCCAAAACTTCTCTCGCGCCTCTTCTATCTACTTCTTCATTTACATTCCTAGCTCCGTGCCCTTCTGCAACTTCACACGCCTCTCAATCAAGTCATAACCGGTCAGTCCAAAAAGTCCGTCACGTGCATCCCGCTTTCGTTCCCTTACCACATCACTTAGCGCCTGTCTCATCCGCTATCTAAAACACATATTCTCACTCACCCCCTCAACGCACTCGTTCTTCCTCTCCGCAGTCGTAATGGACTCCCACCTTTTCTCTTCCCCCTCCGTGCCCACAACATACTTCAGGAACTGATCGATCCCCCCTTAAAAACACGGCTTGTACGCCCTCATCTCCGTTGCCATCTGAAACGGGCAATTCGGTACTATTTCGTTCTGCCCTACCACAAACAAACTCTCGTCATTTTGCTGCCATAAAGTCTCACTCCGATTCATCCAATTCCTCGCGACCACCTTCGTTTTAAATCAGAGCTCAAATGTCTCCAGCTTTGCATAATGTAGAATCCTGTCGTACACATATCGTGCAAACCCATGGAAGCTCTCCAGCACTCCAATATCATAACTCTGTCGTCTCACCATCAACCCCGATCCCCGCCCCTTTCCTACCCTTTTCAGAGTGTTTAACGCTTCCCTCAAGCTGTCCACCAACACATTCTGTCCACTCACCTCTCCTCTCAAGCGATCCACTTCCTTCTGCGTCAACTTGAAACTCACCTTACTCAACTCTCCTTTCAAAACATACACCTTCTCAACCAAAGCACTACGCGGTAACATACTCAAATCCTCCTCCAAAGTCTCTGTACCCTCCTCTTCGTCCTCTGCAACAAATCGTCCCCTTACTGACTCCTCTCGCCCTTGCTCACCCATAGCAGCTCTCGCCGCCATTCTCTAAATTGTCCTCGATCTTCTCACACGCATGCCATTTAGGGTCCGCCATCTACTTCTACCCCCAACTCTCTTTTCTCCATCAGACCCAGATACCAAACACTCTCCCACAACACGTGGCATATCTACCCTTTCATCCACTTCTACGGTTTGTCCTTCCAGTCCTCTGTTTCACAATGCGTCTCTTCCTCGCGGTGTTGCTCTTCTTTCTAAAGCTTATCCCCTTGACCCTACTTCTACGGCTGTTCCTTGGCGAGGCGAATAATTTCCCACCCCGGTGGTTTCCCACTGATCTCTCTCTCCTATGCGGATCGGTGTCGAATTATTTGCAGCGCCTCTTGGACCTGAAACCCCTACTCCGTAGGCTAGGTTCCCGGTCCCAGCCCCAGGGCCCCTCTTGTTATCATCGGTTACCCTTATTTACATTCATATAGTACGGTGAGATGCTTCATTCACTCGCCTCGATTCCCCACTTCGTAATATATGCGCAGCTGCCTCTTTTACGACTCGTTCGCCCCGCTTCCCGACTGCCCTTCTCACTCTTCTACCCCTTCTGCTATTATTTCCTCCTCAAAGTTCTCATCCACTTCCTGGATTCGAAGATTTGCATCTGCACCTTGCGCATGGGCCCTACTCTTTTTCTCAATCGTGTTAGTTGATCTCCTTACCTCTTGTTTATCATCCCCGCTTCTTTCGGGAGTCCTACCCTTCAGTCCATGTCTACTTCCACCTCCCACCCGCACGGTACCCACGCTCATATCTTTTTCATTCCCGCCCTGTGTTGCGTGCACCTTCACAACGTGCACATTTCGCCTTTTTGTCACATTTCTCGCATTCCCGTTACTCGCCTTGGTGGAAATCCCCTCACTTACCGTTTGCTCCGAACAGCCGCCCTCGCCGCGAACCCTTGCTGTGAAGGAGAAACGATAACGGTTGAGCCCTGTGAGCCGCCGGGCCCCGAGGGAATTGACAAATGCCACGTGGACTGGCCCACCTCAGCTGGACTGATTTAGGTTATTAATTTATTTTAATTAGTGTAATAGACTAGCATTACAGTGCCAGGGAGATCCCAGCGCCTCGCCAGTACTATTTATCTGGCTGACAAATACCCCTTGGGTATATTAGTTCTACGAATTGGTCTTCAAGGCATCGTTTCCGTAGCTCTAACCTATAGGACTAAGCAGTAAACGCCAGCCCATTGCACCAAGTACTCTGGGAGTGCCGCCTTCAAGAATTCGAACCTGAGGACCCGCTCTCCCACGCTACCACCGGTTGAGACCAGTACGCTGACCCACCAGTCATTGCGTTACATTTTAGTCCCTCGACTTAGAATTCTCTAGAAATAATTGAACGGACCACTGGAAAGAAGAGTTATCCGGATTCTAACCTTTTGGTTTAATTCCCCAACGGACCAGAAGTACAGAAGCAACCGCCATTATGGATGCAGGAAACACACCCAACCGACCAGACCATAGGACTCCTACGGCAGGACCAGTTGCCCCTGCAACGCCGACGATGTCGCCTGAACCTCAGGATGATACTGTTAGCGACCGCAAGAGAACGAGAAGCCAGCCGCAGAGAGTATTGACTCCCATGGACGACCCTGAAAGGATTCGCGGAGAACCGGTAGCAGCGTGCTAACGAAAACGCCTCACCAGGGCCACCTGTACACCAGGAACACCACAAGGAGGAGCCCGTAGGACCGAAGGAATTAGAGAGAATTTTCCAACAGGGCTTTCCGACCTTCTCTGGCCCCGTCTCCGTGAGCTTTGCTCGGCCCTCGTGCATTCCTTTGTAGACATGCGACTCGCTACGGCGATCGCTGACCATACAGATTATCTCGTTACGCAAATCTTCCCCAAGTTCATGGAGTCCGAGCCATTCATAGACTCCCTCGTTCAGGCCGTTTAAGAAGCAGTCACCAGCCAGTCAGGCAATACGGTCCCTAGGACCACTCCACAAGTCAACCATACGGCTTTTATATGGCAACCCCCCACCGAACCCCTAAAAGTGGCGGTATCACCCGCCCCTCGCCGGGAACATCATCAGGAAATCAAATGGAAGGTTAATCTAGGAGCAGAAGAGAGGCTCTGCGTCTTTATGAGAGACAGATTGCCCTACCCAAAGGACAATATGAGGTACAGCGACCTCAGGGCTCCATCGGATCTGATACAGAGATCGATCCTTTAGGTCCCTATCCCGCTGGAAAGAAAAGAAGTAACCGCAGGAGAAAGAAGAACAGAACATGTAAAATAAGAGACCATTCGGACACGAGTGATTCCGAATCGACCTCGACCGAAACGACCGACTCGGAAGTGGATGAGGCTGCCGTTCAAGGCCTTGGACCACTGACAACAACTAACGAACTTTTCTTCAAGGTTATCGGCTGGCCAACAGGTTCCCTAAATATTCTGGTTCGGTGGCTCGCAGAGTCGCCAAATGGGCCAAACGGATGCAATTAGCCATTACGGACAAGTTCTCGGGTTCCGATCCCATTTCTGTCCTTGGGTTTCTCAGTTTGTTCCGTACGGCCTGCGATCAGAACGGTGTGAACAACGGCTCAGCTCTGTACCTTTTCCAATTCTTCCTTACAGGACAGGCGCGTGACAGAGTGGTTTCGAAGATATCTGGGACAACTGACCTCGTGGATGCTCAAGACCGTGAGCTCCTCAGGTCTTACCCCTGGGGTTTTCATTACCTCTTGGAAACCTACACCACGGATGACGTCATAATGGATACCCACCAGGAAGTCATCTCCTTTAGGCAGAGCTCCAACATGACCGAATCAGTTACCTTCGCCGAGGGTTATGGCAAAATCTACAGGATCTCAAGTCGCAACGCTGATATAACCAGAGAACATTCAACTCCATTGCTTAAACCCAACCAAGCCCATTTGGTTAGCTCGACGGAGTCGGTCATGGATGCTTCACTCCATTAAACCGATTCGGGGGACGTCCTCGCGGTCAATTTCAATGCTCCTCCGTCCGGGCCCCCACCATATACCTCCAAGGGAACTACAACGACCACTGGACCACCCAAAACCAAGTATTCTCCCTTTTCGCCCGGCAAGGACGTTTTCGTTCGCTCCCCAACGGCCTGCTTCCTCTGCCTGTCAGTGACCCATCCTTGTGACTAGACGAGGTATCCGCCTGAGGATGCACGTAAAACCCTCCTAGCCCTAAGGGAGGAGAATTACTGGGTGCGGAGATCCGAGGGAATGTATAACAGGGCACAGAAACGAACCACAGGGACCCCTGGAAGCTCACGCTATGCCACACCTCCGGACACTCCGATCAAAGCCCCACAGGTCCACGCCATTGTACATCCTACGGATGACCACGTGCAAGAACTCTATCATCAGGAAGAAACGGAAACCCCTTCGGAAAACTCCTAGAGGGACAACTCGAGGTTAATCCTCCCTCTTTAAGCCCCTGCCTCAACCAATTGGACGGTTATGAGCCAAAGAGCACCTCACCTCCCAATACGAACCACCAACAATGAACCACACTTGAAACACAGTAAAGACCCCTTCTGTATCCTCAGAAAAGAGAACTATAAAGTTCGAGTAACCGTAGGACTTCGTTCCAACAACTCTTGAGTGACCACAGCTGTATTGGACACAGGCGCTGGTCCCAACTTGGTCCATCCTAAGCTGCTCCGACTAGGCTGGCAAGATTTCGTTCAGGCAAAGAAGACCCCAAGGATTACCGAGGCGTCTCGTAGACCGATGGACATTGAAGGGATAGTACTACTTTACCTCCAGGCAGGACAATTCAAAGTCCGCACGTGGTTTCTTGTATGTCCTAATTCAGACACTGAGGCAATCCTAGGGACCGCCTTTGTTGACCGATACATAAAGGCCATATATCCAGGCCTTAGGAAAGTCTCGTTTTACCGTGCACCTTCAATCTCCATAACCGGTTCAACCCCACGGCCATAAGCTAACCGCAAACAAGCGGCTGTCTCCGAAAACACTTAGTCAAATAAGGTTCGCCTTTCAAAGGCCATAACGGTACCGCCGATGACCCAAATCGCTGTATCGGTCCATTCCCAGGTCTCAGGTCTCGTAACGATTCAGAACCACTCGAAAACGGTTCCGAAGCACTTTACCTTGATGGCCAATGGAGTAATGGACATCCACCCCAACAGGTCCTTTTTGGTCATAATCAGCAACTTCCGAGATAAACCCGTGCGATTACCTAAAATTACAGTGATTGGTATCACTCTACCCGCGCCCGTGGCCATTATGGAGGCCCAAATGGATAATATTGCAACGCCAACTCCCGACGAGAACGTCGACTCTTGGGAGGGGACTGTCGCTTTCGGCGAAAAATTCGAATCCTATAGGCCCCAGGTACTTGATCTCTTCAAAGAATACCAGACCATGTGGTCAGGTAGATTGGGCACAATCAGAGCCACTACACACCGCATTGACCTTCAGGATGATGCTAGACCACAGTTCCAGCACCCATACCGTACCGACCTTAAAGGTAGGGAAATTGTCGCCGACCCGATGGACCAGATGCGCAAAGCTCAAGTCATAGAGCCGGCGCCTCCAAACCAATAAGAATGAGGCAATTCCCCTTGTCCTTGTGGCGAAGAAAGATGGCTCCGTCAGGTTCTCTGTGTACTACAGGAAGCTGAACGCAGTAACCAAGAGGGACTCATACCCGATACCCCGCATGGACGACTGTCTGGATTCCTCAGGCGAGGCTGTCGTATTTACCACACTGGACGCTAACTCCGGATATTGGCAAATCCCTTTGGCAGAAGACGCAAGAGCGCTGACACCTTTACCACCCATAAAGGTCTGTTCAGATTTACTCGCATGCCCTTTGGATTGAAGAATGCACCAGCCACGTTCCAACGGGTAATGGACATTATACTGTCCAGAGTCAAATGGAAGTTCGCCCTGGTCTATTTGGATGACGTTAAAATCTTCTCACGGACCGTAAAGAAACACTTTCGCCACGTGAAGAAGGTGCTAACAATCCTACAGGACGTTGGAGTAACACTGAAGCTCCGCAAATGCTCCTTCTTCCAGGCCTTGGTGGACTATCTCGATCACGTCGTCCTCCCAGGAAAGCTAAAGGTGGCCACACGGACCACAAATGCGACTCGCCAGGCTCAGCCTTGTAGGACCCACACGGAACTACGATCCTTCGTGGGCTTGTGCAACGTTTACCGACGGTTTGTCAAATAGTTTGCCAAGATCTCGGGCCCTCTCAACGCGATGCTGAAGAAGGGAACATCTTCGGAGTTCGAAGCCTTTACCGAAGAGCAGTACGAAGCATTTCAGAACCGAAAAAACAAATTGCTGAACCCACCCATATTGGATTTACCAAAGCCCAATAGGCCTTTCGTCCTGGACACAGATGCATCTGATGTCCAAGAGGGTTATGCGCTGCTAAAGGAACAGAAGTCACAGAAGGATTATGGACACATTGGCTACTGGAGCAGAACGCTCACCAGCGCGCAGCAAAACTACAGTACGACCGAAAAGGAATGTCTAGCCTTCGTATGGTCCGTATTGAAGCTCCGCCCGTACCTCGGGGAAACCAGGTTAACCATCAGGACAGACCATGATTCACTCCGCTGGTTACTCAATATGACCGATGCATCGAGTCGCCTCGCTAGATGGCGCCTCAGGCTGTCAAAATATGACTACGAGATACCCTATAGACCAGGTATCAAGCACCAGGCAGTAGATGCCCTGTCGTGTATCAATACCGACGGAACTGATGACACTCCATTGGACGACCTAATTCCCACCCCCTTTACAGATTATGGACCACAGAACTATACGGAAATGAATGACCTTATGGGTAAGGTGCAATCACAGGACCCTTAGGTAAAGGAGAACGAAGTATAACTGTTGGCCTGGGAGACAGTACCTCCTAATTCGGCACCACCTCTGGTTAATGCGATAGCCTCGGAGGAAAAAGAACTCCTCCCTATTACTATTGAGGAACTCCTACAGGCGCCGGTCGAAGACGAGTACTGCAAGGAAACAGACCAATTGGTAGGAACCCCAGGATGCCTATTCGACTATGACCGATTTGGACTACTATGTCGCCGCTCACCGCTGGATGGCGCACTCCAACGGGTAATACCAACTTCGCTAACGGCGCGATTCCTATACCTCGCCCATTTTCCTCGCTTGGCTGGCCATCCTGGAGGCCGAAGATTGTACCAGACCCTAAGGAAGTTCTTCTACTAGCCACTAATGGCGCAGGACCTATGGCAAACCGCACGGATCTGTGCATCGTGCACACAGATCCGATGGTCTCGCGGCAACCATCAGGCCAAACTGAAGCTGCTACCCGCCGCAGTTCCAATGGAATTTGTCGCAATGGATATACTTGGGCCTTTGCCTAAGTCCTTCCATGGGAAACGGTTTGTTTTGGTTAAAACCGATAGGTTTACCAAACTTACCCGAGCCCTGCCCCTAGGGAAGACAACGACCATGGATGTCGCCACGGCCTTCTTGTCCTACTGGGTACATCCATATGGCATGCCACTCTACCTCCTTACGGATAACGGCAGCCAGTTTGTATCCAAACTCTTCTCGCATGTCTGTGCTACCTTAGGTATCAAACATGTGACCACCACGGCGAACCAATCGCAAACCATTGGCCAAGCTGAACGCTTGAACCGTACCTTTCTGGACCGATTGGCGCACTACGTTTCGGAGCACCAATTGGACTGGGACGAATACGTTGAGCCACTGGTTTATGCCTACAACACGCAGGTGCACGCTTCCACAGGGACAAAGCCTTTCGACTTAACGCTAACGAGAGCGCCGCCGCCGATAGCTGTTGACCTTCAGGAATCGATCTTACCCCAGGACATAAGCGAAGGAATAACTCCGACCCGGGTGAAGCGCTACTCGCGCCGACGCATTGACCGCATTCTCCAATCGGCCAGAACTGTACTAACCAAAGCCCAACGGCGCTACAAGTGCAATTTCGACAAATCCGTTTGGAACACACCGACCTTTTGGAAAGGAGATCTGGTTTACCTGGACCGGCTACCGAAGGACAATGAGGAACTCGAGGACACTACGCGGAAGCTCATACCCCGCTCTACAGGATCATAAAAAGTCCTTAAGGCCAATGATCACACCATAACTTTGCTCATTGACGGCCTACAGGACACTGTGTCTGTTGACCGCGTGACACGAGCTCCCAGTTCCTCCAGACCACGAACGTCCCAGCCCCCCGGCCCAACGGAAGCACCACGACCTCAGGTCGACACTCAAGACTCCACACCCCCTGAGGCAGTTCCCGAGGAATCGACTAGCCCCAAGGACACGGTGATCAAGGCCAACTACTATGACCCATCGCTCCCAACCGACTCCGATTGATTCGCCCCTCTGGACCACACTCTCCTTCCGGAGGATGAACACCAACCGGAATATGTGATTGAGCGCATCATCTCCGCCGGTATGGGAGAAGATGGAACTATGCGCTATCGCGTCCGTTGGTTCGGCTACACACGTAAGGAAGATACTTGGCAAAAGCCTCAAACCGTTCCGGCTAAATTTATCGCCCGCTATTGGCGCAGAATCAACCACTCGGAGTGCGGCCTTCAGGAGGGGGCAACCAATTGGCGCAGAATCAGCCACTCGGAGCGCGGCCTTCAGGAGGGGGCAACCATTGGTCCAAATCATCCAACCAATGGCCCGAATAATCCCAAAACGCCTCCCAAACCGTCTCCCGACACGACGGCTCGCCTGAGCACGACGGTTCGTCGTAGCTCACGCATCAGGGAACAAAGTCAGTCCTTCAGAGACATCTGAGGAAGACCCGAGACGCTCTCAAGATGGGACGCCGTCCCGGGGCACGCACATTTATGATACAAGAACGACCTTAGGAAAGCAAAAGCATTAATATATTTGACAACTAACAGAGGCCTACCAGCCCTCGGTATGACCTCAAGGGTCGCGGAAGCCCTCCGAACACCAACAGGACTGACTGGGGCGGCGCAGAAGTAACTCCGTCGTCCTCATTGGAACCTCTAGGAGCGAAACAGGGATTAGGGTCACCCAAGAAGCCAACTGGACCACCCGAACTGGCCCCAGCGAGCCGAGCACGCTTCTTCGGGGGGATTCTTCTGAGGAACTATTGTCACGATCGGAAACCCCCCGGTCACTCAAATTGAGACCATATCGGGCATCCAAGATGGCAGTAACCCTCTGGGACATCGCCTGCGCATTCTGCTGCTGGATATTGACCATGGCAGTCTTCAGGTCCTGACCCTGTTGGACAACCGCGGCGTAGCGAGCCGAGCGACGCGCCCAGGAGCATGCTTCCCTCAGAACTGTCGCAATGTCCATCGAGGCCGTGATACCAACGGTACGGCAGACATGACGGAGATCCGTGGCGGCAGCCGTGACCGAAGCAGGAAAGTGGACCAAGGGAGAGGACGGAGCGATGAAGACGCCCCCAGTAGACGTCTGATCAAGTGCCCCTCCTAGAGGTCTTTCGGTTTCGACAGTAACCTCGCCAGGAGGAATAGTCTCTTGGGCGACGGGCGGTTCAAACGAGAGCTCATCCTGAGGAGCAGCGCCCGGAGGAGCTGGAGGAGGAGAACCGGTCGGCAATACAACGGCGGACTCAACCGAAGGATGAACGCCCTCCACGGGTAAGACGAAGGGATCTTCACCAAAGGATTCTACGTTGGTCATACCAGCAGGAACTAACGGCGCGGCTACCACATCAGGCTCGAAGCAAAGAGGATTGAAACCAATGGGCTTCGGATAATAGTCGGGCACATGACGCCTCGGAATGTCCGATGGTTGATTCCTCAAGGGCTTGGCGGGATAGGCACGGGCGTCGTCCCGACCCTGCGGATGCAGCGGAATCGGCGTGAATGAGTCGGTATCCCAGTCATACCAAAGGAGCCCGGGAGTCTTGCCCCACTCCACCTGTAGGACATGATCCAAAAAGGCCTCGGTCTCCTCGACGTCGAACTGAGTCCCACGGACGATGTTTTATATGCCCAGGTTCTTTAGGAAACGGATCATGATGTCCGGGAGCGGGATTAGGAGACCTCGAGGACCGGGTATGTTCTCATCATACCACACCCTCCAATCCTCCAAACGGACATTACCCCGGATTCCGTATTTCGTGGTATCCAGCAAGGCCATAAATGACATCACGCCGAACTCGACGAAGAGCACCTGCCAGGACAGCGACAACCTTCGGTCATGGTCAGTGCCCATGAGTTGGGACGAGTGATACGCCTCCACGGACGGCGTGGGAACCAGAAGGAGCGGCGAGACACGCCAATACACGGCCCATTGGTTCTCATCCTCGTGGGGTAGGGAAAGGTACAACAGAAGGCATTTGTCGGCGCTCATGGCGTGGAACTCCACTCGGTGCCAACAAAAGAAGAAATCTAAGGATTGACGCAGACGACCATCGGACTCGTGCATCTCGTTCCAACAGACCCGATTGGACATCCAGAATAAGTGGTCGTACGGTGGCCAGAAGCACATAAGCGCCAAGAGATTATGACCAGCCGCAGGAAAGCACACATGAGGTGAGATGAAGTCCGTGTATAGGTCCGAAAGGAGTTTGTTCACCTTGAACTGGTAATCGGCTTCTTCCTCGCAGCGGACGTACGGCATGTTCGCTTGCACGAGTGTGCGACATCGCGTCGCCGAACGCGGATCCACAGGACAATGCAACCATCCGTTATACCACGAGACGCTGCGCGCGTTCTTGCTGCCCCTCCGGAAATCGGGTATGTTGGGAAACCTTCGGGCTTCGAGATACATATGACAGAACCGCTGGTATTCTTCCACAGAGAACGGCAGAATGGAGTGACGTAATTCCTGCGGATTCCGTCAGATGGTATGGTCATAGCGGACCCCGGGACGTTCGTAAGCCACTTGGTAACCCGAAGAGCTCCCGGCTTGGTTGTTCGAAGCCATAGTGCCGCTGCCTACAGGCTGTTCCGCCGGGAAATGGATAGGAAAGCCGACGAAAGCTACATAGTCCAGAGGGAGAATAGCGTATCCGACGGGCTTATAAGGCGAGTTCGGCATCGCGCGCGACCAATGGAAAAGTACCACGATGGGAAGAAGAAGTGACGGAATTGACCCGAATGGACTGACAGGCGTGAACCACGGTGGACGAAGCGCAGAGGGTCGCCAAAGGAAGAACGGAGACTAAGGAAGGCCCCAATTACCGTCAGAGGAGAAGAAGCCAATGGTTCATCTCTGCAACGCGACGGGAGGAATGCGCCGGCGATGCACCTATGGCCAGCGCACAGGGTGCGCGGGAGTTTCAGTCCTTAGGCAAATTATTTTCCACCCCGGCGCCAATGGTCAGCTCAAGCTTCCCCGCATCCCCGCAGGCGATGACGACGCGACGTCCCGTCGCGCGCAATGGTACCGGGAGTAACGAAGTGCTCGCGTGCCCTGGGTCAATCATGAGGCCATTTGAACTTCGCCGTGACAACCGAATCCTAAGGAGAGAAATATGTGAAGGAGCAACGATAACGGTTGAGCCCTGTAAGTCGCCGGGGCCTGAGGTATCTTACAGACGCCACGAGGACGGGCTGACCTCAGCTGGGCTCATTTAGATTATTAATTTATTTTAATTAGTGTAATAGACTAGCATTACAGTGCCGGGGAGATCCCAGCGCCTCGCCAGTACTATTTACTTGGCTCCAGTGACGCTTCTCCCTTAGAGTAAGGTAGACCCCGTTAGGATACTAAATTACTCCCTTTGGTACATTAGTTCCACCAATTGGTCTTCAAGCCATCGTTTTCGTAGCTCCAACCTAAAGGACTACGCAGCAAACGCCAGCCCATCGCACCAAGCACTCTGGGAGTGCCGCCGTTAAGGATTCGAACCTTAGGACCCGCTCTTCCACGCCACCACCGGTCGAGATCCGTACGCTGACCAACCAGTTATTGCATTACAATGCGGCCGCTGCGTTCCTTCATCAGCATCCCATCGTATTACTCCGACGAGTCGCCGAACGTCTTCGGCGTCGAGATTCCGTATCTTCACATTCGACGAGACCCGTCCACGCCTTCCACGTCATCAACGTGTGCTGCCGAGCTGTAAGAACGCCCACAACGTTTGTAGCGCTTGCGCTGCAGCGCTCCTCCACTAAAACCGCATGCCTGTCGGCGATGCGTCGCGCTTGCCGTATTTGGCCTACCATCATCGACGCGCCGCTGTTACCCACGGAGTTTGTGGAGCAGCCTCGCACTGCCTCGCCACCGGGCACCATCATGCTCTCACCATTCCAAGCGCCGTTTCAGTGGGATAAGAATGCCTCGCACTCCTTGTTCCGCTCATATAACGCCCGATATCCAGACTACCCGCTCCACTGGTTGGAGCTGGGCGCCCATGCCCTTTCGTGGCTTCTCATTTCGCTCTTTTTATTTCTATTCATCCCCATAACGTTGCTCATCATTGCTGCGCTGCTTGTCAACCTTTTGGGCGTCATTATCATCGACCTTTTACTCATAGTCGTCTTCAAGTCGCTTTTTCGTCGTCATTTACCACACTACAATCGCTATTTCGCCCCGCTCTTGCTACCTGCCGTCATTCATTTTTGTTTTTCATCTGGCCATGCTACACGCACCGGCCTGGTTGCTGCTTTTTTTCCGTTAGCGGCGGCCCACAAGCAGCTGCCGCCCACGTGATGGTGTCTTTATCTCTTCTGTCTTTGCGTCGTCATATGGGCGCTGTATACCGCCTTCAGTCGCGTTGTGCTGGGCCGACACCACATTTTGGACGTCATCGCCTGTTTTTCGCTAGAGGTCTTGTACGTGTTTATGTGTGCACCATGCTTGGTTACACGCACAGTCGCCGAACCTTCAAGAGACGAGCTTCGCGTCATGTTCTTTGGGTTGAGACAGGTGCCCTTTCCCGTTTTCGGCAATAACGTGGGTTCTACCCTTTCTCTCACAAAGCGATACATGGAAATTCATCTTTGCCGCATCCAAAAAAAGAGTTTTATTATTAACTTCTCTTGCGCCCTGGTTTTCTCAAGTCAGGCCGTGCGCTCCCGAAGGCTTTGCCTTCAACGCGTGGCGCTCAACGAGGGCAAACTAGGGACATTTTAATCTTCACTGCTATCCCCATCGTCTTCGCGCTCGCATTTCTTCAACTGTCTCGGTGACTGGGAGTGTTTCTTGTGTTTCTTCTCGCCATATACATAAGAGAGAGCCGTTGAACGCATTAGACTAGACTAAAGTATTCCACTGCCACTGATTCATCGCACAATGCAGGCGCGTTTGTAAACAGTATGATCTCATAGTGACCTTTGAGTGTCTTATTAAGTTCCATTTGCGTTTTTAAGGACTCATCTGCCAACCGAAGCTGCTTCTTCGAGATTTTCTTTTTTCCCAATGCGTCCTTCGCGCGACGACGCCCAACGGAACTTTCTACACGTATAGTAGGCTCTGTTTTAGTGCTTGAGCCTTCAGTCCTCCCCACTTCCTTTTCAATTTCTGTTCCGGACAATGACGGTGTCAAGACAGCCGAAAACTTCTCGTGATCACGAAGAACTTACAATGCCATGAAGAAGCAAAACGGCTTTCTACAGTATTCTTGAGCTTTTTACAATGCTATAACATTGAGAAGACCTGTAGCAATAGAGATCAAATGATTTACGGACAACACACTGGGCTATGCACGCAGAACACGAACATAGAAGGCAGAAAACACCATAACTTAGTTTTTTATTGCTTTTCTACGATGAAAAATAGATTCAGGAGTCCGTGTGTCGTGGGTTACAGGCTTGAATGTTTTTCATAGACGTCGGAAACTTGCTGCATGAAGTAGTGTGCCTTCTGTTCTGTGCCTTGTATCGGGATCCCAACACTGTGATCCACGTTTAAAAATGACAGAATCCTCTAACAGTGTAAAGTGAGCTCCACGTAAAGCGTTCTTAAGTTTGCGTGACTTGAGCGCTGGTTTTTCTTCTTTTGCACTGGCGCAAGTGGAGGGAATTTTGTCAAAACGAGGGATAGGATCTGCCATGATAATGAAGAAGTGATGCAACTGCGAGGGGGGCGTTTGTAAGAGCTAATGATGCTTAGAACTCGCATTTTTGTGTCGTAGAGAGAATGGGATTTGCCTGATTTACAGATTTTGCCGCGAAATGTACTTGATCATGAGAAATGAGCAGCCGTAAAGCCTTTTCTTCGATAGAACTAGGTCAGAGAGAAAAGAAGCAAATTGCCTCGATTTGCACCCTTAAATTCTGCCGATGCTTTTTTATTTGACACTTTTGTTGACCGGTGCGGCCGACCAGGCAGGTGCATTGAAGCAAATTGAATCATTTGGTAATCTACCCATTCCCGGTGGATATGATTTTAAACACTAGATTTTTGCTTATATTGATTCATGATTTGGCTATTTTAGTGTTTTTTTGCTGAGTGTGGCTAGCGTTTCCAAGCTTTTTGATATGTGTGTGGTTAGATGCGACTTTAGAACAGTCATTTGGGGTACAAAAAAGTGTAAAATCTTTGCGCAAATATCTGGAAGACGATAGAGAGGAAAGAAGACGGTGTGCGCGGACTACCAAAAAGGATTAGTGGGGTTTCGCTCGTTAGGCGGGAAAGACGAGCAGCATCGACCAATGGTGCAGCTGCACGTGGAAACTCTTTTGGTCATGGGAATGAAATCCGCGACCCAAAAACCGGAAATATGGACCCAGGATTTGTTTCAACACACTTCAGTTTTGTAGTTTGCTTCGCTGGTGGTGATGGATATTATTGTTTTTTGCTTTTTTAACTTGGCAAGCTACTTTAGTATTGTGCTCCTACAGACGTAAACTGCAGATGGGTGGCTAGAACTACCTGTTCAATTCCTGATTTTTATGCATTTAGGCATCATTAACTGGCAAAAATTTTGCCGTCAAACGCGATGTCATCGAGTGATCCGTGTATGGGGTATAAAATGTCACGCAAGAACTGTCGAACCCTATGAGATTTCGTCGGTCACCTCATCTCGCGTCGTCTTTAGATATCTCTGCCACCAGGAAGAAGCCAAGCTCCAAGCTCCCACCCCGTCTCTCTCGTTCACGCAGCAATGTGCAAATATATCAGGACTTCATATCGTTGTGGGCACACTCTGCAAGAGAGCAGTTTTTGCGAGAATGCCCGCCGCGATCCACAAACAGATGCTTTGGTCATGTGTGAACGCAGATTGCAACCCGCTTGTTACGATTATTATCTTGTTTGCGGCGATGCAGACTGTGTTCTATCTACGAAAGGCGGCGTGTGGGTCTGTTGCAAGTGCCACTTTGGCGAGACTTACCGCGGACTCAATCGCCACAGGTTTTGTATAGGACGCGATTGTGACCATGAAGTCTGCTCCAAGTGTGAAGCATGGAAGCCAAGTATATGAGATTCCCACCCAGGCAAACTGTTCGTACGCTTTGATTTTCGCTGCTGGCTTCGCAAGTGAGGTTACATGGCGATTGACGTTGGACATGGCTTTTGAGCAACTCTCTGCTGTTCGCCACGCCCTGCTCTGCAAGCTCTTTTCGCCCCAGCTTTGTTTTTATGCCCCGAGACTAGTTGAGTTTGATTCTTCATGTTGCGCCTGCAGCAAGTGCACGCCGCGAGTGTTTCCCACCTTCCCGGCCATGAGCACGCTGTGAGCACGATGCTGTGAGCGGCCCGAAAACCTGCACAGAGTAGTATGTAGCTATTGTTGCGACTGGATGTATTCAAGACCGAATCAAATTGTAAATACAGAGCAGAATGACGAAGAACATCACGTTTGGGCTTTTACTGAACCAAAGCTCGAGTTGCGTGCTACATGGTCGACGAGCTTCCTCGTCGTGGTGAAAGTGGGTTAAGAAAAATGGAAGGATGCCAGCCCACAACATGTGTGCGTGGTCAACGGCGCTCGTCAATGTGTGTCACGTGATAATATCTCGCATTTCCTCCTCCCTGAGCAATAACCAACCCTCCGACGTTCTCACTAGTAGGCAGGCACAAACGCACTGCCATCGCCAGGCAGACGTGGCAGACGACAGTGAGGGTTGTCATCGGAAAGAAATACAAAAAAATTGTTTCAGTTATGAGTTTGGTAAAAGCTAAAAGCGGTTCTTCCGTCTTCACACTATCGCTCTGCATACTGTAAAAGAAGAAGACACACTACCTAAAGGATGTGGAGGCGAGTGTACTCGTAAACGACTACTCGCATGTAGAAAACCGGACTCTTGCAACTTAATCGATGAAACCCTAGAGGCACAAAGAACACGAAATGCGTTCAGCTCCCCCCAACGGCCATCGGAGTGCTTAGAAGACATGAGAACACCACACTTACCACAGCGCGGAGCTCTTCTAAGAAAAAAACCCCCCAATACACGAACGGTTGGTCAAAAAAAAAGACGCACGGAGCGCAACGAGGAAACAAAGATGTCCTGGTTCCTCATCACAATCAGTGTTGTAGCAATGGGGGGTAGGCACTGAACAGTGACCGGACCATAAAAAAAAGCTAGGACACATACCCTCGTAGCTGACGCGAGCCGTTCTTCTCCGAATGTCTTCTGCGATGACTCTTCGCAACTAGGTCAGAGTCCGACGACCTTTTCGCGAGCTTATTGCCTGAGTCATCACAAGCGCCCCACAGCGCCCTGAGCTCCTCCTCATGTAACTGTCTGGCACTTCTCGAAGGCATGAGCAGGTTTGGAAGGTTCGCATACGAAGAACTAGCCCTTGCAGCATTTCTCTTACGCCCATTGTGTCGATTCTTCGCCCTGGAAGAGGAGCGCTTTAAGGCAGGCAGCTCCTCGTCGGCGTGGTGCGCGGCGCTGGATTGACGTTCGGCGCGCGGTTGCAGCATCCTCGGGCCAAAACAGGATGCGACTCTGCCCAGACCCTTTGACGAGACCCTTCGCAGGGCTTCAGAATGCGGAGACTGTTGATGCAGGTGCAAACGCGGCGGGCTCCACCTTCGAAACTCCTGCAAAACAGTCATGTATCGCAAAAAGACCTCATACTGAAAACGAGAGGATTCGAGATTGTTGTGCGAGGCGTCGCGAATCCACAGCGGTTCCAGCGGGAACCTGGCGCGCCTGGTGAGTTGCAGGCCGTGCGAGAAGGGGACGACATTGTCCACCATGCCATGCACACAGAAGATGGGAACGTGCACGCGATGAATCTTGTCAATGTTTGCAAACATGTCGAAGTTGGGGGTGGTTGGGACTGAGTTGAACACAACGCGGACGCAGGAGAGTAGTGGGGCGATGAGCACAACGCCGCCAAGGTCGGGTCCCAGGGTGGCAGCCAGGTCGATGGTAGGGCCGGAACCCAAGGACCTGCCGAAGAGCAGAATGCGATCGGGCGCAATTCGCCTGTGGCGGACGAGATAGGAGTAGGCGGCGCGGATGTCGGCATAGCAATTGGTCTCGGAGGCCTTGCCCGTGGAGATACCGTAGCCAGAATAGTCGTAACAGAGCACAGAGGTGTTGAGGGTGTTGGAGAGCTGCAGGGCGTAGGAGGCAGTGACGCCAAGGTCCTCACCGTTGCCGTGGCTGAAGAGGATGGTGAAGTGCGAGCGCGGGTGGTGAAAGAAAGAGGCAGCTATAGTATTCCCCCTGGAGGTTTGAAGATAAAAGACGGGGTGGTGCACGTAGTCGGCGGCGAGGTTGGAGCCGTCGATGCTAGCGTCGGTGGTGGTGACGCCCTCGTCTTCATCTTCGGACTCTGCGTGGGCGGAGCGGATGCGACGAAAGGTGATGGAGCCGTCGTCATCAGCGTAGGTGGGCGGCACAGGCGGCTGAAAGACGATGTGGCTGTACAAAATTCCCATAGGGGGAAGGGGGAAGGGAAAGGGAAAGGGGGGAAGGGAGAAGGCGAGGGGCGGGGGAGGGGGCGAAGGGATGACAGCAACGGGGAGGAGAGAGGGGGGGGGGGGAAAGATGAGTTAGGTGTAGATAGTGGTAGTACTACAGACGGGAATTGGACGCGAAAAACGGAGCGTCATGGGGGGTGCTGTCGGGGACGCACGCGCACAAGGGCGTCGTGGCGCGGGCGCAGCACGGGCATGTAGCGCATGTGATGGTCGCGCACGGCGGGGCCGGCCACGTCGAGATGCAGCAGCACGGCGGCCACGATGCGACGCAGCAGCTCCCACGCCACATGGCGGCCGCGGCAATGGCGCGCGCCGGCGCCGAAGCTAAGCGGCGCGTCGATATCGGGGGGGGTGGATGCGTCGTCGGCGGACGCGTCGTCGGACACGGGCGGAGGGACGGTGGGCGCGAAAGGGCACGCAGAGCGCGTCCAACGCGTAGTGTCGAAGACGGTGGGACGAGCAAACGCGGCGGCGTCGCGGTTGGCGTGAAGGTACGATAGCCATACGGCGGCGCCGGCGCGTACGCGTAGCCCGTGCACGGAGGTGTCTCGTGTGGCGCAGCGCACGGCGCCGGCCAGCGGCGGGTACAGTCGTAGCGTCTCCATCAGCACGCCGTCCAGCAGTTGAACTTGTCCGCGTCGCAGCTGCGTGGCCACATCGAGCTGCAGCTGTTGGTGACGTTCCTCCGCCACCACCGCCACCGCCAACGTCGCCGTGCTCGCCACCGCCTTAGCCACCGCCGGCGACAGCAGCGTCAGCAGCACCTGCACTGCGTCTTGCTGCCGCACGCGTCGCGTCAGCACCAGTCGCGCCAGCACCTGTGCGCTGCAGCTGTCGCCATCGTCATGTTGATCGTCGCGCTCGCGCAGCGCGCGTACGCGCCGCGCCACATGCGCCGCCAACAACCGCGTGAGCTCGTGGTACGCTTGTACGCCGGCTGCGCGCGCGCTTCGCGCCCCAAACGCGCTCACGCTAAGAGGCACGGCCGCCACGCCATTGAAGTGCTCCGTACACAGCGTGCGGATGCGACGCCGTTGCTCAAGCGGCGTGTCGCCCAGCACCGCTTCCACCATCACTTGCGCCACCAGCGGCTTGAACGCCGCGTACAAGGCCATGTCGCACACTCCGGCGGGCGTCGTCGCCGCGCGCTGCGCGTACAAGGCCACCAGCTCGTCCGCCAGACGCGTGGCGCGCGTCGCGAACGGCTTCGCGTCGCGCAGACACTCGTCCAACAGCGCCAGCTGCGCGCCGCGCACGTCCGCGCCGTCGGCTGCCACAATGAGGTTGGGCGCGGGGTACAGCGCCGTGAGCATCGGCGCGTATGCCGCGCCCGCGTCCAGCGCCGCGTGTTCGTCTTCCCCACCGCTGCTGTGCAAAAGCACCGCCGCGCCCGTGTGGTACGAGCACGTGAAGATGGTGCTCATGCGGAACAGATTGGTGCTGAAGGTCGGGCCGTACTGCGCCACGCGCGTGTCGATGAAGCGCTTCACGTCGGCGAGGAACGCCACCGTCTCGCCGAGCAGCGGCAGCCCGCGCGCGCCGCGCACCTCGCGCCCCGTCGTCTCCGCCGCCATCGCGCGCTTAGCGCACCCCTTCGGCCTCGTTCAACTTGTCTTCGTTGCCTTGCTTTCGCTTCGGCTCGCTTTTAGGGTCAGGCCGCCAGCGCGCCCACGTTGCCCGCGTGGCCACGACCGCCACGCTTGAGCGGCGATCTGCCGCGTGGCTGCTGGTGAAAAATCTGCGTGCGTGAAACGTGCGGTGGCGCGAGACGCGCGCGGAGTAGCGGATGCATGCCGGCGCGCAGCTCGCGCCAGGGTTGTTCCGTTTCCACCCCCGCAGCTCTCTTCAGCACACTTCTCCCCTCCCCTCTGTGACAGTGCGTTCTTGTTGACTTCACCACTCTTCGTCGCCCAACTCCCGCCCGGTGTGTGTGTGTATGTCCCTGTTGCTCCCCCCTCCGTCGCCGCTCCCCTTCCCGCCCTACCCGCCCTACCCGCCCTACCCGCCCGTTCTCCGCCATGAACTTCGGATTTGTCGCCCCGACCCCGCTCGGTCCCGCCTCGCCATTCCGCGGCGAGTGCGTCGCGCAGCCGCGCGCTGCTCCCCGCGCTGCTGGTAAGTTGTCTCACCGGCGCTCTTGTTCCACCTTGTTTTCCTTCCAGCCAGAGTGTACCGCATTCCGCGTTTGCTAACTTTCCTCACCCCTGTCTGTCGTGTATCACACACAGTGCGTGCGTCGTTGGCTGATTCAATCGTCAAGCGCGCGCGTTTGGACGCCGACAAGGTCGCCTCCGCCTTGCGATCCGCCCCGTTGCAGGGCGCTGCCGTCGCCTTACTTGCCGCCACTGCTCTGTTGAACCCACACCCCGCCTCCGCCCTCACCAAGGCTGACATTGACCAGCTCACCTACTCGCAGGTCAAGGGCACCGGCATTGCCAACCGCTGCCCGGAGGTTGAGGGTGCCAAGGGCACTATCAAGCTCGACCCTAACAAGAGCTACAAGATTGTCGACCTCTGTCTGGAACCCAAGACTTTCCAGGTTGAGGAGGAGCTCTCAGGAAGGAAGAAGGGCGAGACCAAGAAGGCATTCGTGGATACCAAGCTCATGACCCGCGCCACTTACACTCTCACTGGAATTGAAGGTCTTCTTTCGATCAGTGACGATGGGCTTTTATTTGAGGAGAAGGATGGTATTGACTACGCCGCCACCACAGTCCAATTACCCGGGGGGGAGCGAGTTCCCTTTCTGTTCACCGTTAAGAACCTCGTAGCCAAGGCCGACGGCAAGGACATTACCACCGCCACCGAATTTGGAGGCGACTTTGTCGTACCGTCGTATCGTACCGGTCTCTTCCTTGACCCGAAGGGACGTGGTGGTGTCACTGGATACGACATGGCTGTCGCCCTGCCGGCCATGGAGGCTGACGGTGGCGAGGGTCAGGACGATCTATTCAAAGAGACTAACAAGATATTCCAGGTCACCGAAGGCGCCATTGAAATGGCTGTGCAGAAGATTGACCCCAGTAATGGCGAAATGGCGGGTGTGTTTGTTTCAGAACAGCTTTCTGACACTGATATGGGCGCGAAGGCCCCTAAGAAGGTTTTGCTCAAGGGCATTTTCTACGGCCGCGTAGAAGAATCGTAAGATTATGTTTCAGTTCAGCTTGAGTTTTGCACGGCTCCCTTTTTAATGCGTTATGGTGCTTTTTGGGCTGATTGCTTCTTTTTGTTTACGTTGGTGCACTTTTGCTGGGGGGGGAGGGGGGTGAGTGTTGCTGCGTCGGACAGCACATGTAGTACATACGTAATGCTTTGAAAGAAATTGGCGTGCATCTTTGCTTGCTTTCGGTAAAAGTTTTATCTTGAGTTGACTGTGACGGCGCTGAGCCGGCCGGCTTTTTCGCATGTGGCTGCAAAGGAGATCTCAGGAAATTAAAGCGCGGTGCAACATGGTTTGGCGGTGTGCACGGGTAAGATACGGCAAGTCGAAGTGAAGTACAACGTGATCCAACGCCAAGCCCTCGAGCACAAAACGCGACGTGACATAGCCACGGCAATCATAGGTAACAGGCGAAGGTAGATGCAAAACTGTGGGTTACGCCAAGGAAAAAGAATGCACTGGTTTACTTGCACTCAACTCAGCAGTATTATGTTATGGAAAAGCTGGAAAAGCTCTACAGCCTGAGGGAAGAAATGTTTAGCGGTATAATCCATTGTTGATCTTGTCAATAACGTACTCGGGTGTAGGCCTCAAGGCAACCAGCTTCTCCTTGTACTCATCCAAAGAAGCCTTCATAGCGTCAGTGAGACCCGGCAGTTCATACAGATCGTCGACAGAGGAGTAGGGCCCGTTCGACGCGATGAGGCCAGCGAGGGTTGGGTAAAAGCCGCGGAACTTCTGATAGGCGCGTACGTTTGCGTTGTTGATGTCGATAATATCACTTCCGCCTAGAAAACCTACGTTGGGGTACTCGCGCTCGGCGCGCGAGGCGGATGGAAGCGAGACCAGAGCGGCGGCGGCAAGGGCGCGTGTGATGAGCTGGCGGCGGGAGAGTTTGGGTGGCTGCGAGTCGGCGGCCATGCAGACGTGGCGCACGGAGACGGTGGACGGGCGCGCGGCGGGGAGGGCTGGTCCGGTTACAAAGGCCATTTCGGGAGGAGGGGGGGGAGGGGACGTTAGAGCGCGGAAGCGGAAAAATGGACCGCGGTGGTGATGAGGAGGGTGCAAGGGAGGTGGGTGTGGCGACTGCTGAGTCGACGACGAAGCGATGTTGGGGTGCAGAGGGGGTGGTTAGAAATGCGAGCGGCGGAGATGGAGGTGGGCGGATTTTTGTCTGGCTGCGAACGGGGCTGTGTGGCTGATGGAGCAAATCTGCATCTCGGGCAAATGAGGGATTTGGCGGCGTGATCTCGCGGCACCTCATTGGTGTGTTGAGATTTGCAGTGTATTGGCGGCTAATATGTGAGTATGAATACAACTGGCTTTTGAATCGTCATCAACAACAGCTGCTCTCGTAGCTCAGTTGGTTAGAGCGCCAGCCTAACATGCTGGAGGTCAGGAGTTCGAGCCTCCTCGAGAGTACATTTTTTTGGCCGAGGGTCTTGAGACATTGAAGCGGACAAGTCGATCGCGTGTGCACGTGTGCACATGTGGGAAATGCGCTCGACGGCACGCGTGCTTGCGGGCACGCGCGCTCTCGCCGGCACGCGCGCTCTCGCCGGCACGCGCGCAGTGGATGCGCATGTGCGGATGGGGCAGTTAGGGCGATTCTCGAGACGAGTGGTGACGAGGCGCGAGAAACCGTCAACGGGTGAGCCATTCACAGCACAGGGTGCGCGTCGACGTGTTTAGCTTTTTCTCAACGAATGGTGACCGTAGAGCATGGCGAATGTGTGACGCGTCCAGCTTGAGCGCCCATGGTCAGCGTCGCCCCATGGTCAGCGTCGCCCCATGGTCAGCGTCGCCCCAGAAGTGCGCAGGAGCCTTCTTGGGATTGCAACGAACGGCGGTTCGGAAGCGCCCAATATGTTGACCATCACGCCGCCATCATGTACACGTACACGTATTTCTACGTTGTGTATCCTACGTATGTAGAGTTACATGAATGCGCTGTATGTTAGTAAGTTACATTCGTGCCACTCCCCCTCCCTCAGACGGCAGCCGCTACGGTGCGCCCAATCACCACACGACACGTGAAGCTGCTGTCTCTCCAAAACTTGTCGAGAGGTGCTGGTGGCCACGAAGGGAAGTGCCGACACGCCCCAGCACTGGCACGTGGTCCACTTCGTGTCAGAACAACCGTCAGATCTCACACACCGTCACTGCGACGATTGCCAGCCCTTTTACTGTCCCGCCTGCATGTATTTCCATTCCCAGCCGCTTTTGCTCCCTGCCCGTCCCTGACCTCCCCCCGTCGCCGCCCCAACCTTCCCCCCCTCTAGCCCCGTTCCTCTTCACTGCCCTTCTCCCCGACTCCCGTTCGTCGTCGCCTGTTACATTCTCGTCCTTTTTTCATCCATCATGACGTCTTCATCCGCGTTAAGTGGCCGACCCCCAAAACATCCGTCCACCTCGTTACGTTCCAACAAATCCTACACTGCTACCAACGTTGCAGTGCCTTCAAACACCACATATGGTACTATTGAAGCCTCGCCGATACGCTCGCAAAAGTCTGTCCCTCCGCCATCTGTCGCCTCGCACCAGTCTCACTGTGGGTTGGATCCTAACTGCCAACCCACTTCTGAGATAGCGGCCAGTACCTCCTTGTTCTTCCCCTATAACCTTTCTGCATCCAATCTACGCCCAGCCATGCGCTTGCATCCGCCGCCTCCTGGCCAAATCGATTGGATTTCGCTTGTCGTTGTGTATTGGGTCACTCTCGTGTCGGAGGCATCACGAGGTTTAATGCTTCCTTCCACATGGCCCTACTTTGCTTCTCTCGGCGGCACAAAGCAACTCTTGGGCGTGTTTGTAGCTTCCTTTTCAATGGGACGTATGGCCACTACCATTCCGTTGGGTTATTTTTCAGACAGGTATTCCACTGCTGCCGTCTTGTGTGTCGCTTCTTTCATACAGGTCTTTGGCCACTTATTGTATGCGCTTTCTGCCTCGCTTCCGATGCTCTTCTTCTCACGTGTAGTCGTCGGATTTGGCTCTGCTACAATGTCTGTGTGTCGAGCCCATGTCACGCGTGCTATTCCAACCACCATTCGCACCCATCATTTTGCTTATCTCTCTGCCCTTCAATTCGTTGGTTTCGCTGTTTTGCCGGGCTTTGGTGGGTTTCTAGCCACGCTTTCGGAGTACGATCCACTGCCCTTCCTGTCGTTCAATGGGTTTACGTATCCTGCTTTTCTGCTTGTGTTCTGCAATATCGTTGCTGCCGCCGTGGTTTACATGTTTTACCTTGATCCGCCAGCTTTTTCCTCCCGTCTCCCAGAGCCTCATTCCACCTCTGTACCCGTCGACGATGACGACACGTCGCTCAACCCGGATGCCTTTGCGCTTCTCGTGTGTTTGCTAGTCAATGTTGTCTTCCGTGGTGTCGTTGCTGAGTTCGAAACCATATCTACTCCATTTCTTATGGAGCAATACGCACTTGACTACTCTGCTGCCAGTTATGGCATATCCATCATTGGCTTTTTCGGTTTCTTCGTTTACCTATGCTTTAAACCGATTGCGCAGCGATTCTCTGACCGCTCTCTGGTCTTTATGGGTCTTTTATTGGTGCTTCTAGGATGTTTTCCACTCGCAATTGCACCATTAACCCCTCATATCCCGCTTATTGGTTACGTTCTATGTTTGGGGATGACTTGGAGCTTGGCATATCCTCTCGGCCAGACAGCCGTGCTGGCTTTGTTTTCAAAAGTTTTGGGCGGTCTTCCTGCCGGTGGTTTTCTTGGTCTGTTCTCAGCAACTGGAAGCCTTGCGAGAATCACTTTTGCTATGGTCGCCAGCGCGATTTGGAGTAACTTTGGAAGAGAAAGCGTTTTTGCTGTCATTCTGGCGTACATCTGTATGGCCAGCACTCTTGTCTTGGTAAGCTACAAGAAGTTGATGCCTTTGAGCGAGTCATGACCTTAGATTCCTGCTGGTTTCGGAGGATCTACCAGATACAACTGGCCGTAATGTACAAAACTCTTTTCTCATCCTCCTATCCCACAATTGTATATTTTTGGTATTCGAAGTTCATTTTTAATGATTGCTTTCACGTTCATGCCCAATTGCTGGCTCAGGAAACGCAAGTGCTTTTCTCCTTCTCAATTGGGTTTTCAGAAACATGGCACTGTTCCTATCCCGTGAAGAAGCAACGATGACAGCCTCTGTAAAATTCATGGGTTTCTTAAACGCATGTTTTATCATGAGAGGACCGTGGTTGATTTCACGGATTTGCTCTTTGGAGCGAGGGATTTTCACTCCGAAATATACTTTGTCACTTGGTGTTTTATCACTCGTGTATTTACCTTCGTACGTGTAGATACTGTAATTGGTGCATGCGGTAATTGAAAAACCGCCGAGACCCCAACAGTTTGAGGTTTCTCACGAGTGCCAAATACTGGCACCAAATAAATCCAAGAACAGAACCTTAGTTTCAAACGCACTTGCGTTTCTTCAAAGGCTCCGCACAAGGGATAATCCTCTCGACCACTCCGGTACTACCATATCCAACTGCGCACAATCTTCAGTTGTCTGCTCTCTACGCCAGCTAGAGGTCTACTAGAGAGAAACCCCAGTGAGACTGACGACTATAATGTAGATATTAATTTTACAGACCTCATGGCTCAACGTGCATATGTGCCCGCCTGCAGCAGATGTCGTCTGCCGTAACTGACGGGGGATTCATGGTACTAATATGGTGGGGAAAGGACATCGACAGAGCAAATTGATGTCACACTGGTGTGCGAAGGTCGGTTTGAAGCTGAGATGCGTGATTGAGGACAGAGCCAAAAATGAGAGGAACAATGCATATCTCCACAACTGCGCGGCGATGTACTGGAAGGATGTTACCGTTTCTTGACTCTGATGAAGATAACTCTGGTGGGATAGCTTCTTCAGGGGCTTCACCTTAAAAATTTTGTTTAGCATCAACTGCTCTCTTGAAGGTAACCGGTTCCACCGCACCATGGGCAAGGGGTTTCCAGGTATTTGCAACTCAAGGTTTGAGAAGGGGTAGCAGGGCCACACTCCAGTTTCATGACAGATCCGGTTCCTGCACAAGTACTGCACGCAACGAACCTGACTGTACTAGGCACGGCCACCAGTCCACCTGCTGGGGCCCCAACAGGTGCCACAGTTGGTACCCCTGGGACCACAGGTTGAACTTTGGGAACCTTGGGCATAGGCTTCGTCTTGGAACCCATCCCTAGTCTCCACATGGGAAGTAGCAGGATCATTGCAATTGCAGCGAAGCCTATTAACGAAACGAAATATGCACCCCATCCAAGCTTACCAACGATTTTCGTCAGCGGATACCCAGAGACAGCAGCTCCCAAGTATGCAATCCACCCAAGCAATCCAATTGTCGACGATACCGCTGACTTGTCTACGATTTCTGCCCCAGCCAAACCGACGAGCATTTGTGGGCCATATATGAAGAACCCGATACAAAACACGGCCAACCAGTTGACATATCGCCACGCGGCTGGAACGAACCACAAACCTGCGACACTGGCCATCACGCCAAGTAACCAGAGAACGATAATAGGAATGCGACGTCCACGCATCATTTTATCGCTTGCCCACCCAGACACCAATGATCCCAAAAGTCCGCCGATTTCCATCCCACTAACTCTGAATGCAGCCTCCTGAGCATCGGCCACCCCTTTGTAATCGAGAAGGAATATATGGGCCCAGCTACTAACTCCTTGTCTTACGAAATACACGAAAAAGTAGCTTACGGCAAGAAGCCATACATACGGATTGGAGAGCACATATTTGAATAGTTTTTGCCTCGAAGTAAGATCACCATCTGTTTTGTTTTCCGCGTTTTTTTCGCTTTCGCCTTTGTTGGTATCGATCTCATCAACTGGTGGTAGTCCAACAGCTTCAGGGCTGTCACGTAGACGATTAAACAAGAAGAGCCCCATAAAAATAGAGATAACGCCAGGAACGATCATCCCGTACTGCCAACCAAAAGCTCGAGCACAGTAGCCTGCAAGCAACGGAATAAGAAAACCACCAGTATTGTGACTGGTGTTCCAAAATCCCCACCAAGTACCTCTTTCCGAGCGGGAGTACCAAGTTGTAAGCAGCTTCGCACACGGGGGAGCTCCGGCGGCTTGAAAAAAGCCGTTTGCGAGCCACAAAGCTACAAACGCAAACAGACTTGTTTGAAAGCCAAAAAGAATGTTGATGACGCCTGTGAGGGCCAGTCCGAGAGACATGAACAAGCGGGTAGAGAACCTATCAGACAAAATACCTGCGACGAGCTTAGAGAAACCGTAGGCTAAAGGGAATACGGACATTATGATGCCCAGTTGCTCAAGAGAAAATCCTAGAGCCTGTCTCATTACTGGTGCAACATACGTGAAGGAGTTGCGAGTCAAATAGAAGGAAGCATATCCAGTAAAAATGGAATAGAAGATGCGAACGCGCCATTGCATATACTTCTTCTCCAATGCGGCATCGGCTTCACTTGCCGGCGTGTCTGATTTCTGGCCTGCACCCACGGCAGCCATTTGCGGGTGAAAGCGCGATCTGGAAGCGCCATGAAGAGGTTTAGGATCAACAACGTTCGGAAGTGCTCGGCCTCGGATCCAACGTGCAGACATGGGTGACAGCGAGAGCGAAGGAGCGTGGAGTCGCAATGCAGCCGGAGAAATGAACGCTGGGGTAGGAGGAGGAGGCATTGTTGCAGTAGTTTTCAGAAACGGGGTGGGGATCATAGCATGGTGATGAAAGGCAGCCGCTGGCCGGAGCTCCGCTTTATGCGACTGGCGGTTGGCGGGGATTGGCGAGAACTAAGATTAAGATCACTGACGTAGCGATGGCAGTGTTTGGCGCAACAAGGGCGTGGTCACGCAGAGCAGTTTCAAAATCATTCATTTTTCTACAAGGCATAGGACCATCTTGGACAACTCAGATAGGGCTTCTTTTCGATGGCATGGGACATGGGGGCCAGAGTGAACCCCGGAAAGGTTCCACGAAGGCACAGTGCAGACCGTGGTTCTTCGAAGAATGATACGAGTCTTTCGAGACACGGAAACGCACATGGTTCTAAACTTTAGGTGCTCCGGAAGATGAGCACTTTCAGGTCAGGGCCCTATTGGGGGCAAGAAGCACTATACGGGGATCCCGATGGGGACCCCGATAGGGACCCCCGAAACAAAGCTAGCTCTCTGTACTCTGTGACAACGTGGATATAGCTCATGGTAACCAGTTTCGGATCACGGCACCCTTTGCCCGCCCCCAGGAAACTAAGCTTCCTTGCGCCATTCTACCCTTCGCCCGTAGTGGGTGAGCGTCTTGTGTCACCGCCGACAGACTTGTCTTTTTGGTTCCCTTCTACTCGCGCTCCCCACTCCTCTCTCCTCTCGCCAAAAAGCCGTGCCTATCACCCTCCAATTCTCCAGCGGTTGCGGTTCATCTGGGAGATGAAGGCAGACCCTTCACCAATTTGAAACACCATAACATTTTCTGCAAGTCAGAAGAGTCTGTTCCGTTGTCAGTATTTCCTGCACTTTTTTATCACTGTTGAAAGAGTATTGATAAGCCCAAAGTTAGTCACGAAGCGCTCTTGCTTGGGTCGCAGCGTCTTCAAGAGGAAACGATTCACCCATTCGTTTTATCCTTGGTTTTCGTCTTCAACTCCTTCTTTTGATTGGTTGAGTGTGATTACTACTCTGCACCGACATCTAAACCGCTCTCAGCGTGAATTCTTAGCCGGCAGATGATTTTCACTTCGATTCCATCACATTTTTGCGCAGAATGCCAGTGAAGGCGGTCAAAGTTAATGAGGAGGTACAAGCCTGCAGACCAAACACTTGCCAATGGCGAGCTGCAAGAGTGCTCGAAAATGCCAACCAAAACCAACATTGTGTCGTCAAGCTCAAATTCATTGGCGATACTGCTGTTCATACCATACCATGGGCTTATATCAAGGTTTTTCAATACGCCAAGCGCAATTCTCTGTTCAGAAGCTCCATATCCTCGCTCCCGGAAACTAAAGTTTCCCAGAAAGTTATGTCTATCGATCTCACCGATCTAGAAGATCTGGATGAAGTTGAAGAAACAGGGAAAATAAGTTTTGAAGGCACGGGTGTGTATCCGATACCTGAACCGGCGAAGGATAATGTAACTCCAAATGGAAAGGTAGATTATTCATCATCTATTACCTCAGACCATGGCACGAAGCCGAAATCGAAAGAGCCGAAGCCTCTAAGCGCAGACCCTTCTTCAACTTATAATTCGCATTTCAATGACCCTCTTTCTCCTTCTGATCATGATACTGCCGAACAAGATGCTGCTTTCTCCGATGTTGTCCACAATTCGAAAACGAGGAGAAACTCTGCGTCGAACTGTGTGGCTAATTATTGCGAAGAGCACAAGAATGCGCACGTGGAGAACCCAAGAAAGTTGCAAAGCGCGGATATTTCGCTTTTGAATTCCGCTCAAGATCGCACACGAGTTCCTCCTCTCGAAACTGAACGCGATGCAGCGAAGGAGATTAATAAAAATGACCTCCACTGGGATGCCATAACACCGCGTATAGAAAAGCATTTTCGCCAGGGTTTAGAAGACACAAGAACTGTGAACGGTGAGCATGGAAAACCGGTCAGTATTAGGAGTCGTGTCTCACGTCATCGCACCTTGTCAAAACCCCGGGAGCGCCATCCTCATCAAGCTGTGGAGGACATCCCTATTCCACGTGCTCGTTTGCGGTTGAACGGCACCAAGCCAAACTTGGAAACAAAGGATGATTTGAATGAGGAAACGTTCTCTGTAGCAACAGGCTTAACTCCTTCCAAACGTTATAGGTCTGCGGACGACATTCAGTATACATATACGATGATGAAGCCCAATTTCAGCGACTCTCCAAGTTATGGGCTATGTCGTCGTATGCAGAAGAAATCCAGAAGAGTCCGTGAATCATATGATCACTCTATCGCTAGTGCAAATCATTCATCAGATCTGACGAGGAAGAACTTAAGCAGAAGCGAAGCGGATGTCCTGGGCAGATATAAGTCAGCTAAGCGCTTCCCCTACGTATCAGCAGAGGGAGCAGCACATGATGACGATTTCGAGGAGCTTGTTGTAAAAACCTGTAATGGAATGGTGGACGAACACAAGAATGAGGTAAAAGCAATTCTTCAGTCTTTCGGGTCGCTGGGAATAAAAAAGATACCACCGACTGCTCGGAATCATGGTTCACGGAAGAAGTCGAAACCAGTAAGGTGGGCAGACCGTAAGGACACAGAGCGAGCTGTGTTCGAAGAAGGAACAAAAGACTTGCTTTCAAAATCTCAAGAACGCATGGGACTTATCGAGGACATTCCCAGTGATTTGTTTGGTGAATTTATGCTAGATGGGCACTCAGATACTCACAGCGTAAGATGTGGGTGCCAATCTCAGAACCTGGGCCGTCAAATTGGGCTTCTGGGGAGAGCAACCATACAATGCGGGCAATGCGGGTATTGGAGCCATGTGGAGTGTGTTGGGCTAGATGAAATGTCTGTCGTAGAGTTGAGAGGCAGAGACTCTGTCACGAAGAAGCATTTCATCTGCACTTTCTGTGTAAATGATGCGACGGATGGCAGGTTTGATAGCCTCACAGCATTCGAACCGGAGGAAGCTGGGCAACGTAATCTGTCCTCGAGTTCAGCGGCTGCCGTCTCTGGTAGATTGCCCGGCCCGGCATCGGAGAGACAATGGCAGTCCCACGTCTCACCGGTTGTCTTAGGTCAGCCGCAGACCGAGAGGCGAGTGTCTCGCCCATCACGGAAAATACTGAACGCGACCATTCCTAGCAGCGGAAGTCGTCATCGACCACGACCTCCTCTAAGTGAAGCTGAAATCCTAGCTCGTGCCAAGAATGTCGAGTTTTTAAGATCAGGAGTGCTCAAACCTTCAGTTGGTTTGAAGGAGCGGGAGCTGGTTGACGATAAAATCTTTAACTTCAATATGTAGGTTTTCATAATTGAAGCCTTTCGTGTTACACAATCCTAGTTACTTTGATTTTCCATAGAGTTATCAGCCCCTTGTAGCGGAATATTTCCCAGGAGGAACCCCGAGGGCGGATCTTAGTCTATCATAACAGGTGAAGCTTATTGACATAGCTGGGGCAGTCTTTAGAAAGTTGACCTGAATTCCACGATACAGTCCACGAATTCCTTCAGTATTGATGATGAATAAGACTGCACGAACTATAGAAATATTCCCAAAGCGGGTGTGTTTACTTGCCGCGGTGATGAAAGCCTTTGAAAATCCATGCCAAGGAAATCGCGGAGAAGCGGAAGTTTTTGTGAAAACAGATGCGTCAACAGTGTTAGAAATAGAGGTGATCAGTTAGTACTGCGATGACAGCTGTTGAAAAACGTTTCGATTGACAGCTCGTGGCACCTACTCTTTCCGGCTCTGTCATCAGTTCAGGCTTGTGGAGCGCCTGAAGTCTTCGTCGCACCAAGTCAAAAGGATATGTACAACATTGGGCAACTTAGTTCAGAGTATGGGAAGGTGTCAGCGTTCAAAAATCGTTCGAATTCTTGCGAATATGGATGCAGATGGCTGTCACATCGGAATATTCAACTCACCGAGACCGGCTGTTCCGCCACATACTAGAGATGTGGTTATCGGGTGCGCATCGGAAACGCCACGACGATCTGCAGCCCTTCTCAAAACGCCATACGTAAGAAAACTTGTCCCGGCATACGGAATTACTCCAGCCAAAGTAGGGTACATGCCACGGTAGACACCAGTGATTCCTTCTTCACGCACTATGGAATGAAGCGTTCTTGCAATCCCAGGATTTGTTCCTGACCGACTCGGAGATGCGTGTGCGGTTCGGACCGCCAAAACTGTTCGTGCCAGGTCAAAAGGGTATGTACATAGCACACTAGTTGAGCCAGCCATTGCACCGGCCATGAATCGCTTTAAAGAGTTAGGAGAGTCAGACTGAAAGACGTAGTTTGATAGAGTTCGGTGATAGAATTCGAAGGAAGAATACTGAATAGCAGCATAGGGCATGATACGAGCAATCGTGGCAGAGTTGCCGCGAAAGAACCCGAAGAACCCTTCTGTTCGCCAAATGGTTCTCATGGAGCTCCATACTGAACCGCGGTAGTCCTGCCAACCATACATTTGGGAGATTTGCATGAGGATCTTTGTTCTATATGAAAAAGAAAAAAAAATGCAAATGCAGTTTCGTAAAGAAGAAATGAAGAGTTAGAGAGAGGTGAAAACTGTGCAGATGCTCGCTTGTTGCAACAAGCGAGCATATTCTATTCGCACAAAATAGCCTGTCGTCGATCCCCGATGAAACAGATTTGGAGTCATTTCCAACAAATAGTTCAGAACGAACCTGTCGAGTGGAGCAACCGCTGTTTTCGCTACTGCTCCAGAAACTGCGCCAGCAAAGAACGACTTTAGAGAGGCATACGGAACTGTTGGTGATTCATCGACAGCACCCTTTGCTGTTTTCGAGAGCTCCATTATTGGCAGGGAATGGCAGATATCTTCCGCATCGGTTTCTTGAAGGACTCGGCGAACTGCCACGATTGCTAACAGTCATAGCGCTCGATGTACGGTGGCTCGGTTTGGCCTTGTAAGAATGAAAGGTTCTGCGAATGATGCTGTATCTTCATCATTTTATCTTTTTGGGTTTTTCGGTTTGCATGAATGCTTTTTCTATTTTTCTTTTTTTTGCAAGGACACGACAAAGGTAAGGTTTAGATTGCTACCTTTGTACACGTACTGTATCCAGTGGGTTATCCACCCTTTGAATATCTTTCATTTCTGGGCGAAGAAGTGGCCACTTTCATCCTCTCTCGCGCACTGGACGCTGCTTCACTTTGAGAACAAGGCCACGCTTTTCATCACATGCTCTTTGGACGCAAAAGTCCGCAGCACAAAGTTCACATAGTATTGGGCCCGTGACTTTGAAGCATTTGCGGGAAAAGCCACCTCTTCTCCAACAGCGGGAGAGATATCGTTAAGCGGGGGTTAAGCTTCGTGTTAAGCGGTGTAAAGCACTGGAGGGTGGAAGAAACGGGGATATAGACCCAGTCGGTATACGTTTGGCAGATTTGCGACAATGGCGAATAGCATTGCAGCCGACGAAAACAATGTGAGCTTGTTGCTTGAAGTCTCCAACAACGCGATAAACGTGCTTCGAGGTTCGATTCTGGCCGCCTCCAGAGACATGATTCTCCATCCTACGACAAGTTCAATCGAAAATGGGGGTCCTGAGTCTGTGCAGTCCTTCGAATCTCGCCTTCGAGATGCATCTCGCAAAATGCTTGGCCAGTTTGTGGCCTTGAAGAGCTCGCATGATCTTCTTATCAAACAGGTTGACAAAGCGCGAAAGGAAAGCCGCAAAGAACAAGACAAACTTCTACACGCACGGTCGAGATTTGATAATCTGAAGTACGAGATGAAAATGCTTCAAGACGAGATTGAGCTGTGCGGAACTGGGCCCTCCACCCACATTAAAAAGCTGGAATCGGTTCTTCCAAATATTCATCTTTCTCCCAAGGGGGAAGACGACGGCCCAAGCGCACACCAGCAAACGATGGACGTTCTGAGCAATGAGTTGTTGAGACGGAAGGCGGCACAGAAGCAAGTTGACGCAGTGCTAGATGATGTGAGGAAAAAGCTGAAAGAACTGGATGACACAAGGTCTGCCCTTCGGGGTCTACCCAATCTGCTCGGCTCCTTGGAGAGCGACCTACAACCACTTCGAAATCTTATTCAAAGAAAGCCAGTGATTTACAAGGCAAGTCCGACAATCCCTCAAGCTCAACAACTACCTACCCCGCTGTATGTTTTAGCGCGTCAAGCAATGGGGTATCGCGATTCGTTTGGTGATCTCTCCGTTTCGATTCTCGGAGAATCGCCGAAGAGACCCATTCGCAAGGACCTGTACGCAATGCACCCGATGCGAGTGCAGATTGACATACACTGCAATGGAATTGAGCAAGCGCTACGGGTCAAGTTTGGGTACCATGTTCACCTCAACATAGTCAGCGTTTCTTCGGTAATTGTGGCGGATGGAACCGAAACACCGTCGTACCCGACTAAAGAGCTTCAGATGCTTTATCCCTTTGATTTTGGCGAGGAATCCCCCAACCCGAGCAATGCTTACCTGGAGAAGGGTTCGTTCAAGTTTGATATATCCAAAGCACATGGGTGTCGCCCGTTTGTATGGGCCAACGTTGTGTGCGGAATATCTAGCATGTTGCCGGTTGAGTCGCACAGGGCACGGACGAGCGATGAGTCCAACTTTGCCCAATGGCCGTCCCGAGCAATGGAGACCAGCGGGCATCTGCGGTTTAAAGACGTTTGTGAAACTCTGAGAAATCGTCTCAAAAGCATCGTATCTCTCAAGAAGCAGATCGAGATGCTCCTTGCGAAACGGCTTCCTACCCTTCCCGTGGATATTGGGACAACAATAGAGCCAAAGTCCAAGTTGGAAGACTTTGTGAAGCTCCCCCCTCAGGACTGGGCCGGGGACGAAAGACTTGCTCGCGAGGGAACTGGAGGCAGGTACACGGAAGTGTGGTGCATGGTGATAAGCCGTGAAGCTTTGAGAATCAACTGCATGATCGGAATAGAGCCAGACTATCCGTTGGGTCCGCCGGTTTTTCGACTTGTATGTGACAAGGGGAGTGAGTTTGTGTCGGAGATGGACGTTTTGGACATGGAGCGATGCGTGAACGAATTGAGCGACTGCGAAAAATTAAAGGGACACGAGGAGGTTTTATTAGGGGCGCAGATCATTGCGCTGCTCTCGTGCTTGGATCGCGTGTACAACATGTGCTTTGGTGAGGAGAAAGAGGGGATAGACACGCAGTCCAGGACAATGAATGGCCGCACCCGTTCCAAGAGGAGCTCAATGATGTCGGAAAGCGCAGTCAAGTGAGAGAGCAGCCGTACTGTATCTGTACAGAAGGTCCGATTCCGATTCCGTTCAGTGGTGCGAACAGAGCGAGCGGGCAGACGAGAATTAGCAATGCAACGAGCGCTCATTGTCTGGGGGCACTGGAAAAATGATGATGATTCTGTTCCTTGGCGGCGGCGTGGGGATGCACACGTCGAAGGACGGAGCGCAATGTGAAGTGGCGCTTGCTGACAATTTAAGATGTGCAGTAATAAAAGGCTGGGCTTGTGGAGGTGAATTGGTTGTTTTCTGTTCTGTTTCAGCTCCATTTGTGTGTTTGAAGCGATCGATCATTCGGCTGGAAGCGATACAAAGTGCCGTGCGTGAAGATTGTGTGGTGCAAGCTGTGGGAGTGTGGAGGTTTTGGTTTAGACGTGATTGCTCGGGAAGAGTGGGCGTTGTGGTAGCCATCTTACGTTGTTCATTGCACATGTGCGTGTGTGTGGTGAACGCTCTCTGAATTCGCTTGAACCGGGTGTGAGTTGTTTAGCAAGGGCAGCTTTGCGCGCCAAAAGTGTTGTTGTCCGAGAACAGAGCGTTTCCACGCATGGATGCGAGAGGGGTTTGGCTGATGGCCATAGCGATACACGCGTTGTGTGTGAACGGAGCGCAGGCGCAAACGATCTCTCCGATCGTGGTGAACTCCAGCTTGGTGGGCGTGACGAGAAATGCAGAGGGCCGAATCGCGCTGGACTACAGCTTGAAGGACTGGAGCGATGCAGAGGTGGGGCTCGGCGGACAAGCCATTCACGAGCTGCGGCTGCAGGGCATAAACACGGCATACAATGTTGAAATGTCCACTTGCGAAGGATCTGACTTTGACACATATTTGGTGGTGCTGAATGGAAACCCTCGCAGCAAGCGACCGCGCGTGGTTGCGGAAGGCGCCAATGACATGAATTGCGCGGGTGCGAGCGACAGGGCGTTTGTGTCGGCCAGACTGCTTGGGGGCGTGTACTACATTGTGGTGACTGGAAACGGTGGGGCGGAAGGGACGTACAACCTAAGTGTGAGGGCCACGGTGGAAGCGGCGGCGTCCGGAGAGGTGGCTTGGGGCCTTGATCGAATCGATCAGCGCGCGCTGCCTCTGGACAAGAGGTTTGATGTGGAGGAGTCTGGACAAGGCACATGGATGTACCTGATTGACTCGGGGGTGCGCGTGACTCATGAGGAGTTTGAGGAACGCGTGCAAGGTGGGTATGACTTTGTGAACAATCGCGACGACGGGCACATGGATTGCACGGGGCACGGAACGCACATGGCGGGCGTGCTGGTGGGCAAGACGTACGGGGTTGCCAAACAGGCAAGGGTGATTTCGCTGCGCGTGTTTGGGTGCGACCGGCGGGCGAAAACGTCGTCGGTGGTGAACGCGCTGGACTGGGCGGTGTATCACCGCAGCAGAACGGGCTCGAATGGAATGATAGTGATATCTATGAGCACGCGAGAGGCGTCGGCGGCGCTGGTATCAATGGTAGACAGCGTGCTAAAGAGAGGAATTGTGGTGATCACGGGAAGCGGAGATGAAGGCGGATCGGGGTGTGATAGTTTCCCGGCACGGGTGACGGGCATATTGACAGTTGGGGCGACGGACCGGACGGATAGGGTAAGCTCGTTCTCAAACCGGGGCAATTGTACGGACATTTACGCGCCCGGGAGGGAGATTTTGAGCGCGTGGCACACGAGCGACTCTGGGCGGCGCGCAATGAGTGGAAGCGCGGTGGCTGCTGCGCATGTGGGCGGCGTGGTGAGTCACCTGGTGGTGCTGAATGGGGGCGTGATGCAGGCAGCGGAGGTGAGAAACGTGATGAAGTCGGTGAGTACGAAGAATGTGGTGAAGGGGATGAATTCAAGCAGCGAGCGCAATGGCGATGATGACGGTGGATTGGTGTTTGTGCGGTCTGTACCAACATTCACTGGAAGCGCGCCGCGCACGCAGCAAGTGTTGCTGCTATGCATCATTCGCGCCAACGTGACGAATTGCGCTCGCAACAGTGAGCGCGCAATGGGCATCACACGCGCGTTTGCGCAGGAGCTGGGCGTAAGCAACGCGGCAATAGAGCTACGGTGTGGGGCGGACGACGCCGTTGGGGCGTCGGCATTGTCAAAGAAGGTGGAGATTCGATGCGCAGTGGAGGAGCGTCGCGCAGCGGCAAAGTTCGCCGTGTTGGAGGGATTGTTACGCGAGCACAAGCGCACGACAGAGGAGACGAGCGGGGTGCGGTTCGATGTGGTGGAGGGCGCGTGGGCTGTAGACTCACGAGCAATTGTGTTCTGGGGCGCACCGAGGTTTGCGCGGCAGCGCGGGCGCGCGCTGAGCGTGGGGGCAGTGTGCGGCGTGGTGGTGAGCGTGGTGTGCGTGACAGCGGTGGTACTCACAATGGCATGCATGTGGTATCGTAGCGCACACAATCTGGACGACGTGGAGGCCATGGAAGGCTCAATGGATTTGGAACGTACGGCAGAAGTGCTTGATGATTTCGATGATGATGGAGGTGGTGGGCAGTACAACAAGTTTCGATCGTTCCGACAGGCGGTACGACAGGCCAGTCTTGTGGGCTCGTCCGTCGGGTGGGCGCGCAGCGGCATGAACCGCATGAGTAGCTACATTGGCGGGGACGCGCGCGTGCAGCGCGAGCTGGTGGTGATGCGATCGTTTGGCGGCGAGGCGTTCGCCGGGCTGGCGGTGGACGGCGACGGCGACGGCGACGGCGACGGCGACGGCGACTGTACCAGCGACGGTGATGGCAGTGGCAGTGGCACGACGGCGCTGTCGTTCCGCGGGTGGGACAACCTGGTGGTACGCGGCGGCGGGCATGGCGGGGGGGAAGCTGGGTGGCACGACAAGGACGAAGACGACAAGGACGACGCCGACGACGACGACGACGACGACGAGCGCGTGCGCATGCGCAGCGTAGGCGGCGAGGCGTTGGCGGTACTGGGTGGCATTGGCATGCGACGCAGCGGCGTCGGTGTCAATTCAGAGCGCGGCGAGACGCGCGAGAAACGCGCCGCTGAATTGAGCGCTGCTGCGCTGAATTGAGCGTTGAGCGCGGCTGCGTCGTAAAGCGGCTGCGTCGTAAAGCGGCGCGTGTGCGCCACGTGCCGCGCGCCCCGCGATGCGCTAAAGGACCACTCCTCGCCCTCCTCGCCCTCCTCCTCGCCCTCCTCCTCGCCCTCCTCCTCGCCCTCCTCCTCGCCCTCCTCCTCGCCCTCCTCCTCGCCCTCCTCCTCGCCCTCCTCCTCGCCCTCCTCCTCCCCCCCACCCCCCGCCGCGCTCCCCGTCTCTCCCCCTCCGTTGCTCACTCCCCCCCCCGTCCGCAATGCCCGTCGTCGTCCCCGTCGTCGTCCCCGTTCCCGTCTCCATCCCACCATCGCCCCCGTCTCTCCCGCTTCCGCTTCCGCTCCCGCTCCCGCTCCCGCTCCCGCTCCCGACGCCGTCCGCCACCCCGCCCGCCACCCCGCCCGCCACCCCGCCCAGCGCGCGTCTGCCGCGCTGCGCCGTGGTGCACTTCGGGCGCGACGGCGCCACGTCGCGCGCCTGGACGCCGCGCCTCGCGCAGAACGTGGGCGGACTCGCCGCGCGCGTACACAACTTCGAAGACGCCTTCTCGCTGGAGGAGTTTTCCTCGCGCGCTCTGTCTCCTCGTCCTTGTGACGCGCGTTCCGTCCCGCTGCCCACCGCCGTCCCGCTGCGTCCGTCCGCGTCCCCATCGCCGCAGTCGCCATCGTCGTCGCCATCGTCGTCGTCGTCGCCGTCGTCGCGCGCCGCTGCCAACCAGGCGCACACGCGCCGGGATCGTCGCGTGCCGCGTCGCCGCGTCGCCGCCGCGCGCTGGTCGCCGCTGTCGTTGTTTCGACGCGTGTTGCAGCATCGCGACGCGCGCGCGCGCCACCGACGCGCGCAGCACCTCAATCCGCGCGCGTCGTCTTCACCGTCGTCGTCGCCGCCGCGGCGCGACGACGCGCTGCGATTCGTCTCAAAGCGCGTGTCGCCGTGCGGCGAACAACGGGAGCAAACGGCGATGCAATCGTGTTTGCATTCGCCCTCGCCCTCGCAAAGCCGCAAACTCTCCGACTCCACCGTCACGGACGAGAGCGAGCGGTCGCAGTCGCCGCCGCGTCGCGCGCGCTCGGCGTGGCGCGACGGCGCCGATGGAGCAGCGAAAACAGGCGGTTTGAATGGCGAGCAAGCCACGGCGTCGCAACGTCGCGTGCGTAGCTCGCTGGGCACACACGCGTTGCCGGCGCTGCGCCGTCGCGTGGCGGCTCGCGCGCCGTCGCGTCGTCGTCGCTCCGTCGCCGTCGACCAAGCTGACGACCCGTACGTGCGCTTCATCACGTCAGAGCTGTGAGACGCACAACTAATGCGCCGCCACGTGGCGCGCGCACATGTCGCCCGCCCGAGCTAGTATATAATGTGCATCGCTCTCGCTCTCTGTATAACCTTATCTATGACGCCTCCTTCTTCTTCTTCTTCTTCTTCTTCTTCTTCTTCTCCCCCTCTCCTTCTTCAGCGCGTCTCCGTCGCCTGCAGCGCCGCCTCCCGCAGCCCGATCACGCGCTCTAACACCTCCTCCGTCCCCAGCACGCCGCGTCGCGACGCCAGCTCCCAGTGCGCGTGTCGCTCCAACGCCTTTGCCACGCTGTCGTGCGTCACGCCCGGCAGAAACGCACGCCCGCACAACTCGCCCAACAGCACGTCGTTATCGTCGTCAAAAAGCGCCACCGCATCACTTGCGCTCTCCCCAAGCTCGCGCAACACCCCGCGCGCCGCGTTCGCCTTGCCCGACCCCGCGGGATACACGTCCGCCTTACCCAGGTTATACGAGCTCGTCAGCCCCGCGCCTTCCGCCCCGCTCTCCTGCAGCGCCGCGCCCAGTGCCGCCGCCGTCCTCTCAGCGCTGCCTCCCACGTCCACGCGAAAGTTGGTGCTGTAGTCACGCGTATCCGTTGTCCAACCACGCGCCACCAACTCACCGTGCACGCGCCATAGCGACCCGTCGCGCGCGTCGGGCGTCGCCAGACGGGGTACTAGACTGGTGCGGTCGTGAATGCGCCCCACCTGCGGCGCGAATTTGTCGCTCCAGCTTGCGTCCAGCACGCCGTTGCGCAGTTTACGCCCGCCGTTCTCGAAAAACTCAAAGTCGGCGGCCGGCAGTTGCGCGCGACGCGCCGCGTACGTAGAGGCGCGCGCGCCGGTGATTATGACGAACATGACGCCGAGCTCGCGCAGACGACACACAAGCTGCTTGGTGCGCAGCGAGAGATACGCCTTGCCGCCCGTGAGCGACGTTAGTACTGCGCAACGTCGCGTTTCGCCGCCATGTCGGTAGCGCACGGTGGCAAGTTGGTTTTGGTCGTCCTCGTCAATCACTTGGGCGTACGAGCTAAAGTGCTTGGGGTAGTGCACTAGCGTGCCGTCCAGGTCGGAGAACACCACGCTTGCGGTGGTGGCCTGCATGTTGCCTGCGCGCGTTGAGAGAGGTGCGCTGTAGGCGCGTGGCGTCGTCGACGGCCGCTTTAAGCGCGGCGGGACGCTCGCGCCGTAGAAACGACCACTTTTCGACGACGATGACGCCCACGACGACGCCGGTGTGCGTGGACGAGAGGCCACCAGCGCGCCGACTGCTCACCACACCAATCGCTGTCCACATGCAAAACCAAATGCCGCATTCCTGAAAACACCTCGTTTTTGGCCAATTGTTAATTCGCCCATAAGGGCCCCGGGGTTACACTTGATGTCGTCTTCTTCTCGGCAAACAGCGAGGCACATTCAGTTGCGCCTACTCGCAGATATGAATGATATCATTCTTGCTTTGTGCATGTTTCAGCAAATGCAACAAACAGCCGTGCACACAAAAACGCTCCTTCAAGAAAGCGTCCTTCTTGCAAACGACACCAACGTGACAGAGTACAGTAGTAGCGAAACCGAAGCGCAAAATCCAGGAAAAGGTACCTTTTTGTGCGGGGTGAAAGCTCTTTATGCAGCACGTATGCCCCAGCATCTTTTCTACAATGTTTGCGATGTACATCCTGATACAATGCAGTTTAAAAAAACAATTCACATGAGTAGTTAAATGTTTCAACCACTACATGATATGGTGTCATCTAGAACCGCTGCTCCCATAGATGTAAGAGGCGAACACACTTGCTCTGTTCTGCTTGTTTCTCGTAAACGCAAGTTAAGTAGTGAACAGAGTCTATTCATGTTTCTAGATCTACTTGGTCGGAGCGACGAAGGCGGTCTGGGCGTCACGCGCGTTGGGCATAGATAAGAACTTTCAACGGAAACTGTATCAAACTACATTCGTCACGTTTTGTACGCTGTTTTTTCTGCACTAGACATCGGCATTACCCGACTCATTGAATGGCCGTCGCAGATAGAACGAGCGGATATGGAAGGTTTTATTATTATACGATTCCCCAACTGAGTGTTTATCGTGGACAAGAACAAAAGCAAGCGCTGGAGACTTAAGAGTAAGAGTGAACAAGAGCGAACGTACGAAGGTTACAAAAAGCCACATTTATGGGCGACTGTGGTGTTCTGTGACCTTTTTGGCCGCATTATTCGTCCGCAGATTTCGGACAAAGGTGTCGAGAGCAACCGGAACCTCTGTACAACCTCGGAGGTTTATTTAAACCTCTGCCAGTTCCTACAGATTGGCCAGAACGGGATGACACACATGGGAGTTGCTGGAGATGGGGCGTTGGTCGTTCCGTACAAATGAAACGAGAGTACAGATTGGATTCATCGAGTTCTGCACAACCGCTACATTTCCATGAAGCGACTGGTGAACGAATGGGGCATCTGGTTTCTTAACAATAGGTACAGGCTCTTCTTATGACGGTGGCCGTTCCAGAAATATCTCTTCCCCATCGCCTACAATACCGCAGCCATGTTATGCAACTGACATTTACGCCAACGCGTGTACGCCCTGCAATCAAGAAAAAAATATTCGGCCAAGATCGACGCACACATGCACCTGTAGCACTCAGAGTCAGAGCAGGATTGAGAATAAAAAGTAATATCTTCACTTTACTATAATGCTAGCGCGGCTTGCATCGCGGCCAGGGCCAAGTCCGTGTCGTATAGTGGCAGAAGGTCTGACCTTTGAGGTTGTCAATGTACTACACTGATCCTGCACGTGATGGATGCGAGGGATCATCGGCCATGCAGCTCCGGGCGAGCTACCATCTAGGTGTTGTCAGCCACGTGTAGTGTTGACATGTACCTTCTGGTTGAGTAATTGTTAGTACTTGTACTTGTAATTATATTTATTTTAGTACAGTAGTGGAGTGGCCACCTGGCAATGTAGCCAGTGCTGGCCAGGTCTCTGACACTAGGTCAGAGACCGTGCCTTGCTGGCACCTCCCGGGTGATCTGGAGAGTGCAGTCCACTGCATATAGAGAACTGTACCTCCCCCATCCTAATCTGATAAAGATAGGCACCGCTTGGGTCACGACTATACGTTTTGGTTCATCGTTTCTCAACTACCGCACAGGCTTTCCCGCGCGTCGACGCCTACCATCGTTCACCTACACGGTATAGGCTAGTTGCCCCGCCGTTTGCCCCTGCGGGTTTTCACGGTGCCCTGGTACCATCGAGGTGAACTACGTCTACCTTCTAAGGTTGAGCGTTAACACGCTCCCTACGGTTGAGCGTCACTACGCTCCCGAGACAAGACAGTAGCATACCCCACAGGTGATTGTACGACAGTTCGAATCGTAAAGAGTCTAAGGCGACTGAATCTGAGACTGTGGGGCCCCTGCGAGAGATAGCCAGCAACAACACTCACGGTGAGCAATTCGGTCATAATAGCGGCCAGTGCTTTTGGGGCAACTGAACGATATCTTTCTCCCATGTAGTTGGAGAGCTGGTTGAGACCAACGCCAAACAGTACTCCTCTGGCTAGACGCGAAACGTAACCGGGCAGGCTTCTGCGTAAGAGAGGTTGGGAGGTGACGTGGTCGACGTTATAAGCCTCTGAGATGCCTGAGATGGGGGTCATGATCACGCCTGGTGCAATCGTTTTGCAAAATCTAACAGCTACTCTACCAGGGTGGTTTTCGTACGCATCTGGGTCAATGTCTCGATCCATTATTGCGCCCAAACTCTTAAAGCCGGTGATGTAAACCACACAAGCCGGCACCTGCACGTGCATGTTAGGGAAGAGAGAGTTGATATGTCACTGAGCGGCGATTGAGAATGGCGTTGAGCGCAGATCGGTAGTAGTACTCGACGATGGAGACGACGGCAAAGGCACTGACATTGATCTCGTTGGCAGGCTGCGACAGGAGCGGGGTGCGAGAGCGGCGTGGGATGGAGAGGATGTGTTCGGAAAGCGATGAAATAACCTGGGTGCTCTAGTGCCGGGTGCGATTCAAGTGCGAACGGAAGGCGTCGCGACTGATGGCGTAAGCAGTGCAGGAGTGTGTGACACACTTTGCAGACACATTCAACGGGGCGGCGGCGGTGACTTGAAGCTCGGAAACTGTATTCGCATAGACGGCGTGCAATTGGCTCTCAACGCTGTTTCGGGGCCGCTTGCGAGGCGGTGGATTTAGCCACCAACTAGGACAAGCATACAGTCGGCGGGACAATTCCGGGTGACGATGAGACCGCAACGACGAAAAACGAGCTTTTGCATGCGGCACGCCAGCTCGAGCAGCTGCGGCGGGTCGCAGCGATGTAACATGGGCGAGCGCGCCAGACGGGTGGCAGCGTCGCGCACGTTGTGCTCCAAATGTAGCTGCGTCGGCGCGGCGTGTCGGCGGCGAGCATGGCGCGGCGAGGCGGCGGGGTTTGTGGAAATGGCGGTGGCGACGGTGATGGGTGGTGATGGTGGCGGTGGCGTCCACGTCGCCACGTGTGCGCCGTGGCGACGCAACAGAGAATGACGGGATTAGTGGACGACGGCAACGACCACAACAGCAAAAAGGACGCGAGGCCTAGCTCGCTAGGACGGCATCATGCGCGATCGTCTGTTTGTGCGCGGGCTGAGACTGTTTAGACAGCACGGCGTGCTGCGAGCGGATAGGACGCCTGGACAGTTGTTCGTGGTGGACGTGGATGTGTTTGGCGACGTGCGTGCCGCCGGCGCTCACGATGACTTCGGACGCACACCCACTTAACGTGACTGTGTTCGAAGTGGTGCGTGGCGTTGTTGAAGGCGAGCTGCGACACCTGGAGGAATCTATTGCCCACAGCATTGCCGATGAGCTGTTCGTGCGGCTGCCCGCCGTGCATTCAGTGCGCGTGTATGTGGAAATCCCGCATGTCGCGCTGCCCGCCATGTTGGACGCCATCGGGAACGACGAAAAGTCATCTTCCTCCAGATCCGAAGACGAGCTAGCCGATGAGCCCTCAGCAGAAACGAACACTCGAGAGCGGTAATCAGCAAATGTACTTTGTTCTTGCATGTCTTCTGTTTAGTAGGCCAAGCAAGATCTTGGCGTATGTACCAAACGGCTGAGAGAAAAAGACTCGCCCCGAGCGTTTCTATCAAGATCATCAGAGGAGATACTGCTAAACGATGCGCGGGTGCAAGCTGGCGGACGGCGATTCGTTCTTCTTTAATAAAAAGGGCTTGAAGGGAGCTATTGTTTTTGGTCTGGAGCAGAGTGGTTTGCCAAAGTGGCTAGGAACGGGGAGACATTTGTCAAACTGGTATGGCATTTGAACTTGAAGAAATCGTACTTACACGGCCTTCACTTTCTTGGTGGCTTGTTGTACTAGGGCAGCGGCCCCCGTGAAGTCTTTTTAGTATCCGCTCTACGGAGAGAGCAGACACCTGCGACAGTGTTCGGGACTGCCAAATGGGTGCTTGCGGCTAAGGGGAAGATGTAGTAGAGCACAGCACTAGCGAGCTAGAATGGGGGTGGTAAGACCCCACTCGCTAATGAGGGTGTTGGTACTATTGAACGGACAACTACTTGTTGTAGCTTGTCCGGATCTCCGGTTAAGGAATCCTGAACAAGGAACAAGTGAGTTGTGAACCCGTTTGTTCTCTCCTTTACTTTGGAGTCGGCGCTCTCTTCTGTGGCTTAAGTACAGTGCACAGGGGTGAGCGCCGCACATAATAATATCTAGATATAAACTTCGTCAGCCGACTAACCCCTCTACAGTACGGGATAATGCTTGCCACGTGGCTACTCACTACAGTAAATGCGCCGTTGCCAGTCCGGTATTTCCCTACAAAGGGTCGAGTCGGATGCGCCGTAGCAGACCGAGGTCCCACGTGTAACATACCACCTCCCGGACCATCTGCGGGGTGTCACTTCTTAACTTCATCCTAGCCGTTTCAATCACTTGTGAGAATCATAATACTTCGTCAAAAAAACCTTCCATCGGCATTCCGACAGTACAGAATACTACAGTCTTTTTGTCTCTTCTTGACCTTCGTCTGCCACTGATTAGCTTCCATAAAGAAGCTTGTTTGCTGCGGTTGGGCTCAGATGCGGGTTTGTCTCGGGATGCTTGGGGGCAAGTGATAGCGGAATAACCGTACTTGTGGTCGAGAACGAAGGATGAGAGACTGTTTGAGGTGGAAGGGGTACAGAATTTGTACGAGCTATCTACGTCTGCTCAAACGAAATGGTCGCGCCGTGTGTGCACCGCTTTGGGTTGGCGTGGGGGTGCCTCTTGCAACTGCCTTTCTCTTAACGCTTGCATTTGGCGGGTGTCACATTTGATACGCTGCCCCTCTCCTTTGAGCTTCGCTGATTGCCTTTCGCTGCTGTCAGTGCTGCCGTATTCTTTGGGCGTCTTCTTGCGCTTGGCCTGCCTATTGTTTGCTGATAATAGTGCACTTCTCCCTCACTGTTCCCCACTACGTCTGTGTTTCTGCTCCTGTAAGAAATCTCTGTCTTGCTTGGGTGTTCTCTCCCCTCTCCTTTTCTCACACCACAACATCCGACCCAACTTCTCGTCTTCTTCAGCCTGGCTTTATTCAACGCACCCGCTACCGAGTCTTGCTTCCGTCGCCCTTCTCGTCATTACGCCTCTTCTCGTCTTTTCTTTTTTAATTGCTATTTTTCCTCACTCATTGCTTCTTGTCAAAGCGTCCCCGTACGCTGCGTCGCATCGATTTCTTTGTCACTATCCAGCTCATCCTCTCCCATCATATTGCTACCGCCCGCTACTGCAAAAGTGAGACTGTTTGCTCCTCTATCTGTTCCATCTCGCACTCCAAGTCACTCATCTCTACCTCTACCTTCCCCCCTTCACCGCCTAATACTTTTTCTGCGACTCTTGCACTTCGAGCATCACCATTCCTTTCCCACCGTTCGAACGCTTCAGGGCATTTTTTCGCCGCCGCCCTGCCATCACTCATCAGCTTGACCTAATCCGCTCTTCAATTATCCACCTCACCGTCTGGTTAACTGTCCGCTTCGCAATTTCCTTTTCATCATCTCGCTATTATGCTAAACTCCGTGATGACGTTCTGCTACTCAATCCTCTGGAACAGGTTGTTCAATATTTGCTGCCCTCCATCACTTCCGATTCTGTGCCCCATCAGCAGTTCACAACGCTCTCGTTCATAGCGCAGAAAATTCCCGCCAAACACGTTATGTGTTTCGCGACAGAGGCCACGCTCTTTCTGCAACGCACAAAGAACACTGTTCTGCTTAAAACCAAATGAAAGACGGTATGCGTTACGTCTTTCAAAGTGCAGAGCGTCTTTTTCTCGTTACCGAATACTATGGAGGCGATGACATGTTTGAGTTTCTCAACCAGAAATCAAATCCACTGGATGAGCAGTCAGCGCGCTTTGTGACTTTTGAAGTCAGTCTTGCCATCGAGCATCTCCAAAACATCGGCATTGTTAACCACAAGCAGCACTGTAACTTCTCCAGCGTGCGCGACAAGACCGCCCCAATCCCGAAACGTAACTATGACGAACACAATTTAATCAGTGACTACGTGTTGTTCGAGGAAGCTAAACGAGACAAGGATCAAGCTAGTCGAAATGGCGTCAACCATTTTCACAACCCACCCGCCTCCAACAGCGAATTGCCCGATCCCATTCCCAATCACAAGCAGTGCATTTTGAGACGCCAGTCTGGTATGTGAGGCATTGATCTGCGCTTCATGACAAATGTTTTCTATTGTCACAGTACCAATACTACGATCGTCCTCCCTGTTCATGTTGCAAACTCTAGGGAGAACTATCGCGCTTCGCGCGCGGCTGTAATGTCATTCCGAAGCATCGACGGGTGACGCGGTGGCAGAGCAGGCCTCAGCTACTGAGTCATCGGCGGGTGAGTGAGAGCTTTTCTCCGGGGCTGAAGTCGCTTCCAACGCAGGGTCCATCCAAAGCGGTTCTTCAGGAAGGGACGGCAGCAAAGAGGTGGCTGGCTGCTGCTGAGAGAGGTTGTGACTGTGCGCAAACAGATTGGAGAGTATGCCAAACTGCTCGCTCTGGCGCCTTTGCAGGGCAGCAATTGCGTTTGCTGCACTATCAAATCGAGTCTGAGCTCGCAGAAGCTGCAACTGTGAGGCTGAATGACGGCGGTCGCGCTCATCCCTCGCTTGTGCACGCTGCTTCTTGTTTCTCTCAAACGCACTCTTTCGCTCGCGATTGCGCTTTTGCTTCTCCGTGCGTGATTCGGGCAGCTTGGAGAGCGTTTTGGATGCGCTCTTGTCTGTAGTTAACGTCCGCTTTGAATATGCATGCTTGTAGTCCAGTACCGCTTGATTTAAAAGGTGTTGCGCGTCGCCATCTTTTCCAAGCGCTTTTGCAATCGGCCCCTCAAGGTCGCCGTCAACTTCACCCATCCACAACCACATTCTTGGCCAACTGGCTGATTCTGTTCGATACATGGCGGACGTTTTCGGGACTGATTCCTGCCATATAACCCCTCTTCCAGCTGATTCCGTGCTTGTTTTGCTCTTCGACGATAGCAGAGTCCGTAATGTGACGCATCTATGCATCGGTTGCTACTCGAGCGCATGTTGCGTCAAGTGCTTTCATTTTCTGCAGCGGTGCTTCAAGTGCTATCAGTTGCAAAATGATCCACAGCTTTTTCACTTCGTTCATCACAAAGTGAATCGGTTTCAATTTTGAAGTTGTTGATGTAGACATACCGGGAGGCGAGTCGGTTCTGGCACCAGTGACGTCTGCATCGTTCGGTATGGAACGTTCTTGAGCTCTAACTTCCTGAACCGGAGCGTCAACCATCTTGATGTTAGTTCAGCAGATAAAGAACTGCGGGCGCGCGGGGTGGAGGGCGGGGAATGGCCTAGTAAATGGCTGATGATCTGCAGCGGCGTGGTCGTCGCCTGAAGTGAAAGGGCAGATTTAGTGATAAGTGGAAAGGTTTGCTCTTAGAACCTTTCTTGTTTGTAATTTAGGCCAGAAAACAAGAATTTAAGGTTAGGTAATTGAAAACGGGACGTTCCGAAAGTGGCCCTTATTCCCGAAACAAGGTCAGTTTTCTCTTATTTAAAAAGGGCTATTGGGAGTAGCGAAAATACCGGACGGATTTCCTCCTGCTCACATCCAAAGCCCACTCTTTATTTCTCTAATTGGATGAATCCAATCATCTAAATCCTTAGAAAACCGTCACTTACACCGGTCCACTATCAAGGTAAACGCTACCGATCTTTCGTTGCGAGCTATCAGACTACTTTTCCCAATATGAAACTGAACCGCATCATCCGCGTTCGGGAATGTCTGAATCCGTCCATATCAATAGAGGTGCTGGTCTGGATTCAGTCCAAGTTTGAAAACACTTTCTACCAGACATCCACCAAAACAAGTCTTCGATTCTACCTCGTTCCAAGCATTACCCACTTTGCTAATGACACACTCATCTCATGAACAAAATAAATCCATTCTGTCTGTGCCGTTACATGCGCAAAAATCCCTAACCAACCCATTTTTGTCCCCCAAAAGCACGAAGGATATCGACAACATCATCCCTAATCTCATTGTACCCATCGATTCTAAACAAAGCACAGTCATAATTCTACAACACCTTCTAAAGCACCAACAAACTTCATATAAACACGTTCCGTGGATTTATATGCGGCATTTTTGGAGAATGCGATCCAAGCACTATAATTATTATTTAGTAATTTCCATTTCAACTACCGGAAAAGTGCTAGCTGGTTATATATGCACGTATGTTCTGAGGGGTTACTGCACGGCGGGAGCCTCTCTCTCAAACGATTTCAGACTGTAATAAGAACATCTGTACTGACGAATTATACTAAGGCTCAAAAAAGTGTGACACAATCTTGCACACAAAGTAGAGCAGCTAAAGTTTCGTTGTCACAAACGCGTGCAGAGACTGAAGAAGAAACGGAAGCAGGCGCCGGTGGTTCTCTCCCTCTCAGATTCGCATATCGAAAAAAAGGCATGACCCGATTCCAAGAAACTTTGGTTTTAATTGAAAAAGCGGTCTCCTTCAGCGCGAAAGTTGACATACTTGATCTTTTACCAACTCTAAAGGCATTGCGTGACTCCGTGAAGAGATTAGCGAATCAAAATAGGTAAACCTTTTAGTCGGTTGAGCTTTCAAACAGTGCTTGACGATCAAGGTGGAGTTACGAGTGACGGACTGAAACAGGACGCAACTGGTACCAAGTTCTATGACTTCAACGCACACTAAATACGGATTGGGGAACCACACGTTGTCAGCAAACAGAGAAAGTTTGAAGTAGTCTCCCGAATATTGTTTATTGTAGAGCACAAAAGAACTGAGTGGGGAAATTCCTTGCGTGAGTCATTTAAAAAAGGTTACATGCGAAGGTTGTGGTTTGAAATGGATGTGTTCATGAATATCTTTACATTTGTCACTGATTGTGCCTCGGCAATGCCGTGTATTGTCGAGGCCTCATGTTTGAACTGTCGGGTGTCATTTTGGAAAAAATGTATGTGTTGTATTTTCCATCAACTAAATACAGTCATGAAACATGTAATGAAGAAAAAGGAAGAACGATCGAGCACTATCTTCAAGGATTTGACTTCAGATAAGACCACTTTGAGGATATTTAAACAGTCAAATTGGAACGCAATCGTGCCTGATGGATCTGCTCTTGTTCAAAAAGTGGCAACCAGGTTCGGTAACTCTCTATGTTTTGAAAAGAGTCCTGAATTCTTCTCTTATTGTGGCGGAGATGCTAGCTGAAAATAGGTCGAAAACGGCGCAGTCAGCTTTGGAATCTTTGTACAGGGAAGTATATCATTCGGAACAGTTTCATCATTCTGCGCTGAAAGCAATCGTTGCAGCCTTTGGGTCCGTGATACATGTTCAAAAGGAACTAAAAACTGACTCTGAACCTTCATTACATAAAATCTTGCCCATGCTAGAACGTTTTGAGCAGTAGTTACGGCAGCTTAGCAGTCAAAAAGCCCAAATTCTTTTCGTGTCCCATAAGTAGAGCGAAGAACTTTGCACATCAACAGTTGCAGAGCTCAGAAAAATAGAATTACATCTTTTGTGGATTGCTGGGTCTGTTCTGCATCTCAGAATTCGTAGCCTTGGGATGGTTCAAGATTGTAACAAGCGAAATGAATTGAAGGAAAAAGGCACTTCTCTTGTGATGAGATTGCTGCATGCTCATAATATGGACAACGGAAACGTTTTTGAGCAATCATCGGGAACTTTTTAAAAGCGGCTTACGCTTGCTAAGCTTGGGACTGATAAGTTCTGCCTTGATGATATGTTTGATACCCTTTGTGCTTCTCCTAGCGACATTGATTCATTTACGAATTACGGCGACAAAGTTGTCACTTCGCTACAGTTGGAGCAGTTAAACCGTCGCACTCGTAATGATGAACTGAGAAGCAGCGGGGCACAAATTGTGCAGTTCTGGCTTATTCAGAAGTATATGTTTCCTGACCTAATCAAAGCAGGTATGAGGATTAACCCCACTCCTGGAACAAATACAATTAACGATGTACTTGTTTTACGGCTGGCAGTTCGATTTCTCGACACTACTGAGAGGAGGTCTGTCAGAGACCTCTATTTAAGGGGTGAAGCCTGGTGTCGTCACAGCGTCAGCGCTGAATCCAGCCCCTAGTGGGCGTCAGCCCTCTCCTGAAATGGCGGGAGAGTGCAGGTTCGAATAATGCTGTTAGAAACATGTAGAATTCGACATCGGCCACGCAACTTCTTGCGTTCGTACCCCTACATACCAGCACTCAGGAGACGAAGTTTGCATTTATGCACTCTCTTTGATACGTTCCAAATATCGCCTCCACTCGCTGTAAGCTCATACTGCAACGTAAGTTTCAACTCCTGTGTCCTCGTATAGCATTGAACGTAATTTTAAAAAGAAGAACAGAACAGTCACGTCGCACAGATCCCGTTTGAAGCCGGATATTGTCGAAGACTTGATATGTCTTCGTTCAAGAGCTGATATCATATGAATTATAGTTAACTAAAGCCACCTCTATGGCCTCTGTGGTTGTTTTGTTTTTTTCCATATTTATCACCATATTTCATCTCGTAGCGATATCCGTACAAGATCTTCTCTCTATGCGTATGTGTCTCTTATAAAAACGCTTCAGATAAGCGTCTCGTATCAGCGCCTCTAATGTCTAAGGGCAGCTGAAGCTGCCGTGGACCCCATAGTCAATTCGGATGAAGAGAGCAAGCCCAGGAGTCTCCCTACGTTCGAAATGACGGAAAGAGGTTTGCGAGACGTGTTCATTCCTGAGACGCCTGTCAAAGGAGCGGCAGATGAACAGGCTACATCAAGATCTGCTCAGAAAGTGCATTCTGCTGCGCCCACTCCCAGCCCTCGCCTACTACCTTCTCCTGAGAGTGATGGCGTTGAAACCTCCAGGGATGCTGTGGAAATGAAGTATGACTTGTCAGAAGCATCAATCTTCCATGGTTCTCATCTGGTTACGCGAAATAAGGGCCGAGAAGCAAAACAGAAAGCTCCAAAAAGGCCAATTCTTGACAACTGCGATCGAAGCCCGAGAGAGAGTTTGAGAGACGAGTCACTCGCAGTCGTTCGAAATATGGATTTTGAAAGGCTTTAGTCGATATTTGGCGAGATATGGAAGCCATCTTTGCCACAGATGATGATGAAAATGACAATGATGTCATTTTCACTCCAGTGAGACCGAAGAGTAGAAGACGTTTAAATCCACGTTCCTGTACCTGTTACAGGAAGAAAAACAAAAAGGAAACAACACATCATCGCTGGCCGAATGAAATCACCTGAAGCAAGTCTGTTTATATCTGGATATGTAAATTTGTGACACTTTCGCCTTCCATGCCACCAACTACAAATGCAAAAACAAAGAACACCCACATAAGCACCATCAAGATCCATTCTACTCATATAAGGATTGCATATCATTGAGCAGTGAAGTAAGCATTCTCTCATCTATAGCAGAGAGAAAAAGCTGATAAACGCGCACCATAACACTTTAACACTATGCGACGGACATAGGCTCAGAAACGAAGCACTTCAAATCGGAAATCAACAGCTACAAAAGGCAGATAAAAGCACACAATTTTATGAATAGGAAAACATATCTATTGGATTTCCTCATAATTGTTCGTGCGATTCGTCTCAGCACACAGCGAAGGTGAAAACATTAGACTTAACTCTTCGCAGACCGGCTAGAAATAGTTGCGGTATTTCTTGGAGACTACAAAGACCATAGAAGAGGGCCAAATATGAGCATCATGTTATTGATACATAATAGCATGTGCTACATCCGCCATCGGGGTGAAGCGACGAATTTGCAGATCCATCGCCTGCCAAGTCTCATTCGTGCGGTCAGCAACATCGCTCACCTTCACGTTCACACACAACCCCTTCCGATTCTTCACCCTCTTTCCACCCTCAGTGGACATCCTAGAATTTCCTTAAGACACCATTTTGGAAGTGAGAAGCTCGAGAACGTTATCAACATACTCTTTCAACCTAAACATATCGCCAGCATGACGTATAGTCGCTAAGGTTAATTTCAATCCTTGCAACTGAGAGCGGCTATTCTAGACGAGAAAGTTAAAGCAGCGCTCGTTTTTGTACGTCCGAACAACGTGGTGTTGGAAAAACCTGCGCTCTGCGTACACTTGCCATAAACTCTGCCATCAATGACAAATTCACGGCGGTCATTCTTTACGTTCACCTTGAAAACCGCTCCACGCCTTGGAACATCAAACGCGTAATCGCAACAACAGTGGTTCTAACACAACATCTGCATGCTTCCGGTCTCATACCGTTCTACATCTTACGAAGATGTGCGGTGGCTGAAGGGCACATCGTGTAATGCGCTAACCCCGTTCTTGAGACGATATTGAACAGTGAAGGCCGCCTAATGTGCTCAACAACAAATCAGTGTGTTCTCGATCGGGCAGATGGAAAAATGCTGTTGTTCAATAAATTAACAATTTGCGACGAGCACAAACACTCCGAGCGGTGATCACGAAGCGAAAACCGCACTCCCAACCTTGTGCTTTGGAACTTGACAGAGAAGGCCTTTCATAGGTGACAAGTCCACATGTGCAAGATGAGAATCGGAAGAAGCCTCACATCCTTTCAATGCATCCCAAAGCTCCGTCCCTATGGCGCAAGGCGCTCAACCAGCTCTGAATAACTTTGCCGATAAGAAACTCTGTAGAAAAGAAGAAATCGGTCAAGGGGTGCTTTCCTCGCATGTTCTGTCGGAAGTTGTCGTCGCGGAGGCGGTAATCCGTTTGGGGTCTTCTGAGCTTTGGCCTTTTGGCTTGGAAATTTGCGACACTTCTTCTCCGACATTCAATCTCGTAAAAATCATTACGCGACCCCCACCTGTGCCCTTGCCCCTCCATCCGGAAAGGTTCCTTTCTCAAATAACGAAGGGCAATGCTGGGGTGCTTCTCAGCGTTATTCAACTCGTCGATGGCTGATCGAAGATGTCCTTTTGCGATGTACACTTTGCCTACGTGCGTTTCGAACAAGTCAACAAGCGCCTATACATTGGATTCAGCAATATACCAAACAGTGTGTCTCACGTGGCCGTAGGCGGTAACTTTGAAAAGCTGCTCTTCAGTGATGCTCTTTGATATGACGTAGTCAATCACTTTCTGATCGCGATATGTGAGGAACACGAGTCTCGTGTTTGCGCTCAGTCGACCGGTGAGTGTGGTTCGAACGTAGTTAAAATTGGAATCGACACAGATAAGTGCTTTGTTTTCTGAATACCGCTGCAACATTTAAAATTATTTCAGCTTTCGGAGGTTTCAACAATTGCAATAGGGGGCCTACGTTTAAGAATTGGGCGCGCACGCCCGCTCTGCGCCCGGTCTCCCCTGGTACGACTAACTGCCGACAGAGCCCCACCATATATACGAGTGTCATTTGACGATTTACGCCAAACAAATTCTCGTGTGAAATTTCGTAGCCACGCTTCACACGTACAATACCATATTTTTCACGAGAATAATGAGTGGTGCGCTTAACGCAAACAAACAAATGGCTTGCTATGGTTCGCATCTAGTGCTATCTTGCTGTTCCAAGTATGACAAACATTGAACAAAAACGATTCCATTCTGTGTGAACGATCAATGGTTCGAAAAGAACATTATTCAATTAGAAGCGCACGGGTTCGTCTCCGACGCCGACGTACTTTGTTTTTAGTTGCTCAAAGCATGGGAGCCGAATCGTCAGTAATGTTAACGCTTTGGAACGGTTTCTATGATGCTCAACGCGATGTGGAAAACATCGAATTGAGAGCAGAGCGCATTCACCATATCACCTTTTACCTTAACATATTTTCTGATCAGCAGTGCCTTCATGATTTCTGATTTTGTCGAAACGACATTGGGCGTGTTGCTGGCGCTTTTGGATGGAATATAAATGGCACTGTTTGAAATCGATACCACTGTGACTCTGTTACAGCATGCGGTACCGTTCTGAAAAGCTTATCATCTGTGTATACATGGTATGACATGGAAACAGTTTCTGGAATGCGATACACACACATAAGTGAGATCTTTTGGGGGGCAATTGAGCGGTTTGTGGAATCAAAAGGAAAACTCATCACACACTTCCAATATCAGCTGCTGGCAGATCGCGCATTCATCTACGCAGCAGCAATTCGGTGACAGGGAGGTATGCTAGATAGGTGTGCCAGTTTTCTTGATTGCACAAAAATCAGGATATGTCGCCCTGGTGGAATGGAAAGTAACCAAAGAGCATGTTACTCTGGTCATATTCGCAAACATTATTTGAAGTATTAGACCATTTCTACACCTGATGGTCTGATATTTCATCTTTTTGGTCCTGAAGTAGGACTAAGACATGATCTTACCTTTTTGAGGAAAAGCAGAATTGAATATCTAATGGAACATTGTATGAATTGGGGTGTGGTGCGAAATTATCTCTATTCAGATCCGGTATATTTTCTGCGACCTTTGTTGCACACTGCATTTGAAAAAACATGCGCTTCAGATCAACGGCTAGTAAATAATGCTTCTATTCATGCTCTACGAACTTCTGTGGATTGGAATTACAAAGATTTAAAGCAAATGTGGGTGCAGAACGACATTTATCTTCTTCTTTGCGTGCGTCACTTTCCGGTTGCGCTTCTTTACAATGCGTCAGCATCGCTGTTAAACGTCAAGAATTTCATGGAGAAAGGTGGCCAATTGAGCAACTATTTCGAGTGTAAAGCACCGAGCTTCAGTTCTTATTGTGATTTGTGATCATCTTATAATAAAAAACCGCGAGAAGGAGTATTTGTGAAGGACTCATGCCTAGGAGTATCAATGATAAGCAAAGAGGCTACATTATACAAGAGTTTATTTCCTTCTTCTAATTTCGTCCTTGGAAAGCAGAATGGCCTCCGGGCGTTTACGCTTTTTCTTTGCCTGCTCTGGAGCTTTTCTCTTATCTTTTTTTTCAGCTTTTCTTTTCTTCCTCCTTTTCTTGGTTCTGTAAACGTTCTTCTTCGGCCATCATTTTCTCTCTCTCTGTTCTCGCATCTTACACACCATAGCGTGCTCTTTGTTCTTTTGTTTCATGGTCTTAGGAGCAGCTGAGGGACTTTCGCCAGTGCCACCATTTGCCATGTCTCAGGTCTTCGCTGCGCCTTTGTTTTTCTTCTTCTCGGATTTCTTTTTGGCAGCAGACGCATTCTCAGCAGCTCCAACACCTCCAAGTTTTGTTGAAAGATCATCCACGAATGCCGCGGGTTTTGAATCCAATTCTTCCTTTGCAGTAAGCCCAGTCCCTTCTAGTTTAGCTAGAAGGACTTTAACATCATTCGTGGCAGCAGGAGAGTTTCCTTTGCCATTCTTGTTCTTCGTTTCGCTTGATGAGGCTGTAGGCTATTGTTTTTGCTCGGGTATATCCAACTGTGTTGCCGCTCGACTCCGGAGTAGAACCATAATGTTCAGCCATAACGACGTCAGGTTCACCTCCTTCGCAACAACATCAGTACCATTTTCAATTCGAGACGACCATAAAATAAGCATACTGCCAGCAATACGAACCGCGACAGACTGCATGGAAAATAGCCAGCCAATATCATGCTCGTCAGCGACGGAAAGGAACACGACATCAGTGCGTTTGTAGTCGAAAATTGAAGACGGACTGTGAGAAGCCAGGGCCAAAAGCTCATCGACGGAATCCCCTTTTGTGGATTTAACCATGGAGAGATCCGAATTGTATTCATCGAAAAGAGCCTGGAACAATCTTGACGAGGATGCAGTTGATGACTCGGGTGGTGACACGGATTCGCTGTTGCGACGCACAACGGATGGAATGTCAGCGCGGAGGACGTCGGACCTGATGAAAAGTAAGGGCTCAGGGGCGGAGTTGATTTGAGAGAGGGGGAGGTCATTGTGAACGATATCAGGTGCTTAAATATGGGAAATAAGATATGGGAGGGTTGAAGAAGAAAGTTGTGGCGCGTACTCAGTTTAACAGAGAGAGTTATGCTGGCCGTTGCAAAGAAAGTAAGAAAGTGTGGAGTAGCCGACTAACACGGAGGACCCAATCGTGAGACGTAGCAAAGCTGCCAACGCCATGATCCGTTACGCCATGCTGAAAGAGCGCAGAGAATTACTTGGTAGAATTGAACGAAGTTAGAATGTGGATTACGAGGTCGGGACGCATATAGAAGATACGGGAGTGTTTCTGACTCTGACCGGCTTACCATTGAACGTGGTCTTCTCATAAGCGATTCCATCTCAACGTTCTTGAGATATGGGCTGGTCGAAAACGCCCAACATATGCACACTACGACGTGCAACAGCAATGAGGGTTGCAAATGTCGGTCGCTCCATCATAAAGGCTTTAGTCCCATCAATGGGGTTGATGATCCATTGGAATTCAGAGCGAAACTGCGTAGAATGATTTGTATGCTCTTCACAAATGACGGCGTGGTGTAGAAACTTTTTACTAATGAGGGCACCAATGACGTACTCGACCACCTTTCCGTCTATGGTGACTGGGGATTCATCTTGCTTGTAAGAGATTTAGATGGGGCTTCTGAAATCCTTCCGAATTATGACTATTGTGATATCGGCGGCTCGAATGGTGGTTTGAACGATTTCCGCACGCACCCTGGAGGAATCTTTTATGACTTTTTTAGAGTCGTGATTGTCGGCGATGGCGCGAACGTTTCTACAGTGATGGGCTAGAGAAGAAGCGCGCTGCTCTTCCTCGTTTTGGCGAAGTGTGCCGTGGTGATTTGGGGTTGGGATCGAAGAATTGGATGGGTTTGAAGTGGAAGGTCTGAAGTACATGACTTGCGCCACATGTGCATCCTAAATAAGCGGAGAGTTGAACACAAACGAGAGAAGCTAAAGGAAGTAAGGGAGAAGTCCGGTCATAAAAAGGTACGAATTGAAGAGACTTGGGGTTGACGGTGGACTCGATTGATGTAACGCTTACGTAGAGAATCGGCGAAGGCGCCATTGAAGTAAGATGTGTTGTCACAGGTAGGACGAGTGTTCAAAACGTCTCATTGAACAGAGAAGAAGAATTGGTTTTAGTTGTCCCGTTTCATGGGTGGGGGGTTACAGCTCGATTGAATTTTCATGTTGGCAAGACGATCGTAGAGTGGCGCCGGCGCATGCCGTTTCCCCATTTGTGCTCCAGACAGCAGCGCTTTCACAGGAAATTGAAAACGGAACATATGAAGAGGTTAAACTCGGGGTTGGGATTAAGGAACGGGGTTCGTTAGAAGGTTGAGAGCGTGAAAGAGGTTACAAAGGGAAGACGTGATGATTCACGGCCCGCTAACGAGTCTCTCCAGAAATGGAAGAGCATTGTAGTATTCTACTACTGTCGGAATGCCGATGGAATTTTTTTCTGTCTAAGTACGATGATAATCATAGGTGAGTGCACCGCCTCGGATGAAGTTATGAAGGGGCATCCCAGAGATAACTGGCGAGGTGGTATGTTACACGTGGGATCTCGGTCTGAAACGACGCATCCAATTCGACCCTTGGTAGGGAAATACCGGAGTAGCAACGGCGTATATAGTGGGTAGCCGCGTGGCAACCAAGCCTCCCCTTCGTAGGCGGAAGATTTAGAGCTAGTTATGCCGTACTGTATAGGGGTTAATTGGCTAACCAAGTTTATATCTAGATATTATTATGTTCGGAGCTCACCGCTGCGCACAGTACATAAAGCACAGAGGGGAGCAGCGACTCCAAAGTAAATGGGAGAACAACAGGTTTACAAACAATCTTATTACGTGTTAAGGATTCCTTAACCGGAGATCCAGACGAGCTACAACAAGTAGTTGTCCGTTGTATAGTATCAACCACCTTCTTTGGCGAGTGGGGCCCTACAACCCCCATTCGAGCTCGCTAGTGCTGTGCTCTACCACATCTTCCCTTTAACCGCAAGCACCCATTCGACAGTCCCGAACAGTGTCGAAGGTGTCTGCTCTCTCCGTTAGAGCGGATACTACAAGCATCGCGGTAGACTATGATGAGAACCAAAAATTAGATTTGATTTTTGGCGCCCGAACAGCGACGGCGATATTTCTACTCGAGAACCAACGGTACCCTCTCTAGGGTATGCTCCTATGCTGCATTTAAATAAAACCTAAAACAGTAGCCTTCCAAGTGACATAAGACCGAGCTAGATCACGTCAGTCTTTACTCAGCCCTCACTTATGTGCCCGTGCTCGAATACGTCAACACCCGTAATGCCGCTTGCCGACGTTTAAGTGTGCCCCTCCCCCTTCGAACACGCCCCATCAAGCCTCTCACACAAGCCGTCTCGCAGGTTCTCGTGCCTTTGACGACCTTGCCCCTTGTCTGCACGCCTATGTCCGCGCTTTCGATCAATGACGCTTCCCCTAACTTGCCGCCTGCTTCCATCCCGCCTTCGTTGTTAATTCCTCCATCCAACACCATGCCCATCGTCAAGAAGCACAAGCATCGACGCTGCCAACAGTTTTAGTAGGTATAAAAGTCCATAGGACGCAAGGGCTCTCTCCTAGGACGGTAGCTATTTCTTGTTTTCGGTGCAATAGCGTTCAATTCTCTCTCAGAACGAGTTCACGGACGTTTTCGTTTTCGCTGAAGAATTCGCTGCGGTTGACGTCTTCGATATTTTCACATGACGGCGAGTGAAAGAAGCAATAACTTCCTCATCACTCGCTTCGTGTCAACCAGGGTCAATTCTTGTTCTTCTGAGAAGGCGTCTCCGTCCTCCTCCGATTGCTCTTTGGGGCTCTGAGGAGATTGATGTTCATTGTCTCCATCTTCTTCTTCTTCGGCTGAGTTCAAATTGTTTCGTCGCTTTCGAGAAGACCTACCACGATCGTTAGCGCCATGACGTGATCGATTTCCGATCTGATCAGGGATTGGATGCGGGTCTTCATTTGGCACAGCGTCGGAATTGAGGCGAGAACTCAATCGCGTACGACGTTTTGTTTCAAACACTTCAGTGCAAAGTAATCGCTCTGGTCTGCGCTTGGGATGTGCGTCCTGCATAATTTCTGCTTCCGGTTTGATAACGTATGCATCGTGGATCGGATTTCCATCGGGTGGGTAAATACCGAGACGACGAGTTCGGGAACGTAGGCGCCCCAAATAAGCTGAGGGGTAAGGTGCAGTAGGGGACTTTTCTCTATGTCAAACAGCAGCTCCAATATTTGGGACTACAGGTTCTGGGGGCCTGCTCAAACGGCCAGATTCGGTGACAATAGTGGAAGCTCGGCTAGATACGCGCAGGCAGAAATAAAGAGATTTGTTGGTGTTCTCACCTGCCAAGTTGGGGTCGTCATCGTCGTCGTCTTCCTCGTCTTCCTCAACGTCATCGTCAAGATTATCCTCCAATGGAGACATATAGATAACGGTTTTTGCTTGCTGCTGTATTATTGATTCTGCTTCTTCATCGGAATCTTCGTCGTCCGTGGAATGTTTACGATGAGCGACAGGATCTCGAGCGGCATGCTTGTCAGGCGAATCAGGAATAATTGGTGGTGAGTCGGGATTTTGAAAGTGCCTTCGCCCAGTGGTAGGTTTTCATGGTCTTAATCATCTTCCTTTTCATGGACGTGACGCTTGGACCTCCTTCGCGATGCTTGTTCAGGAGGGCGCATAAAACCTTCATCGGATTCGCCGTGGAAGTAGCTCTTGTGAAGTGAGAGGCGTTCAATAGTCTTGGCCTTGCAAGTACGCGACGGGCGTGCGTCTGTTCCTGTTCATCTTTTGCCTTCGAGTTGAGTGATCGGTCGTATATCTCACAACTTTGAAGTTCAAACATGTGTGTTATCACCGTGCGCCAAGTTTGCGGTGTCTGCTGGCAAGCACGTTGAAGTTTGGCACGTGCCCACCAGTCGTATTCCAACATTCGGTGCGTGGGGACACAAAGCCCATTTTGCAATCAAATCGTCCTCTATCGCATGAAGCCGGGAGTCACGTCGACTTGCTGTTGCATCAGATCGGGGAGTAACTGTCTTTACTCTTTCGGAACGACAACAAGGAATTCATATCAAACCGCTTGTTTTATATGGTCATCGTAGTCCCGTGAACTTCGTTCAGTTCGTCGGCCAGAACGGACTGGTGACGATTTCAGAGGATGGAGTAATGTTCTGCTGGCGTCTACGATATAATGACGAGCGTCCCGAATACATTCCAGTCAAGTATCCATTTGTAAGCGAAACACGCAACCCTAAGCGACAGCTATTCGCCGTGCCCTTATCAGCGAAGCTCGCAAGTCGACATTTTGTCAAACGTGCATGGGCACGTACGGCAACTGGCGCATCCATTCGAGAAGGTAGGTTGGTCGTCGGCATGTGCAACGGGGTATTTGCTATTTTCGAACTGCCGGAGCACATGACGGATGAGTCACAATAATTTGATGATGGGCTCGTCGCACTTAGGAACTTAAAGCGACAGGTAATAGAAGAAGGCAATGACGTTGACGGAAATCTTGACGAAAATGATCTAAAGGAAAAGAATGTAAAAAGGATTCCATTCACCGAACTTGTGCTTCTTTATACACTATCGGTTTCTAATGGCGCTATCAATCGCATTGCTTTGAACTCTAGCGGATATTGGGTGGCATTATCCTCTTCCAACGGTCAAATTCTTATCTGGGACTGGCAAGCAGAAATTCACGTCCTAAAACAACAAGCACATACCCTCATGGCTACAACAGTTGTATTCAGTCCCGACGGTCGAGCTGTTGTTACGAGGTCGAAGGATGGACGAGTCAAACTATGGGGTGTGGCCACTGGATTTTGCGCGGCAACATTCTCAGATCATTCGGCATCTGTTACATCACTTGCTTTTGCTGCAAATGATGTTATTATCTCTGCTTCCTTATATGGCTGCGTTAGAGCGTTCGATATTCGGCGATATCCCAACTTCCGGGTCATGGTGGGTCCGTCACCAAGAAGGCAGTTGCCTGCGTTGCAGCCGACGCGGCGGGTGAGCTTATGGCGGCGGGATGTCTTGACACATTTCAGATAATGGTATGGTCATTAGGCACTGGCCAAGTGCTTGAAATTCTAAATGGTCACAGCGGTCCAATTAGTGGAGTTTCGTTTCAGCCAGGGAGGGGCACACTTGCCAGCTCGTCGTGGGATCGCACCGTCCGGCTCTGAAATATGTACGAACGGAAAAGGACATGTGAAGTCCTAGAGCACAACAAGGAAGTCATGGATGTCACCTTTCGACTTGACGATAAGGAGCTTGCGATTTGCACCACCTCAGGGAAAATCATACTATGGGACTCGGATAGGGCCTCTGTGGCTGGCACCATAAATGGAGCTCGGGATTCTGCTCGTGGTCGACTTCGCGGGGAGATGACTGTCGCGCCTCAAAAAGGATCATTTCAAACATTGAGCTACTCTGCTGATGGAAGATTTTTGTTTGCTAGAGCCGCCTCGAAAAATGTTTGTTTCTACCACGTTAGAGAGGGGAGCCGACCAACCCTCGTCAACAAGATTGCAGCAACTCAGAATCAAGACTTTAACGGTCTGCTAGACAAGTTAAATTCAAAGAATCTAACCATAAGCGGCCATGTGATGAATATTGAAGATGATAAAGAGCACGGTGAAGACTACCAAGAGGCGCGAATTGCAAATGGACGGTCGCTTCCAGGTGCAATGTCAGAACTAAAACTTCGTCGAAAAAAACTCTTGAAGGCGGAAATAAACTGCGTGAGAACGTGTCCTACGGGTCGTCTATGGGCTGCAGTATCACCTGAAGGTGTTTTGGTGTATGGGGAGGATGAAGGTGAAGAAGCAGATGAGCTCTTATTTGACCCCACGAATTTGGAAGTAGATATAACTCCAAAAGCGGCAAGAAAGGCATCTGAAAAGGGTGATCACGTGAGTGCTCTCCCGCTGGCTTTGAAACTGAATCAGAGAGCCGTTTTGAACTTCGTCGTTGAAAAGGTTCTCATGGCACTCATTGATGAGGTTTCTAGGGCAGTGCCAGTTCTCTACTTCAACCAACTTGTTCTCCTGTTCGCATGGCGATTGAGCAACACTCCCCATCTCGAGTTCAACATGCACTGGGCCAAGGAATTATTTCTTTCGCATGGAGGTAGTTTGCATCGTAACATTTCGGATCCTTCGTCTGCTAATACGTTGCGATCGCTCAATCGCTCTTTTCGTGCTCGTTCTAAGCGAATTGTGTGGTTCGGGTTTTTTGCAGTTTTATCTATGTAGACGGCTTCTCCATTTCTTTGGTGAAAGTGTTGGGCGGGATCTTCTGGTTTGGGCTCTTGCAGAAGTAAAGGGGTAGTTTCATCGTTAGATGGATTCTGAAAAAGAGGTCTTGCGGAGGCGTCAACGTACCATCTCAAAGAAATCGGTGAACACATGTGTTTTCCTCCATCCTAAGTAAGTTGAAGAATCTACCACCGCTCCTGGCATACATTCCAAGCACTTGAAATCTTCACACACGTGACTTATGAAAAGTTACTGAAGCTTCTTTGTCAAAACCTCTATTAGTCCTATCCTCCGCTGTCGTTCGGAACGATCCAAATTGCGCTCTTCTTTTTCCATATCGAACCTCTTTTCTTCGAGAGTAAATCTACGGTTTCTTTCTTCCTTCAAAGCCTAGAATCTTTCAAATTCTTTTGCACTTCTCTCTCATTCTACCTGCAATTGTTCCTGCTCCAATTTAAATATCTTTTTTGTTCAAATTGATGGCGCACTTTCGATCGTTACATAATAAGACTATTCATCGCAATATTCGAGTTTGATGCTTCCGAACGTCGGGCTCGTTTCTTGCCACTTGATCTAGAAGAAGTCAATTTTACATGAGTGAACGTGTCGCATTTCTTTCTCTTCAAGGCTTGATCTCGTATCTTTTCTCCCGCGGCGATCAGTATCATTTCTGTTTTGCTCAGTTCTTCCTTCTCCACTTTCGTAGCTTCATTTTTCTCGTCAATTTCATGAATCAGATCATCCAGAAGCGCCTCCTTTTCTCCATAGGTTTCGACTATACCAGTAGCAGATTCATTCCTTTTTACTTCCGCTCGTCGAAGAACGACAAGACGTTTGAACCGGTCGATTAGTGTTTTATGAAAGGGTGTATGCATAGAACAAAGCGCACAATTCGGCACAAGTTTCAAGAACGTGTTATGAACTTTTTCGAAAAGTATATCTGTCTTACCCCAAGCTGGTATGTGTGCATCTGCATTGCGAACAGCGCGAAGAAGGAATAGATCGTATGGGGCAGAAACCCAAAAACGTTTTTGTTTAGAGTTCGAAGCCTGTTTCTCGGATGGCATTTTGACATGTTTGACGATTTTTTGAATGAATTTCGGATCTCCACAAGGTTCTATCTCATATTTTGTAGAGTGCACAGAGTTGGATGGTTGTATAGATTTTTTCATGACGGAAAGAACCCAGAACGAGCTTCCAGAAAGCTACTCTGCACCTGCAAACGCTATACCACCACCAACTCGTATGAAATGACTTTTGTACGAGACGTGGTAGGCAAATCTCGAGCAGTTTGTACCCACGAAGAACAGGTTTGTAACCTGTAACTTCTGTCTACCATATTTGTACGAGAATTGGGTTTGCGTAAATCCTCTATTGATGGTTGTTTTGGGCAAAATCGTTGGCTAACTTATACCCGTCCATTAGAATTCGATAGAAGTTGAAAAGGTTGGCGCTTTATCCGAAAAAATCCGTTTTGAAACGAAAATATTTCGAATTCCGTTTGTATTTGTTCGAAATGTTTTGTATTTCATTCGAACATCATTTGGGTAGTGACTTAATAGGGTTTGCGCAAACCCAGATTACAATGAACGTGCTAAGCCACCCCAGTGTCTTTAGCTGCCAGAAAGATTTTAACCCAAAACCGGACAGGACCGGCTTTGAAGCAGGTATTCCGGTGTCAAAAACCTACCGGTAACATTCTTTATTGAGAGAGGTCTGAAAACTAGTTCTATCTACGCAGAACTGTGAGAAAAATGTGGAACAACTGTGACTACCTTTCCGAAAAGAAATTATGAACACTTTTCAAATAAAGTAGTTGTATCCCAAAAACACTTTGTTTCTGCCCTTCACAAAGGCCCGCAATCGCTTTTTCGCGCATTTTACGTTAAGGACAATATGTGCAACCCTCCAATATCACCAATCATAACAACACAAGCCAAACAAAGACCGCAACCTACGAAACACCCCAAACCGCTCACAAAGTCATTGACGGGGAACTATTCGACATCACCGCACGGCTCAAAACAAAGAGCACAACTTCCGCTCCTGCTTTTAGAGCATTAACCTCATTCTGACGAAGTTTTTGACATTTGAAGCAGTATTTTGCGCAAATTCTTCTTCACAATACAACCATTAGTCATGGTACCACGGTTTTCGAATAAAACAGAGTATTGTTTATTCTCTTTTCCACGAAGATGGCGCTGCTCTACTTCAAAGTCTTTCTACTTCGCCCTCTTTGCCGCCTACTTTCGATGCTTTTCATTTTTTTTGTTTTGCATTAGAGTAGTCTTGCTGTGGTTTTACCTTTACAGGGTTTCTTTCCCAAGTAGTTCTTGAATTATATCACCTACAGTTTTATATTTGGCTGGGATCTTACAATCCAAAGCAACTGACTTTGAGAGTTCGTAATCGTTACCCAGAATATCCTTTTCAGTTTCAACTGCGATAATAGTATTGCTTTATATTTGTCGGCTGTTTTAACATACTTCAAAAGCTCCCGGGGGGTTTCAAAATTCAACTCAATACTTTTGCTGCCGTTAAAAATAGTGAATCCCTTTTCATACACTTCACGGTCGGTTCGGGGCTCTTAAACCCATGAAAATCTTTCAGCGACTGACTCGCATTTGTGATCTGTAGCTTCGAACTCTTGAAGGGGTTTTCTTTGAAACGGTTGAGGTTTTTTATTTCGAATGAAGAAAAAACTCCAAACTTCAAATGAGGACTTTATATGAGGGCTTTTTTTGGTATGCTGAGCTAAAATGGCGCATGAAAGGTTGAATTGTGGAGTTCTTATTTTCGGGACAGCTGAGCGAAAGAAGTCATCTTTAATGAAGCGAATAGTGTTCTTGAAGGATTTTTCTATGCGACGATACCATGGTTACAATATAAAGGATGTCTTTACAGGTTTTACTACGGGTAAACAGTTATTCTTCTCGCACTGCATAACCCAGCATATTCCTTTCCTCGGAGATTGCCCATCCATTGAAAGTAAGTACCACTTTGACAACAGTACATGTTTTCGAACAAAGGTGTAAACATGCGTTTTGAATTATCTCCAGTAGTTGGCTACTTATGAAACTGTTTTTCGAGAAAGTTACGACGGCATTTTTACACATCCAGTTTGAACTTTTAAAGGCATCACAGAATTTCAAGCTTTTGACATAGACGGCGGGAAGGGGCTCAATCTATCGAGCGACAATGAAAAACGAAAGTGCCTTCAAACCAGATGCAGAACCAACAATAACAGCTATTTTGCGCTTTGCAACCTCCTGCTTTTTTGAGGGCTACTTTGAATCCACCGTCCTTGACATTCGTAGCTTCACACTCTTTAGTCGCTTTTCTACAGGTTTCATCAACGGCTATTTCGTTCATATCCCAAATGCGAGAAGGATCGGCGAGAAGTACAAAATGTTCACCACTCAATTGCTTCAGAACATCAAAGAAGGTTTTAATGTGACAGTTCTTTTCTTCCTTTAGCTTAGCATTATCTTTTGGATAGGAGGTTTTGGAAGAAAGTTCACGATGGCGGGCTCAATATGAACGGACTGCCTCATCAGAAGAATATCCTTTTCCATCCTTTTCTACAATCTGCGGAAATCCTTTTCATGATACATTTGAGACATTAACTATAGGTTTCTAATCCTATTTCGGCGGCCTGAATCATTTGCAAAACAGCCAGCTGCTTCTCTGCGGCTGCTAATACTGCTTGAGCTCCACTTCCAAAGCGGATCTCATCCGAAAGATGATAGTCAAGCTCATAGTTGTTCTTGGTGTCGTCGAGCTTGCTCAGAGTGTACAATAAGCATTTTGACATTGTCGTAAGTTAAGCAATGGATCTTATTGAGTAGTTTTGTGTCCTGTTCTTGAGCATCCGTACGGCGAGCTGCTTCATTTGTCGACGATTTGCTGCGGTTTCAAGAGTAATTCTATGGTGGACTGTCTGTCAGCGCATGGACAATTCCATTTTGACTATTTTTGGCACTCGTGGGGTTTCAAGAGCTGGTATGAGAAAAGCGAAGCATTCCTCAGTGACGGGAATTGGCCTGACAATGACCTCTACGATCAATAGTTGTATGTGCTGAGAGCTGTTACGTTTGAAAGTGGCGCGGTTTTACATTCAATCTCCTTTTTTCAATGAGGCAAAGACATTGGTTGAAACAGATTCAGAAATGGTTCAGCATAGACAGCGATAGAGCATAAAGGAGACTGTTTCCCAATGATGACCTTTTTGCATTGATAGTGTTTTGGGGATGGTACATTTGTCACAGAAAAAGATATCGCAAGAACAGACTTTACACACTGAGACAGAACGGTAAAAACAAAGCAGCGCAGTGCTCAAATAACGTCATAATCGGAACAGAAATACTGTTCCAAACCTATTATAAGTAAAACAGACCGCATGCGACGGCTGCAAGATGGATAAAGAAAAGCAACACATATCCGCGTTTAAATATTGGACCACAACATTTGCCGACTTGGCCATTACTCCGAGCAACTGCCCCTTATAATAATGCTTCAACGCAAAACGTCTGATTTTCAATTCCTCCGAGTAAACTCACTGAAAAAATCAAAGAAAGGAAACCTTATGAATGGCCAGTACTCTGGATCAATAATAATGACCTTAAACTAACTCACACGTAGTATCTATCAGTGCATTGAAAATAAGTTTCTCAACACTAGCACTTAGAATTCTATTTTAGAAAAACAATACAAAAATTGAGCGTTAGCACGAAAAACATGTTCATGGTGCCTGTGTTGATCGCTGTTTTTGTAAAAATCTATAAAAACAATCAAACCGATACAGGCTCTACAATCTATGTAGTGCTCAATAGCAACGATAAAAATCTTCTGGTTTCTCTTAGAAGTGCTCTTTATTTTTTAAACCAAAGAATGGTTAATCCTCTGCTGAAAAACACTTTCTTGCATGATCAGAGTCAGTACCAGCCACATCTCACTGCTTCGCATCCCTATAATCCTCCCCTTCCACTGAGCTCGTGTGTCTCACGTACCTCCGTATCTGGAGTATTATCTCTTCTTTACACGTATCGTTCCTCTTCTCAGGTTCCCCTGATAATCCTCTTTTATAGGCCTTCTTTCAAGGGCCGTCGCTTGCAAAGCGACGCCCGCTTCCTGCGTTTTTTCTGTGTACATCCACCTGCTATCGAGTAAGCTACAGTCCTTAGTGGTGTACCACAGCTCGAATCGAAATCATCAAAATGACCGGAGCATTGGATGCCTCCCCACAATTCTGGGAGCGACTGTTAGTTATTGAAGTCTCCGTACCGAAGGGTTTTCTAGACACTTTTATCCAATGGATCCAAATGTGATGCTTATAAATTATTTGGAAAGCAACCGCGATTGAAAAGAAGCACATACACGAGATCGGCTCAACCCTTGCAATTCTGGATGCTGCTTTTTATTGAATTGCTTAGAGAAGAAAAACATCAAGAAGAAGTTGGAAATTTTCATCTGGCGAGGTGAACCCAGCCGGAGAGTCTTTACAGGGATGAAACGACGAAGTCGAGTTTAAGATCAAAATCACCTCCTTGCCACCATTACAGAAGGGTAGGGTAAATTGGTTGTCCGTGAAACGGTATGTATGTGCCCTCCACCAAGGTCACGAGTCCATGATATTGGCAGGCACGGCGATGCCGGTGCGAGTCACCAGTAGCAGGAGAACAACCTAAGAGAAAGAAGAAAAAAATGGAAGGGATTAGAAAAGGAAAGTGTGGGATGTCTACTAGAGTAGAGATGTGAGGACAAGGCCGGGAACAATCCACACACAAGTAACGACCGCAACTGTTAATAAAAACATCCAATACTGACCCTCTTTAACTCTGCGGGGATGTTAGAGCACTCGTAGGCAAAAGCGGGAAAACCGACACTGTAAGCTTCGGTCCGGGTGGTCATCTTCAACCGCAGACAAGAGATCCTCCGACTTGGTTTCCTCACGGTTTTCAGTCTAACGTGTTCGGTCTTTTGTATGTCTCCCTGGTAGAGATTAGTCCAAACAGTCGCGTCCATACCCTCCAAGTAAAAGTGGCGGTGCGCACGGATAAGTTCCGGGTTCGGGTTGTCCATCTTGTTTGGCTATGAGTTCTGTACTCTAGAAATTTTTCTTGTAAAACTTTTCCGTTTCCAACGGTTCTTCTTCCATGCTTTCTTACCCCGTCCAGCCGCGGTGGTATCTTTTTCAAACTTGTGCACTAGGCAGAGTAATTTTTATTGCGGTTTCCGCACAGCCGTGTTACTGGGCCACTTTTGATCATAGAGAGGTATTGAACTGGCTTCCATGTATGCTTTTATCGGTCAAATTCGTGAAAACGGCTTTGTGATATTCTACTTCGTCGGAAGAACCGATGGGTTGGTTTATCGCAAATTGGCTGTTTGAACTCTTGAGTGTAAGGTGTACTCAATGAGATGAAATGAATTGGCGTCCCGCACAGAATGACTAGAGGCAGGATATAATGATGGATCACGGGGTGGCACGAGTCGAGCAGCTGGCTACGGCAGGCACGCATTTCCGACTCTTTTCAGAGGGATTCCATACTGGCAACGGCGCATGTAGTGGCGATCAACGTGTCGGGTTTTACTAGCCTTTGTATCTAGAAGTATATAAAGGATCATACCAATACGCTGGCCACTAGATATTACTTATATATTATTTCGTCAATCACCATTCTACATAGTATATAAGGTACCAGAGGTAAGCGCCGAATCTAAGTAAAGAAAGCATTATGAAGATCATGACCCTTCTTTTTCTCGCATAGAATCCTTGAATCGGAGATCCGAAAGAACTATGATAGAGATTCAGTCCAAATTTACTTCTCGAGTCGTCCCGTAGCCTACGATCCATCCACGTTCTACAGTTACACTGTTCATCCTCGCTAGCGAGTAGTGGCTTTATAACCCACTGCCAGTTAGCTGATTTGGTAGCTCTACCACCCCTTTCTTTTCGCCACAAGCACCACTTTGGCGGTTTAAACTCTGTTCCAGGAGTCTGCTTTTACCACAAGACTGGATAATACACAGAGAAAATAGAGGCTTGAATGTGAGATGGGGCATCCGATTGAAGTCTCATGGCACCATTGGAAGGAATTGTGAGCTCTTTCCGGTCCAGACCGTGATGGGAATGGATAAATAAAGTCCGTAGGCCTTAATAGTTATCAAAACGCAGACTTCCGCCATCGGTGGTATTACGGTTTCGCGAACGACTCGCACTTCGTTTAATATAGTGCTCTGAGCGGCAATCGGTTGTGGCGAACGTTGATAAAATGGTACGGACGACCCATATTTGGATGCGAAAATGGCAATTTGTCGGCAGTGTCGAAGGAGGACCGTGGGAAACGGTACTTTGAAACGGAAATCACTGACCTTAACCTGTAATGGTAAAATGGCAATAATATCTTTACGGTTCCGCGATTTGTTAGTAATATTTGGAACTGAACGCAGAATTGTCTTATACTTCTATTGCGATAGATTATGTCGTTCGTGGGTGAGATTAGGTGCCGCGCTTGTATCGCGGATCCCAGTGACGGGACACATGCCAGTTGAACGCAAACTGACGGAAAGAATGATTTGTAATTCGTGCTTTTTAGGCGCCCGATCGGGTCATCCGATCATTATTCGTCTACAATGCAAATTTGGTTCGGCTCATTCAAGTTCCGTTTCGGATTTTCTTTGTCCGGCTACGCGAGGCACACTGTTCCGGAATGGACGTGCGCGCCACTACGAACCTTCTTGTTCGTTTAGCGACTGCGACGCTCAAGACTGACCTCTGAGTACAATGCCGATCAGTTTCATCTGCTGAGACTACGCGAATGACCTGTCACCTCGACGCGCTATGAGTATCAGCGAATGATTCGACGTACCGTGCGAGTGCATCGTAACCGAAAGCAAGATTCGTCATGACGTGGTTGCCTACTTTGGAATGGATGATGGGGAGGAGTCCCTCGCCAAAAACTGATACCAAACGACGATCGCAAATTGCAATTCCGCACCATGGTGCCCTTTGTCCACAATTTCTTGACATATTCTGTCTCGGATATGGCCGATAACTGTTGGGGAAAGGTGACCTAGTTGAACGCGTTGGCAATAATCTCGGTCATCACATATGTATGCAGCAGGAAGTTGACCACTTTGGAATAGGTTGTGAGGGACTCGCGAAGCTCTACGTTTACAGCACCGGATCCCCCCGGAATAAGAGATTGAACAAGTGCAGGCGCGGGACGGGTAAAAAAATCTTAAAGCATCAAAGCGCTTCAATTTTCGTAGGTATGTTTTGTTTTCATGCGATCTTAACCCGCTGCAGGAAGTTCAGAAACGATATCGGGTCCGAGCCAGAAAATAAATGCCTCTGCATTCGGGTATTTAAATTCATTCGGGAAAGTGGATTCTTATCAGCCCCACAAGAGTCGTAGGTATCCGACAGCTTAAAGAGAAACAACATGCGGTAGTTCACCAATTCGACAAACAGTTCATCCAGGTGCTTACTGCGCGTAAGCACGGGCCTTTCCGAGCGGGACCAACACCGAGCAAACTGGCCATGTGCAGAAATCCGGCAGTCGGCTTCGCTGTTTGCTTGGGAATGAACATCCAAAGACAGCAAACAGTCGAAATCGGAGTGCTGATCGGAAGATATTTGCTTTTTGCAAAGTCCGTGGCTTTTTTAGGGACGGCTCCTGCGACCCTAATCGAAGGGTATGCCCGATTTTACGCGAGGTTTGCGGTGGCTCCTCTAATTGTTCGTTGAGCCGTTGGAATCATCATCCGCCTTGTGGGTTGGCGGGCGGGTTACTGACCGAATGTATCATCTACTTTTCCATCGTGTCCACTCGGATCTCACTGGCGTGTCAGTGTACCATATCCGTTCGGCCTGTAATAAATTTGGGTGAGAGCTGCTGCTCAATACCAGACTATCAAATAGCCACCCGGCTCTCCTGTACATTCCGTCTGGTGACTTCAGACAAGTATTGAGAGAGGACCTGCTTAATCGCCATTTAAATAAGCAATAGATCCGTTTATAACATGTCAAAATAAGCTTGTTTAGATACTTCTAGATCACTTTTGGTAGATATATACGATTTTTCTACAGATTTGAGAAAGCACAGAAGGCTAAAGCTCATCCCATCGAACTTGGGACAAAATACGTTACGAACTGTAATTTGTGGGCTTGCGGGTCGCTCGCAAAAGAAAAATCACAGTGGTCGCAATAGACGTTAAGCCTCTTTCCAGAGTTTTGACAGAAGGTGAAAGAAGAACTCGTGAGAAGTACTTCGCAAGGTTTCTTTAGCGGACGGCCATGGACTTGTGCGCAACTTTATGGGCTCCAGTAGGAAACCGAAGTGGGGTTTGTAACTCCAGCCACATAAGACAAATTATACCAGAGGGCTTCTATGTCAGTGATACTTATACGGTTGTGTGTGAATCGTTACAATGTTGACGTTTTTCTCATTGGTGAGTTGCAAGTTTAAACTTTAGCACTTATAAGTTTGAAGGTCAGTGTAGAATCTTTGTGGGAATTTATATGGATAAGTAGAATGAAAAAGTTAAAATAAGGTATTTGGATTACAAAAAAAATACGAAAAGTTTAAGAAAGACTTAATAATTGTCTAGGGCATGATCTAGTCATAATTATGCATCTAGTATAAAAATTAAAAAAACAGTCCAAATTATATCAGCATGGATGCTAAACTGCGCAAACAACCACGACAATATCTCAGAGGTGCTTACTGTTTTCTTTAAAAAGTGGCGGCTGAGCTCAAGTACTTGGTTACACCGAGGTTCAAGCCCTACTTTAACGCCTTAACAAATCCGACGAATTAATAAGTAAATTGCTAAATCTGCATCTGTTTCCATCCACGTGTATAGTACTGCTTTGGCACTCACACTTGTACATCGTGCGCACCTACGCTCGGAACTCTTACCGCGCCACGTGTTCAACGGCCTTGTCCACAGCCTTGTCTAAAATGTGTTGCATTCTATGCATCTACCTACAGATCTGTGAGTGGAAGACGCTGCCTCTCAACTTCACTCTATCGTCGTCGTCGCTTCGCTTTAGTCCTTTTCTGTTACTTTAATGCTGTTGGACAAGATCCACTCGGTCGTCACTAAAGGGCTTGGGCAAGCGCTCTTTCTTTTCGCATTACAAGCGAATGTGACTCATCGAGCTACACTTTAGTATAGTGAGCTACACCGATGAGGCAATTACACCACGTGGTGGACCTGGATGGTGGCCTGCATGCGCCGTGTACTACAGTACTTTATTTTGCAATTAGCTTAGCTTTTCGCTAATTTAGTAATACTTAGATAAGAGTAAGTTGATAGGGAGGCGCACCTCAAGTGCACCTCCTTCTGGCCACGTGGCGAGGAGCGCCACCGCAGGTCGGGTGGCTGGTGAGATATGTCTTCACCAAGCATGGCCACCCCTGTCACAATTGAAAAGACAAGCACCTAGTAGACTAATTTTACCCCTTTTGGTTCCTACAGTCGACCATAAAGGTAAGCCCAGCGTCTTTACAGTTTTCCTGACCCGCGTGCGCTGTACATCACCGTCTACCAATATGATGTTAGAAAGCCCGTCGTTCCTGTTGCACCCTTCAGCGGTTGGTGCTGTCACACCTTACAGATATCTTCAATCTCCTCCTCCTAGGTCGAGCACATCCCGTGCTCCCTAGAACTGTCAGGTCTTACACCACTTGCTACTGTTTTGGTTTATGCCACATACACGTGTAAATCCACTTGCCAACCGACATCCCTTCATCACTTCCAAATACGCTTAACAAACATGAGTCAGCCGTGAGTACGAGTGGCTCCCATTGTAGACGTCGGCAACGGAAAGAGCCATGCGACAAAAAAAGTAAAGCGTCGGCGAAGCCATCCAGCGCAAACGGCGACGCAAATGCCTCATGCGCAAAGACCTGCTTCTAGATGCGGACGACAACTTGCTCCTCCACAGTCGACCCCGATACCACTGCGCTAGAAAAGACATTTGCCGCATCTCTATGCGTTTCCAAAACATATCCTCGAGCCGCTTCAACATCAGTTATTTCACCGAGAAGGAATGCTCGCGCCAAATCCGCTCCCGATCACATGATTTTCAACGCGGGTGCTCACTAACAGTCGGGGTGGCAGGGAAGACACATCGTAACAGGTACCGTTGTGACCCCTTCATAGCTACCTGCATCCTACTAGGTCGTCTCGCCTACCCTCTACGTTGGAAGGACACGGAAACCACTTTCGATATGCGCACTTCTGCTCTTTGTGAAAATTTTTGGGAGGTGGTGCCCAGTTTTTTTATGCTTAAACAAACATTTGTTGGAGGAGTTCCGCGGCGGTTTGATGGAACAAAGAGCAGCTATGTATGTGCAAGCTATTTATGAGAAGGGGGTACCCCTCGAAAGCTGAGTAGGCTTTTCCTGACCGCCTTAAGATTCAAATGAGCTGTCCCGGAGGTTTTGAAGCGAACCAACGCGGATGTTATTTTGACCATAAGCGCTTCCACTGCCTTATCTACCAGACTGTTCCTACCACAGACGGTCTTATGTTCCATTTGTATGGCCCGGAGGTCGGACGTTGCCACAATATGACGCTGTATGGAGAGAGTTCAAAAGAGGCATTGTTGCAAAATGTTCTTATACAGCACGGGGGACAGTTTTACAGTACGGAGACGCTGGTCACGTGTTAAGGCCTTGGGTGAAGGTTTCAATCGGCATGGTAGGTGCGACGCTTACAATACAGGCGTACAACACGGCTATGAGCGCTTTGCGAGAAGCAATAGAGTGGACTAACAGGGGTGTGAAGCAGTTTTGGTGCTCTCAAGACTTCAACGACAGTTGAACGTGCGCCAAACTCCAATATCAGTGTTGTACCAGTCTTCCGCGTTGCTGTGGAACATCAAGACGTACATGATACACTACGGACAAACCGTTTCCTACTTCAAATGCCCCCCTCCTTCTCTAAACGAGTACCTGAAATCTACTTAAATGTGCCTTGAAAGCTTTCCCGCCCTACCGAAGGCGGCAACCATCCAAAATTCGCGCCATGGTGCGATACGCGATGGTGCGCGTCACGCTCTCTGTGTCAAGAGCCTGCGGCCCCGGCGGGCGCTCGAGACGGAGAGCGTGCCGCGCACCAACGCGTATCGCACCATGGCGCGAAAGTTGGATGGCCGAAGAAGGGAGGGTAAGAAAGGACGACTTTACCCCAACTTCTTCACTAACACGCCTAGCGCTCATGTTTTCTATCTAAGCTCAGAAAGCGATTCCAGCGGACTTCGTGTAGCATTCTGCACTATCGGAATGCCGATGACGATTTTTTTGTCTAAGTAGGATAATACTCATAAGTGAGTGCAACGGCTAAGATGAAGTTATGAAGCGGCACCCCGCAAATGGTCCGTGAGGTGGTATATTACACGTGGGACATCGGTCTGCCACGGGGCATCCGATTCGACCCTTTGTAGGGAAATACCGGATTGGCAACGGCGCATATACTGTAGTGAGTATCCACGTGGCAAGCATTATCCAGTACTCTAGAGGGGTTAATCGGCTAACAGAGTTTATAACTAGATATTATTATGTGCGGTGCTCACCACTGTGCACTGTACTTAAGGCACAGAAGGGAGCGCCGACTCCAAAGTAAAAGAGATAACAAACGGGTTCACAACTCACTTGCTCCTCGTTCAGGATTCCTTAACCGGAAATCCGGACAAGCTACAACAAGTAGTTGTCCGTTCAAAAGTACCAACACCCTCATTGGCGAGTGGGGTGGGTCGGTGCCCTTCTTGAGGGCGACAGCCATCTTAACTGGCTTGATTGAAGAAATTTTTCCTATGCCTTTGAGTGCAGCACGTTCTGCTTGGAGGGGAGAAACGATGCTGTCGTCGCTACCATCATCACAACTTCCTGTAGCCCCCATGGACGCCTGGCCGTCAGAGACGGTGGGGCTGCATGCTGGAAAGCGCTTGAATGTCGCGAGCTGGAGTTGCGATACGGTTGCGCCGGTTCCAGATGAAGCAGAGCCGTTCTGCTTCTTCTGGGATCTAGTAGATTTCGCAGGCCCACCTGCGGATTTGAGAGCGGCAAGGGCTGCTTTAAGATCCTTCTTCTCATCTGCGTTTGTTCGTTAAGAGTTGTCAATCCAGTGGTACTGGTCTTCTGCTTTGCACGGTGGGTGGGGGCAGGGGAAGGGTGGGCGCCTGGAACGCGGTTTGGCTGTGTGTTGCTGATCTGGAAGGCTACGTGTACTGGTTCTGCGTGAGTCTGTGCTTCGCGAATACTTGTTCTGTTGTGGTAATTTTTTTCTGGGCCTGGAGTTTCGTTGTTTCGAAGCTGGACCGTCGTCGACAATTTGAAATGCTTCGGCTACAACCGTTGCATGCGCCATGAAACCGTTGAAGTCCTTCTTCAAGTGCGCATATGACAATTCCAGGTCTGTCTCGAGACCAGTCTTCAGTTGTTTGGGCTTGATGGCAGGCGCACGGCGCTTGGTATTCTTGATGCGCACGTTGCTCTAATCCTTCTTTGTGCGTTCCGTGCTCGCATCAGCTGAATTTGTGCCAACCTCTTTGGCATCTTTCGTGCCTGTGGCCTTCTCGTGTATCGCTTTACCGGCTTTCATAAGACGCCTATCCAACTCTGTGCGTTCATCTCTCTCATTTCTCCGTTGCTCTTCGTGCTCGTCGACTGCCAGGATGACGTCGTCAAGAAGCATTTCAAGCTCAACGCACACTTCGATTATACCATAAGAAAATTGGATTCTGCTTCAAAGCGAGACTGTGGTCGCCTACTTTTTTGAAACGGTCGTTGATTGTCTTTTGTGACGGTGCGCAAACGGCATTGAAGGCGCCTGGTGGGCACGATGAAACAAATATGGACAAATCATTTTCGAAACGCCGTTTTATTTCTCCATGGGGAGCTTTACGGGAGTCAACAGTGACAACAGCCTTCAACAGTATGGTGTCGAAAGCCGCTGTCGTAAAGTGGAAGAAGGGCTGACCTTTGAGGTTGTCGATATACTACACTGGCCTTGTAGGTGATGGATGCGAGAGATCATCGGCCATGAAGCTCCGGGCGAGCTACCATCTAGGTGTTGTCAGCCACGTGTAGTGTTGACATGTACCTTCTGGTTGAGTAATTGTTAGTAATTGTACTTGTAATTATATTTGTTTTAGTACAGTAGTGGAGTGGCCACCTGGCACTGTAGCCAGTGCTGGCCAGATCTCTGACACTAGGTCAGAGACCGTGCCTTGCTCGCACCTCCCGGGTGATCTGGAGAGTGCAGACCACTGCATATAGGAAACTGCACCTCCTCCATCCTAGTCTGATAAAGACAGGCACCACTTGGGTCACGACTATACCTTTTGGTTCATTGTTTCTCAACCACCACACAGGCTTTCCCGCGCGTCGACGCCTGCCATCGTTCACCTACACGGTATAGGCTAGTTGCCCCGCCGTTTGCCCCTGCCGGTTTTCACGGTGCCCTGTTACCATCGAGGTTTATTACGTCTACCTTCTAAGGTTGAGCGCCACCACGCTCCCTACGTTTGAGAGTCACCACGCTCCCGAGACAAGACAGTAGAATACCTTAGAGGTGAATGTACGACAGCCGCATAGAAGCGTATGCGTTTTTTTTCGACGCGGTGGTTCTATGAGTTAGACCAGCGGGAACGGGGATGAGAGAAATGACGACAGCACCTTTTTCGAGCGGCTTTCGGACCTCATCGGTTGGCGGGGGTGGTGGTCGGGGGGATTGACGGTTGGCTGAGGTCGATGGTGGCCTCCGGGAAACCAGGTGCCTTTTGGCGCGAGGGGTACCTCTCTCTGCGATCAAATGAGAGGGGTTGCTTTGACAGATGTTTTTTCCAATTTCATTTGCAGTGTCCGAAAGTGAATTATGAGATGGCTCCTGTGAATCCTGGAATGCGTACAGCATTCCAGAATTGCTGGAACACACGTATATAAAGTACCAGCATGGTCTGCACTCCCTATTCCATGGCTAGCGTCGAAAGTCATAATTGCACATTCGAGAAAGTAATCTAGAAGCACAGAGTAGTACCTATCAAGTAGTAGTGCGTTTCAGCTTCTTTTTGGATGTTCTAAATCCCTATAGAAGACGCTCTGATGTCTCTGAGTCCTCCCTCGGATGACGTGATCCAACAATTGACACCCTAAAACATTATTTTTTTTTGGCCTCAAGCTCTTTAAAATTATCAAAAGGTGAGACGTTTGCCGCCTGGAGTAAAATGAGGCGACTTCATCTGGAAGAACAAACCCATACATTACAAAAAATCGGTGAGGCGTTTGCCGCAGTACAAAGGTTCAGTGAGGCGTTCGCCGCTGGATGGAATACCTCCTGTCATCCCACTGCACCATTTGAAGCGCCCTCGGGGTCAACAAGAGAAGATCTGTCCGTATCAATGGCGTTGGGTCTGTCTAAAAAGCCCGAACAGAGTGAAAAGTATGTGACGGTCGTAAAGACTTGATGGCAATATGGGATATAGCACTGAATAGAAAGCTGCTGCAAGTGATGCCGCGTAACCTTTCCTGCAAAAGGCGAGCTCAGGATATAGAGTAAAAGCATATTTTTTTGTTATTATATCTCCCAGAAAGCTTTTAAGGACTGTACACGACTGCTTATGGTTAACGCAGAAGTGAGAAGGCTAAAGAAATCGTTACACATCCGGAGTGTCTGACCGAAAGACAGGGCGTCTGAATTCTAGTGACTATTGACATGAGTCTTTGGTTTCGTTGGTTTAAGAAGATCAAGAAGAAGCTTATATCAGAATAATAATACATCATTATATCTATCTTGGCCATTCAGAAACGGAAAAAGCTTTTTATCGCCGTAGTTTACTACATAGTCTGGCCCACAGCGTCACACCTATAGATGGCGCTCACAGCTCCTTAACCAAAATGGGTTTTGCGCATTAACTGCGTTGCACGTTTCTAGAAGTAATTTGTTGTCGATGGCGAACGCGATTCGATTTAGTTTGGTCAGGAAAAAATCGGAGTGACCGTAACAGCAAAACAAGATAGCACACGATGAAAGCAAAACTAACACGGACATAATACAGGGAGTCAAACGACATGCATGAATTTGGTGCACGGCCACCAGAGAGCGGATGCAGAGGTAAAACGTTAGTGCGAAACCGCAGCGATGACAAGAGTATGAAGCGGATGGTCTACTATGATGAAAGCTAGCACTGGCGTATTGCGGCCCGTGCCACTGCGCCTTACGCGAGATCGGGTGGACGACATAGATGCACCAAGAAAGTGTGGCAAAAGGCAAGAGCAGAAGCGGAGGCAAGACTTGGAAGCACGGCTTCGAGTGAGCCCAAGCGGAGGAATATGCTTGATGCGCGAGCCCTTCAAAGACAAATGAAAGTGTATTATTTAATATGGTTCAAGCTTTGGTTGGAAGGGCTTTAGTGCGTTCCAGACCCAAAGCAGGGCGAGGGAACGCGCAACGCTGAGCGTTTCTGCTTTGCCTTCCCGCCTTGCCTAGGGCGAGAACCGTTCGCATTCTAGAGCACGTTGGAGCCGTTGTGTAGGGAAAGGGAGGGCTTGCAAAGAAACGAGAGACCGCCCAAACGCGGCTGGACCGTCGGCCTGTCGACGGTCCAGCACACAAGTTCGGCGTATTTCGGACAGCATGCATGCGACGTGAGCCATGGTCCTGTGGCCAGTATGTGCAGTGCGCAAAGAGACGATGAACCCCGGCGAGAGCATCCATAGCCACCGCGCCACCTTGCCACCGTCGCCATGCGTCCGCCGTCAAGCGTCGCTGCCGCGCGCGCGCGCGCCTTCCTCCACAGACGCTTCACCACGCCCCCCTCGCGCGTCTCCGCCCCCCCGGCCGTCGCGAGCGCCGCGAGCGTCGACACGCCCGCCACGCTCGCGCACGCGCGCGGGCGAGTTCCCGAGACTATCTGGCGCAAAACGGGCGACAGGCTGCACAACAAACCGCTACACCCTTTGAGTACGCTTCGTCGCCACATAGAAAGCTACCTTCAACAACGACACGCTAATGTGTTCAAGTGTTTGTCGGATCTATCGCCGGTAGTGTCCACCAAGCATTGCTTCGATGATTTGCTGGTTCCGTCCGATCATCCGTCGCGTGCGCCTACCGATACGTATTATGTTGACCGTCACGTCGTGCTGCGCACCCACATGACGGCTCATGACGTGCCGCTTTTGCAGCAGCGACATACGGCGCTGTTGCTGTGCGGCGATGTGTATCGGCGGGACACCGTTGATCGAACGCACTACCCGGTATTTCACCAAATCGATGCTGCGCGGTTGTATCCGCCGTCCACGGATCGCACTGTGATTCAACGCGACTTGCAAACCACTCTCACAGGGTTGGCGCGCCATTTGTTTGGTCAGCATGTCAAACTACGTTGGGTACACGCCTACTTCCCCTTCACTCACCCGAGCTTCGAGCTGGAGGTCTTCTGGGAAGGCCAGTGGCTCGAGCTTCTTGGCTGCGGACTGCTGCACCCGCGCGTGTTGGCAAACGCTAACGTGTCGCCCCGCGTCGATGGCTGGGCGTTTGGTCTAGGGCTCGAGAGACTGGCCATGGTTCTGTTTCACGTCCCGGACATCCGACTGTTCTGGTCGCAGGACCCCCGCGTGACGGCCCAGTTTTCGTCCGGTACGCTGCTGGACCGCTACAAACCGTTCTCGCTGTTTCCGAGCATTGAAAAGCACATTTCGTTTTGGATTGACGGCCACTTTCATCAAAACGACCTGTGTGAGATTGCGCGCGGCCTGGCAGCCGACCTTGTGGAGAATATTTCCCTTGTCGACCGCTTTCAACGCGAAGAGAGGACCAGCGTGTGTTATCGACTCGTGTTCCGAAGCATGGAACGAAGCTTGACTCACTCGGAGGTCAATCACATCTTCAACAACATCCGCCAGAATGTTGCTGACAGCTTGCCAGTGACGCTCAGATAGCCTCAAAATACCCTTTTTGTGTAAAATATTTTCTAAACCCCCCGCCACGTTCGCACTCACCTCGCAACTCACTCGTCGTCACCCGCCCAACTGCACGACATAATCCACCAGCCAACCAACCTCCACCCTGTCGCCAACGCAACTCCGCATCAGCACCATGGTGTTCTACTACAAGACAAGCGACCCGTCATATCATGTGTACGTCGGCAAGGACAAGTACGAGAATGAAGAGCTCATCAAGTACGGCTGGGAAAACGACGTTTGGTTTCACGTCGACAAACTTTCCTCGGCTCACGTGTATTTGCGCCTCAAAGATGGCGGATCTATCGATTCCATCCCAGAGGATGTGCTACAGGATTGTGTCCAACTCGTCAAGTTCAACTCCATCGAAGGAAATAGAATGAACAACGTTGCCGTCGTGTATACCTACTGGTCCAATCTACGCAAGACAGGTGACATGGACGTGGGACAAGTCAGCTTTCACAAAATGGCTCATGTCAAACGAGTCACTGTTGAGAAGCGTCTCAACGAAGTTGTTAACCGTCTCAACCGCACAAAGACAGAGGAGCACCCGGATCTGGCGCGCGAAAAAACAAATCGCACAAAGTACCTCAACAAACTTGCTCGCGAAGGCATGCGAAAGAAAGCCGAGCGAGAAAAGCAACTACGCGAGCAGCAACAAAAGGAAAAGGAAGAAAAGTCCTATGACCGTATCCACCAGCCAAAAGACATGACAAGCAACAAAGACATTCGCCAGACCTACACCGAGTACGAAGACGATTTCATGTGAGCGCCATGAGCGTGAATCATGGGCGCGGCGAGGCACACAAAATCACACAATCTCAACAGAGTTCGTCACACCCTTGCGAAACACACATTTCCGTGCAAAATCGTCGCAGTCCTTTCGTGCTCACGCTGCCGCATCAATTGCGGTGAATCTCGGAGCACGCATATATGTCTTGCTGAAACCTCGCGCTTTTTGACTCGCTCACCTACGCATTCTACTTCTGCTGGATGGTTTCCCTTGTGCCAACTACAATCAGAAAGGAAAAGGGAGGAAAAGCAAAAACCCTTGTAGAAATGCAACCATGTATCCAAAATTGACGAGCATCCGCGTGTCACTACGTAACCCGGGGCTATCCCTCACTTTGAGGTTTTTATTTATCAGATAAAGAATGGTACATAGGGGCTCCCGTTGAACGCTACAGGTCCTGTCATCAGCAGTTAGAAATGGATTGGTTTGCCGTGAGCAGCCATAGCGGCCTCTCTTGTGGCCTCGGAGAGAGTCGGATGTGCATGGCACGTCCTGGCAATGTCTTCGGAGCTCGCGCCATATTCCATGGCCAGCACGCCTTCGGCGATCAATTCACCGGCGTTTGGACCAACAATGTGCATTCCCAGCAAACGATCGGTGGTTTTGTCAGCAAGCACTTTGACCATGCCTTGGGCAAATTCACCACCAACGTCGTTTGTTCGCGCTCTAGAGTTGGCCATGAACGGGAAGGTTCCTTTCGTGTATTCGATGCCAGCATCCTTTAGTTCTTCTTCCGTCTTTCCAACTGTAGCCACTTCCGGATGAGTGTAGATGACGCCAGGAACACAGTTGTAGTCCAGGTGCCCTTCGCCGACACCTGCAATGATTTCAGCAGCGATCAGACCTTCGTCCTCAGCTTTGTGTGCCAGCATCGGTCCTTTGATGACATCACCAATGGCATAGATGTTGGGAACATTTGTGCGGAATTTGCCGTCCACGTTCACTCTTCCTCTCTCGTCCATGGTGATTCCCACGTTATCCAACCCAAGTCCGTCAGTATGTGGTTTACGGCCGGTGGCCACTAGCACGACATCGACCTCCATTGATTCAGGTTTTCCGCCCTTGCTTTTTTCAAGATCAAGAATGACCTTTCCGCCCTCTTTCCTGCTAGAAACGACCTTTGTCCCCAGCTTGAATTTCATTTTCTGTTTCTTGAGGATGCGAAGGAAGTTGTCGGCAATCTCCTTGTCAGTGCCGGGAATGATGCGATCCAAAAACTCAACCACCGTGACTTCAGCGCCTAGTCGTCTCCATACAGAGCCCATTTCGAGGCCAATAACGCCGCCTCCGATGACGACCATTTTCTCGGGTACTGCATCAAGTTTAAGCGCACCAGTGCTCGACACGATGACTTCCTCATCAAGGGGAACAGTTGGCAGTGTGGCAACCTCGCTTCCAGTCGCAATCATAATATTCTTTGCTGCAATTTGCTGAGATCCGCCGTCAACAAGGTCAACGGAAACCTCGTTTGGAGAGGAAATGGAGCCCGCACCCTTCACGTAGGTTACTTTGTTCTTCTTGAACAAACCCTCAATACCTTTGGTAAGGCCGCCGACGCTGGAAAGCTTGTGTTTCATCATGGCTGGAAGGTTCACTTCCACGTCGCCCTTGATATCAATGCCATGCTTGGAAAAACTATTCTTAGCCTCTTCGTAGAGGTGCGATGAATGTAAGAGCGCCTTACTCGGGATGCAGCCCACATTCAGACATGTACCGCCGAGCGTGCCGCGCTTCTCGACGCAAGTGACGGAGAGGCCGAGCTGTGCAGCCTTGATGGCGGCAACATAACCACCTGGACCGCCGCCGATGACGACGAGATCCTGCTGAGCAGTCGTTGACAAATAGCGGCGCAGCGCGTGGAAACGAGGAGCTGTGGTGCGAAACGAAAGCATGTTGAGGGCGTGATGGGATGTTAGAGTGAAGCGAGAACACGCCGGCGAAGAAATCGTGCGGATCGGGGTATGAACTGGGGGAGGTTCTGGTTGCAGTTGAGGGGTTTTGGTTTATGGCAGTGGGAAGGGATGCGGGGCGCATTGGTGGCACGGCAGACTGCTGAACGGCTGAAAATCGATGCCATTTGCAGACCCCACGAGAAAGGGGAGATGAAATCTAAGCTCGTGCCCGCCCACGCGTGGGCCTTCACCATTGGCCAGTGTGTCTCTATTGCGAAACGGCGCCGTGTCCTGATACGCCCTCTTTCTCAGCCTTAGAGCTTGAATGCTCAAGGAGTTTTTCGTGGACAGGAATGAGCTGGTGCAGTTGCTTCCCATAAAAAGTATCCTGAGTGTGGCGTTTGTGAATGACCCTGTCCACTTTGCCGATCCATACAAGCGTCCCGGTCTCAATGAGGTCCCCGTGCAATGTTCTAACATGATACAGCGTTAGACGTCCGAAGCTGTAGCGAGGTACTCCGAGATTCATCCTACTACTTGTGCAACTCTCTCACATACCACCAAGTGGCCTGATACGGCCCAACTGTCGCCATTCTCTGATGCATGAGATTGTTCTGCTTCATGTTGGACAAAAATACATCAAGGCCAAACGTTAGTCATTTTGCGTTCCCCGAGCTCGCCAGAAGCAACGGCTTCCCGTGAATATCGTTTTTTTGTTCTAACACGATTTATGCAAAGGGAAACATTTATTGATCGTATCGCCAAGAGAGTACGGGTGCTTTCGGTTTATTGAAAACGACGGGGAGGCAATGTCGCCAAAATCTTCCATCAAAGTATGTCTCTCCTCACACGATATCCCGCACTTTGGCCATGGTTTCAGCGCATTCGTCAAAGCCCCATGCTGACTCCTTTGTAAATAGCCAGAGAGAATAAGTTTCAGAGGTACTATCAAGAGTACATTGCTGCTGTCTTAACAACGGTGTTGTTGACCAAGGGCTTTCAGTATGTTTTCGATATCATTTTTAACGCCAAGTCATCTCTGGAGGAACAGAACAGATCACGCATGAAAGATTCTGAACGTTTTAGGGATGGGCCAGGCTAGCAAGTGTCCTTTGTAAACATTGAAGAACAAACAGTACGCATATTTTTTTTCGATTCCGAACTTGAAAGAAGCAGCAGAAAAAAGCGGATGGCGCGACGAAGCCGTTAGAGGTTTTCAGGTACAGTACCAGGGTTTGATTGCTGCCAGTACCGTATCACACCTCCATTGTTCTATGGATTCTTTGCTACAGTAGGAATGTCAATCCGAAAAGCGACGCTCGATCTTTGCCGTTCCCGCCGTAGCATTCATCACTTTCTCTTGAAAACGCCGCTCTTCGTCAGCAGCTATTCGAAGCGACAAAGTGCAACCAGATTCGTTGTAGATGGCATCCAAGCGCTCGTGTACATCTGCAATAGCCTGGACAGCTCCAGTGTGTTCCCACTGAACTGACACTTCAACGTCCACAGTTGCAGTGGCCATCGCCTTTGGAGCACCTTTCAGACAACTAGCGGTAGCTTTGCTATACGCGCGAATCAAGCCACCGGCTCCAAGTTTCACCCCTCCAAAGTATCTTGTGACAACCACGACCACATGATCAATGTCGTTCGCACGAATAGCCGAGTAGATAGGTAGCCCGGCAGTGCCCGAGGGTTCACCATCATCACTGAAGCGAGATGTTGATTCTTCAATGCGATACGCCCAGCAGTTTTGAGAAGCTCGGGGTTCGCGAACAAGTTCGATGAATGCCTTAGCATCGGCGATTGTCAAAGCTTTTGAAGCGCTTGCAACGAATCGAGACTTCTTGATAATCAATTCAGAGACATGGACCCCTGTCAAGTGTAGTTTGTTACGCATCTTGTGACATTTCGCAGATCTACGATTGTAGCCCGGGATTCGAATGGAGCAAAAACTGCGGAAGACTACCGCCCTGGTCTGCCGATCTCAAAAAAAAATGAAATCCTGCTTTGGGCAACTGAGACTGAAAACGTGAAACAGACAACAGGGATTTCGTTCTCGCCTCATGAAGACATGAGCAGTGACTTTGGTTGGAGCCAAAAAGAGAAAGATGGACGAAAAAAAGACTGAGACCTATAAGGTTGTTGAAAGAACGAATCTTTTATAAATGTAGATGGACTCCACGATCAACTCAAAGTGTCAAACACCGATGGGCGACCCCTCTAGTTTGACCAATTATCTCGAAAAAGATCAGAACATTGGGCAAGTGGTGCTCTCAAGTATGACGACGTAATGACGATGATTTCTGAAGGTAGATATCCAAATCATTGTGCCAGTTGCGGGGAACCGGAAAGCCCACTGTCGTCTCTGGTAGATGCACGTATGGCTTCCACATGAAAACAACAACAGGCGCTGACTTTCATTTCACGCCCGTAACTCTTTCGTCTGTACAATCCACTTGAAAATGGCGGCTGTCACGATCTACCCTTGCACAGAAGACTACAACATGAAATATTCAAAAACTCCAACAGAGAGCAAAGCTTGCCAAGATTTGACGGCACAAGCCAAGCGTAGGGTGTGTTGCATTGACTTTAAACACGCTCGTCTTACTCGTACCGGATGGAAATTCATTCTCACCAACGCGTGCACGATTGAAGTTGCGTCCCAAAAACAGTTTACGTTGCTTGTTCTCACGGACAAGGTGGAATATTAATTGTCTAAAGCGGAAATAGAGTCACTGGAACGAACGAACCCCGAGGGCTTTCTTGACACTTTCGTAAACGACATAGGAGACACCAGCGGAAGGTATGGCACTTATATACATAGGCTGCAGCCCGCGATACAACGCTAATGGGCCTTCGTTCTTAATGATACCGGTGGCGGCTTGGAGCATACTGCTGTATTGCACCGGGCGACCCCCGATACCTTGAAGCTGGAGTCTCTTGCGAACAACGTCAAGCGGATGGCAAGCAGTTTGTGCTACTGCCCCTGCAAAAGCCCCGATAACCAAGAGAATAGCAAGATTTGCCTCCTTGTTGTTCCGACGCATGTAGACCAGCTTGAGCTGTTCATAGATTGCGAAGTCAAGCCCTGCGTATGGCATCATGGCAACCAAGGTTGGGCTCAGACCCCTGTAAAGAGCACGGGGGCCGTGTTGGCGTGAGAAGGCGACTATGGTTCGCAAAACTCCAGAAAACCGCTCGGGATGAGCGGTGAGAAGTGTTTTCGCCGTGTCAAGAGGGTAGCACAAAGAGGCTGCAGTCATTCCCGCCAATCCTCCAGCGATGAAGCGTTCCCATGCGCAAAGGGGCTTGGCATTTGCTCCAGGATGTCGACCTTCACGGAGTCGGAACAGAACACGCTTCAGGGCTTCAAACGCAACAAACTGAATTCCTTTCGTTGGAGCTACCTTCAGGCAATTGGCCGCATTGCCTTTAAAGAAGCCTCGCAGTCCTTCAGTTTGCAGCAAAAGACGGAGTTGACGCAACAGTGGAGGAGCGGTGCCCGAGGTGCACATGTTAACAGTTGCAACAACCTCCAGAGGCGATACTGCAGTTCGCGATACGATTCCCGCGATTGCCTGTGATGGGCGTGTTGTTGGCACAGGTTAACGTTCGGTGGGGAGACGGCAATAATGCCCAAAAGTTAGAAGGGGTTCGTAGAGACAGATCGGGCGCAATAATCGTTAGGAACTTGATACAAACAACGTACACCTGCTATGAGGTACTTGACGGAATTCGAAGTAGTAACGGCTGCAAACGACTTGCGCGCCTTTGTAGCGGCTGCCACAAAGGCATTCTGGTGAGATACTATTGTAGACAAAGCTTTTGCTCTGGGTGAGCTCCGTTTTGCATCGAGATTACTTTCATGAGAAGAAGGATCAGAGGATAGACGATCAGACCTTGATGACGATGCTTGGCTTTTTCCGGGTGGCGCTACGAGTGCCAAAGGCGGCGAAAGAGAACGAGGCCGGCGCGGACATGCGGGGATTTGGGCAAGACCAAACTTACGCCTTCTCATTTCCGGGATGAGGTCCAAGAATATCGGTTTATTGGAATGAGAGCAGCGTGGTTTCGACGAGGATGGGCGGTATGAGGATCACAGGGGTGCGCAGAGACAAAACGGACCGTTGCTGCATGACGATGTGATTCGCGCAACGTATTCGATTGAGCACCGATTCGGTAGATCAGAAGTCGCATTCTGTGCACGTTTTGGTAAACGTTTTGTGGCCCAAAACATATCCGCCCTGGCCACGGTCAGGGGCATCGCCAGACAGGATATTCCCTGAGGGCTTCTCTTGTGCAGAGCGCAAGACATGAAGTCTAACAAAAATAATTTGTTCACGTTAGGTCCATGCACACTCGGGTTTATCATTGTCATGGGCTGACGCGTACTGCGCTACTACTGCTATGTTGTGAAGCTACTCCAATCGGAACTCGATGCGCGCATCCTCTACACTCCGTGAGCGGTTTCTACAACCTCGACCCTCACACCAATTTGCACAGCATATATCACTGATTCAACCTGAACAATTTGCAATTTGAGAAGCGTCGTTTCCTCTTGTCGAGCATGATTGAACGTTCTCAATCTTGTAAGCGCCAGAGCCTCGAGCTCCGCCGCCTCACAGCTGCGTACGTACCTTTCCCTAGCCGGCGAGCCGTGCGCCGCATGGAATAAGTTATCAAACAGAAGCAAGCGATGATGAACAATGCAAAAGCCCCAGAAATACCCTGGTGACCCATCTCTTCGTTCTCATGGCTTTCCGCGAGAAACAATATTCGGTACCGCCTTCCTATTGAGCCCACGAGCCTCCACCACAATGGCATGACTCCACCCCATGGATAGTTAGTGCGAAGTTTCGCCGCTTCAGCACCGACCGTTTCCATTACTCCCGACCAGTTGCCCATGACGGATGCGAATTCCGTAATGTCACTTGGGTTGAACATGCTTCTGCAATCTTTTTGTTCGAAGCCATATATTTCCAACGTACACGCAAACGGAACTCCATACATGGCCACAGCGTGGTCCACACCCGTTCCATATGCGCGATATCCGAATAGTTTTGACGCCGTACCAATGCGACAATTTCTACAATGCATGCTTTTGATCCGCATAGCAATCGGCTCCATGGGACTCACAATGCTAGCGCCAGAATCCCAAGGGAGCAGTATAGAACGGTCACCAGAATGAAAACTCAAGTACGCCTTTGGCCTTGACCGGCGCATTACTGCGTCGATCGCTCGAGTTTCCCACTCACTTAGTGGATGTGCACCCTCCGTCTCTTCCTCTGTAAGGGTATCCGCATCTTTTAAGCCCCATTGCACCATGTAGTTTCGATTTATATCCACCCCGTTTGCATTCAAGCGAGAACAGTCATTGTCTGTCTCAGCCTCATGTCTCCCGGCCACATTCACAATTGGTACAAGAATTATTTCAAGATCACGTAACACATGTGGCACGGATCCCTTACCGCAATAGCGTTGAACGATTGACAATGCCAGCTCAGAAGTTATACGTTCTCGTCCATGTTCCCCGAATACTGCTAATACTCGCGTGCGATCATTGCGCCTTCGGTGTGCTTTCACTTGTGCTCGTGCTTTCGCGTTATACGACACAGTCAGCACCAGAAGTTTTCCTTGGGGTTTGGTGGTTGCTGAAGGAGTGGAAAAAAATGGTTTCGGATTATGAACAACAACCCATTCAGCGCTAGCGTGAGGACACCTTGAAGTGATTTCATTCAGCTTCACAAGGAGCTGCCGAGTTGGGTGATACCACGCTGCTTCATTGCGCAGCGCAGTCGAGGAAGCAAGCGAGAGTAACCATGGCCTTGTAATTCCTATTTGAGCTGAAACACCTGAATTTGTTAGCAAGACATACAATACACAGAACATACGCACGACAGTAAACGCAGCGCAACGGTTTCTTGATGCTCCGCCGTTGATGGTCTGGTATAAAACAGAAACCATGTGCATTTCAGGAATGGACGAGTGTGGGTGAACCAAACCGAAGCGTTCGTGAAGTGCCCACCTCACAGGCGGGTGATTATGCAGTTAATTGTCATCCACTATCTATGATTCTCTGAGGAACACTCAAGTTGCAGCGATCAGTGGCTGACATTCTTCCGAGGCACCACCATGTCAAAGTTTCAGTTTGCATACGTCGCGGACAAGGACGGTAATGTGTCCACGGTGACTTTCGCCCGCGTGATGGTTTTAATTCCACGCAGAAGCTATATATTTACCTTTAAATTCCAGTTAAGGCTTCCCCACCTCACGGCGGGAGTTTCCGGCCATTTGGATAATTCTTCTCTCGAATGCCCTACAAAGTGAGAAGCTCTCAAACAGGTTTCCCAGACACGAGAGGGATGCTGGCTACGTCGGGAACTCTTTCGCTTCTATTGACAATGGTAATAGTTCTACGGAAGACGTTCATCCTCAGTCCACAGGTACTTCAGCACTACACTAAACGAGATATTGATATCTCGTGAAGGAAAACCTGCGCTATTTCAACAACAGTCGCCTTGAGCAGAAAACGGTAGGGCATCTGTCCTTCCTTTTGGCTGACTACTTCACCGATAAAAGCGCAGGCCGCGGGTTCCAAGCAAAGCGCGCGAATGTAGTAAACATTATACGTAGTTTAAAAAACACAGCGATATTTAAGAACAGCATAACTCATTGAGCGTCTATTTTTAAGTCTTCAGGGTTCTTGACAGGCGTGAACGAGCGTGAAAGTGAATGAGCGTATACGAATATTTTGAGTTTTTAAAAAATTGCTTACAGTAACTTAACGCATGTAAGAAGCATTCAGAGCTAGTTAACAGAAATCGGGCCAATTTCCATCTCTATATCCCTAATGCCAGATTTTAAGCGAACCCTGTTTTTGGCACTATAGTAGTTCGGCTAAACTTAACTATTGGCCAATCTAAGTTGACAGGCGTCATCCAGGGGTACGATCTATCCACCAAATTTCAGCCTTAGATGTTGCCAAATTTCTGAATGCTGAAGGATAGAACACAGAGCTCCAGACATAAAACCGCAACCTAAAATGCCTTAAAGTGCGCTATACCGCACCCATATGCCCAATCTTTGCTATCCACGTTCACCCCTTTTTACTGCACTATTGCTCCTAGACAAGAAACTACATTCTACATTGCCTATTTGTGCATCGTTCACTACCAGAATCGGTCTCTCTAGACCGACGTCTTCTATTAGACCGCACGGAACCGTTTCTTTGATCACATTCTGCCCCATTGTCACTACCACTTTCACCGTTGCTTTCTATTTCTGTGGTAACTACAGGCGAGGGATTTTTCGACCTACAAGCCGCTTGTTTGCGTGGAAGAGGGTCCAACAGCTTTTTTTTCTAAGTCCTGGATAAATAAGTTAGCACAAATAAATGGAACAAAATAAAAGCAGTAAATAGATCTATGCCACTGCCAAACAGGCTTTCTCAAACCGCTCAATGCACAAAAAAGCTCTTTCTGCTGAGGAATGTGGACTTAAACAACATGGCGCAATAAGACGCCATCGGTTCTGTTGCAGCCCACGAGCCTGTTTCTCTTCCGATTTCGTGCCAAATCAACAAAAAGTTTTAACTCATATGCTGCGGTTACTTCTTCTACACTCAATAAATCAGAGCATTGCATTTGAATAGCTGCAGCATCGCTAATCAAATCCTGTGATACGTCAAACATGAAATCTGCCGTTGCTTGAACCTTATTTAGACATTTGCGATAGTTTTCTAGTGACTTCAAAGATTCCGACGTCTGCAACAAGTCTTGTCGCTCAAACATTCTCCATTCAAAGAAGAAATTAATTGCAATCCTCTTCAATGTCTGCGACACGATTTTCTGTTCCCATTTGAAATGGGAGGGTGAGCTGCGCAAGATTGTAGAGCAACGTCCAGTTAGGGAATACTTGAAGATGCAACTCATAGAATGAGGATTAAACCCTCCGAGGGTTATGAATATGATCCCCTCTAAAATGTGCTGAGGTGGCACTGTTTTCTGGTTAGAGTTCGCCTATGAAGTGAAGATTCGGATGGCCCATGGTTGGATTGGCCCCGTGATACACGTGGCTTAATTTCGGCACCGATTTTCGGATATTTGTTAGAACGTTGGACTTTTGGGCCCTGACAGTGGGATCTCCACGTGTATGGCCCTGAGCAAGTGTATGGCCCTGAGCAGGTGTGCACTACTGTAGAGTTTAGTTAGTGGGCCCTACTTAGGGAGATGAGATCTAACAGTCCGAAGCTCAAAGTAAATGGCAACCAAGGTTGGTCTTCGATACCTTTAGAGGTTCTTCGTCGCCATCGTTTCGGCCTTACAACCCGGAACGGGCTCTGGTTAGCAACGCCTGCGTAGGGACACGACTCCACTTGGAGAGTGCCCACGTTTGGGTTCCGTGCAACCACCCCCTTGGGACCGCTCAGACGACCTGCGTGCACGATACCTCGTGGGGGTTCTGCTTACTTGTTGCGTGCTTTTTGTGTTTCCTTTCGAGGACAGGTTTTCGCCCCTGTATTGGGTTTCTTTTGTTGTTTCGCCCCTTTTCTGGTTCTTGGGTCCGGTGCCTGTTAGTGCCCGACCCTCGCCCCGTTTTTCCTCTTCGCCGGATTTTCCCCCATTCTTTGGGATACCCATACCCATTCCCGATCCAACGGTTTCTACCCCTCACCTCCGTCGGTACTGCTGGAATCCTCCGTGGGAGGTACATCCCACACTACGAGTGGAACGGAGGGCTCTGTCTCTGAGTCTGCCTCCCCCACGGAGCAAGGCTTCGAACACCTTGAGAGCACTTCCCGTCGCCGGGTTTTGCTCCACAAGTGGTCTCCCGACTTAGAATCCGCTCTCGGACTTTTGGGTTGGTCATCCACGTGCTGGAATATCTCTTGGAAGAGGAAGCACCGTCGTGAAGATTTGTTGTAGTGGTCCCCTTTGGAAAGGGTGGAATTGGTTTTTATTTTTGTTTTGTGTTACGTCATCCGTTCTCCGGGAATCTCGTGATCGAATTTCATCGTTACCCCGAATCGTCGGTGTCGTGTCTGCAGCATGTCGCCGCCTACCCGTGGTTCCAGGACTGGATCGAACCGTCAAGCGGATTCAGTGCCCCCGGCCCCGCCTAGGCCGAGGAGCTCAATTCCCGAAGGTCGGAACGATTCCGGTATCGATCTGGACACTCGGAGAGCACCCTCAGTGGTTTCAGGTCCTCGAGAGGTCGTGGCTGTGGGCCCAGCTCCAGTGGTGGAGACCCCCTCAGCAGCACCCCGAAGTCGGGCCGACCCTGAATTACAGAGCCTGGAGACTCGAATCGATATCGCCAACGCGGCTCACGTCGAGCTCCTTCAGGAGGTTACTACCCTCCGCCTCAAGGTGTAGGACGCCCCGGTGCGGGGAGTCGCCGATGACCTTCGTACCCTGAGGAGGGATGTGAACTCCCTTTTGGAAAGCTTTGGTACCCCTGGGGTCTTTATCCAGGAGTACCAGAGCCTCGTGGAGGAACACCGCGTGCAAGCGGAACGCTTCCGAGCTCGGCTGGACACCCTCGAGGCCATTATCCATATGGACGGAGACACAGAAGCCTCGAAGGATAAACCCAACGTTTCGGAAGACGAAGAACACCGCTCCGCTAAACGGGACCGCCGCAAGTCCAAGAAGAGGGTTCACCTCCAAGAGGATTTATCGGATTCCGATCCCAATCGCTCGTCATCGAGTTCGTCCTCCGAATCTTCGGATAGTGAAGATGGACGCCGGTCATCCCGGGCGACTCGGTCGAAGGCTACTTACACCTCTCAAGGGGCAATCCGTACCCGGAAGAAGGGTAGGAAACACCTTGGATTAAGGGAGCTGAAGCCGACGAATCCTCTCTATCGGAAGCTGCTATCGTACCGCTTTTACCGGTTGGATAACCCTTCGGGAGATCGAACATCCCGCGGAACGGGTAAGGTCAAGGACTACATCAAAAGGCTGAGCATCACCCTACAGAAGAGGGAGTTCACAGGAACAGACCCAATTCTGGTGCTCGATTTCCTTGCGAGGTTCGTCCAGGAGGCTGACATCCTCGGTATGAGTGAAGCGCAAGCGTATCTTGCATTACCCTATTTCTTAAAGGGAATGGCTGAAGACCAGTTCAGCTCCGTCCGTGGATCATCCCGAGCCTCGGAAGGGGGATTCACGTGCTGGCCCGAAGCGGTGCAGTACCTCTTGAGGTCATACGCTACTGGAAATGCGATTCAGGAAGCAATCCTTGCATTAAGGGATACGCGGCAGAAGCCGATGGAAACCGAAACGGTGTATTCAACTGGCTTGAATAAAGCGTTTCACCGATGCAGGAATGTATTCCCCGCCTACGAGAGATGCACCCTGTTTGTGGATGGTTTGGACCCCTCGATAAGGGCATTTGTTGCCCGACATCGGTAAGAGAAGCGCAAGCTGACCTACTTGGAACTGGTTCAGTACGCCCAGGCTGAGGGGGATACTCTCCGTCCCCGGCAGAACCGAAAGAGTCGGCCGACACGTGCACTCCTCGCCGATGGAGGTAACTCGTCGTTGTCACTCGCAGGAGGCCCTGCCCCTGTGGGGGTCAATGATAACATTCACTTCATGGGAAGTAACCCCGAATCTATGGGTACGTCTGAGTTACCGTCGACATCCGCTCCGACTACGGATGAAGACCCTGCGCTCTATACCCAAGGAGGGAGGGTGCCAGCCGCATCGCTACCTTTTGCGAATACCGCTGCTCGGTTCTCTCGCCCCGGATGGAGGGATACAGCACCACGTCGCGTGGATTCACGTCCACAACCGAACCCGGCAGAGCTGATTTGCTATTTGTGTTACCTCCGTGGTCACAAAGCACCAGACTGCACATTTCTCCTGCGGGAGGGTTCACGAATTATCGCTCAGTACGAGGCTCTGACCCCTGAGGAGAAAGCTCGAGTCCCGAGTAGGTCCTATGAGGAACAAAGGATACTCCGAGCTCACCTTGCTGACAGGGATACAGAACTTGTACCCGCGAACGGGGAACAACCGGTCCCCTTCGAGGCAGCTGCACCGAATTCGGTGGGGTCCGCTTCGAAAAACTAAACTTGGGAGTCTCCCCTGCGGGAGGGGCGTCTTCTAAGCCGGAGTTGAAGACGCCCGAGGCGCTCCAGCTTCGCTCCCCAGCTGTGACTATCCTTTCAAGGAGAACGGCTGACACCGACGTTAACTCGGGATACTTTAGTGTCCTCCGTCGCCCGTGGATACGGTCCCGTAATCTCCGTATCCCGGATCGAGTTATGGTAATGGCCAAGCGGAATTATAAGGTATTCGCCGACTTCGGCCTGTCCAACCAGTTTATGGTTCGTCAAATATCTGTCCTGGACACAGGAGCCGCTCCTAACTTAATTCATGTTGAATTGTTACCCCCGCTGCTCCGGGTTCAAGTTCGTACCGGTCCACGTTTGGATATCGCCGATGCGAACAACCACCCGCTACGGACACTGGGTACAATTTCCCTCATGGTGAGGTTAGGCTCCTATCTCGTTCAGCTAGAGTTTATTGTATGCAAGTCACTTGCAGCACCAGCCATACTGGGTTGTGACTTTTGCCACCGCTTCGTGGAAGCCATCCGTCCTCGGAATAGAACTGTGGAACTCGAAGACGGGACTACGATCCCAATCGTTCGTAAACCCTTACAGGGAGCAGCGCGAACACGCGTTCCTCTCCCTGTCGCGCAGGAATCTGTGAAGAAGGACCTGGTGTCTACACGGGTAAAGGTTGCGAAGTCAGTGGCTATCCCGCCAGAAACCCAGGTTTGGGTCACAGTTGTTACCAAACAAATTGGTGTGCATGTGGTACAACCGAACCCGTCTCTGTATACGCGGCGTCAACTCGCCCTTGCGAATGGGGTTGTCTCGGTGGAACCGGATAAACCTTTCAAGGTTTTGGTAGCCAACTTTGGAAAGACAACGCAGCATTTGGTCAAACACCAGATCCTGGGTTCTGTTCTTCCACACCCGCATGCGGTCGTACCTACAAAGATCTCTATCGCAGAGGTCCTTGGTGTGGCGGACCCTAAGGAGGGGGAGGACACTGCCGAAATCGCGGAAGACGGTGAGCATACGACTGCAGCTCCACACGCTGAACGCTTTAAACCTCAGGAGGTTACGGCCCCTATCACAGGAGCAGACCAGACGGATCCTGTTCAGGAATTGGAGAAATGGGATCTCAACCATGTACCCGCATCTCATCGGGAGAAGCTGAGGCACATGCTTCGTGAATTTACCCCCATGTGGGATGGTTCCCTTGGAACTATTGGGATTACAGAACACCGCATCGACTTGTTACCGAACACTCGGCCTATTGCCCAACACCCTTACAGGGCTGGACCGAAAGCTCGGGAAGAGGAGAAATCTTAGGTGGAGAAGATGCTTAAAGCGGGCGTAATTGAACCTGCCCAGTCCGCTTGGGCCTCACCAGTGGTGTTAGTTCCGAAACCGGATGGATCGTGGCGTTTCGGCATCGATTACAGACGCCTGAACGAGGTAACCATTAAGGATGTGTACCCGATCCCTCGGATGGACGAATACATCGACTCCCTTGGAAGCGCTACTGTTTTCTCTACCCTCGACGCCAATTCGGGCTACTGGCAAGTCCCTATTAGGGAGGAAGATCGAGGCAAAACGGCGTTCGTGTGTCATCAAGGACTTTTCCGATTCCGGAGGATGCCTTTTGGGTTGACAAATGCCCCCGCAACGTTTCAACGGGCGATAGACATTCTGTTGGCTCCCTTCAAGTGGAGGACGTGTCTAGTGTATATAGACGACATTATTGTCTTCTCCAACAACCTGGATGACCACCTCGAACACTTCAGGGACGTAATGAAGATACTCCGCGACGCGAGAATCACCTTGAAACTCAAGAAGTGCGAGTTTTTCACCGATTCGGTTAAGTATCTGGGTCATATCATCCGTCCCGGACAGCTTCCAATCGATGAAGTACGAGTGAAATCCTTGAAGGAAGCAAAACACCCGAAAACTCAAACGGAGTTGCGATCCTTCTTAGGTCTGTGTAACGTGTATCGCCGATTCGTCCCGAACTTTGCGGATATTGCCACCCCCCTCAACAGGCTCCTGACGAAGGGACAACCAGTTGAACTGGAACCTTTTGGCGACGCGGAAGCGTCTGCCTTCACGGCACTGGTGAATGCCGTAACATCACCGCCAATCTTGGCTCTACCCAATCCGGGGCTTCCTTACGAAGTGGACACCGATGCTAGTGCAAACCAAGTAGGGTGTGCACTGTTCCAATCCTCTGAGGATGGTGAACGTCACCCTATTGGGTACTGGTCACGCTCCCTGAATGTCCATGAAAGGAACTACTCGGTCTTCGAGAAAGAATGTTTAGCCGTTGTGTGGGCCTTAGCTACACTTCGCCCCTATCTGATGGGTACTCGTTTCAAAGTCCATACGGACCACGCATGCTTGCGTTGGCTCCTGGAGATCTCCGAACCCTCGGGCCGCCTTATCCGCTGGCGTCTCCGACTGTCGGAATTCGACTTTGAGATCCTGTACAAGAAAGGGAAGCTGAACACTCAGGCTGATGCACTATCCCGCTTGGGAACCACAGCGGAAACGGAACCCTACGAGGACGATGACTTCCCATGTTTTATGGTATCGGACCTCGAGGGAGGAGCTCAACCGCTGACGGATGATGTTTGTGACGATATACTCGTCAACGAGAGTCTGGATTCGCCGACCGGCTCTTTTATACCTATCTCTCCAGAGGAGATGATACGCGAGCAACAGCTCGACCCATTCTGTACACGGATTCGGGCTCGCCTCAACGGAGAATTGCAGTTACCTTTCGAGGACGACGATCAGGGTTACCTAATCAGGACCGTTGGACCTCGCCCGAGGATAGTGGTGCCGCACACCCTACAACAGAGGGTATTACACCTCACTCACTATGTGAAGGTTGGCGCCCACCCCGGGGGAAGAAAACTGTACCTCACGTTGAGAAGGGACTTTTACTGGCCGGCAATGGCATTCGATTGTTACGCCGTCAGACGGGCCTGCGCCAATTGCGCCAAGAATGACGTCAAACTTCGGAAGCACTCTAAGAAGTTGACGCTGTTCCCGGCACGGGCTCCACTCGAATTCGTGGCCATAGACATCCTAGGGGAGTTTATCAGGACGCCCCGAGGTCATCGGTATCTGCTTGTCATTTCTGACAGATTCTCTAAGCTAACGAGAACTGTGCCGCTGAAGCGGATCACCGCCGCTACCGTCGCGCAAGCGTTCGTGACCCATTGGGTGTTCGTATATGGACCGCCGGTGCAGTTGTTATCCGACAACGGAGGGAAATTCGCATCAAAGTTCTTTCAGGATGTATGTCGAATCCTTGATGTAAGGAATTTATTTGTTACTACGTATCACCCTCAGGGGAATGGCCAGGTGGAGAGGTTCAACCGCACGATACTCAACGCTTTGAGATCGTATGTTGCGGATCAACCCAAAAATTGGGACTTGTACACAGACGCTATCACGTATGCATACAACACCCAGGTACATCGGGTTACATCGTTATCCCCATTCGAACTGGTACTGTCGAGGACACCGCCGCCGGTCGCCATCGAGGCTCAACCAACGCTGTCGACGTACCCGTCACCGGGATTGTACCGAGAAGCCTGGAAGGAGTGGCTTTCGAAGATGGTGCCGATAGCCCGGAAATCAATGGACAAAGCTCAACGCGCCTACAAGAAGGACTTTGACAATCGGGTTCGCAAACCTCTACCTCAGGTGGAGCCCGACGACTTCGTCTTCCTTCGAAAGGAATACTACAATCCTGAAAAGGAACGTAGGCACAAGCTTTCGCCAATTGCGGACGGACCCTATCGTGTGGTTTCTGTAGACCCGGACACGGTGGTATTGGATATCGCTAACCGCCACGAACGGATCTCCAGGGACCGCATCACACGAGCGCCCAACCCAAATGTGGAAGTGGTGTCGGCACCAACGCCCTCCACAGGGGATGATTCAACGGAAGTTAACCCGTCAGGCGGAGATTCGAACACCCGCCCCGTTATACTTCCGCACCCGGAACGTGGTTTAACCGACCTACCGGAAACTTCGGATACTCCCGAACCTGGGCCCGCTCCCTCAAGGGCCCAGTCAACGAACTCTTACAGAGTTACTTCCCCACCGGAGGTAATCAAGCCTCCTGGCTCTCCGCCTAAGGAGGGGGAGGAGGACTAAGTTCCTTCGCAGCACGATGTTTCGGCGTCAGCGAGTCACCCTAACAGGGAATCTAGTTCTCACAGTGAGACGGCGAGCCCGACCAAGCCGGCGACAGAGAAGTACAACCCCAGCGTATGGGTAGCGACATCACCGCCGACCCAGCCGAGCACGACGTCAGAAAAGATGACGAAAACCCGCCTAGGGAGAGTCGTGTGGAGAACTTCGCACCCGGAACGCCTACAGAGTCGACGATCACCCGCCGCCGCGGACGAGACACTGAGGTGTCGCACACTCAAACCCCGCTTTCTCGGGAACGAGCTGTGTCAGCGGACCCGCACGGGGAAGATCTCGACGACGAGGTTGACCAAATTTGGCTCTCCGTTATGGAATGGGAATAGGAACTCCTATGGAGACACTGTAACCCTCAGGAATGGGAAAGAAATGAGTGAGACCCGTCGGGGACAGCTCAGGAGAGTGCTAGCGCCTGTCGAAAGCGCCACCTCACATCCGTATAGGCAGATTTTCCCGCACAAAGAACGGTCACCCCACACGGGGCGCCCGCGCATTTATGTGGCACACGTCGAATTGCACCGAGCCAATCAAAAGGCTCTGACGACCAAGCGTCGCGCAAACCGCCTCCGTCGCACGGCGCGTTGCACAAGAGCAACCTTCGTCCCCGTAGCTCGGGTTGACGTTGAAGTCTTACCCCCTGAGATTGGAGACGCTACCGCGTCGCGGTTTCTCAACCGTCACGGAATCTAAGAACACCGTTGTTATCGGGAAGATCTCAGCTTTAAGAAGAATTCAAAACTGGGCCGTTTTGACTCCGTAGACGGAAGTTACAACGTAGTCCACAGGCCACTCGGCGCCGTTTGGACGAAGTGCTGAGACCCAATCGCAACACGGAAAAGAACCCACCGGGGTGTGTCTAAACCATACGTTGACACCCTCAAGGGAACTAGAGCGTTCCAAGATGGAAGAGAAGCCCGAACAGGGAAAAGTGTACCCGCAGGAATTCGTTATCGATCGCATCGTGCGTCACATCTACACCCCCGAGGGAGAAGTCCGCTACAAAGTCCGATGGTACGGATTCTCGCCTGATGAGGATACAGTGGAACCCATTGAGCACCTTCCGAGGTCTAAGGTTTTATCCTATCACCGACGCGCTCGGGTAACCTTGCCTCCAAATCTGGATCGTGCCCAAGTCGGGTAAGCCACCACGGGAACTGGTGTGGATGCGACCTCGAAGTGAGGAAGATGTTGGACCTCTGAAGAGGAATTGAGGAGAGTATCCCGAAGAACACGTATTGAGAGGGAATGTTTACTGGCCCTCGGCCTAACGCCGTTAACCGGGGAACACAGCACCGGTTATCGGGACAGTTTATGATAAAAAAAGGAAAAGAAGACCCACGAAGTGGAGAAGAAGATTAAGAAGAAGATTGGACCCTAGGAAGGGAAGAAGATGAAGACGAAGATGAAGAAGATCCTAAGAAGGAAGAAGAAAAGAAGTAGAAGTTAAGATCCTAGGAAGGAAGAAGAAAAGAAGTTATGCAAACATCAGAAGTTTACTATTGTCGCCAAGCTATGGACTCCTCAATTGCCCGAAGGCGGAACTACGGAAAGCCCGAGGAGGGACCCGCCCCACCGTTGGGATTCTGACCCTGATGGTACGCCGAGGCGAAAGCCAACATCTGGCTCACATCCGTCATACCCGGGGGAATCGGAATGCCTGCGTTCACGAGGCCTTGTCGCACACTATCCACTTGCGGAGTGGCAACCGGCGCCTGCGCAAGGGTGTTCACACCCCACCCGGGGGGAGCAGATGGACCGCCACCGGATGCATTCGCCGCCGCAGCTGAGGTCGTTCCCACTGGTTGGAAGGGTGCAGATGGCTCCACAGGGAGTACTCCACTAGGAGCTGGTGTGTCGTTATCCAACGCTGGATCGTCCAGGTCTACTGGAGGCTCGTACTCGTAATCGTCGGTATAAATAAACCCCGTCGGGTGTCCCACCGGCATCGGTCGAGGCGAGTCAATCAGCGCCCGTGCTTGCGCCGCGCTGATGCGAACCCCTTCGAAGGGATTGTAATAGACCCAGTTACCGGAGCCCGGATCGTACCGGCCAGGAGACTTGTCTCGCGCGGATCCTTCCCCTGCGGGCTGATTTTCCACTGGAACTCGATCCCATTGGGTGTTCTCGATCACGTCCAAGATTGGATACAGGTTCTGCACGCTGCTGTCCGAACCCAACGCTAGGACAAGGTCGATCTGACGCATTATGGTCCGTAGCATCGGAGGAATATACCAGATACGGAAATGGTCATGAGCATCCCAGAGGAGGTGCGCCGCTACGCGGGCTGCCCACTCGGCTGCAACGAGGGCCCAGTATCCCGAGTTCGGGTCGTGCATCAAACGGGACCCGATATAGTAGATGCATGGGGGCAGTTCAGCAAAGCACCCTCGGGAGACCTCGACCTTACTCCACCAAGCTGGAAGTGGCACGAATCGCCCAACCTTCGCCGTGTTACGGATACGCTCCAGTTCCACGTGAGGATACGGGACAAGGAACCCGAAACGGGAGCGCGAGCGGCGCTCGAAGCGCACGCGTCGATCGAACCCATACTGGGTAAACTGCCGTTGAAGGTACTTGAATTCAGCCCGAAGGATGGGAAGACTCCATTGGAGCATATCTTCTCGGAGAGGAAAACCCGGTCCGCGGAATTCGGCTTCGGGAAAGGCTGCCAGGTTATCCCCGTAGGAGACCTCCCCGTACGTGCGGTAATAGGCGACATCGAACCCGTACTCCGGGGGAACCAGATGGTCAAAGCGTGACCTCTCCAATCGCCGGTAGGCCAGAGCCGCCATCGCTGCGCGCGCCTTGTCCAGGGACTCCCCGCGACCGCGGTATAGATACTGAGGCTCTATGGCTACCCGCGCCCTCCAATCGGGAGAACGTACAACCTCGACAGGTAGGCCACCCGGCAATAAGCCGTCCTCCACGTAAGAGTCGATGAGCTCATCGTCGCGAACCGCTGTCGGATGGAACCACGGAGCGCGGGAATATATCACCGGATCGGTAAGGGGACTCCACCTTCGAAAGGATTCGGTTGAGATCCAACCTCTGCAGTTTACTACCATAGGCATCGCATGAGCGGAGTTCCACGCCACCGCGTTAATGTCCAAATCCTCCTAAGGATGCCGATTGCTCGCCGAGGCGGAAGGTTCGGTACCTGACGGAGCCGCATCCAAACCGGAGAAATATCCACCCTGCTGGGGAGCTTCGTTGTCCGCCGGCGCGGAGGCCGATTGCCCCGAGAGTGGGTTGAGGACGTATGGGTTCATTCCCTTGAGAGGGCTGGCTGAGACTGCTGTTGCGAGAAGTTGCTTATCGCCGAAAGTCGGAGGAGTAGAAGAAAGTTGTACCGATGTGCCGGTTTTGTGGCTATCCTCAGAAGTGGTGAAGGACCCCATTGGGAGAGAAGTATATATAGTGACCGGAAAGCGAGACACCCGCGGCTCGGAATGTTCTTCCTCGTCTTAAGGAGGGAGAGATGTAGAGCAACGCCCAGTTAGGGGATACTTGAAGATGCAACTCATAGAATGAGGATTGAACCCTCCGAGGGTTATGACTATGATCCCTTCTAAGGTGTGCTGAGGTGGAACTGTTTTCTGGTTAGAGTTCGCCTATGAAGTGAAGATTCGGATGGCCCATGGTTGGATTGGCCCCGTGATACACGTGGCTTAATTTTGGCACCGATTTTCGGATATTTGTTAGAACGTTGGACTTTTGGGCCCTGACAGTGGGATCTCCACGTGTATGGCCCTGAGCAAGTGTATGGCCCTGAGCAGGTGTGCACTACTGTAGAGTTTAGTTAGTGGGCCCTACTTAGGGAGATGAGATCTAACAGTCCGAAGCTCAAAGTAAATGGCAACCAAGATTGGTCTTCGATACCTTTAGAGGTTCTTCGTCGCCATCGTTTCGGCCTTACAACCCGGAACGGGCTCTGGTTAGCAACGCCTGCGTAGGGACACGACTCCACTTGGAGAGTGCCCACGTTTGGGTTCCGTGCAACCACCCCCTTGGGACCGCTCAGACGACCTGCGTGCACGATACCTCGTGGGGGTTCTGCTTACTTGTTGCGTGCTTTTTGTGTTTCCTTTCGAGGACAGGTTTTCGCCCCTGTATTGGGTTTCTTTTGTTGTTTCGCCCCTTTTCTGGTTCTTGGGTCCGGTGCCTGTTAGTGCCCGACCCTCGCCCCGTTTTTCCTCTTCGCCGGATTTTCCCCCATTCTTTGGGATACCCATACCCATTCCCGATCCAACGGTTTCTACCCCTCACCTCCGTCGGTACTGCCGGAATCCCCCGTGGGAGTTACACCCCACACTACGGGTGGAACGGAGGGCTCTGTCTCTGAGTCTGCCTCCCCCACGGAGCAAGGCTTCGAACAACTTGAGAGCACTTCCCGTCGCCGGGTTTTGCTCCACAATGTGGAGGTTAAAACCAATCTTTTTTGTCGAAAGGCCACAACCGTGAGAAAGACGAAAAAGCCAGCGATGGAGAGATCCATTAGTATCGCTGAATGACAGGAACGTTAATTTATCTAGGATTGGCCGTTCTACCACAATATTCAGTAACTATATCTCTCATGCAGAAAAAAATCGGTCATCTTAAGATTATGCACCTTCTAGACGTGAATGCAACGATACAGAAACTACTATCACTGAAGCCAGAGATCATATATATTAAGCCAGACGGTATAAAACATGTAACGCTCATCAGTTTTTCCAATGCCTTTCACAGCAAATATAGTATTCCGTAAGGACAAACAGACACAATATGCACGTTGAAGGTAGATAAATTCGACTATGAATCTATCATAAACCCACTGTACTGAATCAGGTCCAAACAGCAAACAGTGTCGCATTCTTCTTTTGTTGCAGAGATTCTGGCATGCAGAGGTGTAGAAGATCGCGGTTTCTATATGAAACTGTCCTTCCAAAGAGTTTTTCTAAATGTAGTAATTCCAAACCAAGAAAGTCACATCAAAATGAGACGCTTTAGAGTCGGGGAATCTTTTTCCAATCACTTTGATACCAAACACAATCAAATTTTCTGATGCACTCGCAAAAAGGGGTGTTAAACAAGCAATGAATCTTTTCAAAATGTTTTTGGAAAAACACTGGAATATCGATGCTTTTTGTAGTATGATGCATGACGACAAAAGATTTCAGTAATCTGTTTTGGAGGAACAAGCGAAAAAAATGTTAGGTTTGATGTTTACAATACAAAAAGGTGCGTGAATGACTTAAAAATGCCACAGCATACTTCTCAGAGTTCATTTTAGTTTCAAAAAAGCCATATCAGTTGCTCCTTTCGTATATATTCCAGTCCAATTCATTACTAATGCGCCTCCTGAATTCTTGGTCACAAATGTTTTCTTTTCTTTTCGTAGATCATGCCAATAAATTTTATATCAATCTGGACCATCAAGGTTAAATTTTCTTTCGTCGGAAAAGATAATATTATTTCATTCCGTATTTCAATAAGCATTTTGAGCACATCATTCACCACAATTATTCTTTTGATTATCTTTTAAAAAACTTTTCCCTCATTTTTGTGTACTTGAACAAACTTTGACGGTTGACTTCACGCCATATAGTAGATCTTGAGAGAGGGCAACTTAAGATTTTTGACAATTTTCCCGCAAGATGAAGTGTTAGGGCATAGTTCTTGCTTAATTTTACGCTTATCGGTCGAAGATGGTGACGTAGGACGGCCGGTTGAACGCTTTGTTCTGTACGTAGCCGGGTTTTGGATGAAGTTTCTGATTGTTTTTGGGCTGCGCTTGAGTTTTCGGGCTAAATCTGCTGGAATTATACCCTGGTCTACTAATTTCATGATTTGCCGCTGTTCAGAACGTGTCAGAGGCGCGCCACGAGCCATAATTGAGCTAATGATTGTATAAAGGATATACTTTTGAAACAGTGTTATTGACTTTGTGGTTTTTATTTGTTGTGAAATGTGCTCTACAGTACGTGAAATGCCTTTTTGGCGCAGTTTTTGTAAAGGGATATGATTTTGAAACGCACTTCATCAAACGCTCTACTATTACGCAATCGAGCATGAATCTCAATCACATATCAGACGTTCACTGAAGAACAGTACATGAAATCTTTTTGGCGCGGTTTTTGTCAAGGGATATATTTTTGAAACGCAATGCTCTCTGGTCAGAACCCCTAAATGGCCCCTACTCTACGTAGACGCCTCTACTGTACAAGGGGTCAAACAGCAAAATAATCCTGTATTATTCGCCTCGCCTATTGTTAAGGTTTCGAGTCATTTCATTCCGTAAGCTCAAGTGTCTCTTTTTCTTTGAAATTGGGACTCCCAAACGCTCCTTGTCATTCGAATTTTGCCTTTTGTGTTAGTTCTCTAATGGCAACTTCAGAAATCTTGGGATGACTTTCTTGTTCTGCTCCAGTCTGGAAAGGTGGCCAGTGCGCTCATCGCGCGAGGAACGAGATCGCCCGCAGTCGGGGTGAGGGCTATCTCGAGAGGGGTGGCAAGGTCGCGGACAGAAACACTTGACGCTCTTGAATCCCTGGCGAAGGGTGACTCCAGTCCAGCTGTAGTATGTCTGTGCGAGCTAAGAAGGATGCGCATCGCGCAAAGCAAAACACCCCCTCGCACAAGACTAACGTTAGCCCGATTCATTTCCCTACAAGTGATTTCTACGTTATTATCTATCTATGATGAAATTCGACTAGGCATGCGAGCACAGACCCGCCATATTTGTTCCCCCGAGGTGGTGAATGAAGAGCTACACTATCACGCAGGACCCCACAAGATGCGACATGGGCTGCGAAAGGTCAACGGAAGCGACAACCGAGTCTGAGCGTGTCGAAGACGCGATGACACTGTCAACCTCTGCAACCTCTGCAATCTCCCCGCTGCTCTCGTTCTGACTCCTGCGAATAGTCCGCGACGCAGCGGCGTCTGCAGCGACGATTGCATTTGGCTCTGGCTCCAAATGGTTCTTCTTCACCCCGTCCTCATTCCCGCCCGCAGTCCCCACTGCCACCACATCGACATTTTTCGGGAGCACACGCGTTTCCCCCGACCCCACCTCATTGGTAGAGTTCGCTGCTCGACCCGACTCCCCGTCAGCTGCACTTTTTCTGATATCCAGATCATTTGATCCGCGGACGGATCTGACCACGACCTTGTCGCTTGGCGCATTTCGTCCAGACTCAGCTTCCTCATTCTCATGGCGTCCGACAGCTAACCGCGTTTCTCCTTCCATTTCATCGGAGCCCTGGGACTGATTTTCATCAAACGCCGCACTATCGCAAGATAACCCCCGGTGATGAACAGGGACACGGCGAATCTGCTCCGCGACGACACCGTGTGTTTCCGAAGAAGCACACTCAAAAAGGGACCTGAGCTTCTCTACCCGCCCCGATAGATGCGACGACAACTCTTTCAAAGAACAAAGCTCTGCTTCACTTCTCCCAGTCCCTGGCACTAGAACAGTTCCTTCCGTCTCTGCCAGACTTTCCGACTTGTCTGGCTGGGTAGCTTTCACCTCTGTTTTCGCGTGCGACTCCCGTGTGGTAAGCCCATCCAGAATGACAACCTGTTCGGCGGTCTGCGGTTCGTCTTCCCCAAACATACTTCTCAGTGCCTCCACCCTACCGGACCCGATCAGCGTCACACTCGCTTCATGTTCGTCCACCAGACTCAGTTCACCCACTCGATCTTTCGACTCCGCATCGCTGCTCGGAGTCGACTTCGAGGCCACGCTTGAGGACTCTTCCCGCGGTGGAGCCGCATCATGCGATTCTCCACCCTCCCTCCTCATCGACGTTGGTTCCATAAAAGCGAAGCTACCCGTCGACCGCAGCTTCGCAATGGTGCGAACGATTGTGCCCTTCTCCACCACCGAAGTATCTTCTTCACTGCCCATCTTACTTTTCACGCGGCGCGGAGTCTCATCCATATTACCATCATCAACGCGACAGGGTATGTTGTCCTTCACGGCCTTTTGCTCCTCACACACCCCATCGCCCGATGCGTCTGAAACTCGCTTGCGTCCCACACGCTGCCCAACGGGCTTTTCTTCAGCGGAGAATGGCGTGTCGCCCTCCACGAGCGCGTGATGGATAGAGGAAGCTTGGCGATTCTCGAGCGACGGCGAGTGGCTTTCGTTCGTGAGCGGACTTAGAAAGGGTTCCGCTTCTTCCTCATTCGCTTCCGAGTTGCGCTTGCCGAGGCAGTTCATGGACCCAGAGAGCTTTGCGACAAAGCCCCTGACCTTCTTTCCCAAATGATTCATCGGGACCATAAATGTCCTTGGGGATGGGTTGCTTGAGGAACTAGTGTGGTTTCCATTTCCTTCAGCATTTGCCTGATCGTCGTGGCCGCTCACATTGCTGAAAGCGTGGATTTCTCCGCGGCCGTATATGTCGTAGTCGATATAATCGCCAGGTGAGACGTTCTTCGCAAAGTCCCGCATCGCCTTGACCCGCTCGGCCTCATTCGGTGCGCCCTTGACCATCCCATCAAGCTCTTCTTTCGCATTGAGCTGCGCTGTGGCGTCGATGTTCATTATTATTGTAACGTGGCTGAACGTTGCGGTCTGCTGTTGATAACTGTGTCACTCCTATGTAGATAAGCGTTTCCCAAGACGTCTGACGTTCGACGCAAGAGCTTGGAAGTTGATGGGTGGTAGTCTGAAGGCAGGTGGGAATTGGAGGAGCGGTGCGTCTCTAGCTCCACCCCTTTTATAGCCCACACAACAGGAGAGTCGAACCTTTCTCGGACTGCAAAACATTGCGTTGCACCACACATTTGCATTTGCAGCTTATGATAGTCATCTAAACTACTCTCGCAGCCTCAGGGCAACACCAAAACAAGATACTCACAAGCGTAGGATACCCTCTCCAACCGGTCAGACTTCCGCTATCAGTGCTCCGCTTCGCATTGATGCATGGTGAATCAGCAATAATGACGTTGCTCACGGAGGCACACTACTTGATTTGCACTGAATGTCAGTGCTTCAAGCGTGAATCATTTCCAGGATCGTGAGGCCTGGCTCTGCTTGGTAGCTCCGAAGGGGGCTGGTCACCCGGCGGCGGGGCTGCCGCGCGCGCAGAGCGGATGCGATCTGCCTGGGCTCCAGTCTAGAAGCGGTCCGTCCCTTGAAACATATGACGTCAAACAGGTGCCCACAGAACGACGACGACAGTGGAGCGGCTCTGGGTGGTTTATGAATGAAGTATCGACTACGTGTGCGCCCTGTACGGGTGTACGCGTCGGCACAGGAGATGAGGATCTCAATACACGGGCCCGGGGGGGCGGCCTGGGGTCCGTCGGGACGGGCTACCGGTCAGGGCTGCCGGGCTGGTCCTCTGCGGTCCTGGGAAGCGCAGAGTCTCTGGGGAGTACGGCTCACCAGAAGGGCACCAGGGGAAGGATGTCTGGTCCCGGGCCCGAAGGGCGATAGGGAGAAGGGCGGCGGGTGGGCCCCCAGTTAGCCCATTGCCGCCACCTATTGCCGCCGCCTATTGCCGCCGCCTATTGCCGCCGCCTATTGCCGCCGCCTATTGCCGCCGCCATGATCTTCCTGTGAAGGTAATTTGTTCGATTTTGCATTTGTGCTCCGAGTTCGCTCTTCTGCTCCCTGCTTGGGATTCTGCTCTCCGCTCAGGGTTCTGTTCCCTGCTTGGGGATCTGCTTCCCGTAAATATCTACTGTTGCCCGCCAGGACAGCCCCACCCAAACCCTTGAGTGAACCACGAGGGTACGGACGGTGCTACCCCATCACGAACACGAACCCGCAGTATGCACGGCCCCGCGAGTCCAAAAAGATGCAGTTCTCAAACACGAGTCTTGCACCTTTGCGCGGAAAGTACTATGGTACAATCCACACAGCGACAGAAAAGTGGGTAGGCTAGAAAAGTGGGTAGGCTAGAAAAGTGGGTAGGCTAGAAAAGTGATGCCCTCTGTCGGATCGTTTTCCGCGATCTGATCTTCATGAATCAATGCAAATTACAGTCTCGCATCACGAGTTTATAATCTGGCCGCACACAGTCCATCCTCTTGTCACCTGTGCATCCAGCCTACAGCCTACATTGGGATGTTGGGAAGCGCCATGGTCGCCCATATCTAGTCGACATGTGGCAAAACAGTCACCTTCTGAGTTGCCTTATTATGCATTTCCCCACCCACATTGCAAGAATAAAAAGTTCTGCGAACGAATGAATTGTGTTCAAAGCCTTCACTCCCACCCATACTGTCGTAGAAAGTTTACTCACGGACACTTATTTGAAAGGTACAACATCAAGATTGAAGCAAAGACTGGGAGTTGGCTTGAGGTCAGCGATCGCATATTCAACTTAAACAAGCGCTCAGCCTGACCTGTGTCACCCATGTAGATCAGTTGAGTGGACTGCTCTGTGGAATACAGCTGTCCGAAACCTCTTGTTTGAACTATAATAGGGTGGCAGCATGAGAACAATATCCATTTGCCAGTATTTCGTCGTTTGCGCTGCTGAAAACCAAGAACATTCTCCTTGCTCAAGGTGGGCATTAAGTGGTTCGACAGCTCTTCAAGCAGCCGTTCTGTTCAAAGGAAGAGAGATGGAATTTTTTGTGAACCCCAAGATGAGAGTAAAGAGCCAGAGATGGATGTAATCTCTTTCTCTGCACAATGTCATAAAAAGAGGAACCATTGGTATTGTATCTTCTTCCACTTGCAAACCTTGGAAGAATGATTGCTTAAGAATCTCGTGAAAGAGGCCCAGCATTCGTGAGAATGCCATGGGAATGCACTCAACTCACAAGGTTTGCTGTGCAAGAACGGATTTGTTCCAATGGCCGATGAGGGTCATTTCTTAGCAGCAATAGAAAAGAGCATTTATTGACGGAAAGCCTAATGGCGGTGTGAAACCGATTCAGAGGTTTTAAGGACATCGTGTCTCCGAGAAGATTTTGCTCCCTCTTTTGGCATGGCAAAGACGTTTCAAAGCTATCAAGCTTGGCGGATAAGTTCAAAGACCCCTAAAGCTACCAAGCTTGGCGGATAAGTTCAAAGAAGGTAGACCTGTCAAAGGGATGCAAGTTTAAACTGCCATTTCAATTTGTTTGAGGGGAAGCTGTAGCACTGTGTCTTTGTCCCTTTTCACGAGGTCTGTTTCTATGTTTCTGGTCATGCTCGAGCATTCAGTAATTTGGGGGTGTGTCGGGAAGCACAAAGGTCAGAAACAGGCGTGAATCTCTCTCAACCCCGGCTTGTATTACAGCTGGATGTATAACCGTAACGAGAGTCACGTCTATGTAATATGTCGGCAGCTTCACCTCACGATATGATTGGGTCAGAACAAACAATTATGCGGGAAGGAGAAAAATAAGGTGGACGGTTTATGGGAACTATCTACGCATTACCGGTGTCGAGCAAACTACGTGGTGCTACTATCACGCGCAACAGTCTACTGAAATATCGCCAACAACTGCCAACGCTCCCGCAACCGAACAAGTACGGCAAAGAAGGCACCACAACCAAGTATCTTGCGTCTCAGAGCTTTCGCCCAGGGTCTACCAGAGGGAAACGCCCACAATTGCGCCTCTTTCAAAGCCTGGGTCCGAATATCTGGCCTCTGCCCACGTCAAAAGACGCTCCAAAAGAGTGCGACAGTACAAGTATACTGGAGTGGTACCTCACCTGAGCGGGGCTCAGGGCCTGCCAGAGGGAGACCGACTACCTTCACGCTTTATCCAAAGCCTAGCGCGTCTATCTGACCTTGTTGGCCGTTGCACGGCATTACAGTGTTGGTCCGATAAAGAAAGAGGAAATGAAACTGTACACAAACACGAGAACAGAACGAGGGGGGAAAGGCGTCAGTCGGTGGTCGGCGCAAGTGGAATAGCGGTGGGGCCCAGGAATCACTGATCCATTGAACATACCAGAAGGAATGGAGAGGGGTCGGAGGTTACGACGGAGAAAACTCGGTTGAACGTGTGTTGCGCACGGAAGATCCGCAGGCCATAGATGATGGCGCAGCGCAATTCACGACCATTCTCGGATGGGCAGCAGCATTTATACTGGTCTCAAACAGATGCCAGCCCTGTTGTTTGCTGGCACGTAATCGATTCGGGTGAAGACGTTCGTGCTGTGTGACCGAAATTGAGCGGTCTAGGAAGAGAAAGAAACCACAAACATTTGACCAGCACCGTTCTACTGCTGATCATTCGAATTGATCGATGAGTAACTCCTTTAGCACTAGGTTGGGGCCACTTGGGTCCCACACAATAGCTCTCATTGGTTCACGATGCAAGAGATGCGTGACTTAATTCAAGGCACCAAGCGCTTCTTCGGTCCAGTGAATGTCACGAGACAAACAAGAAGAGCAAATAACACGTGCTGTACCTTCACGAATGCTGCAAGTCATCCGCTTGAAGCACAGACCAAGAATCATTACATCCATTTCCCATGCATTCTGTGGGAGCAAGGGACCACAATGGCTCATGTTATGTTACATTGATGCCTGGTGATCGGCTCGCGACCTGTTGTTGGAGTGTAGTTGAGCGATGGGCTTTAACGACGGGCGGGTGCTGTCCATGGCGATGGGCAAGTTGACAAATCACTTGGGATGACTTTCTTGTTCTGCTCCAGTCTGGAAAGGTGGCCAGTGCGCTCATCGCGCGAGGAACGAGATCGCCCGCAGTCGGGGTGAGGGCTATCTCGAGAGGGGTGGCAAGGTCGCGGACAGAAACACTTGACGCTCTTGAATCCCTGGCGAAGGGTGACTCCAGTCCAGCTGTAGTATGTCTGTGCGAGCTAAGAAGGATGCGCATCGCGCAAAGCAAAACACCCCCTCGCACAAGACTAACGTTAGCCCGATTCATTTCCCTACAAGTGATTTCTACGTTATTATCTATCTATGATGAAATTCGACTAGGCATGCGAGCACAGACCCGCCATATTTGTTCCCCCGAGGTGGTGAATGAAGAGCTACACTATCACGCAGGACCCCACAAGATGCGACATGGGCTGCGAAAGGTCAACGGAAGCGACAACCGAGTCTGAGCGTGTCGAAGACGCGATGACACTGTCAACCTCTGCAACCTCTGCAATCTCCCCGCTGCTCTCGTTCTGACTCCTGCGAATAGTCCGCGACGCAGCGGCGTCTGCAGCGACGATTGCATTTGGCTCTGGCTCCAAATGGTTCTTCTTCACCCCGTCCTCATTCCCGCCCGCAGTCCCCACTGCCACCACATCGACATTTTTCGGGAGCACACGCGTTTCCCCCGACCCCACCTCATTGGTAGAGTTCGCTGCTCGACCCGACTCCCCGTCAGCTGCACTTTTTCTGATATCCAGATCATTTGATCCGCGGACGGATCTGACCACGACCTTGTCGCTTGGCGCATTTCGTCCAGACTCAGCTTCCTCATTCTCATGGCGTCCGACAGCTAACCGCGTTTCTCCTTCCATTTCATCGGAGCCCTGGGACTGATTTTCATCAAACGCCGCACTATCGCAAGATAACCCCCGGTGATGAACAGGGACACGGCGAATCTGCTCCGCGACGACACCGTGTGTTTCCGAAGAAGCACACTCAAAAAGGGACCTGAGCTTCTCTACCCGCCCCGATAGATGCGACGACAACTCTTTCAAAGAACAAAGCTCTGCTTCACTTCTCCCAGTCCCTGGCACTAGAACAGTTCCTTCCGTCTCTGCCAGACTTTCCGACTTGTCTGGCTGGGTAGCTTTCACCTCTGTTTTCGCGTGCGACTCCCGTGTGGTAAGCCCATCCAGAATGACAACCTGTTCGGCGGTCTGCGGTTCGTCTTCCCCAAACATACTTCTCAGTGCCTCCACCCTACCGGACCCGATCAGCGTCACACTCGCTTCATGTTCGTCCACCAGACTCAGTTCACCCACTCGATCTTTCGACTCCGCATCGCTGCTCGGAGTCGACTTCGAGGCCACGCTTGAGGACTCTTCCCGCGGTGGAGCCGCATCATGCGATTCTCCACCCTCCCTCCTCATCGACGTTGGTTCCATAAAAGCGAAGCTACCCGTCGACCGCAGCTTCGCAATGGTGCGAACGATTGTGCCCTTCTCCACCACCGAAGTATCTTCTTCACTGCCCATCTTACTTTTCACGCGGCGCGGAGTCTCATCCATATTACCATCATCAACGCGACAGGGTATGTTGTCCTTCACGGCCTTTTGCTCCTCACACACCCCATCGCCCGATGCGTCTGAAACTCGCTTGCGTCCCACACGCTGCCCAACGGGCTTTTCTTCAGCGGAGAATGGCGTGTCGCCCTCCACGAGCGCGTGATGGATAGAGGAAGCTTGGCGATTCTCGAGCGACGGCGAGTGGCTTTCGTTCGTGAGCGGACTTAGAAAGGGTTCCGCTTCTTCCTCATTCGCTTCCGAGTTGCGCTTGCCGAGGCAGTTCATGGACCCAGAGAGCTTTGCGACAAAGCCCCTGACCTTCTTTCCCAAATGATTCATCGGGACCATAAATGTCCTTGGGGATGGGTTGCTTGAGGAACTAGTGTGGTTTCCATTTCCTTCAGCATTTGCCTGATCGTCGTGGCCGCTCACATTGCTGAAAGCGTGGATTTCTCCGCGGCCGTATATGTCGTAGTCGATATAATCGCCAGGTGAGACGTTCTTCGCAAAGTCCCGCATCGCCTTGACCCGCTCGGCCTCATTCGGTGCGCCCTTGACCATCCCATCAAGCTCTTCTTTCGCATTGAGCTGCGCTGTGGCGTCGATGTTCATTATTATTGTAACGTGGCTGAACGTTGCGGTCTGCTGTTGATAACTGTGTCACTCCTATGTAGATAAGCGTTTCCCAAGACGTCTGACGTTCGACGCAAGAGCTTGGAAGTTGATGGGTGGTAGTCTGAAGGCAGGTGGGAATTGGAGGAGCGGTGCGTCTCTAGCTCCACCCCTTTTATAGCCCACACAACAGGAGAGTCGAACCTTTCTCGGACTGCAAAACATTGCGTTGCACCACACATTTGCATTTGCAGCTTATGATAGTCATCTAAACTACTCTCGCAGCCTCAGGGCAACACCAAAACAAGATACTCACAAGCGTAGGATACCCTCTCCAACCGGTCAGACTTCCGCTATCAGTGCTCCGCTTCGCATTGATGCATGGTGAATCAGCAATAATGACGTTGCTCACGGAGGCACACTACTTGATTTGCACTGAATGTCAGCGCTTCAAGCGTGAATCATTTCCAGGATCGTGAGGCCTGGCTCTGCTTGGTAGCTCCGAAGGGGGCTGGTCACCCGGCGGCGGGGCTGCCGCGCGCGCAGAGCGGATGCGATCTGCCTGGGCTCCAGTCTAGAAGCGGTCCGTCCCTTGAAACATATGACGTCAAACAGGTGCCCACAGAACGACGACGACAGTGGAGCGGCTCTGGGTGGTTTATGAATGAAGTATCGACTACGTGTGCGCCCTGTACGGGTGTACGCGTCGGCACAGGAGATGAGGATCTCAATACACGGGCCCGGGGGGGCGGCCTGGGGTCCGTCGGGACGGGCTACCGGTCAGGGCTGCCGGGCTGGTCCTCTGCGGTCCTGGGAAGCGCAGAGTCTCTGGGGAGTACGGCTCACCAGAAGGGCACCAGGGGAAGGATGTCTGGTCCCGGGCCCGAAGGGCGATAGGGAGAAGGGCGGCGGGTGGGCCCCCAGTTAGCTTGCCGCCACCTATTGCCGCCGCCTATTGCCGCCGCCTATTGCCGCCGCCTATTGCCGCCGCCTATTGCCGCCGCCATGATCTTCCTGTGAAGGTAATTTGTTCGATTTTGCATTTGTGCTCCGAGTTCGCTCTTCTGCTCCCTGCTTGGGATTCTGCTCTCCGCTCAGGGTTCTGTTCCCTGCTTGGGGATCTGCTTCCCGTAAATATCTACTGTTGCCCGCCAGGACAGCCCCACCCAAACCCTTGAGTGAACCACGAGGGTACGGACGGTGCTACCCCATCACGAACACGAACCCGCAGTATGCACGGCCCCGCGAGTCCAAAAAGATGCAGTTCTCAAACACGAGTCTTGCACCTTTGCGCGGAAAGTACTATGGTACAATCCACACAGCGACAGAAAAGTGGGTAGGCTAGAAAAGTGGGTAGGCTAGAAAAGTGGGTAGGCTAGAAAAGTGATGCCCTCTGTCGGATCGTTTTCCGCGATCTGATCTTCATGAATCAATGCAAATTACAGTCTCGCATCACGAGTTTATAATCTGGCCGCACACAGTCCATCCTCTTGTCACCTGTGCATCCAGCCTACAGCCTACATTGGGATGTTGGGAAGCGCCATGGTCGCCCATATCTAGTCGACATGTGGCAAAACAGTCACCTTCTGAGTTGCCTTATTATGCATTTCCCCACCCACATTGCAAGAATAAAAAGTTCTGCGAACGAATGAATTGTGTTCAAAGCCTTCACTCCCACCCATACTGTCGTAGAAAGTTTACTCACGGACACTTATTTGAAAGGTACAACATCAAGATTGAAGCAAAGACTGGGAGTTGGCTTGAGGTCAGCGATCGCATATTCAACTTAAACAAGCGCTCAGCCTGACCTGTGTCACCCATGTAGATCAGTTGAGTGGACTGCTCTGTGGAATACAGCTGTCCGAAACCTCTTGTTTGAACTATAATAGGGTGGCAGCATGAGAACAATATCCATTTGCCAGTATTTCGTCGTTTGCGCTGCTGAAAACCAAGAACATTCTCCTTGCTCAAGGTGGGCATTAAGTGGTTCGACAGCTCTTCAAGCAGCCGTTCTGTTCAAAGAAAGAGAGATGGAATTTTTTGTGAACCCCAAGATGAGAGTAAAGAGCCAGAGATGGATGTAATCTCTTTCTCTGCACAATGTCATAAAAAGAGGAACCATTGGTATTGTATCTTCTTCCACTTGCAAACCTTGGAAGAATGATTGCTTAAGAATCTCGTGAAAGAGGCCCAGCATTCGTGAGAATGCCATGGGAATGCACTCAACTCACAAGGTTTGCTGTGCAAGAACGGATTTGTTCCAATGGCCGATGAGGGTCATTTCTTAGCAGCAATAGAAAAGAGCATTTATTGACGGAAAGCCTAATGGCGGTGTGAAACCGATTCAGAGGTTTTAAGGACATCGTGTCTCCGAGAAGATTTTGCTCCCTCTTTTGGCATGGCAAAGACGTTTCAAAGCTATCAAGCTTGGCGGATAAGTTCAAAGAAGGTAGACCTGTCAAAGGGATGCAAGTTTAAACTGCCATTTCAATTTGTTTGAGGGGAAGCTGTAGCACTGTGTCTTTGTCCCTTTTCACGAGGTCTGTTTCTATGTTTCTGGTCATGCTCGAGCATTCAGTAATTTGGGGGTGTGTCGGGAAGCACAAAGGTCAGAAACAGGCGTGAATCTCTCTCAACCCCGGCTTGTATTACAGCTGGATGTATAACCGTAACGAGAGTCACGTCTATGTAATATGTCGGCAGCTTCACCTCACGATATGATTGGGTCAGAACAAACAATTATGCGGGAAGGAGAAAAATAAGGTGGACGGTTTATGGGAACTATCTACGCATTACCGGTGTCGAGCAAACTACGTGGTGCTACTATCACGCGCAACAGTCTACTGAAATATCGCCAACAACTGCCAACGCTCCCGCAACCGAACAAGTACGGCAAAGAAGGCACCACAACCAAGTATCTTGCGTCTCAGAGCTTTCGCCCAGGGTCTACCAGAGGGAAACGCCCACAATTGCGCCTCTTTCAAAGCCTGGGTCCGAATATCTGGCCTCTGCCCACGTCAAAAGACGCTCCAAAAGAGTGCGACAGTACAAGTATACTGGAGTGGTACCTCACCTGAGCGGGGCTCAGGGCCTGCCAGAGGGAGACCGACTACCTTCACGCTTTATCCAAAGCCTAGCGCGTCTATCTGACCTTGTTGGCCGTTGCACGGCATTACAGTGTTGGTCCGATAAAGAAAGAGGAAATGAAACTGTACACAAACACGAGAACAGAACGAGGGGGGAAAGGCGTCAGTCGGTGGTCGGCGCAAGTGGAATAGCGGTGGGGCCCAGGAATCACTGATCCATTGAACATACCAGAAGGAATGGAGAGGGGTCGGAGGTTACGACGGAGAAAACTCGGTTGAACGTGTGTTGCGCACGGAAGATCCGCAGGCCATAGATGATGGCGCAGCGCAATTCACGACCATTCTCGGATGGGCAGCAGCATTTATACTGGTCTCAAACAGATGCCAGCCCTGTTGTTTGCTGGCACGTAATCGATTCGGGTGAAGACGTTCGTGCTGTGTGACCGAAATTGAGCGGTCTAGGAAGAGAAAGAAACCACAAACATTTGACCAGCACCGTTCTACTGCTGATCATTCGAATTGATCGATGAGTAACTCCTTTAGCACTAGGTTGGGGCCACTTGGGTCCCACACAATAGCTCTCATTGGTTCACGATGCAAGAGATGCGTGACTTAATTCAAGGCACCAAGCGCTTCTTCGGTCCAGTGAATGTCACGAGACAAACAAGAAGAGCAAATAACACGTGCTGTACCTTCACGAATGCTGCAAGTCATCCGCTTGAAGCACAGACCAAGAATCATTACATCCATTTCCCATGCATTCTGTGGGAGCAAGGGACCACAATGGCTCATGTTATGTTACATTGATGCCTGGTGATCGGCTCGCGACCTGTTGTTGGAGTGTAGTTGAGCGATGGGCTTTAACGACGGGCGGGTGCTGTCCATGGCGATGGGCAAGTTGACAAATCACTTGGGATGACTTTCTTGTTCTGCTCCAGTCTGGAAAGGTGGCCAGTGCGCTCATCGCGCGAGGAACGAGATCGCCCGCAGTCGGGGTGAGGGCTATCTCGAGAGGGGTGGCAAGGTCGCGGACAGAAACACTTGACGCTCTTGAATCCCTGGCGAAGGGTGACTCCAGTCCAGCTGTAGTATGTCTGTGCGAGCTAAGAAGGATGCGCATCGCGCAAAGCAAAACACCCCCTCGCACAAGACTAACGTTAGCCCGATTCATTTCCCTACAAGTGATTTCTACGTTATTATCTATCTATGATGAAATTCGACTAGGCATGCGAGCACAGACCCGCCATATTTGTTCCCCCGAGGTGGTGAATGAAGAGCTACACTATCACGCAGGACCCCACAAGATGCGACATGGGCTGCGAAAGGTCAACGGAAGCGACAACCGAGTCTGAGCGTGTCGAAGACGCGATGACACTGTCAACCTCTGCAACCTCTGCAACCTCCCCGCTGCTCTCGTTCTGACTCCTGCGAATAGTCCGCGACGCAGCGGCGTCTGCAGCGACGATTGCATTTGGCTCTGGCTCCAAATGGTTCTTCTTCACCCCGTCCTCATTCCCGCCCGCAGTCCCCACTGCCACCACATCGACATTTTTCGGGAGCACACGCGTTTCCCCCGACCCCACCTCATTGGTAGAGTTCGCTGCTCGACCCGACTCCCCGTCAGCTGCACTTTTTCTGATATCCAGATCATTTGATCCGCGGACGGATCTGACCACGACCTTGTCGCTTGGCGCATTTCGTCCAGACTCAGCTTCCTCATTCTCATGGCGTCCGACAGCTAACCGCGTTTCTCCTTCCATTTCATCGGAGCCCTGGGACTGATTTTCATCAAACGCCGCACTATCGCAAGATAACCCCCGGTGATGAACAGGGACACGGCGAATCTGCTCCGCGACGACACCGTGTGTTTCCGAAGAAGCACACTCAAAAAGGGACCTGAGCTTCTCTACCCGCCCCGATAGATGCGACGACAACTCTTTCAAAGAACAAAGCTCTGCTTCACTTCTCCCAGTCCCTGGCACTAGAACAGTTCCTTCCGTCTCTGCCAGACTTTCCGACTTGTCTGGCTGGGTAGCTTTCACCTCTGTTTTCGCGTGCGACTCCCGTGTGGTAAGCCCATCCAGAATGACAACCTGTTCGGCGGTCTGCGGTTCGTCTTCCCCAAACATACTTCTCAGTGCCTCCACCCTACCGGACCCGATCAGCGTCACACTCGCTTCATGTTCGTCCACCAGACTCAGTTCACCCACTCGATCTTTCGACTCCGCATCGCTGCTCGGAGTCGACTTCGAGGCCACGCTTGAGGACTCTTCCCGCGGTGGAGCCGCATCATGCGATTCTCCACCCTCCCTCCTCATCGACGTTGGTTCCATAAAAGCGAAGCTACCCGTCGACCGCAGCTTCGCAATGGTGCGAACGATTGTGCCCTTCTCCACCACCGAAGTATCTTCTTCACTGCCCATCTTACTTTTCACGCGGCGCGGAGTCTCATCCATATTACCATCATCAACGCGACAGGGTATGTTGTCCTTCACGGCCTTTTGCTCCTCACACACCCCATCGCCCGATGCGTCTGAAACTCGCTTGCGTCCCACACGCTGCCCAACGGGCTTTTCTTCAGCGGAGATTGGCGTGTCGCCCTCCACGAGCGCGTGATGGATAGAGGAAGCTTGGCGATTCTCGAGCGACGGCGAGTGGCTTTCGTTCGTGAGCGGACTTAGAAAGGGTTCCGCTTCTTCCTCATTCGCTTCCGAGTTGCGCTTGCCGAGGCAGTTCATGGACCCAGAGAGCTTTGCGACAAAGCCCCTGACCTTCTTTCCCAAATGATTCATCGGGACCATAAATGTCCTTGGGGATGGGTTGATTGAGGAACTAGTGTTGTTTCCATTTCCTTCAGCATTTGCCTGATCGTCGTGGCCGCTCACATTGCTGAAAGCGTGGATTTCTCCGCGGCCGTATATGTCGTAGTCGATATAATCGCCAGGTGAGACGTTCTTCGCAAAGTCCCGCATCGCCTTGACCCGCTCGGCCTCATTCGGTGCGCCCTTGACCATCCCATCAAGCTCTTCTTTCGCATTGAGCTGCGCTGTGGCGTCGATGTTCATTATTATTGTAACGTGGCTGAACGTTGCGGTCTGCTGTTGATAACTGTGTCACTCCTATGTAGATAAGCGTTTCCCAAGACGTCTGACGTTCGACGCAAGAGCTTGGAAGTTGATGGGTGGTAGTCTGAAGGCAGGTGGGAATTGGAGGAGCGGTGCGTCTCTAGCTCCACCCCTTTTATAGCCCACACAACAGGAGAGTCGAACCTTTCTCGGACTGCAAAACATTGCGTTGCACCACACATTTGCATTTGCAGCTTATGATAGTCATCTAAACTACTCTCGCAGCCTCAGGGCAACACCAAAACAAGATACTCACAAGCGTAGGATACCCTCTCCAACCGGTCAGACTTCCGCTATCAGTGCTCCGCTTCGCATTGATGCATGGTGAATCAGCAATAATGACGTTGCTCACGGAGGCACACTACTTGATTTGCACTGAATGTCAGCGCTTCAAGCGTGAATCATTTCCAGGATCGTGAGGCCTGGCTCTGCTTGGTAGCTCCGAAGGGGGCTGGTCACCCGGCGGCGGGGCTGCCGCGCGCGCAGAGCGGATGCGATCTGCCTGGGCTCCAGTCTAGAAGCGGTCCGTCCCTTGAAACATATGACGTCAAACAGGTGCCCACAGAACGACGACGACAGTGGAGCGGCTCTGGGTGGTTTATGAATGAAGTATCGACTACGTGTGCGCCCTGTACGGGTGTACGCGTCGGCACAGGAGATGAGGATCTCAATACACGGGCCCGGGGGGGCGGCCTGGGGTCCGTCGGGACGGGCTACCGGTCAGGGCTGCCGGGCTGGTCCTCTGCGGTCCTGGGAAGCGCAGAGTCTCTGGGGAGTACGGCTCACCAGAAGGGCACCAGGGGAAGGATGTCTGGTCCCGGGCCCGAAGGGCGATAGGGAGAAGGGCGGCGGGTGGGCCCCCAGTTAGCTTGCCGCCACCTATTGCCGCCGCCTATTGCCGCCGCCTATTGCCGCCGCCTATTGCCGCCGCCTATTGCCGCCGCCATGATCTTCCTGTGAAGGTAATTTGTTCGATTTTGCATTTGTGCTCCGAGTTCGCTCTTCTGCTCCCTGCTTGGGATTCTGCTCTCCGCTCAGGGTTCTGTTCCCTGCTTGGGGATCTGCTTCCCGTAAATATCTACTGTTGCCCGCCAGGACAGCCCCACCCAAACCCTTGAGTGAACCACGAGGGTACGGACGGTGCTACCCCATCACGAACACGAACCCGCAGTATGCACGGCCCCGCGAGTCCAAAAAGATGCAGTTCTCAAACACGAGTCTTGCACCTTTGCGCGGAAAGTACTATGGTACAATCCACACAGCGACAGAAAAGTGGGTAGGCTAGAAAAGTGGGTAGGCTAGAAAAGTGGGTAGGCTAGAAAAGTGATGCCCTCTGTCGGATCGTTTTCCGCGATCTGATCTTCATGAATCAATGCAAATTACAGTCTCGCATCACGAGTTTATAATCTGGCCGCACACAGTCCATCCTCTTGTCACCTGTGCATCCAGCCTACAGCCTACATTGGGATGTTGGGAAGCGCCATGGTCGCCCATATCTAGTCGACATGTGGCAAAACAGTCACCTTCTGAGTTGCCTTATTATGCATTTCCCCACCCACATTGCAAGAATAAAAAGTTCTGCGAACGAATGAATTGTGTTCAAAGCCTTCACTCCCACCCATACTGTCGTAGAAAGTTTACTCACGGACACTTATTTGAAAGGTACAACATCAAGATTGAAGCAAAGACTGGGAGTTGGCTTGAGGTCAGCGATCGCATATTCAACTTAAACAAGCGCTCAGCCTGACCTGTGTCACCCATGTAGATCAGTTGAGTGGACTGCTCTGTGGAATACAGCTGTCCGAAACCTCTTGTTTGAACTATAATAGGGTGGCAGCATGAGAACAATATCCATTTGCCAGTATTTCGTCGTTTGCGCTGCTGAAAACCAAGAACATTCTCCTTGCTCAAGGTGGGCATTAAGTGGTTCGACAGCTCTTCAAGCAGCCGTTCTGTTCAAAGAAAGAGAGATGGAATTTTTTGTGAACCCCAAGATGAGAGTAAAGAGCCAGAGATGGATGTAATCTCTTTCTCTGCACAATGTCATAAAAAGAGGAACCATTGGTATTGTATCTTCTTCCACTTGCAAACCTTGGAAGAATGATTGCTTAAGAATCTCGTGAAAGAGGCCCAGCATTCGTGAGAATGCCATGGGAATGCACTCAACTCACAAGGTTTGCTGTGCAAGAACGGATTTGTTCCAATGGCCGATGAGGGTCATTTCTTAGCAGCAATAGAAAAGAGCATTTATTGACGGAAAGCCTAATGGCGGTGTGAAACCGATTCAGAGGTTTTAAGGACATCGTGTCTCCGAGAAGATTTTGCTCCCTCTTTTGGCATGGCAAAGACGTTTCAAAGCTATCAAGCTTGGCGGATAAGTTCAAAGAAGGTAGACCTGTCAAAGGGATGCAAGTTTAAACTGCCATTTCAATTTGTTTGAGGGGAAGCTGTAGCACTGTGTCTTTGTCCCTTTTCACGAGGTCTGCTTCTATGTTTCTGGTCATGCTCGAGCATTCAGTAATTTGGGGGTGTGTCGGGAAGCACAAAGGTCAGAAACAGGCGTGAATCTCTCTCAACCCCGGCTTGTATTACAGCTGGATGTATAACCGTAACGAGAGTCACGTCTATGTAATATGTCGGCAGCTTCACCTCACGATATGATTGGGTCAGAACAAACAATTATGCGGGAAGGAGAAAAATAAGGTGGACGGTTTATGGGAACTATCTACGCATTACCGGTGTCGAGCAAACTACGTGGTGCTACTATCACGCGCAACAGTCTACTGAAATATCGCCAACAACTGCCAACGCTCCCGCAACCGAACAAGTACGGCAAAGAAGGCACCACAACCAAGTATCTTGCGTCTCAGAGCTTTCGCCCAGGGTCTACCAGAGGGAAACGCCCACAATTGCGCCTCTTTCAAAGCCTGGGTCCGAATATCTGGCCTCTGCCCACGTCAAAAGACGCTCCAAAAGAGTGCGACAGTACAAGTATACTGGAGTGGTACCTCACCTGAGCGGGGCTCAGGGCCTGCCAGAGGGAGACCGACTACCTTCACGCTTTATCCAAAGCCTAGCGCGTCTATCTGACCTTGTTGGCCGTTGCACGGCATTACAGTGTTGGTCCGATAAAGAAAGAGGAAATGAAACTGTACACAAACACGAGAACAGAACGAGGGGGGAAAGGCGTCAGTCGGTGGTCGGCGCAAGTGGAATAGCGGTGGGGCCCAGGAATCACTGATCCATTGAACATACCAGAAGGAATGGAGAGGGGTCGGAGGTTACGACGGAGAAAACTCGGTTGAACGTGTGTTGCGCACGGAAGATCCGCAGGCCATAGATGATGGCGCAGCGCAATTCACGACCATTCTCGGATGGGCAGCAGCATTTATACTGGTCTCAAACAGATGCCAGCCCTGTTGTTTGCTGGCACGTAATCGATTCGGGTGAAGACGTTCGTGCTGTGTGACCGAAATTGAGCGGTCTAGGAAGAGAAAGAAACCACAAACATTTGACCAGCACCGTTCTACTGCTGATCATTCGAATTGATCGATGAGTAACTCCTTTAGCACTAGGTTGGGGCCACTTGGGTCCCACACAATAGCTCTCATTGGTTCACGATGCAAGAGATGCGTGACTTAATTCAAGGCACCAAGCGCTTCTTCGGTCCAGTGAATGTCACGAGACAAACAAGAAGAGCAAATAACACGTGCTGTACCTTCACGAATGCTGCAAGTCATCCGCTTGAAGCACAGACCAAGAATCATTACATCCATTTCCCATGCATTCTGTGGGAGCAAGGGACCACAATGGCTCATGTTATGTTACATTGATGCCTGGTGATCGGCTCGCGACCTGTTGTTGGAGTGTAGTTGAGCGATGGGCTTTAACGACGGGCGGGTGCTGTCCATGGCGATGGGCAAGTTGACAAATCACTTGGGATGACTTTCTTGTTCTGCTCCAGTCTGGAAAGGTGGCCAGTGCGCTCATCGCGCGAGGAACGAGATCGCCCGCAGTCGGGGTGAGGGCTATTTCGAGAGGGGTGGCAAAGTCGCGGACAGAAACACTTGATGCTCTTGAATCCCTGGCGAAGGGTGACTCCAGTCCAGCTGTAGTATGTCTGTGCGAGCTAAGAAGGATGCGCATCGCGCAAAGCAAAACACCCCCTCGCACAAGACTAACGTTAGCCCGATTCATTTCCCTACAAGTGATTTCTACGTTATTATCTATCTATGATGAAATTCGACTAGGCATGCGAGCACAGACCCGCCATATTTGTTCCCCCGAGGTGGTGAATGAAGAGCTACACTATCACGCAGGACCCCACAAGATGCGACATGGGCTGCGAAAGGTCAACGGAAGCGACAACCGAGTCTGAGCGTGTCGAAGACGCGATGACACTGTCAACCTCTGCAACCTCTGCAATCTCCCCGCTGCTCTCGTTCTGACTCCTGCGAATAGTCCGCGACGCAGCGGCGTCTGCAGCGACGATTGCATTTGGCTCTGGCTCCAAATGGTTCTTCTTCACCCCGTCCTCATTCCCGCCCGCAGTCCCCACTGCCACCACATCGACATTTTTCGGGAGCACACGCGTTTCCCCCGACCCCACCTCATTGGTAGAGTTCGCTGCTCGACCCGACTCCCCGTCAGCTGCACTTTTTCTGATATCCAGATCATTTGATCCGCGGACGGATCTGACCACGACCTTGTCGCTTGGCGCATTTCGTCCAGACTCAGCTTCCTCATTCTCATGGCGTCCGACAGCTAACCGCGTTTCTCCTTCCATTTCATCGGAGCCCTGGGACTGATTTTCATCAAACGCCGCACTATCGCAAGATAACCCCCGGTGATGAACAGGGACACGGCGAATCTGCTCCGCGACGACACCGTGTGTTTCCGAAGAAGCACACTCAAAAAGGGACCTGAGCTTCTCTACCCGCCCCGATAGATGCGACGACAACTCTTTCAAAGAACAAAGCTCTGCTTCACTTCTCCCAGTCCCTGGCACTAGAACAGTTCCTTCCGTCTCTGCCAGACTTTCCGACTTGTCTGGCTGGGTAGCTTTCACCTCTGTTTTCGCGTGCGACTCCCGTGTGGTAAGCCCATCCAGAATGACAACCTGTTCGGCGGTCTGCGGTTCGTCTTCCCCAAACATACTTCTCAGTGCCTCCACCCTACCGGACCCGATCAGCGTCACACTCGCTTCATGTTCGTCCACCAGACTCAGTTCACCCACTCGATCTTTCGACTCCGCATCGCTGCTCGGAGTCGACTTCGAGGCCACGCTTGAGGACTCTTCCCGCGTGGGAGCTGGCTTGAGGTCAGCGATCGCATATTCAACTTAAACAAGCTCTTATCCATTACCCTTACACTTCCTCGGTGCCCATCATTTTCACATTGATCATTGCTTCCGACGCCCCTCGAAGCGTGGCAGAATTCCTATTGCTATGATCAATGCTATGTAGTCGTTCCTTTCGCAGCAGATGCCCACCCTGCACCCATGATTCTCTTTCCTCCGAGAGGCCTCAACTCTTCGGTGTGCTTCGGATATCAGCTCTCGAAGTCTTTGACGACTCGACCTCAAGAGTGCGCCATCGCCTGCGACAACTTCCTTCGAGTGTCACTCATTTGCATATGGATGCAATAAGCGGCGTGCGCTTTCCGTAAAACTGAGCCAACACGTCGGCCCCTGGTTTAGCGTGGCAAGTGAACAATCGATACAAGGTCGCCGGAGTCGCAAATAGTGACCAACCACAGGCCTAGGCTCAGAAATTGGTACTGTGGGCGCCACCTTTTGGGTGTGACTCTGTGGGCCATACTTTACAGTAAAATTCGGCGAAAATAAGCCTTTTCCGTTACTGAATGGCCCAGATAGATGAAATGAGATGTATGTATTCTGATATAAACTTGTTCTTCTTAATCTTTTTAAACCAACGCAACGAAAGACTTATGTCAATATTCACTAGGGGTCAGACGCCCTGGCTTCCGGTCAGACATCCCGGATGCGTAACAATTTTTCAGCCTTGCCACTCCTGTGGTAACCAGAAGTAGGCGTGTACAATCTTACAAGGCTTTCCGAGGAGAGGTTATAACAAAAAGATATGCTTTCACTGTATATCCAAATCTGTTCTTTTGCAGGAAAGATTACGCGACACCACTTGCGTTAGCTTCTCCTTCAGTACTAGAATTTATATTGAAACCAATTCTTTACGATCATCACAGGTTTTTCGCTCTGTATAGTCTTTCTAGACAGACCTAACCCCGTTGATACACACATACAGTCTCCTTTTCACGTCGAGAGCGCTTCAATCGGAGCAGTGAGCTGACAGGGGGTACTTTGCCTATTTTCTAACGCCTCAATAAATCCATTTAATCCGGCAAACGGCTCAAAGATTTTTATAATGTATGGGGTTGCTATTCCAGCGGCAGTAACTTCAATGAACTCCAGGCGGCAAACGCCTTATCTTTCGATAAAGTTGAAGGGCTCGAATCAAAAGGAACGTAATGTTTTAGGATGACAATTGTTGACTATAATTATCCAAAAGAGAACTTGAAGATATCAGAGCTTCTTATATAGAGATCTAGAACGTCCAAAAGGGAGCTGAAACGCAATTCTACTCGAGAATAACTACTATGTGCTTCTAGGATACTCTAATCTCTGATTGTAGCGTCAACAGCAGCACACTAACCAAGTAAAATATAAGACTCAATTTTTTCCCCGAATGTGCCATTATGGATTCGACACCGGCGATAAAATAAGAACTACAGACCCTGCTGGCACTCCAAAAACGTATTTTCTAGCAATTTTTGGAACAACATACGCATTCTGTGACCCACAGATACCCACCACTATTGCAACAAGAGGCCGATTTTCTCTCTGTCAACGACTCTAGAGTATTTAATATTTTTGACCAAAGAAAATAGTAGGCTCAGATCTTTTCGCACCTATGCCCAATGGTCCCAGTCCAAGTCACCACTATTTTCATTCATTATTATCTAAGCAAGTTACCTTCGTCCAAGTAACTATCCTCTTCAAAAAGTGACCATCATCTTCGTCAGAGCGTGACTATTGTTGATATTCCAGTCGCTGGAACAATGTTCCGTCGTAGAGACCTCAATATAGCCATCTTTGATATCCGGTCGCCAGAGCGTTCTCCCATTCTACATGTAGAGCAACGCCCAGTTAGGGGATACTTGAAGATGCAACTCATAGAATGAGGGTTGAACCCTCCGAGGGTTATGACTATGATCCCCTCTAAGGTGTGCTGAGGTGGCACGGTTTTCTGGTTAGAGTTCGCCTGTGAAGAAAGGATTCGGATGGCCCATGGTTGGATTGGCCCCGTGGTACACGTGGCTTAATTTCGGCACCGATTTTCGGATATTTGTTAGAACGTTGGACTTTTGGGCCCTGACAGTGGGATCTCCACGTGTATGGCCCTGAGCAAGTGTATGGCCCTGAGCAGGTGTGCACTACTGTAGAGTTTAGTTAGTGGGCCCTACTTAGGGAGATGAGATCTAACAGTCCGAAGCTCAAAGGAAATCGGAAACAAGGTTGGTCTTCGATACCTTTAGAGGTTCTTCGTCGCCATCGTTTCGGCCTTACAACCCGGAACGGGCTCTGGTTAGCAACGCCTGCGTAGGGACACGACTCCACTTGGAGAGTGCCCACGTTTGGGTTCCGTGCAACCACCCCCTTGGGACCGCTCAGACGACCTGCGTGCACGATACCCCGTGGGGGTTCTGCTTACTTGTTGCGTGCTTTTTGTGTTTCCTTTCGAGGACAGGTTTTCGCCCCTGTATTGGGTTTCTTTTGTTGTTTCGCCCCTTTTCTGGTTTTCGGGTCCGGTGCCTGGTAGTGCCCGACCCTCGCCCCGTTTTTTTTCTTCGCCGGATTTTCCCCCATTCTTTGGGATACCCATACCCATTCCCGACCCAACGGTTTCTACCCCTCACCTCCGTCGGTACTGCCGGAATCCCCCGTGGGAGTTACACCCCACACTACGGGTGGAACGGAGGGCTCTGTCTCTGAGTCTGCCTCCCCCAGGGAGCAAGGCTTCGAACACCTTGAGAGCACTTTCCGTCGCCGGGTTTTGCTCCACACTACGTATGACCATCGTTAATATCAAATCTCCAAAACTTTCCTCCTTCGCACTTTCTCCCGTCGCAAAAACATTATTAAATCCACTGTTGATGTCCAGCTGCACGAAAATTCTCCTGTCGCACTTTTTCTCGTCGCAAATATGTCGTTATAACATCAGTACCAGCTCTTTTTCTACTCTTTGCTCTTCAGTTATTCAGTAGTAGTCCAAAATTTTATGTTTGAAAGCGTAAATTTTTTTTTCATTTGTACTGTATGTATTGCTAGAAAATATAATTCTGAATAACACAATTTTTTTTTAATACAGAATCAACCACTTCAATTTTGAAAAACTGCTTAACGTGGACACTAACCGAAAGAATTCCGATATCCGCATCGTAATTTGTAAATGGCTAGATGACTTTAAATAATTATAGCTGACAGATAATTAAAAGCGGTTAAATGTAGTGCACTAACAAATATGCGATATTGTAGAAGCTGAAGAGCGTAAAAGCTCTCCGGTATCATTCTTTCACAGCTCCAAGCGTGGAGTGTAACACGGATCTGATTTTCCACCCACAACTCTTATAGACATGAGAATACTTCCAGTTGTGTGTTACTACACCTGTGTTACAAGGGTCTGCTTGACTTCTTATTCAAATCAGATCAAGAAACAACCATCGAGGAGAGATTCGTGTTCATTGAATCTGGAAGGAGCATTGACGATAAATGGTACTTGAGATTACATAAGAATACACACTGCCTGCTTTCGTCCCAATGAGTTTAAGTGGAGTTCATTTGGAATTAATGCTTAAAAAAGCTTCTTTGAATTGAGATAAAGTTTTAAAAAGAAACCTAAAGTTTATTTTGGAGACAGATATGGATGGAAATTTTTAGATAAAAAAATGAGATTCTTCAAAAAAGAATTCGACTAAATTTTTTTCCATGACGAAGCTACGGCTACTATATCAAAAAGAAAATATACGTCGGATGTTCTAAACTACCAGAAACAGGCGGATTGGTAGAGTTGTGGTTGTTTCGTTATAGGAGAGGCAACGGAACTAGCGTCAGATACGGGGTTTGCGCCGAAAATGATGAGAAATTCTGTCGCGAATGCGGAGCTCTTGGAGCTTTACAGATGTATGGCAAGTTGCCATAAATCTGTAAAGCTCCAAGAAATCCGCATTCATAATAATAATAGTCTTGAAGATGAGGCTCCTTATTCAATAAGGAGCCTCATCTTGAAGACTATTATAGCATCTTATCTCTTTAAGACTCACAAAGTCGGTAAGACTATTGTATCCAAATATCGGTTGAGATTTCATGAAGATTTTTTTAACAACCCTTTTACCTAAATAGTCGACTGAAGAAGATTCATTCATTTTTGAAGAAAAGCGACTTCAGCATTGCAAACCGCCGGCAAATTCTCAATCTATTGAGGAACGCCAGGCTTACAGATATTTCTACTGCAAATACCACGGTATTCTTCTCTGGTTCGAACTCTGAGATGAACCCGGATGTCTTTTGACCAGAAATGATAACCGAGATTGAAACTACGTGAAGGTTGACATTCTTTAGAAGGATATCGGTTCGCAATGGATCTATAGATAAGGGTTCTTCTTTTCTCCTGATACATCTTTTATGGACAAAGCAGTTGGGGCTATCGGAACCATTTCAATGACAACGAAGAAGAAAGAACTCCGGGAAAAAGGCTTATCTATCACCACTTTGGAAACGAAATTGTGTCACCTAAACACTAATAAGCTTTTCCGCACATCGAAACTAAAAATTAGATTCTCTGATAGCAATTGGGCTGCTTTATGGATTGTTGATGACCTCATAGAAGCCGTTGTTTCTAGCTGTGAGGGAATGGTGGCAAAAAGCGTCTAAGCAGAGAATGAGAGCCTAGTCAAACTGAATTCCATGCTAGTTGTAATAGACACTTCCGGCTCTTATGGATAGCGTTTGCGTGGATAGATTTCTATTTCTTTTGCTTTCATGGACTCAATGGCACGCTCCAAAGAATTTATGTATTCCATGCCCTACTATCGATACATCCAGTTCCGTAAAAAAGCTTCGTGTCGCCTCAGCAATTCTTTTCAACGGTGTTTGCTACACAGCAAGTACGCGAAATCTTGTCCTCGTAACCTGATGATACAAGTAAACGACCTAAAATCGAACTGGAAAGTGTCACTCAAAATATCTCATTCACATGAAACAGTCAATTTCAGTAAAGCACGTTTGCGAAACCGCTGTCAATCTCTGAAAATTTCAATAAAGAAAAGATGGCTGGAATGGCAGAACACAGATCGCCTTGAGACAGAAGAGTTGTGGAACTAAATTCATAACAAATACCTTCCTCGGGAAAACGTGTCTAAGAAACTACAACGCATTTCAAATGTCGTTATAAGGCTTCCAAAAGGCCTATTGTTTCATAAATTTACGTTTCCAGGCGTACTGCAGAAAGATCCCTCTCACGTTTCTCTCGGTAGTAATACTTTTTCATTTCCAGAAAATGTAACGGTTCCTATGAAGCCAAGTTCTGCGCCGCTTGAATGTACATCGCAGTTGTCCCGACTTCATCAGTTACTACTTTTGTCAACCAAAATGCCTTGGTAACTACTTCGGAGGTTGATGGTTCACGTTCGGGTTCACGGGGTGACGTTGGGTACGTCAAATTTGTTATAGGAAACACGTCAAAGACGTTCGAACCGATTCAGGTGGTTTCTCTTTATTTATGGAATCATCGGCTGGTGAAAATATGCCTTTCATAGATACTGGTTCAAAACCCGATCTGCAGTTCAACTCTTTTGATTTTCAAACTGTAATTGCGCTATATCGGATAAGGAGATCGACGGAAAGTACAAAGGCGATGTTAATTATGCAACAGATACCAAATTGATCGAAAACTTTTGGTTTCTCGGCGACGAAGAAGAACTGCCAATCGAGCTCATACATATTCCAACAAAATTAGAGTATACGAATGGTATTAGTACAATTAATGAATTCAAGGAAAAACTTTTGCTTGTAACACAAATTGTGAGAGATACGCACTATCAGACGAGAGTGAAGTTGATAATTTTTTTAAAGCAGCTGTCATTTCGTATGTTTGGATCGTACCGCCTGATGATGGTGATGGCCAGAACGTAGAAAGAGAGTTCAGTTATATTGCGGAGACTGTGGGATACATCCTAAAGTGTAGAACGTTCCTATTTCTTGGACCCAAAGACGTCGAAAGAAGCACTGGGACGGCGGTTCTCCAGAAAAGTATACTGAAGCGTAGAATGGAGCAAAAATGGAGGCTTCTGGCTTCTCTTTGACCATCAAAACACTAACTCTTGAGAAGGATGGTGAGGGATATTCTTATGTCAGAGACTTTCAGGACGCGAGACACAATCACCGACCTTCGATAACTAGGGCCGGAATTCACTATTTGCCTTCGAAGATGTATGGAGAAACCCTGCATATGACAAGTAAGCTACACTTTTCCCTCCCAGGTATCATAAAGTATTTGAAAGATAGATATGGAATGGTCATAAACCTAAGATCTGTCCGCAAGATGTTGGGGTATGGATGCGGAATAAGTAACCCAAAAGAACTTGAATGCACGAATATTTTCAAGGAGTAGGTCATGTTACACAAGTAAAACGTCGAAAATAGGTACTATATTACTCAAGACGGTGAAGGACTAATGGTATTAATATGCTGGGCTTTGGATGAGTGTATTGGCGGCTACTAATCGTTCGCATTATTCCCTAGTGTTTCCATTGGTTGTACAGCAGTTGAAAAGAGTTATGGATCTCCGCTTATAACAATTAATGGAAGGTCAAATGACGAGTTTGTACGTACTTTCTTTGTTAGGTTTATCAGTGGTGAATCGTAATCTGACTTCGTATAGGTTCTAACGCAGTTTAAGTCGATGATTCCGATTTCACCGGCCATTTTTAAGATGGACCAAGTCACAGCACGCATAGCAGCTACAGAGAAAGTATTTGAGAAGTCTTTTATTGTTCTCGATGATTGGCATGTGAACCAAGACCAAATCAAGATTTTTACTACATGGTATGCCCGAATTCTGCGAATTAGTCGGTGTGAGTACATGTTCAGAGATCTCTTCAGTATTCGGAGATTGAAGTCACTGGTCATGTTCATAAAGAGGTCCCACGACTTCCAGGACTTGTACTTGAAGCGCTTCATAAACAAATTATCTTTGTAGTTTACATATACCTATGTAAATAGACCAAAATTGGCTGTTGAATGTTTTCGAAGTATTTCAGTTCCAAGACCATACCTCTTCCAAAGACCCGAATATACTGCTTCTAATTCGGAATTTCGGGCCTATTTGCTACCTAAATAGTCCCTTTCTCCGATATTCCATGAAAACTGCAAGTTTTCTCTCGCAGACGTGCGGAAGAGCCCAAAGAATCACGCATACGATCCATTCTACCTCTCAGTTCCCGATATCATTCAATTCTGTATGGTGTATTGCCTGTCTCCCCTGAGATCCTGGATGAACTTATTGCAGAAAACACAAGCCATTCATTGAAAAATGTTCATAGAAATAAGAATAAAACCATCCATAAACAAGAACATGAAAAACATGCACTGGTCTGAGCTTTTTGGCAAGAATGAAGAAGAATTGGCATCCTTGCGTGTTCGATTCCGTTTGGTCCAAAATGTTCTCCGCCTTCTAAGACCCGTCATCGATGACATTATTCTTCCGGTGAATAATTCTGACAGTGATCTCAACGAGGAAGCTTTTAAACTCCACTGCATTTTATTCCTCTAACACATCTTTAATTTCTTGGACGAAAATATTAGCAGCGTTGCCCAAATGGTCATCTCCCTTTCCGATTAGCTGCATGTCTCCATTTCTAATGCCACTGTGAACCATTTTCACGTAGTTTACAGCGCCTTTCGGGCTGATGTAGGTGACAAATTGCCCGTCGTCGATCGAAGCGCTGACCTTTTCTAGTATGGGTTCGAAAAGTTCCCACGTGCTGTTTGGACCACCGAAAATGAGACTAGGATCGTAAAAGGCACCCTATCTACCGCCAGAAACACCCATACCCATGTACATATTTTCCTTTTTTTAAAAGGCCTTTCCTTTTTTCTCGGTGTTGGTGTAAAACTGGTTGCCGTCTTCTATGATGAGAACGAACTCTTCTAGCAAGTCCTGCAGAGAGAGAATGGTGGTATAAACAGGTGCCTTCGGGCTGACATGTACGATGATCTTTCTGGGGCGCGCGAAGCCCTGCAAAAAGTCAGAACCGTCTTCGTAGCACGTGGATCGATGAAATAGGTTCTTTTGATCGCCTGTGACGTCTAAATCATTAACTTTTGCAGCGTGTTGATAGAGCAGGGCGATTGAAAGGCTCTTCTCAGCGTTGTTGCGGGCGAGGTTCTGCCCTATGACGGCCAAACCGACGAGACTGATTTCAGAGAGGATGGTGGAGAGAATTAAAATTGGAGTCGAGGTAGTGAGCGTCAAGAAGACTCTGCATTGATACTCTCTCTTCATATCATGGGGGAGGATCTCCCATTTTCACTCAATTCACGCGGAATACTCTTAAGACCTGTCGAAAAGCATGGTCAAATTGTGATTTCGAACACCTTGAAAGGTCACCCGTCATCCAGGAGAAAAGAAGTTGATCATGACTATAAGAATAGATTTTTATGGACCTATCCTGGCAATGGACTGCCATGCTACAGTGACTTTGTGTTGAACATCAGAAAAGAATGTGAAGCTGTAAAGGAAGTGAAAACCGATGTCGTTGTTCCAGGCGAGAGCTCCTCTGAAATACGTCAGCGTTTACAACCTAGGGGAATTGATTCGCTCAAGACGAGGCTATCGCAAATTATTGGCAGTCACCGACGGCTTCTCCAATTTAGTGTGGAATATTTCACTGAAGCGGATCACGGCAGTCGTAATCGCACAAGCCTTGTTCAAAAACTGGGATTTCGTATATGGTACGCGAGAAGTTCTGTTATTAATTAATAGGGAGTAATTTGTTGCGAATTCATTCAGAATGTTTGCCGCATTATGAGAATTTGAGACGTGCTTACCACAACCGACAGTGATGTGAAGTAATATGAAAAAGTGTGTTTTTTGAACATGCAAGGGTTTCTGTGAGCCTGATTAAGGAAATATTTACAACTTAGCAAGCTGACACATCACCAATAAACACAACTCATTCAAGTTAGGCCCGAAACATGTATATTCGTTTCAGTTTTAAAAGCACTGTTTCTGCAGCAATTCAAGAATATAAGAACAATTTAAAAAAAGGCTTTCACTGGTATACAACGTACACATGACAATATTTATTGCGCAAGTGTACTACAGCTCATCGTCCTTCGTATTTCTAGACCATTCAATGGTTCTCTAAATGTTTTGAACAATGCCACAGGGTAGAGAACTTATCAGCACAGAAGCGGCCGACGTAATTGCACATTATGAAGCCATTCTGTCTTTACAAAACGAAGAAACTCAGCAGAATCGATCCAAAACATCTGTAAATCAATGTCTCAAGCGAAAAAGCGTAGGTGTAATTAACAATAGATGTGGAAGGCCTAAAAAAATTCATACCACATGATACCCATCACATAAAACGGGTACTTTCTGAGCAATCTTGCTCTGTTATAGTCCTAGGAAACGATTTCAATCTTGACGTTTCTGTTTTCACCATCAAAAGGGGAATCTATCGTTTGAACACCTTCGAGTACAAACAAAAAATATTAGCACCCTTGATAACCGAACATCATCGATTAGCGCTTCTAAATGAGCCATGACATACACTCGATTTTATCCTCACGAATTCAATATGGTTGTATTAAATGACGAAAAAAGAATAATGGTGACGGCCCAGATGGGTGGAGTTATTTCTGGGATGATTTACGTCATGATGAACAAATGTTATCAAAGAAGAGGTATGGAGGATTTTCAGAAATGGTTTGGGCATGTTTTTTCGTTATGCTAAAGAACTTTTGCTTTTTATTGATCTCGATATTAATTTGAAACGATATGTAGAGATGCTTAAGTCTAAAGTTTTACCTTGGGTGGACAATATCATGTGGAGGAACTCATATTTCAACAAGAAAATGGCCCATCATGTATATGGATACTCTATAGCTTACTTTACTGAAGGAAATATTGAGCCTTTGGAATGGATTGCGCAATCACCGGATCTAAATCCTATCTAGAAACTTTGGTTTTTTTTGGCTTACAGAGCGTATGCCGAGAATTGCCATTTTGATTCAGAAGAAGACCCAAAACAGACACTGCGATATGAGTGGTTAAAAAATAGGCACACCCGTGCTCATTATGCTTTCTAGAATCATAAAATGTTGTTTAATGGCTGCAACTAGAGCCAATGAATTATAACTCGTTTCCTGTTGTGTTGTGGAAGATATAAAATATCGTCATTTTACTTTTTCCGCGGGCATTGTATGTGTTAATGTATCTGACGTTCGTTAAGTGCGTTTTCTATTATAATAGAGTCCATAAAATTCATTGTTACCCTGTTGCAGACATTTTACCGTGTTAAACAGTTACCATTCTACTTGTTTCCATCAACGTATCTGGTTTGTGAGAGTGTTCTTGTACTTTTTCACACCACTGTACTATTTACGATGCAACAGTCAGATAAAACGTTTCAACCGCGCGCTTATAGCAGCACTACGACACTACATCGTGGATCACGCAAAAGAACGGAACATGTTTAAAGATACTATGTGCTACCCGTACAATACACAAGTGCATAAACCTTCGAGAAAGGCACCGTTCGATTTTGTGCTCACACGTAATCCTCCGAATTTATCCGTTGTGTTCGAAAGCGAGAAAGATATGGACTCGTCGACGCTGGATAAATACCATATGAAATGAAGGTCTGACTTGAAGGGTAGAGCGGAAGAAGCTGCTGTGGAGCTATCTGAACCACAGGCCCAATGTAAGGAAAATTATGACCCTATAATGCGAAGAAAAACTTCGGCAGTTCGAGTACGAGGTCAAAATTTCCTGCGCGTCAAAAGATATGAATTGCACGAAGAATCTCGTCATAAGTTATTTCCGGTAGCAGCTGAATCATTCAACGTGCTCGACTTCAATGATGAAACCGTAGTCATCAAGGGAGATTAAGGCGTATAACATTTATCGTGCGATCGCTTTGCCGTAGCGCTTGACCCACAAAAGGAAGTCTAGGTATCGGGCAGATCTGATGAAACAAATGTGCCAGACCAACAACACAATCGCCCACATGACTCTGAGGAGAATGCTTTTGATATCCCGCCACCGGCGGTTTAATGCATAATTCATGCACAGATTCCGAAAAATCGAGGTATTTTTCGTTGAAGGCACACACTCGTGAGAACCAAAATGAATCCTAAGAGCAGGAAAGACTTTTTAGACGTTATCTCCAAGAAATTTGGAACATGTGCACGCGAATACGCGGCGTTTCCGCTTCAGGCTGAACATTCAGGGGAAGCGCCATTCGGTGTAATTCCGATATCGGCTCCCATTCCTCACGGGGAAGAAGAAAAAGAAGAGGTATTACATCCTGTCATGGTGCAAGCACGGTCATCGGGAACATCTGCAGTGGAAGTCAATCGGGCTAGGAAGCCCAAGACAGGAAGGAATGACCCCGCTTGAGAGAAACAGAGGACTGAAGAACCGATGCCGTACGGAACCAAACTCGAGACCGACTCGATAGCAGCAGTTCAAAGTTTTAAGCCACTGTCCTCTGACAAACCCAGATGTAGTCCGTGTGGTGCTAAAACACCAATTTCTGATCACCTACACTTGTGTAGTGACATTGTTTCACCCGATATCAATCAGAATCGGATAACCCGAAGGAAGTGTATACTCAAATGAAATCAAGAAGTACATTGAAGTATATTTCTACTGAACCTTGAAAACAGGACAGCTGTTTAGCTGAGAAGCTTTCTCAAAAAGAGAGCAGCCTGGCCCCGGCGACAGATCGACAGTTAGTCGATGAACAAGCGCTTTATGGCGCTGTAATTGCTAGCATAGGGACGCCTAATTTAACTCTATTGCGTTTCAACCCTGTTTAAGAATACTTTCGCGCCAACAGCCGAATAATTGGAAAATGACCAAGAGTATGTTATGGATCGCATATGTGAAAAGGGCCAGCATGGAAACACCAGAGAACTACTGTATCGAATCCGTAGGTACGGTTTTTCTGCGGAAGCGGATACATGAGAACCCATAGGTCATTTTCCCCGTTCGCAGCTTTTGTGAAATCATCTTCGTGTGCGATTATAACTCACCGGAGAGATTTTGCTTCGATAATCGTGCTCATTGGCACATAACATTTAGAAGTTTGGGCTATAAAGGTAGTAAAAACTCGAACCAGAGAAGAAAAAAAGAAGTGAAGGAGAAGAAAACGTACAGACACGCAAGTAAAGTACTTTAACTGACAATCATTTATCGTTTACAGTATAAAGCTCGAGAAGCGAGAAAAAATGAAGAGTAGAAGATGAGAGGGAAGAATAAACACAAGAAATCACCGCAGTTGTACTGACATCAGGATATCACCGCAAGGTTGTTGACTCCAATTTCTTTTAAGTCCATCAAAGAGATGTACGATCACGCACATTCGAAACAAGCTGTCAGCGATTACCCTCAATTTGGGCCATGGGAAAACTGTCCTCTAAGAGAAACTGCCTTGACAAACCCAAACCTGTATCTCCGATCGTCACGGTACTCTGTTGCTTGGTAAAACCATAGAAGTAGTCTCGAGAAACTCTTTCCACTATGGACTGACCAATGGACGTTGCTACGCTTGCCAGTTCGGGCTCGTTCTCGTAACCGAGTTCAGTCTCCGTTCCTGGCGCTTCCTCGTAGAGTTTCCCTTTGTTCTCGGGTGGATTGGAATCATACAAGTATGCAGTGAGCTGATGCAGTAGAGTGTCGTGGAGGTTCTTTCGCAGAAAGCGAGCTTGCTCAAATGTAATCAACTGGCACGTCCAAAGGTCGTACCAAACGAAATCTCCAACACTTTCTGTTCACCCAAGAGAATGGTCGCGGTGTATTGCTCAGATTTCATCAGCGGATTATTCTGTTGGCACTCCAGACCCATTGACGCTGTAGATCAAATCCAAAAGATGGAGGAAGTCGGTATGGTTTGCACAGGATCCCTGGGCAAGGGAAAGATTGGATTCTCACGCATACATTCGCGCTGTGGGAGACATATACCAACTTTTAAGGTATCATAAGCATCTTACACGAAGATGACAGCCATCTTGGATATACATTCGGTATAAACTACTTTACAATATACTGAGAGCAATTCATTCACCAACACGGACCCAATGCTCGAGATAGCCGATGAAAGAACCACATGGAAACCAAGAACACTCTCGATCGCCGCCCAATGTATTGTTATAAAAAGGTAGCGCTCGAATCGCGCGTTCCGCAGGATGCGACCGATCTCAATAATTATATACGGCACCAAGTAGCCCAATCGTGATCAAGTACGAAGTTCCCAACGGAGGTAATCCCAATAGAGAATATCACGCGCACAGATGAAGCGAAAAACCGCACGGAGACGAGGTTGTTGGTAGCGGAGAGCTTTCTTAAGCACAACGCGTATACCGAGCCAACCACTAACACCGACTTCGTCGAGTGTCTCGATGAACGATAACCCTTAAACAATGGTACAAGATTTCTTTACATATTGCTCCAAATTCTATAGAAGCATATTCGTACAAATTAATCGATAAAGACGTTGATATATCAGCTTGATGAACTACGTACGGGCTTGGGATATTTCTTCCGTTGCATATAGCGAAATGGAAATGTTTGGAAAAGTATTATGGTTCAACCAGTCGTCTCTATATGTAGCGCGGTCAGAAAGGTAGTCGGGGAAGTACCCATCTAGATCATACTCTTTAATGACCGTGTCATCGCGGATAGCAATTCGATCAAACCAAGGCAGTTATACGAACAGTTCCACTTTATCGAGAGCATCTCGTCCATAGAAATCGGCAGGATGGAGGTAAATTTGCTGAGCACGACGAAACGGAGCTCAAATCACACTACCTGAGGAGACATAAGCCGCGTTCGTCATCGGAGCCACGAATGGCCATGGTAAATGTACTGAACAGATCCCGAACTCTGTTTTGAGGCATGAACAGTGCGAACTGAGTGAAGCAAGAGTCTGCATCGCATGACTAAAAGCGTTGGAAGGAGCCCCAGAAGGCGTATCCTTAGAGGAGACTTAGAACGTGTTGGACCCGAACTTCGGATTCATCGCGGGAAATATTTGAGCTGAAGAGCTGTAAGAAACGGAATTCTATCAAGAATGAGAAGATTGGATTGTGTGGCAAGGAACCCGTGACCCGATGAGCACCCGGAGAGCCGGTCCGACTGTACATAAGACTTTCTTGAGTCTCTTATGGTTAGCGCTTAACGAGAGTGTAGTGTTTTACCATGTCAGAATAACCGATGGGTTCGTTTTTCGCGAACTCGCTGTTGGAGCCCATAAGTAAGTGGTACAATCAATATTGTGATTTAAAGCGGCATCCCGCATTGAATGGCTAGACACAAGATGTATCGGAGGAACACGTAGTGGCACGATTCGAGTGGCTGGCCACGGCGTGCGCACATTTGTTACCCTTCCTAGGGGAATTCCATATTGGCAACGACACATGTAGTGGCGATCCATGTGTCGGGTTTTACTACTTTTTATAGCCAGGAGTGCATTAGAAACCATACCCTGGCAGTGTTTCTGGATAAGTGGCTGGTCACTGGGTATTTTTTATATATTATTTGGACACTCACCATGGTATAATGTATATAAGGTCCCAGATTTAAGCGCAAACTCCAAATAAAAGAGACTAAATGGGCATCATGACTCTTCTGTTCCTCGCTTAGGATTGTTTACCTGGAGATCCGGAAGAGCTATAATGAAGATTTAGGCAACAACTATTTCTAGAGCCATCTTCTTTTCTACATTCCATATACCTTCTACAATTATATTGTTCCCCGTCGCTGGCGAGAAGTGGCCTTTCAATTCAATTCGAGCTGGCTGGTGTTGTAGCTCTACCATCCCATTTTTTCGCTACAAGCATCAATTCCGCAGTCCAAAATTTACTGCAGGAGTCTGCTCTTACCGTCTAATCGGATACTACAAACAGAACACAGAAACGTAGAACAAAAACTGATGGAAAGATGGATTTTGCACTTTGCTCTCTCTAGATCCGGATCGGGTAGTCTGAATGATATTCATCCGCCATATAGACTGGGTTCGGCTCATTCAAATCGGGTTGCGGATTCTCGCCGTCCGGTTGTGAGAATTGCTTTGTTTTGGAAGCGTGTTGCGCCTCTCCGAACCTTCGTGTTCGTTTTCCGAATCAGTTTGGTGTTCTTCAGCCAGGAGAACAGGCTGAATGCATTACTCTCCACCGTTAGGATTCATGGGTTCCTTGCCGCCTATGCTTTCCCGACCGGAGATTGTTTGGTTACCGTCCAGGCCAAAAATCTGAGGGCAGTAGTAAAAATTGCACCAAGGTGGCAAATACTTGGCCTCGTCAGTGGCTAACAAAATCGAACAGATTTCCAAAGGAAGCGTCGTCGGTGGTTCCCTTCACGTGAAAGATAAATCCGACGCCGTTTGTCAAGCGATAATCCATAATGCTATACGGGTTGCATGGTGGGCTGAAATTCAAGTATGGAAGATTTCTTGGAAACCGAACCGGCACCGCGGGTTGAAATTGACACTATGGGCGTCGCTGGGACAGACGGGAAAGAGCCTCCCTACGAAGAGGAGAACACGTGTTTGTCATTCCCCGATTCGGACTACATCGCATCAAAAATCAGTTCCGCCTCTCAGCACCCACCTCCGAGTATAATGCAGAGCAGCGACACAGTGTCACTTCCACGCACGATGATTGTCACCGTACGATTCGGCGTACCGTGGCAGTGTGTCATAATGGTTAGCGGAATGCGTCGAGAGGGGACTACGAACCTTAGGCAGGATAGAGTGGAGGAGTCCCTTGATAAGAACGGACTTCAACCGCCGACCAGGAAAGACATTGTCTACCCGAAGTGCCATTTTTCACAGTTTTTGGGCATATTAGGTTTCAACCATATCCGGAGACGGCTGGTGAAGGTTAACCTCGGCGTACCCATCGGCGATAGTCTCGTCCGTTGAATATGAAATCGGAAGTAAGCTAACCACTTCTAAATAAGTGTGGAGGTACTCCAGGCGTTGTACGTCTACAGCGCCGGACTCCCCCAGGGTACGGAACTGCAAAAGTGCGTGCGGCGGAATGGTAAAGAAAAATTGGAAACACCAAAGCGCTGCCACTTCGTTTGGTTTGTTTTGCTTGCTTGCACTCACACCTATCCAGAAAGATCGGAACTGATGTCGGGTTTGAGCCAGAGAGTGAATGTTCCTTTGTTTTGATGCTTAACATTTTACGGTGGTGTGGAGTGACTCCCATTCAGTGAAGTGAATAATAGAGGACTGTAATAGCTCTTCTGCTTGTTCTGCCAGTGTGAAAATTTTACAAGGCTTTGGCCGTACAACCGGTACGACCAATTTCCAGATGCAGCCGATGAATGATATAAAGTCCCTGACAATTTGCAATAGATCGGCAACTTTTGAGTCCTGTATTTGCAACTTCACTGCAATGAATGTGTTTTGCAGTATACCCTGTAGTGCTAATACGGCCTCGTCCTCACACCCGGCTACGACTATAGAAATGACGTCAGTTTTGTGCAATAGCGCGGCGAAAAGATGCTCGACGTGACATTGTCCGCTTGAGTGTGTTAGGAAGAGGAACTGCCCACGTGGGGACGGAAATAGACGGGATTGTTTAAATACATGGAAGGCTTCCTGCATCAACGCGGAGAGAGTATGAGCGATATATACCGACCACTTAAATCCCATTGTAACGCAATGACTGGTAGGTCAAATCGTTGCTCCTTCACACCCATTGAGACGGTTGCTTGGCACGGCCGAAGAGAGATGTTGGTATCGGGGCACGGAATAGATACGAGCTCGCGAAGATTCGATTGAAGCGCTGAACAGAGAGCAGAAATATGCATTTATGGCATGAGAAATAATTGGGGAAACTCGGCGGGAAGTCTAATGTTGTGGAACATGTTTTGAATGTCCAAATAGGAACCAGAAAGATTATCGAACCTGTGGAGGAGCGATGATAGCGGATGAGCCCTGTAAGCCGCCTGGCACTGAGGTATCTTGCAGATGACACGTGGACGGGTCGACCTCAGGTGGACTCATGTAGAATATTAATTTTTTTTTAATTAGTGTAATAGATTAGCGGTACAGTGCCAGAGATATCTCAGCGCCTCGCCAGTACTCTTTACTTGGCTCGAGTGACGTTTCTCCCTTAGAGTACGGTAAGCACAGTTAGGATACTAAATAACCCCCTTTGGTATACTAGTTCCACCCTTTGTTCTTCAAGCCATCGTTTCCGTAGCTCCATCCTGTAGGGCTACGCAGTAAACGCCAGCCCACTGCGCCAAGTACTCTGGAAGTGGCGCCGTCAAGGATTCGAACCTTAGGACCCGCTCTACCACGCTACCACCGGTCTAGACCCGTACGCTGACCCATCCGTCATTGCGTTACAGAACCCTGTTGTGATGCAGTTGAAGATGCTTGAGTCTGGTGGAGGCGTATGGGGTGGGTCCGGCATAAGCGCGTTCTGTGTGCGTGGCCATGAGATAAGACGATCTTCTTTTGAGGACTTCGTTACCGATAACAGGGTCATTTCGAGCATGTTAGCGAGTTTGGAGTAGTCAGAGGCTTCCTGTTTGACGAGAAACCAACGGAGTATGTCAGATGAGTCAGTCCTGCTAAACAGGTTTGCATATTGACACTTGGTCGCGTGTGGTATAGGCTTAGGGAGCGGCCGTGACGCGTTTACATTTTGCGACGAGCGGAGCTTCGCACGGAGAGTTTCTTGGAATCCGCATGGATTGCTCTTCGAAAACCTCGCAGGGGAGGATTTTTTCGAACGGAGACGCCCATTTTATCGCGAGATGAGAAGAAAAAGGATCTCTCTTGGGCGGGAGTGATAGGCAGTCGGCGACGATGCACTTCAAGACACCACGGCTGAAGGAAGCTTCTTGGTTTTGGACGAGGTGTTCGAGCTCCGAGTGGAAATGGAATGCGGTGCTAAGGGGCGCAATGGGGGGCAAGGGCATACTTCCTGTCGAGTTTCTTTGGGTTGGACAGAGGAACTAAGATGGGGAGGCCGTGCCAGTACGAAATTCTGTGCCCCTGTCTGTGACGAGATGGTTTTGATCTGGGGTGATGGAGGAGTCTGAGATTTGTTGTTGTGACCAATGTAGAGGACCGAAAACGGGTCAAAGACGTTGTTGGCTTGTTAATGAATAAAAGGAGGAAGCAGGGAGATATGGGACAAGGAAGATGCGGTGTGCAGGCTTTGAATTAAAAGACGTTAGTTGCGGGCTTGGCGCGGGTTGCCCAGGCATTGTGCTGCTGTTTACACTGAATTTGAGCCCTTTCCGTACCAAATCTTGCGCGTTAAGTCGTGAATGTTTTTGATTTCAATGCAACTTTTTTTCTTTTGGATTAAGTTCCTGAACATTTTCTCCAGCAGATTCAGGTGAAACGGACTGAGTCTTGTGAGACGTTTCATAGGAGCAGTATTGTTTATTACCACGCCTCCTGCTTGTATCTGTCGTCTCTGCGGGACAGTGATTCTTCAACGTGAAACATCGAGAGTAGGCCACGGAAGGCGAATTCGAGGGAGGAGAGCGTTTCCAAGGCTTTTTTCGTCGTATTGAAGGTCAGCATGTTCAGATGGATAATGCGGGCGAGGGTTGAGCCCTTCATCTTGGCGACTAGTGAATGCCCTATCGCTGACCTTTTCTTGTGCTGGAACTTGCTGGATAGAAAGTTTGGGATATCCGCTTCCTGCGCTGTTAGCATGTTCAGCACCCAAGGGCCAGGGAGTTAGTCGACGAATAGGCTTGCGAACGAGTCTCATTTTTTCGGGTAGCGCAAAAACGCTGCGTGTTCAGCTTCTTCGAGGGCGGCGGTGTAGTTTTGGGGAACTATGAATCCCTTCTGCTTCTTCCTTGGGGGCCTCATCTTTGTCATTGTTTGAGATTTTTTGCTTTGGCGTGCAGATTTGCGGCCACTTGTGCGCTAGCGGCGAGGATAGCGCCTATGGGGCCTCTTGAATGCGCGGTTGGAGTTCTCGGTAACGGGACCGATTGGAGTGCGGGCGGTGAGATGTCGGGTATGGGCGTCGCTGCCGCTTGAAATATGGATGTGGCTGGCGGAATGCATCAAAATGCCACCCAATCGCGATGGCCGCAGATTCAGAAGGATTTTTTGTTGAGACGGTTCTGGGGGATAGTTTGGGATCCGCTATGAGTGCAGTATTCATGAGTCGTGCGAGGTGGCCTGGCTTCTCAAGAGATATGCTGACTTCATCAGCGTTGGAAATTTCCATGAGAATCTTCAAGCTTTCGACGGCAGTGAGATGTACCAGGGCTAGGCAGGACCCGGTTTTGAGGCCACGGAGGCGAAAATAACCTGCTAGGAGCTCTTCCTTTGTTGCGGTGATAATAAGGTTTGCTCGAATAGAAGGAGGCGCTGTCTGTGAGATGAACAGAAGCTGAGGTTGCAAAAAAGATCGATGAAATGGAGATGGTCTTTAAACACCAGCGACCCGTATGTCGGGGCTGTTGGGTTCGATACAACCGCAGGGGAAAACATGCTGACGGGGTGTGGATGGAGTGAGGTTGATACTTCGGAGTGTGGATGGAGTGAGGTTAACACTTCGGGGTGTGGAAGGAGTGAGGTTGATACTTCGAGTTGTTGGATAATGAGTTGTGGACCGTGTTAGAATAAAAAAGGAGAAACGTTATCGAGCGCTATTTAAGAACTTTTCAGCGGTTGTATTAAAATGATGAAGAGGAGGTGGGGTGATACTTCTTTACTCAGTTTGACGTTTGGCTTCTCAGAGAGCCGTTGCGGCCCCGATCATGTTGCCCTGCTAACCAAAGACTAGAGAGAGGATACCATTCTAATGCTGGAGGGATGTGTTCTTTTGTTGCCTGATGGCGTTGAGAAAGGATTGTTTGTCGGCTTGAATTTGCGCATGAAACTGTGGGGGCTCAAATGTCAGCCAAAGACGTCCTGCCTCCTTTCACTTCCGTTCCTATAGCATCCGCAGACTCTGAAGTGCTAAAAAGATATTGGACCCGCGAGACCAGGTTCGAACCCAAGGAACGACGTGCTATCAATAACTACGTCTCAAACGTGTGTGACGCAACAGGGACCTCGGGTGAACCTTCATGTTGTGAATTGTGGTATAAATAAAGAAAAGAGAGGAGCGTAAGACCTGACGGTTTTAGTGAGCGTAAGATGTGGTTGACCTAGAAGGAAGAGATTGAAGATAGTTTCTAAGGTGTGGGAGCACCAACCACTGAAAGGCGTAACAGGAACGGAGGCCTTAGTGAGACCACGTTGGTAGGCGATTATGCACAGCGCACACTCGTATGGAAAACCGTAAGAACATCTTGCATATCTTTATGGTCGACTGTAGAAACCAAAAGATATCAAAGTAGTCTAGTAGATGCTTGTCTATACAATCATGACAGGGGTGCCCATGCTTGGTGAAGATATATCTCACCAGCCACTCGAGATGCGGTGGCGCTCCTCGCCACGAGGCCAGCAGGAGGTGCACTTGAGGTGCGCCTCCCTATCTGTCGTATAGTGGCAGAAGGTCTGACCTTTGAGGTTGTCAATATACTACATTGACGCTGTAGGTGATGGGTGCGAGGGATCATCGGCCATGCAGCTCCGGGCGAGCTACCATCTAGGTGTTGTCAGCCACGTCTAGTGTTGACATGTACCTTCTGGTTGAGTAATTGTTAGTAATTGTAATTGTAATTATATTTATTTTAGTACAGTAGTGGAGTGGCCACCTGGCACTGTAGCCAGTGCTGGCCAGGTCTCTGACACTAGGTCAGAGACCGTGCCTTGCTGGCACCTCCCGGGTGATCTGGAGAGTGCAGTTCACTGCATATAGGGAACTGCACCTCCTCCATCCTAGTCTGATAAAGACAGGCACCCCTTGGGTCACGACTATACCTTTTGGTTTATTGTTTCTCAACTACCACACAGGCCTTCCCGCGCGTCGACGCCTACCATCGCTCACCTAAACGGCATAGGCTAGTTGCCCCGCCGTTTGCCCCTGCCGGTTTTCACGGTGCCCTGTTAACATCGAGGTTTATTACGTCTACCTTCTAAGGTCGAGCATCACCCCGCTCCCGAGAGAAGACAGTAGCATACCCCACAGGTGATTGTACGACATTTTGGTCTCCCGACTTAGAAAGTATTTCTAGGTTTCGTCGTACCTTCACGGTTCACACGAGATTCCGAGAAGGATTGGACGCTCGTACACCTATTTGGTTTCAGTAACTCCCGCAAAGCAATACAGGATACCACTATTAGTCACAAATGAAACGACCTGAAAGGAATACGCGTGGTACGAGCGCCCCGCCACGCCATAAAGGTCCTAAAGGAGCCCCATCGGCTCAAGCGATTCTGGAAAATACCGAGGAGCTGCTCCGGCACCCTCGGTGCAAAACCGTAAAGGTACATGGTCCGCCGCCTATGGCAACGGAACCTCAGAGGGAATTACCAATTGAGGTTGCAGCGGAGGAGCTACGGCCTCAGCTCGAAAAGCGAGCGAAAGCGCTCGTCACCCTCGCAGTCGAGGATGCATTCACCGTAAAGGAGAAGTCGGATACCCGGATGGTTCCGCCCTCAATGGACGTCGATGCATTTACCCGTATTGTGGTTGACCGAGCAGCTCAAGGGCTATTGGACAGGATACCTGAAATGGTGAAACAGTATCTCTTCACAGATGGTAGGGAGCATGTTTACCGTGCTGTGCAGGACCTTTGGGTTTCCGAGGGATTCCCAGAATCCCGACCTACACAGGTGAACATCACAAAGCGCATACCACAACGGTTCCAAATGGGTCATTCCACCCACTCCAAACACTCACCTACTGAGAGTGAGTACCTACAAGGTCCAAGGCAGTGTCAAGAGGTCCCGGGGAAGGTATATCTTCAAGACATCTATCTGCCACCAATTACTGGTTTCGTTCAAAAGGATACCCATGGAGGTGGTCCCAAGGACGACTCGTCTGACTCGTTGGATGAGCGACGAAGAAACCGAAAAGGGAAGAAGCGGAGGACGAATAGGGGGACGAATCGAAAGGATGATTCAGACCCCGACTCGTCAGGCTCCAGTTCCGATACGAGTTCATCGTCGGATGATGACCGTAAAGGTAAGAAGAAGAAGAAAACGAACAGGTCGACGAAGTAGTCGTCGAAAGAAAACCGAAAGGGTATAAAGCAATACAATGAGTCACCCGTCTCTGAGTCGGACACCGAAATGGACCTGGAGGTGCACCAACCGTTGAACGATATGTTCACCAAAGCGGTTGATTACAGGACTTATCCATTGATCAAAAAGTCTTCTGAATACACCCAAGAGGTTGCTCAGAAGATTACTAAGCGCCACAAGAAGCTCAGATTCCAAATGGGTGACACAACCTTCACAGGGAGGGATCCTATTGCGGTGATTGAGTTTCTACAGAAGTTCAAGCTTGCATGTGACCAAAATGGTATTTCCGAGGGTGCTGCTATGTGGCTATTTCAGTTTCAGCTTAAAGGACAAGCATACTACTTGCTGCAGGGTAGGAGGCTCCGCGGCAATACCTTAGCGATGGATGAGGATGGCACAGAGATGTTGGAGTCATACCCAGAAGTAGTCAATTTCCTTTTGGAAACATACGCCACCGATGAGGTTATCCAAGAGGCTTATTCGGAAGTCCTCGCCTACCATCAAAGGTCTGGGCAAACCGAATCGAATTTTTCGCTCGCGTTGTGGAATCTGGCAACCCGCTGTGGTAATGTGTTCACTGCCTCTAGGTTAAAGTCGCTATTTGCCGACAATGTCGACAAAGCAATCCGTTCCCAGGTACGCAACTACCTGTCCATTAACCCAAAGATAGACTACAATGGGCTGGCTCGATACTCCCAAAGCCTTGGAGATACCCTTCGGCTGGGAAAGAGACCAGCCGTGCCTCCAACCTCGAAGGATAAACCGAAAAGGTCGGTATTGGAAATTGAAGATACAACAACCTCAGAGGGTAGTTTGCACCTCGAAGTACCTACAGGAACCGCTATCCACTTGGTAGCGACCCAGGGGCGATTCTCGAAACCTTTGACGGTAGGAAATTGGTCGTCAACGCGTACACCAAACTCGGTACCATCGCCGCCAAGTGCAATGAGCTCGCAGAGGATGCAGGGAGCGAGCTCCCATAACTCGCCACCCACATCCTACGCCACTGCTCCTACCAACCAGGTTTCGAAGCCCCCCTCAATGGTAACGCGATACCCCCAAACCAGAGGCCTCGTTTGCTGGTTCTGTCTCGCGACAGACCATTTGGCAAACAATTGCGCTAACCTACCTCCAGGGATGAGAAACCAGTTGATTCAGGCTCGCATGCAGAATCACCAACGCCTCTATGGGTCTTCAACGCAAGCACCAAATAGGTTCCAACCCCGTACACCGGTACAGGTCAATACCATCGAGGCAACACCAAACTTCGATTCAACCCCTCCCGTACAGGAGGAAAACACCGAACGGTTGGCGTAATGGCCGAACCCAACCTGCAATCGGAAGGCCAATCGATACCCAGAACCTTGAAGGTGGAAGAGAACACGTCACAACCAGGTCCGGTTCTTCATATGAAGTACAACAACTATAGAGTACGTGCTTCAATGTGTTTCTCCGATCGCCTTGAGGTTTCGGTCACCTGCGTGTTGGATACGGGGGCCGTCCCAAACGTCCTGAACTCCCGCGTCATACCTGAGGCGGTACTTCGGAACCTGAGCCGACCTCCCGACAACAACCCGCTGGTGGATGCAAATGAGCGCACATTAAACCTTCGAGGAATGCTCACCACTGTGGTGCAGCTCGGACACCTCAAGGTAAGACTGAAATTCTTTGTTATCGACCGTTTACCAACAGATTGCCTACTAGGTACGAACTTCATCGACAGACATGTCAAAGCAATCATTCCTGGTTCCCATACCGTCGCCCTACGTCAAGGGGGACGAATTGACATTTTAGGTAATACGGAAACCAAACGGGGATGGTTCGTCAAACCGAAGAAGAGGATATCCACCGAAACAGTCTCCAACAAAGTGCGCATTACCAAACAGGTTGTTATCCCGCCAATGCACCAAATATTGGTACCGGTGTCGTGTGCGACCCCCGGGCTGGTCATACTACAAAACCATCCGAGGTTAGCACACCGACACCTCACCTTGATGGCCAACGGGATTGTCGACAACATCCCAAATGAACCCTTTAAGGTGTGTCTCAGCAACTTCAGCAGTCACGACGTGAAGTTGCCGAAAAATACCAATGTTGGCATAGTACTACCGGCACCACAAGGGGTTTTCACCGTAGCTCACACTAATCACGGCGACGTCCCCTTCGGCAAGGAAGGGGGGTGCGCAAATGCGTCCACAACCACAAAGGTATCAATAAACACCAACTTGGAATCAAAGCTAACCGATAAGGCATCGGTAGACAAAGAAGAGGAACCGAAGCCGGAGAGGCAATGGCAAGATAGAGTCCAGATCGGTGAAGAAAACGGCCAACTGCGGGGCCGTATTATCGACCTTCTGGAGGAGTTCGAAACCATGTGGTCAGGCAATCTGGGCCAAATTAAGGCCACACAGCTTCGCATCGAGCTCCTCCCTGACTAGAAGCCGATTTATCAGCAACCATACCGTGCAGGTCCGAAGTCGAGAGAGGTAGAACTCAAAGAAGTGGAGCGAATGCTCCAAGAAGGTGTAATTGAACCAGGCAACTCAGATTGGGCTAGTCCCGTGGTTCTGTTTCGGAAGAAAGGGGATAACCGTATGAGGTTCTGTGTGCACTGCAGGAGGCTCAATAGCGTGAACATCAGGGATTCGTACCCGATACCTAGAATGGATGAGTGCATCGACTCCTTGGGAGATGCGCAGATATTTACCACGTTGGATGCCAATTGTGGTTATTGGCAGGTAGCCGTAGGTGAGGAAGATCGAGACAAAACGACCTTCACGTGCCATGAAGGTTTGTTTCGCTTCACGCGGATGCCCTTCGGGTTGCGCAATGCTCCAGCCACCTTTCAAAGGGCGCTGGAAATCATCCTTTCGAAGTTTAAATGGACAACCGCCTTGATATACATCGATGATGTAATCATCTATTCCAGATCGGTAGAAGAGCATTTTGCTCACGTACGCACCATACTAACCCTCCTAGCTGAGGCGGAGGTGACGCAGAAGCTACACAAATGCGTCTTCTTTACCAGAACGGTTGAATACCTGGGCCACATCATAGGCCCTGGTACCCTAGAGGTTGCGCCGAGCAACATTAGGGCCGTAGAGAAGGTCAAGTTGCCACGATCCCGGACAGACGTACGATCCTTTATAGCTTTATGTAACGTCTATCGTCGCTTCGTGAAGGGATTCGCGAAAATAGCGGCTCCCCTCAACCAGAAGCTCCAGGAAGGTGAACCTGAACGGTATGAGAATCTATCGAACGAAGAAATGGATACCTTTGAGGAATTGAAACGAGCGCTGTTGTCACCGCTAATCATAGCGTTGCCGAAAACAGGTCTACCGTACACGCTGGATACAGATGCATCCCATGCCTAAATTGGTTGTTGCCTCATGCAGGAGCAGCACAACGGAGACAAATTACCTATAGGGTACTGGAGCCGCGCTATGAATGAGGCGGAGCAGAACTAAACGGTAACCGAGAACGAATGTCTTGCAGTAGTATGTAGCATGTTGAGCAGATGCGTCTGGTAGACTTGCCCGTTGGATGTTGAGACTGTCGGAGTCTGAATACGAGGTACAGTACCGTCCAGTTATCAAGCACAACATAGCTGACGCTGTGTCCCGCTTAAACACCTCAGGGTTAGGGACAGAACCGGTGGACGATGATATCCCTTGCTTTTTGGTGTCATCAATCCAAAATGGTACCGGCGAACACCTAAAAGGATGTTGGGACTTACCTGAAGAAGGTGCCTTGCGAAACTCCGACATGGCAACGCAGATACTGACCCTAGAGGAAACGAACGTCATGCCCTTAACCCGAGAGGAATTTCTTCGAGAACAGGCCCAGGATGCGTACTGCAGAACCCTGGCTGACCAAATTGGTTTCAAAGGATCATCGTTCGATGTGGAATACAATGGGTACATCGTGAGAAGGTCAGCCTTTGATGGTAGCCTTCAAAAGGTGGTTCCGAAGGCACTGCGCCCGAGAGTCTTGTATCTCGCGCACTACCCGCGACTATCGGGACACCCCGGTGCCACCAGGATGTATTACACCTTGAAGCAACGGTTCTATTGGCGTCATATGGCCCATGATGTCTATACCTTTTTAGGTCAATGCGAATCTTGTGTTCGTACCCGCGGTGGTATTCGAAAGCATCGAAAGTACCTCAAGCTGTTCCCAGCAGCGGGTCCGCTGGAGTTTGTTGCGATAGACCTGCGAGGACCACTTCCCAAAACCAAGAATGGGTATCAGCACATTCTAGTGATCACCGACAGGTTCTCGAAGCTCACGAGAGCTATACCTTTAAAGGAGACGAAGTCAACCACGCTGGCGATCGCGTTCCTCAAAAATTGGGTCTACCCGTATGGTGCACCACTGTAGCTACTTACCGATAATGGTTCAAACGTGGCATCGAAGTTCTTCGAAGCAGTCTGTAACCTCTTGGGTATCAAGCACTATTTCAGTACTGCCTACCACCCGCAGACGAACGGACAGGTCGAGCGCTTTAACCACACATTGGTATCAAGACTACGACACTATACGGAAGAGCACCAAACTGGGTGGGATGAGCTGTTGCAACCGCTCAACTACTCCTATAACCTTCAGGTACACCGGTCAACGCAGACCACTCCCTTTGATTTGGTTCTTTCGCGACACCCTCCAGGTATTGTAGTGCAGGGAGATCATACCACCAGCACTGCAGCTGGCGCACTGACCCCTGCCCAGGTCAAGTGGAATACCCTTGTGAAATTGAGGAGGGCTCTCAAACATGCAGAGAGCCGCCTCACTGAAGCCCAGAAGTGGTACAAGGCCGACCACGACCGTAGGGTAACCAAAGTGGTCTCTGTATATTCAGGAAAATATGTCTACATAGACAACCCACCTTCAGGTAAAAGACCACGACCGGGTAATGAAGCAGACGATGAAGCTATTGACACAGATATCAATTCGAAGCTTCTACCCAAATCAGTGGGACCTTATAAGATATTGAACGCATCAGACCACACCGTTACGGTTGACCAAGATGGAATACCGAATACGATATCAATTGACCGTATTACGGTAGCACCTGAAACGGTTCAACATCGCATTGAGGCGGGCACCTCAGCCCGAGAGCCCAGAGCGGTAGCTCTGCGCACTCGACCCTCGCGGGACCCCACCCCAATTGAGGTGAATGATGAACTACAACGGGATGATCCGGATTAAAACCCTCTAACAGGGACGGCCATGGAACCTCCCACGGTAACAGCGGGAGCTCCCGACCCGGCTCCCACAAACGAAGCTCCCAACTCGGAACATAAGCCCCTCGAGGTAGCGTTCCCCCGAAAGATCAGGACCAAACCTCAGAGGAATTTCCTTTTGACCGTCTGGTGGGCCACACTCGAACCTACAATGGTCTGAAGTACACCGTCAGGTGGTACGGCTGGGGCCCAGAAGGGGACACCCTCGAACCCCCAGCAGCAATACCCCCACACTTCCGTATCAGCTATTGGAGCCGTCGCAAGGAGCTGATGCCTGCAGACGGCTAACCTTAGACCTTCGTGGTACTCAGGCCTAAGGAAGGGGGAGAAAAGACGTCGTTTTCCGCAAAAGGTGGACGCATATGCGTGTCAGATTACCTACAAGGGAGGACACGAAAGAACAACCAAATGTAACAGTAGAGGAGACAAGAAGAGACAACCATTTACTTTAAGAAGGACCTGTCGGTTTAGGAGCAATGGAATCAGGAGGACCCGTGTTATTGACCACCCACGGAGGAAAAATTGCAGAAATGCTAGGAGCCATCGACCTAGGAGGTAGTAAAGGAGCGGTAGCCCCACCACTGGGGAGAGGAGTCGAAACCAACATAGGTTGAATGGGAGGAACCGCCGGAGCGGGTTGCAAACCCGCAGGGTTCAAGTTAGCACCTAGAAGGGGATCCGTCAAAAGATCACATGGCGCAGCAGCAGAGACGCTCACCAGATTGAAAACCTGACGGGTGGCCAGTTGGTACATGTCCAACTGAAACTGATTCCGGAACTCACCAAGTTGGTTCAGCGCCTTCATGTATTGCGCATGGTGCGGCAGCAAACCTTCAAGGAAAGCTGGACAGCACTATTATGGTCTCAATGCCGCCAATGAAGAGCAGCAATATCTGAAGGGTTGTCGAGCCGCAGGAACGACCAGGCGGGACGGCTCGCGCAGGGACCTAGGAGGGAAATGAAGTTTGAGCAAACGGAAAAGGTGAGACACCAACTTGGTTAGACAGGGAAGCTATGCGGAAGAAGAATCGCAAACAAGCAGGGCCACTACCGAAACGGTGTCCGCGAGCGCGCTAGTGACACTGCATCGCCCTCATAACAGTCCCTAACTGAATGGTTTTCGCTCAATTCGTAAGCCGACGTCGCCGCGCGCCCTCCCCAACCGATACTGGCGCCGAGTTCTGAACCTCAAAGGTTCGCGCGCCGCGCGCAGACCCCACTCCGATGCCCACGCCGCTGTCGCTCGCTACCACTGTATGGTGTGATGGAAGGAGACACGGGGCGTGCATCACGCGTAGGAAGGGGGTCTGTCGTATAGTGGCAGAAGGTCTGACCCTTGAGGTTGTCAATATACTACATTGACGCTGTAGGTGATGGGTGCGAGGGATCATCGGCCATGCAGCTCCGGGCGAGCTACCATCTAGGTGTTGTCAGCCACGTCTAGTGTTGACATGTACCTTCTGGTTGAGTAATTGTTAGTAATTGTAATTGTAATTATATTTATTTTAGTACAGTAGTGGAGTGGCCACCTGGCACTGTAGCCAGTGCTGGCCAGGTCTCTGACACTAGGTCAGAGACCGTGCCTTGCTGGCACCTCCCGGGTGATCTGGAGAGTGCAGTTCACTGCATATAGGGAACTGCACCTCCTCCATCCTAGTCTGATAAAGACAGGCACCCCTTGGGTCACGACTATACCTTTTGGTTTATTGTTTCTCAACTACCACACAGGCCTTCCCGCGCGTCGACGCCTACCATCGCTCACCTAAACGGCATAGGCTAGTTGCCCCGCTGTTTTCCCCTGCGGGTTTTCACGGTTCCCTGTTACCATCGAGGTTTACTACGTCTACCTTCTAAGGTTGAGCGTCACTACGCTCCCGAGACAAGACAGTAGCATACCCCACCGGTGATTGTACGACACTATCCACCTACTCTTATCTAAATAATACTAAATAAGCGAAAAGCTAAGCTAATTGCTAAATAAACTACTGAAGTACACGGCTCATGCAGGCAACCATCCAAGTCCTTCACGTGGCATAATTGGGCGACTCCGAAAAATCCAATTTGTGAGTACATAAATTGGTACGCGTTCGTGCATACTATTTAAGGTTACCGTCCTAAAAACAAGATTGGTGCACCCCGACACAAACACATATCATATTCACAGCTTGAAATCGCTCCCAGAATCAATCACTTCTGCCACCACCACACTCATCGACATTAAACGATGCGGCCATTTTATCTTCTCTTGCTTCTCGAAAATTCGTGTATTATTGTACTATGTCGGGGAATCCGATACGATGATTTTTCGCGAAGTCGCGGTTGGAACTCATAATTGAGTGATGTCATCAAACTTGTGATATGAAACGGCACACCGCGTAGAATGCCAGGAGGCAGGGTACATTAGTGGAACACGTGGCATCACGAGTGGAGTGGCTTGCAACGGCGCATGTAGTGGCGATCCACGTGGCAGGTTTTACTACCCTTTGTAGCTAGACGTCCATTAGGGACCATACTCATACTGTGGTTTGGCTAAGTGGCTGACCACTGGGTATTATTTATATATTTATTTGGGCACTCACCCTGGCACACAGTATATAGTGCACCAGAGGGGAGCGCCGACTCCAAGTAAAGGAGACAACATGGGCATCATGAATATTCTGTTCCTCGCTTAGGATTCCTTAACCGGAGACCCGGACGAGCTATAATAGATAGTCAGCCCCCAACCACTTCACGAGCCGTCTCGTACCTACGTTCCATCAACGTTTTACAGTTGCACTGTTCACCCTCGCTGGCGAGTAGTGGCCTTACACCCAACTTCCAGCTCGCTGGTGTTGTAGCTCTACCACCCCTTTTACTTCGCCGCAAGCGACCCATCGGCAGTCCGAGCGCTATCGCAGGTGCCTGCTCTCTCCGTTAGAGCGGATACTACAATTCGAAGCGGAGACGGCACTTCTACTTCCGTCAAGCCGTATCCCTCGAAACTCGTAGCAGAAGAGATCACAGAATCCCTCGCTCTGCACTACCAGCTCCGCACATGTCAGCGTTTGCCGTGTTTTACGGCTCAGCTTCTGACCAAGCATTGCTTACACTCTGCGGCTTCGACCATTGATCGATGCTGTTCATCTTGGATGTCTTTGCCCCTCAATATGAAAGATATACTCCATATAGCAGAACTGGTTACATTCGCCGTGTAGTAATCGGTGAACATAGGGGACGGCCGCGATCTATGAAAGCGACTCAGTGTCTTGGTCTAACGTTAGCATGGTACCGCACGCGCGGTTCCTCGATGGTTCTTTCAGCTTTATATGGTATAACAGGTTCAGTCTGTTCTACTTTTCTTCGTTTTGGGAGACGTATAATACTTCGCGCGGTTTCGAGAACCGCAGAAGCTGCAGTTCAAATGCCATCTGTTGAGGAAGTACGGGCGTTCCAGAGGGCCATATCATCAAAATACTCATTACTTCCCGATGTCTATTCCGTTGCGGACGGTTTGAAGCTCTACTTACAACAGAGTAGAAATGCCATGATCCAGAACATCATTTACAATGGTTGGAAACATGACCATCACATATCTAACGTGTTGGTATTTGCAACCTCTGGACTCGTAATTGCATGTGCCTTCAATGCCCCAGGATCGATGCACGACTTGTCAATAGCCGAATGGGGGTCAATATACACAAAACTAGAACCAATGTTTCATCAGACTGGTGGGATATGCATGGTTGACTGGGCTCTTTGTAGGAAACAATACCCGTTTTTAGTTAAGTCTGCACAAGACCTGCCGGATACGGCAGACCCTGCAACGTTACACAGATCTCAGCAGGCTACATCGGCTCGGCAGGGGTCGGAATGGGGCATGCGTGCGTTTAAAAGTTCGTTTCTGCGTCTCAAAGATCGCTTGGTTTACGAAGAGAGAGGTGAGCGGCGTCTGATTTTACACCTTGTTGTTTTTCTGTTCAATGTGCGGACTGGCCTGGTCGACATGAATCAGATTCTTACATCATTTATGCCCCATTTGAGTGTGGAGGCAAACATCTTCCTACCTTAGTACAACTGAGGTTTCACTAAGGACAAATAGCATTGGAGTTTTCTGCCAAAAGTTACTTTGTTTCATGTCACTTTCCTGAACCTTTGGGAAACGTCATCATAAACATTTGCATGTAAGCTTCCCTCGCTTTACGGTCTTCTTCGCGCTGTTCGCGAGCTTCTCTCCTCTCTTCTTCCCGTTTCCGTCTCTGTTCCTCACGAATTTTTCCTCCCGCTCAGAGGACTCCCTACGTCTCACTTTGTCATCCTCTCTCTCCTGAGCTAGGCGCTCTCTTTCCTCAGTCCGAACCTCTCTGTCCTGAAGCATGGATGCTTTGAAAAGCTCCAACACAGACTCTCCCTCTTCACTTGTTGTACGACGTGCACGTTTTTGCACCAATGGGAACGATGGGCTGACAGATGGCGTCGTGCTTCTTGCTCTTGGAGCAGTCTCTTCCTCCACTGTCTCATCCTCTGAAATCTCTTTGCCACTAAAATCAGCCTCATCATCTGCATCCTGATCCGAAATAAGATCCATTACCTCATCCGCTACACCCTCTCCCATATCGAAGCGAGCAGTCATGTCTTGGCGATTTTATATGCCAACAACACAGTGAGAGGTATACGCGGATCGCCCGTTAGAACTTTCTTTCAATACAGTAGAGCAAACTTGCGGCGAAAAAAAATCGGTAGAACGGTTTTCTTCGAGGTAATGCCTCTTTTGCTCTCGTTGGACAGCATCCCACTCTTCCCCTCCTAAGGGCAACTGCTCTTGGAGAACTTCCATGAAAACTTCGAGCTCCATCTCAGTAAAGGTCGCACAACGCCCGCCAGCAGCAGGTTGCTTTTTCTTTTTGATCTGCCGCCCTTCGCATCGCTCATTTTCGAGATTACGTCGGATTGCGAGCCCGAATGACGAGATACTAGATCTCTGTGAGGATGTAGGTGTGTTAGGAGTATTGGAAACTCGTCTGATTGCCTTTTTAGGCGGGAGAACAGCGCCTGAACTCTCTTCTCAGGGTGAATTCAAGTTAGCATGCGCGGAGTCGGATGGCATAGCCGACGGCGCAGACATCCGGGTGGTCCAAAGAGAAAAGGAGGGGCGCTGGGCCAGTGAATGTGGAAGAGCAGGGATTCTGGACGGAGGGTTTGGCGACAGGTGATAGGGATGCGCCGCGCCAGTTGGTGTGGAGGTGGCCATGGTGCAAGGATACGGATATTTGTGGCCCTGCACATATCCACCTACAACGGCGGCGAGGGTCGAGTAAATCATGCCTTTATGCATACACAAACGGTACAACTTGAATAGTTTTTGCACACACTGTGTATGCATATTTTGAGTTCTTATGTTTTTCGGAGTCGCCCATTACCTCATCGGTATAGCTTACTATACTACAAGAATCCATGGGCGTCCGTTGTCCAGATAATATCTGAGAATATAAAGACTTCCGTGTACCGGTTATAGATATTTGTTCAACAGGGGTTCCTGTAACGTAATCTTTCAGAGCTTTTCCAATACGCAAGGATTGGATTGTGAACTGGTCGTTCGTGATCCTGTATTTTCGCGCAGTGATCTTCATGAGTTTCAAATAAAGTTGGTTCTTTTGGGTTTTCGAGATCTTTTGGTCATTCGGGACGTGCCTTCTTAAGATTCTTGAGAAAAAAGGCTACTGAGTTTTGAAGAGGTGTAAATTACAGTTTACCTGCTTGTATTGTGAGAAGTTTTGGCGTCTGCGATGTTGATTACAAAAGTACTCTGTCCAAATGAAGAAAGTGGGATGTCACCGAGAAAAACCACATCGCCTCAGGAGAGTTTTAATGCTTCGGATACTCTTAGGCACACCCCGAAACTTAGTACCTAAACGTCAGCGACGTAGACGTGGTGATCTTGGGCGACATTTCATACAAATTCATATGCCATTTGTTTTGTAATAGAGACGGATGACTGGCAGAGCTTAAGATGTTTCCATCTCTTTAAACACTGCCGGGACATGCATAATTCATGTCGAAGTATGGAAAACATTATGAGCAATATTCACACCAGGTCAGAAATTTCCTTCCTTTTTCCAAGGCACAGATCCGTTAAGAAGCGCTTTTGGATGTACATGGAACAGCGTATGTCTAAAATGAGGAAGTTGGGGCTTTTGGCAATCCTCTAATGTCTAAAGGTCTCCAACGCAGAGATGTACTTGTTTTGTGTGCTTGGATTTACAGAAACGACAAGTGGTGGGGTTTTTTAAAAGAAAGCTTCACCGGAGACTAAACATCAAATGCTGCTAGATCGAGGTAATTCAAACGGAGCAATTTCGAGTTGGCGAAGCGTGTTGTACACTTTGCCGTGCTTTCTTGTGACGTCATTTGCGCAAGTTACAATTAAGGACAGTGAAAGGTGTTGGAACCTTCAAAGTGCTGCTCTATATCTTCGAAAGTCTGGGGCTGGGAGACGGATGGTGGTGGTTTTGACCTGGGATACATTTGGTCACATTGAAAAGGTGAGCGCGAGTGGCGTATTTCTTTTTTATAATGAGTGCAACAGGGCTGAGCTGAAAGTTTTAGCCGTACCGATTGCACCTCATTGTTATTTCGAAGTTGTTTGTCCGTTCCTTGTGGTTTAGGCTTAGAGTGGAAGGCGTTAGCTGGTTTGCGTGCTGGGGGGTGTAAGGCTGCAGGGAATTTAAGAGCCGCAAGTATGGGCGCCGTTGTATAGACTGTGGCTACCGCAAAGCTTTAAAAGTGCAAAGAGATGCAGAAGACGAACAAACGATCACAACGAAGCTGTAGGAGTAATCGGACAGGCGGCTGTTGCCGCTTGCTGATAGCAATGGGGCTAGAGCAGGGGCAAAAGTGCGTAGGATGAGGCTCAGTAGCGCACTTTCGCCGGGAATCGAGATGCAGTCAAACAAAAGAGGCAGCTAAGCTGCAAGAGTAAGGGCTAGAACGTGGTTGCCGCTTGCTGATAGAGACGGTGCTAGGAGGACGTGCAACGCCAGTGCTTGAGGGCGAAAGGAGCACACGGTCGGCTGTCATGGACCGACCACCGCTGCCCTTACAGTCTTCAAATAAATCCTCTTCTGCGTTCCTGGAGATTCCAGTGCCACTTGGGCTGGGCAGTGAATCAAACTGAAGTGTACCTAGTCGAAAGAGCATTGCCAGGTTGTACAGCTTGGTCCGCTGTAATGCTCAGCATGTGAGTGTTAACTTTTGGGGAAAAAGGCGTTGTTTGGACCCCAACTAGTTTCGCGAAGAACAACAATCGGTAACTTACCGCAGAGTTTGGCGTGAGGAAGAAACACTGCGGGAGGTGTTTACGTGATGTTCCGAGGAGGTTGAAGAAAAGGCGTGGCCGCCATATCTGTCAGATATGGAGCGCATGGGCATTGTTTACGAATTTACCAATCAGAACTCTACATGTTGGGTTGAGGCGTGAGAGCAGAGATACTGCGCTCATCACTTGCCACGCGCACTGCCACCGAGCGCTCCGCGCCGCGACACGCAGCTCCACGCTCTCGCGACGCCACCGTCGCGCGCGGTCGCGCGCGCTCTCTTTGCGTGCGCTGCGCAAAGCTACCAAGCAACTGGAGACCGCGGTCGTGTGACGTTATCTTGCCGTGCGTCAAGTTTACGTTTTGTTGTGCGCTTGCGCGCGCCCGTCGTGGCGTGCTTGCTGGCCTTTGTGTTGCGTTTGTGCGCGCGCTTGCGTTAGATACCCTTGTACCTACAATGCGTAGCTTCTTGTTCTCCGCTGTGTCGAGTTTGTTTGGGGGGCAGACGCCGCCGTTGTCCTCGCTTGCTTCTCGTCGTCTTTCTTCCTCGCCTCTCTGCGCGTCCGAGTCTTCTCCGGCCCTCGTGCAGCCCTTCACCGACTCCGCCGCCGCCGACCATCTTGCCTCAAAGTCCTACCACAACCACCGAAGCCCTTCTCTCTCCTCCCCACTTTCTCTCCACTCGCCGCGTGTCTTCCCCGAACCCAACTCCCCTCCCCCGGAGCCCGCACCCCAACCCGCACCCCAACCCAAACCCAAACCTGAACCCGCACCCGAACCCGAACCCGAACCCGAACACACACCCGAACCCGAACACACACCCGAACCCGAACACAAACCCGAAGATCAACCCGGAGATCAACCCGAAGGTCAAACCGAAGACCAACCCGAAGACCAACCCGAAGGCCAGCCTGAAGACCAACCCGAAGGCCAGCCCGAAGACCAACCCGTACAACAACCCGATACCCAACCCTCCGCCAGTCCGAAACAAAGCTCCACAGAGACAAAACTTACCGCCCTTCTCGCCTCCTTGCACCACCAGCAAGTGGTCGCCATCGGTCAAGTCCCAAACCCACCTCCCGCCGCCAAGCTCTTCGTCGTATCCCCGGGCCTCGACGTCCCGCTACACTGCGTCCACGTTCACTGCGACACGCGCCCGGAGGAGTGGCCCGTCGCCTTGGCCCTTACCGGCTTCGACTGGAGAGAGACCACAACATGGCTCCTACAAATGGAAAACCATTCGGATTCCGCGCTTCGCGAGCAGCTCAACGCCGTCCACATGATGAGCACCCCATGCAGCGTCGTCGTGGTTCTGAGCTCGTCGTCCAACCTCGCGCAAGTCGCCCACCAAGCCGCCTTTTTCGTCGATGACGCTCACACCCAACCACCCGTCTTCCTGCTCAGAAACAACCATCCCCAACCGACCTGCGTTGACGCCCACACCCCGCTGACCACTCCGCGCGCGAGCCTGTCCCCAGAACCGCGCCCTTCCCCGCCTGACGCTCCGCTGCTGCGCTTTGAGCTTGCTGTCCAAAGCCTCCCCCATCATGCGCGCCTGGCGTTGCCTGCAGGCTGCGTCAAGGTTGTGGGTAATCATTACCGATTGGGGGAGTGGAATGTTGAGAACGCCCTCCGATTGGCGCGTGCCGAGGATGTTTTGGTGGCCGAGGTCTTTACCCCCAGAAATGACATTCAATACAAGTACGTGTTTGTGAGTGCCGAAGGAGATATTACGTGGGAAGAGGGAGATAACAGGTCTGTGCCCGCCACAGATGAACCCCTGCTGCGCCTGGAGGAGCGTTGGAGGCAATGATTCACGCTTGCAGCGCCGTACACTCAGTGTAAATCAAGTAGTGTGCCTCCGTGAGCAACGTCATCGCTGATTCACCATGCATCAATGCGAAGCGGAGCACTGATAGCGGAAGTCTGACCGGTTGGAGAGGGTATCCTACGCTTGTGAGTATCTTGTTTTGGTGTTGCCCTGAGGCTGCGAGAGTAGTTTAGATGACTATCATAAGCTGCAAATGCAAATGTGTGGTGCAACGCAATGTTTTGCAGTCCGAGAAAGGTTCGACTCTCCTGTTGTGTGGGCTATAAAAGGGGTGGAGCTAGAGACGCACCGCTCCTCCAATTCCCACCTGCCTTCAGACTACCACCCATCAACTTCCAAGCTCTTGCGTCGAACGTCAGACGTCTTGGGAAACGCTTATCTACATAGGAGTGACACAGTTATCAACAGCAGACCGCAACGTTCAGCCACGTTACAATAATAATGAACATCGACGCCACAGCGCAGCTCAATGCGAAAGAAGAGCTTGATGGGATGGTCAAGGGCGCACCGAATGAGGCCGAGCGGGTCAAGGCGATGCGGGACTTTGCGAAGAACGTCTCACCTGGCGATTATATCGACTACGACATATACGGCCGCGGAGAAATACACGCTTTCAGCAATGTGAGCGGCCACGACGATCAGGCAAATGCTGAAGGAAATGGAAACAACACTAGTTCCTCAAGCAACCCATCCCCAAGGACATTTATGGTCCCGATGAATCATTTGGGAAAGAAGGTCAGGGGCTTTGTCGCAAAGCTCTCTGGGTCCATGAACTGCCTCGGCAAGCGCAACTCGGAAGCGAATGAGGAAGAAGCGGAACCCTTTCTAAGTCCGCTCACGAACGAAAGCCACTCGCCGTCGCTCGAGAATCGCCAAGCTTCCTCTATCCATCACGCGCTCGTGGAGGGCGACACGCCAATCTCCGCTGAAGAAAAGCCCGTTGGGCAGCGTGTGGGACGCAAGCGAGTTTCAGACGCATCGGGCGATGGGGTGTGTGAGGAGCAAAAGGCCGTGAAGGACAACATACCCTGTCGCGTTGATGATGGTAATATGGATGAGACTCCGCGCCGCGTGAAAAGTAAGATGGGCAGTGAAGAAGATACTTCGGTGGTGGAGAAGGGCACAATCGTTCGCACCATTGCGAAGCTGCGGTCGACGGGTAGCTTCGCTTTTATGGAACCAACGTCGATGAGGAGGGAGGGTGGAGAATCGCATGATGCGGCTCCACCGCGGGAAGAGTCCTCAAGCGTGGCCTCGAAGTCGACTCCGAGCAGCGATGCGGAGTCGAAAGATCGAGTGGGTGAACTGAGTCTGGTGGACGAACATGAAGCGAGTGTGACGCTGATCGGGTCCGGTAGGGTGGAGGCACTGAGAAGTATGTTTGGGGAAGACGAACCGCAGACCGCCGAACAGGTTGTCATTCTGGATGGGCTTACCACACGGGAGTCGCACGCGAAAACAGAGGTGAAAGCTACCCAGCCAGACAAGTCGGAAAGTCTGGCAGAGACGGAAGGAACTGTTCTAGTGCCAGGGACTGGGAGAAGTGAAGCAGAGCTTTGTTCTTTGAAAGAGTTGTCGTCGCATCTATCGGGGCGGGTAGAGAAGCTCAGGTCCCTTTTTGAGTGTGCTTCTTCGGAAACACACGGTGTCGTCGCGGAGCAGATTCGCCGTGTCCCTGTTCATCACCGGGGGTTATCTTGCGATAGTGCGGCGTTTGATGAAAATCAGTCCCAGGGCTCCGATGAAATGGAAGGAGAAACGCGGTTAGCTGTCGGACGCCATGAGAATGAGGAAGCTGAGTCTGGACGAAATGCGCCAAGCGACAAGGTCGTGGTCAGATCCGTCCGCGGATCAAATGATCTGGATATCAGAAAAAGTGCAGCTGACGGGGAGTCGGGTCGAGCAGCGAACTCTACCAATGAGGTGGGGTCGGGGGAAACGCGTGTGCTCCCGAAAAATGTCGATGTGGTGGCAGTGGGGACTGCGGGCGGGAATGAGGACGGGGTGAAGAAGAACCATTTGGAGCCAGAGCCAAATGCAATCGTCGCTGCAGACGCCGCTGCGTCGCGGACTATTCGCAGGAGTCAGAACGAGAGCAGCGGGGAGGTTGCAGAGGTTGCAGAGGTTGACAGTGTCATCGCGTCTTCGACACGCTCAGACTCGGTTGTCGCTTCCGTTGACCTTTCGCAGCCCATGTCGCATCTTGTGGGGTCCTGCGTGATAGTGTAGCTCTTCATTCACCACCTCGGGGGAACAAATATGGCGGGTCTGTGCTCGCATGCCTAGTCGAATTTCATCATAGATAGATAATAACGTAGAAATCACTTGTAGGGAAATGAATCGGGCTAACGTTAGTCTTGTGCGAGGGGGTGTTTTGCTTTGCGCGATGCGCATCCTTCTTAGCTCGCACAGACATACTACAGCTGGACTGGAGTCACCCTTCGCCAGGGATTCAAGAGCGTCAAGTGTTTCTGTCCGCGACCTTGCCACCCCTCTCGAGATAGCCCTCACCCCGACTGCGGGCGATCTCGTTCCTCGCGCGATGAGCGCACTGGCCACCTTTCCAGACTGGAGCAGAACAAGAAAGTCATCCCAAGTGATTTGTCAACTTGCCCATCGCCATGGACAGCACCCGCCCGTCGTTAAAGCCCATCGCTCAACTACACTCCAACAACAGGTCGCGAGCCGATCACCAGGCATCAATGTAACATAACATGAGCCATTGTGGTCCCTTGCTCCCACAGAATGCATGGGAAATGGATGTAATGATTCTTGGTCTGTGCTTCAAGCGGATGACTTGCAGCATTCGTGAAGGTACAGCACGTGTTATTTGCTCTTCTTGTTTGTCTCGTGACATTCACTGGACCGAAGAAGCGCTTGGTGCCTTGAATTAAGTCACGCATCTCTTGCATCGTGAACCAATGAGAGCTATTGTGTGGGACCCAAGTGGCCCCAACCTAGTGCTAAAGGAGTTACTCATCGATCAATTCGAATGATCAGCAGTAGAACGGTGCTGGTCAAATGTTTGTGGTTTCTTTCTCTTCCTAGACCGCTCAATTTCGGTCACACAGCACGAACGTCTTCACCCGAATCGATTACGTGCCAGCAAACAACAGGGCTGGCATCTGTTTGAGACCAGTATAAATGCTGCTGCCCATCCGAGAATGGTCGTGAATTGCGCTGCGCCATCATCTATGGCCTGCGGATCTTCCGTGCGCAACACACGTTCAACCGAGTTTTCTCCGTCGTAACCTCCGACCCCTCTCCATTCCTTCTGGTATGTTCAATGGATCAGTGATTCCTGGGCCCCACCGCTATTCCACTTGCGCCGACCACCGACTGACGCCTTTCCCCCCTCGTTCTGTTCTCGTGTTTGTGTACAGTTTCATTTCCTCTTTCTTTATCGGACCAACACTGTAATGCCGTGCAACGGCCAACAAGGTCAGATAGACGCGCTAGGCTTTGGATAAAGCGTGAAGGTAGTCGGTCTCCCTCTGGCAGGCCCTGAGCCCCGCTCAGGTGAGGTACCACTCCAGTATACTTGTACTGTCGCACTCTTTTGGAGCGTCTTTTGACGTGGGCAGAGGCCAGATATTCGGACCCAGGCTTTGAAAGAGGCGCAATTGTGGGCGTTTCCCTCTGGTAGACCCTGGGCGAAAGCTCTGAGACGCAAGATACTTGGTTGTGGTGCCTTCTTTGCCGTACTTGTTCGGTTGCGGGAGCGTTGGCAGTTGTTGGCGATATTTCAGTAGACTGTTGCGCGTGATAGTAGCACCACGTAGTTTGCTCGACACCGGTAATGCGTAGATAGTTCCCATAAACCGTCCACCTTATTTTTCTCCTTCCCGCATAATTGTTTGTTCTGACCCAATCATATCGTGAGGTGAAGCTGCCGACATATTACATAGACGTGACTCTCGTTACGGTTATACATCCAGCTGTAATACAAGCCGGGGTTGAGAGAGATTCACGCCTGTTTCTGACCTTTGTGCTTCCCGACACACCCCCAAATTACTGAATGCTCGAGCATGACCAGAAACATAGAAACAGACCTCGTGAAAAGGGACAAAGACACAGTGCTACAGCTTCCCCTCAAACAAATTGAAATGGCAGTTTAAACTTGCATCCCTTTGACAGGTCTACCTTCTTTGAACTTATCCGCCAAGCTTGGTAGCTTTAGGGGTCTTTGAACTTATCCGCCAAGCTTGATAGCTTTGAAACGTCTTTGCCATGCCAAAAGAGGGAGCAAAATCTTCTCGGAGACACGATGTCCTTAAAACCTCTGAATCGGTTTCACACCGCCATTAGGCTTTCCGTCAATAAATGCTCTTTTCTATTGCTGCTAAGAAATGACCCTCATCGGCCATTGGAACAAATCCGTTCTTGCACAGCAAACCTTGTGAGTTGAGTGCATTCCCATGGCATTCTCACGAATGCTGGGCCTCTTTCACGAGATTCTTAAGCAATCATTCTTCCAAGGTTTGCAAGTGGAAGAAGATACAATACCAATGGTTCCTCTTTTTATGACATTGTGCAGAGAAAGAGATTACATCCATCTCTGGCTCTTTACTCTCATCTTGGGGTTCACAAAAAATTCCATCTCTCTTCCTTTGAACAGAACGGCTGCTTGAAGAGCTGTCGAACCACTTAATGCCCACCTTGAGCAAGGAGAATGTTCTTGGTTTTCAGCAGCGCAAACGACGAAATACTGGCAAATGGATATTGTTCTCATGCTGCCACCCTATTATAGTTCAAACAAGAGGTTTCGGACAGCTGTATTCCACAGAGCAGTCCACTCAACTGATCTACATGGGTGACACAGGTCAGGCTGAGCGCTTGTTTAAGTTGAATATGCGATCGCTGACCTCAAGCCAACTCCCAGTCTTTGCTTCAATCTTGATGTTGTACCTTTCAAATAAGTGTCCGTGAGTAAACTTTCTACGACAGTATGGGTGGGAGTGAAGGCTTTGAACACAATTCATTCGTTCGCAGAACTTTTTATTCTTGCAATGTGGGTGGGGAAATGCATAATAAGGCAACTCAGAAGGTGACTGTTTTGCCACATGTCGACTAGATATGGGCGACCATGGCGCTTCCCAACATCCCAATGTAGGCTGTAGGCTGGATGCACAGGTGACAAGAGGATGGACTGTGTGCGGCCAGATTATAAACTCGTGATGCGAGACTGTAATTTGCATTGATTCATGAAGATCAGATCGCGGAAAACGATCCGACAGAGGGCATCACTTTTCTAGCCTACCCACTTTTCTAGCCTACCCACTTTTCTAGCCTACCCACTTTTCTAGCCTTCCCACTTTTCTAGCCTACCCACTTTTCTGTCGCTGTGTGGATTGTACCATAGTACTTTCCGCGCAAAGGTGCAAGACTCGTGTTTGAGAACTGCATCTTTTTGGACTCGCGGGGCCGTGCATACTGCGGGTTCGTGTTCGTGATGGGGTAGCACCGTCCGTACCCTCGTGGTTCACTCAAGGGTTTGGGTGGGGCTGTCCTGGCGGGCAACAGTAGATATTTACGGGAAGCAGATCCCCAAGCAGGGAACAGAACCCTGAGCGGAGAGCAGAATCCCAAGCAGGGAGCAGAAGAGCGAACTCGGAGCACAAATGCAAAATCGAACAAATTACCTTCACAGGAAGATCATGGCGGCGGCAATAGGCGGCGGCAATAGGCGGCGGCAATAGGCGGCGGCAATAGGTGGCGGCAAGCTAACTGGGGGCCCACCCGCCGCCCTTCTCCCTATCGCCCTTCGGGCCCGGGACCAGACATCCTTCCCCTGGTGCCCTTCTGGTGAGCCGTACTCCCCAGAGACTCTGCGCTTCCCAGGACCGCAGAGGACCAGCCCGGCAGCCCTGACCGGTAGCCCGTCCCGACGGACCCCAGGCCGCCCCCCCGGGCCCGTGTATTGAGATCCTCATCTCCTGTGCCGACGCGTACACCCGTACAGGGCGCACACGTAGTCGATACTTCATTCATAAACCACCCAGAGCCGCTCCACTGTCGTCGTCGTTCTGTGGGCACCTGTTTGACGTCATATGTTTCAAGGGACGGACCGCTTCTAGACTGGAGCCCAGGCAGATCGCATCCGCTCTGCGCGCGCGGCAGCCCCGCCGCCGGGTGACCAGCCCCCTTCGGAGCTACCAAGCAGAGCCAGGCCTCACGATCCTGGAAATGATTCACGCTTGAAGCGCTGACATTCAGTGCAAATCAAGTAGTGTGCCTCCGTGAGCAACGTCATTATTGCTGATTCACCATGCATCAATGCGAAGCGGAGCACTGATAGCGGAAGTCTGACCGGTTGGAGAGGGTATCCTACGCTTGTGAGTATCTTGTTTTGGTGTTGCCCTGAGGCTGCGAGAGTAGTTTAGATGACTATCATAAGCTGCAAATGCAAATGTGTGGTGCAACGCAATGTTTTGCAGTCCGAGAAAGGTTCGACTCTCCTGTTGTGTGGGCTATAAAAGGGGTGGAGCTAGAGACGCACCGCTCCTCCAATTCCCACCTGCCTTCAGACTACCACCCATCAACTTCCAAGCTCTTGCGTCGAACGTCAGACGTCTTGGGAAACGCTTATCTACATAGGAGTGACACAGTTATCAACAGCAGACCGCAACGTTCAGCCACGTTACAATAATAATGAACATCGACGCCACAGCGCAGCTCAATGCGAAAGAAGAGCTTGATGGGATGGTCAAGGGCGCACCGAATGAGGCCGAGCGGGTCAAGGCGATGCGGGACTTTGCGAAGAACGTCTCACCTGGCGATTATATCGACTACGACATATACGGCCGCGGAGAAATCCACGCTTTCAGCAATGTGAGCGGCCACGACGATCAGGCAAATGCTGAAGGAAATGGAAACAACACTAGTTCCTCAATCAACTCATCCCCAAGGACATTTATGGTCCCGATGAATCATTTGGGAAAGAAGGTCAGGGGCTTTGTCGCAAAGCTCTCTGGGTCCATGAACTGCCTCGGCAAGCGCAACTCGGAAGCGAATGAGGAAGAAGCGGAACCCTTTCTAAGTCCGCTCACGAACGAAAGCCACTCGCCGTCGCTCGAGAATCGCCAAGCTTCCTCTATCCATCACGCGCTCGTGGAGGGCGACACGCCAATCTCCGCTGAAGAAAAGCCCGTTGGGCAGCGTGTGGGACGCAAGCGAGTTTCAGACGCATCGGGCGATGGGGTGTGTGAGGAGCAAAAGGCCGTGAAGGACAACATACCCTGTCGCGTTGATGATGGTAATATGGATGAGACTCCGCGCCGCGTGAAAAGTAAGATGGGCAGTGAAGAAGATACTTCGGTGGTGGAGAAGGGCACAATCGTTCGCACCATTGCGAAGCTGCGGTCGACGGGTAGCTTCGCTTTTATGGAACCAACGTCGATGAGGAGGGAGGGTGGAGAATCGCATGATGCGGCTCCACCGCGGGAAGAGTCCTCAAGCGTGGCCTCGAAGTCGACTCCGAGCAGCGATGCGGAGTCGAAAGATCGAGTGGGTGAACTGAGTCTGGTGGACGAACATGAAGCGAGTGTGACGCTGATCGGGTCCGGTAGGGTGGAGGCACTGAGAAGTATGTTTGGGGAAGACGAACCGCAGACCGCCGAACAGGTTGTCATTCTGGATGGGCTTACCACACGGGAGTCGCACGCGAAAACAGAGGTGAAAGCTACCCAGCCAGACAAGTCGGAAAGTCTGGCAGAGACGGAAGGAACTGTTCTAGTGCCAGGGACTGGGAGAAGTGAAGCAGAGCTTTGTTCTTTGAAAGAGTTGTCGTCGCATCTATCGGGGCGGGTAGAGAAGCTCAGGTCCCTTTTTGAGTGTGCTTCTTCGGAAACACACGGTGTCGTCGCGGAGCAGATTCGCCGTGTCCCTGTTCATCACCGGGGGTTATCTTGCGATAGTGCGGCGTTTGATGAAAATCAGTCCCAGGGCTCCGATGAAATGGAAGGAGAAACGCGGTTAGCTGTCGGACGCCATGAGAATGAGGAAGCTGAGTCTGGACGAAATGCGCCAAGCGACAAGGTCGTGGTCAGATCCGTCCGCGGATCAAATGATCTGGATATCAGAAAAAGTGCAGCTGACGGGGAGTCGGGTCGAGCAGCGAACTCTACCAATGAGGTGGGGTCGGGGGAAACGCGTGTGCTCCCGAAAAATGTCGATGTGGTGGCAGTGGGGACTGCGGGCGGGAATGAGGACGGGGTGAAGAAGAACCATTTGGAGCCAGAGCCAAATGCAATCGTCGCTGCAGACGCCGCTGCGTCGCGGACTATTCGCAGGAGTCAGAACGAGAGCAGCGGGGAGGTTGCAGAGGTTGCAGAGGTTGACAGTGTCATCGCGTCTTCGACACGCTCAGACTCGGTTGTCGCTTCCGTTGACCTTTCGCAGCCCATGTCGCATCTTGTGGGGTCCTGCGTGATAGTGTAGCTCTTCATTCACCACCTCGGGGGAACAAATATGGCGGGTCTGTGCTCGCATGCCTAGTCGAATTTCATCATAGATAGATAATAACGTAGAAATCACTTGTAGGGAAATGAATCGGGCTAACGTTAGTCTTGTGCGAGGGGGTGTTTTGCTTTGCGCGATGCGCATCCTTCTTAGCTCGCACAGACATACTACAGCTGGACTGGAGTCACCCTTCGCCAGGGATTCAAGAGCGTCAAGTGTTTCTGTCCGCGACCTTGCCACCCCTCTCGAGATAGCCCTCACCCCGACTGCGGGCGATCTCGTTCCTCGCGCGATGAGCGCACTGGCCACCTTTCCAGACTGGAGCAGAACAAGAAAGTCATCCCAAGTGATTTGTCAACTTGCCCATCGCCATGGACAGCACCCGCCCGTCGTTAAAGCCCATCGCTCAACTACACTCCAACAACAGGTCGCGAGCCGATCACCAGGCATCAATGTAACATAACATGAGCCATTGTGGTCCCTTGCTCCCACAGAATGCATGGGAAATGGATGTAATGATTCTTGGTCTGTGCTTCAAGCGGATGACTTGCAGCATTCGTGAAGGTACAGCACGTGTTATTTGCTCTTCTTGTTTGTCTCGTGACATTCACTGGACCGAAGAAGCGCTTGGTGCCTTGAATTAAGTCACGCATCTCTTGCATCGTGAACCAATGAGAGCTATTGTGTGGGACCCAAGTGGCCCCAACCTAGTGCTAAAGGAGTTACTCATCGATCAATTCGAATGATCAGCAGTAGAACGGTGCTGGTCAAATGTTTGTGGTTTCTTTCTCTTCCTAGACCGCTCAATTTCGGTCACACAGCACGAACGTCTTCACCCGAATCGATTACGTGCCAGCAAACAACAGGGCTGGCATCTGTTTGAGACCAGTATAAATGCTGCTGCCCATCCGAGAATGGTCGTGAATTGCGCTGCGCCATCATCTATGGCCTGCGGATCTTCCGTGCGCAACACACGTTCAACCGAGTTTTCTCCGTCGTAACCTCCGACCCCTCTCCATTCCTTCTGGTATGTTCAATGGATCAGTGATTCCTGGGCCCCACCGCTATTCCACTTGCGCCGACCACCGACTGACGCCTTTCCCCCCTCGTTCTGTTCTCGTGTTTGTGTACAGTTTCATTTCCTCTTTCTTTATCGGACCAACACTGTAATGCCGTGCAACGGCCAACAAGGTCAGATAGACGCGCTAGGCTTTGGATAAAGCGTGAAGGTAGTCGGTCTCCCTCTGGCAGGCCCTGAGCCCCGCTCAGGTGAGGTACCACTCCAGTATACTTGTACTGTCGCACTCTTTTGGAGCGTCTTTTGACGTGGGCAGAGGCCAGATATTCGGACCCAGGCTTTGAAAGAGGCGCAATTGTGGGCGTTTCCCTCTGGTAGACCCTGGGCGAAAGCTCTGAGACGCAAGATACTTGGTTGTGGTGCCTTCTTTGCCGTACTTGTTCGGTTGCGGGAGCGTTGGCAGTTGTTGGCGATATTTCAGTAGACTGTTGCGCGTGATAGTAGCACCACGTAGTTTGCTCGACACCGGTAATGCGTAGATAGTTCCCATAAACCGTCCACCTTATTTTTCTCCTTCCCGCATAATTGTTTGTTCTGACCCAATCATATCGTGAGGTGAAGCTGCCGACATATTACATAGACGTGACTCTCGTTACGGTTATACATCCAGCTGTAATACAAGCCGGGGTTGAGAGAGATTCACGCCTGTTTCTGACCTTTGTGCTTCCCGACACACCCCCAAATTACTGAATGCTCGAGCATGACCAGAAACATAGAAACAGACCTCGTGAAAAGGGACAAAGACACAGTGCTACAGCTTCCCCTCAAACAAATTGAAATGGCAGTTTAAACTTGCATCCCTTTGACAGGTCTACCTTCTTTGAACTTATCCGCCAAGCTTGGTAGCTTTAGGGGTCTTTGAACTTATCCGCCAAGCTTGATAGCTTTGAAACGTCTTTGCCATGCCAAAAGAGGGAGCAAAATCTTCTCGGAGACACGATGTCCTTAAAACCTCTGAATCGGTTTCACACCGCCATTAGGCTTTCCGTCAATAAATGCTCTTTTCTATTGCTGCTAAGAAATGACCCTCATCGGCCATTGGAACAAATCCGTTCTTGCACAGCAAACCTTGTGAGTTGAGTGCATTCCCATGGCATTCTCACGAATGCTGGGCCTCTTTCACGAGATTCTTAAGCAATCATTCTTCCAAGGTTTGCAAGTGGAAGAAGATACAATACCAATGGTTCCTCTTTTTATGACATTGTGCAGAGAAAGAGATTACATCCATCTCTGGCTCTTTACTCTCATCTTGGGGTTCACAAAAAATTCCATCTCTCTTCCTTTGAACAGAACGGCTGCTTGAAGAGCTGTCGAACCACTTAATGCCCACCTTGAGCAAGGAGAATGTTCTTGGTTTTCAGCAGCGCAAACGACGAAATACTGGCAAATGGATATTGTTCTCATGCTGCCACCCTATTATAGTTCAAACAAGAGGTTTCGGACAGCTGTATTCCACAGAGCAGTCCACTCAACTGATCTACATGGGTGACACAGGTCAGGCTGAGCGCTTGTTTAAGTTGAATATGCGATCGCTGACCTCAAGCCAACTCCCAGTCTTTGCTTCAATCTTGATGTTGTACCTTTCAAATAAGTGTCCGTGAGTAAACTTTCTACGACAGTATGGGTGGGAGTGAAGGCTTTGAACACAATTCATTCGTTCGCAGAACTTTTTATTCTTGCAATGTGGGTGGGGAAATGCATAATAAGGCAACTCAGAAGGTGACTGTTTTGCCACATGTCGACTAGATATGGGCGACCATGGCGCTTCCCAACATCCCAATGTAGGCTGTAGGCTGGATGCACAGGTGACAAGAGGATGGACTGTGTGCGGCCAGATTATAAACTCGTGATGCGAGACTGTAATTTGCATTGATTCATGAAGATCAGATCGCGGAAAACGATCCGACAGAGGGCATCACTTTTCTAGCCTACCCACTTTTCTAGCCTACCCACTTTTCTAGCCTACCCACTTTTCTAGCCTTCCCACTTTTCTAGCCTACCCACTTTTCTGTCGCTGTGTGGATTGTACCATAGTACTTTCCGCGCAAAGGTGCAAGACTCGTGTTTGAGAACTGCATCTTTTTGGACTCGCGGGGCCGTGCATACTGCGGGTTCGTGTTCGTGATGGGGTAGCACCGTCCGTACCCTCGTGGTTCACTCAAGGGTTTGGGTGGGGCTGTCCTGGCGGGCAACAGTAGATATTTACGGGAAGCAGATCCCCAAGCAGGGAACAGAACCCTGAGCGGAGAGCAGAATCCCAAGCAGGGAGCAGAAGAGCGAACTCGGAGCACAAATGCAAAATCGAACAAATTACCTTCACAGGAAGATCATGGCGGCGGCAATAGGCGGCGGCAATAGGCGGCGGCAATAGGCGGCGGCAATAGGTGGCGGCAAGCTAACTGGGGGCCCACCCGCCGCCCTTCTCCCTATCGCCCTTCGGGCCCGGGACCAGACATCCTTCCCCTGGTGCCCTTCTGGTGAGCCGTACTCCCCAGAGACTCTGCGCTTCCCAGGACCGCAGAGGACCAGCCCGGCAGCCCTGACCGGTAGCCCGTCCCGACGGACCCCAGGCCGCCCCCCCGGGCCCGTGTATTGAGATCCTCATCTCCTGTGCCGACGCGTACACCCGTACAGGGCGCACACGTAGTCGATACTTCATTCATAAACCACCCAGAGCCGCTCCACTGTCGTCGTCGTTCTGTGGGCACCTGTTTGACGTCATATGTTTCAAGGGACGGACCGCTTCTAGACTGGAGCCCAGGCAGATCGCATCCGCTCTGCGCGCGCGGCAGCCCCGCCGCCGGGTGACCAGCCCCCTTCGGAGCTACCAAGCAGAGCCAGGCCTCACGATCCTGGAAATGATTCACGCTTGAAGCGCTGACATTCAGTGCAAATCAAGTAGTGTGCCTCCGTGAGCAACGTCATTATTGCTGATTCACCATGCATCAATGCGAAGCGGAGCACTGATAGCGGAAGTCTGACCGGTTGGAGAGGGTATCCTACGCTTGTGAGTATCTTGTTTTGGTGTTGCCCTGAGGCTGCGAGAGTAGTTTAGATGACTATCATAAGCTGCAAATGCAAATGTGTGGTGCAACGCAATGTTTTGCAGTCCGAGAAAGGTTCGACTCTCCTGTTGTGTGGGCTATAAAAGGGGTGGAGCTAGAGACGCACCGCTCCTCCAATTCCCACCTGCCTTCAGACTACCACCCATCAACTTCCAAGCTCTTGCGTCGAACGTCAGACGTCTTGGGAAACGCTTATCTACATAGGAGTGACACAGTTATCAACAGCAGACCGCAACGTTCAGCCACGTTACAATAATAATGAACATCGACGCCACAGCGCAGCTCAATGCGAAAGAAGAGCTTGATGGGATGGTCAAGGGCGCACCGAATGAGGCCGAGCGGGTCAAGGCGATGCGGGACTTTGCGAAGAACGTCTCACCTGGCGATTATATCGACTACGACATATACGGCCGCGGAGAAATCCACGCTTTCAGCAATGTGAGCGGCCACGACGATCAGGCAAATGCTGAAGGAAATGGAAACAACACTAGTTCCTCAATCAACTCATCCCCAAGGACATTTATGGTCCCGATGAATCATTTGGGAAAGAAGGTCAGGGGCTTTGTCGCAAAGCTCTCTGGGTCCATGAACTGCCTCGGCAAGCGCAACTCGGAAGCGAATGAGGAAGAAGCGGAACCCTTTCTAAGTCCGCTCACGAACGAAAGCCACTCGCCGTCGCTCGAGAATCGCCAAGCTTCCTCTATCCATCACGCGCTCGTGGAGGGCGACACGCCAATCTCCGCTGAAGAAAAGCCCGTTGGGCAGCGTGTGGGACGCAAGCGAGTTTCAGACGCATCGGGCGATGGGGTGTGTGAGGAGCAAAAGGCCGTGAAGGACAACATACCCTGTCGCGTTGATGATGGTAATATGGATGAGACTCCGCGCCGCGTGAAAAGTAAGATGGGCAGTGAAGAAGATACTTCGGTGGTGGAGAAGGGCACAATCGTTCGCACCATTGCGAAGCTGCGGTCGACGGGTAGCTTCGCTTTTATGGAACCAACGTCGATGAGGAGGGAGGGTGGAGAATCGCATGATGCGGCTCCACCGCGGGAAGAGTCCTCAAGCGTGGCCTCGAAGTCGACTCCGAGCAGCGATGCGGAGTCGAAAGATCGAGTGGGTGAACTGAGTCTGGTGGACGAACATGAAGCGAGTGTGACGCTGATCGGGTCCGGTAGGGTGGAGGCACTGAGAAGTATGTTTGGGGAAGACGAACCGCAGACCGCCGAACAGGTTGTCATTCTGGATGGGCTTACCACACGGGAGTCGCACGCGAAAACAGAGGTGAAAGCTACCCAGCCAGACAAGTCGGAAAGTCTGGCAGAGACGGAAGGAACTGTTCTAGTGCCAGGGACTGGGAGAAGTGAAGCAGAGCTTTGTTCTTTGAAAGAGTTGTCGTCGCATCTATCGGGGCGGGTAGAGAAGCTCAGGTCCCTTTTTGAGTGTGCTTCTTCGGAAACACACGGTGTCGTCGCGGAGCAGATTCGCCGTGTCCCTGTTCATCACCGGGGGTTATCTTGCGATAGTGCGGCGTTTGATGAAAATCAGTCCCAGGGCTCCGATGAAATGGAAGGAGAAACGCGGTTAGCTGTCGGACGCCATGAGAATGAGGAAGCTGAGTCTGGACGAAATGCGCCAAGCGACAAGGTCGTGGTCAGATCCGTCCGCGGATCAAATGATCTGGATATCAGAAAAAGTGCAGCTGACGGGGAGTCGGGTCGAGCAGCGAACTCTACCAATGAGGTGGGGTCGGGGGAAACGCGTGTGCTCCCGAAAAATGTCGATGTGGTGGCAGTGGGGACTGCGGGCGGGAATGAGGACGGGGTGAAGAAGAACCATTTGGAGCCAGAGCCAAATGCAATCGTCGCTGCAGACGCCGCTGCGTCGCGGACTATTCGCAGGAGTCAGAACGAGAGCAGCGGGGAGGTTGCAGAGGTTGCAGAGGTTGACAGTGTCATCGCGTCTTCGACACGCTCAGACTCGGTTGTCGCTTCCGTTGACCTTTCGCAGCCCATGTCGCATCTTGTGGGGTCCTGCGTGATAGTGTAGCTCTTCATTCACCACCTCGGGGGAACAAATATGGCGGGTCTGTGCTCGCATGCCTAGTCGAATTTCATCATAGATAGATAATAACGTAGAAATCACTTGTAGGGAAATGAATCGGGCTAACGTTAGTCTTGTGCGAGGGGGTGTTTTGCTTTGCGCGATGCGCATCCTTCTTAGCTCGCACAGACATACTACAGCTGGACTGGAGTCACCCTTCGCCAGGGATTCAAGAGCGTCAAGTGTTTCTGTCCGCGACCTTGCCACCCCTCTCGAGATAGCCCTCACCCCGACTGCGGGCGATCTCGTTCCTCGCGCGATGAGCGCACTGGCCACCTTTCCAGACTGGAGCAGAACAAGAAAGTCATCCCAAGTGATTTGTCAACTTGCCCATCGCCATGGACAGCACCCGCCCGTCGTTAAAGCCCATCGCTCAACTACACTCCAACAACAGGTCGCGAGCCGATCACCAGGCATCAATGTAACATAACATGAGCCATTGTGGTCCCTTGCTCCCACAGAATGCATGGGAAATGGATGTAATGATTCTTGGTCTGTGCTTCAAGCGGATGACTTGCAGCATTCGTGAAGGTACAGCACGTGTTATTTGCTCTTCTTGTTTGTCTCGTGACATTCACTGGACCGAAGAAGCGCTTGGTGCCTTGAATTAAGTCACGCATCTCTTGCATCGTGAACCAATGAGAGCTATTGTGTGGGACCCAAGTGGCCCCAACCTAGTGCTAAAGGAGTTACTCATCGATCAATTCGAATGATCAGCAGTAGAACGGTGCTGGTCAAATGTTTGTGGTTTCTTTCTCTTCCTAGACCGCTCAATTTCGGTCACACAGCACGAACGTCTTCACCCGAATCGATTACGTGCCAGCAAACAACAGGGCTGGCATCTGTTTGAGACCAGTATAAATGCTGCTGCCCATCCGAGAATGGTCGTGAATTGCGCTGCGCCATCATCTATGGCCTGCGGATCTTCCGTGCGCAACACACGTTCAACCGAGTTTTCTCCGTCGTAACCTCCGACCCCTCTCCATTCCTTCTGGTATGTTCAATGGATCAGTGATTCCTGGGCCCCACCGCTATTCCACTTGCGCCGACCACCGACTGACGCCTTTCCCCCCTCGTTCTGTTCTCGTGTTTGTGTACAGTTTCATTTCCTCTTTCTTTATCGGACCAACACTGTAATGCCGTGCAACGGCCAACAAGGTCAGATAGACGCGCTAGGCTTTGGATAAAGCGTGAAGGTAGTCGGTCTCCCTCTGGCAGGCCCTGAGCCCCGCTCAGGTGAGGTACCACTCCAGTATACTTGTACTGTCGCACTCTTTTGGAGCGTCTTTTGACGTGGGCAGAGGCCAGATATTCGGACCCAGGCTTTGAAAGAGGCGCAATTGTGGGCGTTTCCCTCTGGTAGACCCTGGGCGAAAGCTCTGAGACGCAAGATACTTGGTTGTGGTGCCTTCTTTGCCGTACTTGTTCGGTTGCGGGAGCGTTGGCAGTTGTTGGCGATATTTCAGTAGACTGTTGCGCGTGATAGTAGCACCACGTAGTTTGCTCGACACCGGTAATGCGTAGATAGTTCCCATAAACCGTCCACCTTATTTTTCTCCTTCCCGCATAATTGTTTGTTCTGACCCAATCATATCGTGAGGTGAAGCTGCCGACATATTACATAGACGTGACTCTCGTTACGGTTATACATCCAGCTGTAATACAAGCCGGGGTTGAGAGAGATTCACGCCTGTTTCTGACCTTTGTGCTTCCCGACACACCCCCAAATTACTGAATGCTCGAGCATGACCAGAAACATAGAAACAGACCTCGTGAAAAGGGACAAAGACACAGTGCTACAGCTTCCCCTCAAACAAATTGAAATGGCAGTTTAAACTTGCATCCCTTTGACAGGTCTACCTTCTTTGAACTTATCCGCCAAGCTTGGTAGCTTTAGGGGTCTTTGAACTTATCCGCCAAGCTTGATAGCTTTGAAACGTCTTTGCCATGCCAAAAGAGGGAGCAAAATCTTCTCGGAGACACGATGTCCTTAAAACCTCTGAATCGGTTTCACACCGCCATTAGGCTTTCCGTCAATAAATGCTCTTTTCTATTGCTGCTAAGAAATGACCCTCATCGGCCATTGGAACAAATCCGTTCTTGCACAGCAAACCTTGTGAGTTGAGTGCATTCCCATGGCATTCTCACGAATGCTGGGCCTCTTTCACGAGATTCTTAAGCAATCATTCTTCCAAGGTTTGCAAGTGGAAGAAGATACAATACCAATGGTTCCTCTTTTTATGACATTGTGCAGAGAAAGAGATTACATCCATCTCTGGCTCTTTACTCTCATCTTGGGGTTCACAAAAAATTCCATCTCTCTTCCTTTGAACAGAACGGCTGCTTGAAGAGCTGTCGAACCACTTAATGCCCACCTTGAGCAAGGAGAATGTTCTTGGTTTTCAGCAGCGCAAACGACGAAATACTGGCAAATGGATATTGTTCTCATGCTGCCACCCTATTATAGTTCAAACAAGAGGTTTCGGACAGCTGTATTCCACAGAGCAGTCCACTCAACTGATCTACATGGGTGACACAGGTCAGGCTGAGCGCTTGTTTAAGTTGAATATGCGATCGCTGACCTCAAGCCAACTCCCAGTCTTTGCTTCAATCTTGATGTTGTACCTTTCAAATAAGTGTCCGTGAGTAAACTTTCTACGACAGTATGGGTGGGAGTGAAGGCTTTGAACACAATTCATTCGTTCGCAGAACTTTTTATTCTTGCAATGTGGGTGGGGAAATGCATAATAAGGCAACTCAGAAGGTGACTGTTTTGCCACATGTCGACTAGATATGGGCGACCATGGCGCTTCCCAACATCCCAATGTAGGCTGTAGGCTGGATGCACAGGTGACAAGAGGATGGACTGTGTGCGGCCAGATTATAAACTCGTGATGCGAGACTGTAATTTGCATTGATTCATGAAGATCAGATCGCGGAAAACGATCCGACAGAGGGCATCACTTTTCTAGCCTACCCACTTTTCTAGCCTACCCACTTTTCTAGCCTACCCACTTTTCTAGCCTTCCCACTTTTCTAGCCTACCCACTTTTCTGTCGCTGTGTGGATTGTACCATAGTACTTTCCGCGCAAAGGTGCAAGACTCGTGTTTGAGAACTGCATCTTTTTGGACTCGCGGGGCCGTGCATACTGCGGGTTCGTGTTCGTGATGGGGTAGCACCGTCCGTACCCTCGTGGTTCACTCAAGGGTTTGGGTGGGGCTGTCCTGGCGGGCAACAGTAGATATTTACGGGAAGCAGATCCCCAAGCAGGGAACAGAACCCTGAGCGGAGAGCAGAATCCCAAGCAGGGAGCAGAAGAGCGAACTCGGAGCACAAATGCAAAATCGAACAAATTACCTTCACAGGAAGATCATGGCGGCGGCAATAGGCGGCGGCAATAGGCGGCGGCAATAGGCGGCGGCAATAGGTGGCGGCAAGCTAACTGGGGGCCCACCCGCCGCCCTTCTCCCTATCGCCCTTCGGGCCCGGGACCAGACATCCTTCCCCTGGTGCCCTTCTGGTGAGCCGTACTCCCCAGAGACTCTGCGCTTCCCAGGACCGCAGAGGACCAGCCCGGCAGCCCTGACCGGTAGCCCGTCCCGACGGACCCCAGGCCGCCCCCCCGGGCCCGTGTATTGAGATCCTCATCTCCTGTGCCGACGCGTACACCCGTACAGGGCGCACACGTAGTCGATACTTCATTCATAAACCACCCAGAGCCGCTCCACTGTCGTCGTCGTTCTGTGGGCACCTGTTTGACGTCATATGTTTCAAGGGACGGACCGCTTCTAGACTGGAGCCCAGGCAGATCGCATCCGCTCTGCGCGCGCGGCAGCCCCGCCGCCGGGTGACCAGCCCCCTTCGGAGCTACCAAGCAGAGCCAGGCCTCACGATCCTGGAAATGATTCACGCTTGAAGCGCTGACATTCAGTGCAAATCAAGTAGTGTGCCTCCGTGAGCAACGTCATTATTGCTGATTCACCATGCATCAATGCGAAGCGGAGCACTGATAGCGGAAGTCTGACCGGTTGGAGAGGGTATCCTACGCTTGTGAGTATCTTGTTTTGGTGTTGCCCTGAGGCTGCGAGAGTAGTTTAGATGACTATCATAAGCTGCAAATGCAAATGTGTGGTGCAACGCAATGTTTTGCAGTCCGAGAAAGGTTCGACTCTCCTGTTGTGTGGGCTATAAAAGGGGTGGAGCTAGAGACGCACCGCTCCTCCAATTCCCACCTGCCTTCAGACTACCACCCATCAACTTCCAAGCTCTTGCGTCGAACGTCAGACGTCTTGGGAAACGCTTATCTACATAGGAGTGACACAGTTATCAACAGCAGACCGCAACGTTCAGCCACGTTACAATAATAATGAACATCGACGCCACAGCGCAGCTCAATGCGAAAGAAGAGCTTGATGGGATGGTCAAGGGCGCACCGAATGAGGCCGAGCGGGTCAAGGCGATGCGGGACTTTGCGAAGAACGTCTCACCTGGCGATTATATCGACTACGACATATACGGCCGCGGAGAAATCCACGCTTTCAGCAATGTGAGCGGCCACGACGATCAGGCAAATGCTGAAGGAAATGGAAACAACACTAGTTCCTCAATCAACTCATCCCCAAGGACATTTATGGTCCCGATGAATCATTTGGGAAAGAAGGTCAGGGGCTTTGTCGCAAAGCTCTCTGGGTCCATGAACTGCCTCGGCAAGCGCAACTCGGAAGCGAATGAGGAAGAAGCGGAACCCTTTCTAAGTCCGCTCACGAACGAAAGCCACTCGCCGTCGCTCGAGAATCGCCAAGCTTCCTCTATCCATCACGCGCTCGTGGAGGGCGACACGCCAATCTCCGCTGAAGAAAAGCCCGTTGGGCAGCGTGTGGGACGCAAGCGAGTTTCAGACGCATCGGGCGATGGGGTGTGTGAGGAGCAAAAGGCCGTGAAGGACAACATACCCTGTCGCGTTGATGATGGTAATATGGATGAGACTCCGCGCCGCGTGAAAAGTAAGATGGGCAGTGAAGAAGATACTTCGGTGGTGGAGAAGGGCACAATCGTTCGCACCATTGCGAAGCTGCGGTCGACGGGTAGCTTCGCTTTTATGGAACCAACGTCGATGAGGAGGGAGGGTGGAGAATCGCATGATGCGGCTCCACCGCGGGAAGAGTCCTCAAGCGTGGCCTCGAAGTCGACTCCGAGCAGCGATGCGGAGTCGAAAGATCGAGTGGGTGAACTGAGTCTGGTGGACGAACATGAAGCGAGTGTGACGCTGATCGGGTCCGGTAGGGTGGAGGCACTGAGAAGTATGTTTGGGGAAGACGAACCGCAGACCGCCGAACAGGTTGTCATTCTGGATGGGCTTACCACACGGGAGTCGCACGCGAAAACAGAGGTGAAAGCTACCCAGCCAGACAAGTCGGAAAGTCTGGCAGAGACGGAAGGAACTGTTCTAGTGCCAGGGACTGGGAGAAGTGAAGCAGAGCTTTGTTCTTTGAAAGAGTTGTCGTCGCATCTATCGGGGCGGGTAGAGAAGCTCAGGTCCCTTTTTGAGTGTGCTTCTTCGGAAACACACGGTGTCGTCGCGGAGCAGATTCGCCGTGTCCCTGTTCATCACCGGGGGTTATCTTGCGATAGTGCGGCGTTTGATGAAAATCAGTCCCAGGGCTCCGATGAAATGGAAGGAGAAACGCGGTTAGCTGTCGGACGCCATGAGAATGAGGAAGCTGAGTCTGGACGAAATGCGCCAAGCGACAAGGTCGTGGTCAGATCCGTCCGCGGATCAAATGATCTGGATATCAGAAAAAGTGCAGCTGACGGGGAGTCGGGTCGAGCAGCGAACTCTACCAATGAGGTGGGGTCGGGGGAAACGCGTGTGCTCCCGAAAAATGTCGATGTGGTGGCAGTGGGGACTGCGGGCGGGAATGAGGACGGGGTGAAGAAGAACCATTTGGAGCCAGAGCCAAATGCAATCGTCGCTGCAGACGCCGCTGCGTCGCGGACTATTCGCAGGAGTCAGAACGAGAGCAGCGGGGAGGTTGCAGAGGTTGCAGAGGTTGACAGTGTCATCGCGTCTTCGACACGCTCAGACTCGGTTGTCGCTTCCGTTGACCTTTCGCAGCCCATGTCGCATCTTGTGGGGTCCTGCGTGATAGTGTAGCTCTTCATTCACCACCTCGGGGGAACAAATATGGCGGGTCTGTGCTCGCATGCCTAGTCGAATTTCATCATAGATAGATAATAACGTAGAAATCACTTGTAGGGAAATGAATCGGGCTAACGTTAGTCTTGTGCGAGGGGGTGTTTTGCTTTGCGCGATGCGCATCCTTCTTAGCTCGCACAGACATACTACAGCTGGACTGGAGTCACCCTTCGCCAGGGATTCAAGAGCGTCAAGTGTTTCTGTCCGCGACCTTGCCACCCCTCTCGAGATAGCCCTCACCCCGACTGCGGGCGATCTCGTTCCTCGCGCGATGAGCGCACTGGCCACCTTTCCAGACTGGAGCAGAACAAGAAAGTCATCCCAAGTGATTTGTCAACTTGCCCATCGCCATGGACAGCACCCGCCCGTCGTTAAAGCCCATCGCTCAACTACACTCCAACAACAGGTCGCGAGCCGATCACCAGGCATCAATGTAACATAACATGAGCCATTGTGGTCCCTTGCTCCCACAGAATGCATGGGAAATGGATGTAATGATTCTTGGTCTGTGCTTCAAGCGGATGACTTGCAGCATTCGTGAAGGTACAGCACGTGTTATTTGCTCTTCTTGTTTGTCTCGTGACATTCACTGGACCGAAGAAGCGCTTGGTGCCTTGAATTAAGTCACGCATCTCTTGCATCGTGAACCAATGAGAGCTATTGTGTGGGACCCAAGTGGCCCCAACCTAGTGCTAAAGGAGTTACTCATCGATCAATTCGAATGATCAGCAGTAGAACGGTGCTGGTCAAATGTTTGTGGTTTCTTTCTCTTCCTAGACCGCTCAATTTCGGTCACACAGCACGAACGTCTTCACCCGAATCGATTACGTGCCAGCAAACAACAGGGCTGGCATCTGTTTGAGACCAGTATAAATGCTGCTGCCCATCCGAGAATGGTCGTGAATTGCGCTGCGCCATCATCTATGGCCTGCGGATCTTCCGTGCGCAACACACGTTCAACCGAGTTTTCTCCGTCGTAACCTCCGACCCCTCTCCATTCCTTCTGGTATGTTCAATGGATCAGTGATTCCTGGGCCCCACCGCTATTCCACTTGCGCCGACCACCGACTGACGCCTTTCCCCCCTCGTTCTGTTCTCGTGTTTGTGTACAGTTTCATTTCCTCTTTCTTTATCGGACCAACACTGTAATGCCGTGCAACGGCCAACAAGGTCAGATAGACGCGCTAGGCTTTGGATAAAGCGTGAAGGTAGTCGGTCTCCCTCTGGCAGGCCCTGAGCCCCGCTCAGGTGAGGTACCACTCCAGTATACTTGTACTGTACAACATCCAGTTGGTTTGTTCCAGTGTTCCTCAAGCCATTTGCAGCGTTTCCCGTAGCTCAGGCGCCTCTCAGATCTCGTGATCAATGGAAATCGATCGTCGACGATCAGTCATGCCCATATTCCGAAATGGAAGCTGCGCTCTGCTATGAACGAGCTGCCGCGACAATCGAATCAGTCATTGATAGCTGTTCGTTATCGATTGCAGCGTGGGAATCTGCCGACTCTTCGCCCTGTTTTTTTGTGTGCCAGACCCCTTGCTGCGCTCGACTGCTTTATGACTCTGTGCAAGCACTCGTTCGACAGCTACTCGTCCCGACCTCATTAACGATTATCCATTCTTGTAAAGGGTCCTCCCACATAGAGTTGCTTCAATCGTTGTGGAGGGCACTCGCAGATGATATAGCTTTGTCTACAAGTTTTGGACTTAGACCTGCCCTTAAAGTGAAAGCAAGTACACTTCACAGTTACGTTAAGTGTGTACTAGCTTATCTGGCCAGGCATGATCAAACTACGGACTCTTTCGGGGTCCTCTTGGACGAATGAGTTGTATTTGAGCCGAACGCAATGGAAAAGGCATATCTTTCGCTGCTGCGTCGACCCGCACGTCGGCCATTCGAATGTTATCATACATTTATCATTCACTTTTGAAGTCGTACCAGCTGCGAGATCCTCTATCGGTGCGCCGTGTCCTGCCACACACTAATTCTGCTCAAGCGAAGATTGTCCCGTTCCCTCTGTTTTACGCCATATCGTCGTATCAACGAGCAGTCTCGCAGTCTTATCATGTTCCTTCCTCGTTTTCCCAATGGGCTCCGTTGATCTCCGTTCTCGCTCAGTCGTCATTGCTGCGAGAGGCCTTTTTCACCCGTACTCACAAACATGTCACCCTATCGCTGGAGCTCTTCCCCAAGTCCTCCGTATTGCTTCCGGCGCACCTCTACTCCGACCTAGCCTTCTACAAGTGGTCCGCGCGGAACGAGGAGTCTGAAATGTACCGGTATGATGTGTTCGACATGTCCAACTCGTTCGCGACGGTGGACTTGTCGCCGATTCCATTCTGGACCATTGGCAACCGCAAGCAGCATCACATCATGCTCCTGTTGCCATGGTTACAAATGGGCGGCAGTGAGAAATGCATGCTGGACATTGCCGAGAAAGCGCTTTCGCTGGACTGGCACATCACGTTTGTGCTGACGATGCCATTCTGGTCGGAAGACTCGTTCGGAGAAATGTCGTTGCAGCACCAGTGGCTGGACTGCGCGCTGCAGCTCACACCGGATACATTTGACCTGCTTCAGCTGGCTCCTTACCAACACTCGTCGCGGCTGCTCCGCCACTTGCTGGAATTGCGGCGACCAGACTTGGTGCTGATGGCCAACTCGCGGTGGGCATATTCGTATGCCTCCTTGATCAACGCAGTGCTTCCCACTGCAGTGGTAGCGGACTACAACCATATGATCCACACGAGCTGGGAAGGAGGCGGGATGCCTCGTTTCGGGGCGAACAACACACGCCGCTTTGATCTACATCTGACGGCCTCACACGACGTGGAGAACGCGATGCGAAAGTGGATTGCACCTGACGTACTGGCGGGCAATCGACAGAAGGTGCGCACCTGTTATATCAGTACGGAGCCGCACCTGCTGGGCAGTGGTGCTGAGCGTGCGAAGGTGCGGTCGGAAATGTGTGCGAAACACGGAATATCGGAACAAACGACGGTTGTGTTGTATGCGGGACGATTCATTGTGGAAAAGGGTATCGATATTGTGGCAGACATTGCGAGAATTGCTGCGAACGACGCGAAGCTGGGGTCAAGGTTGACATTTTTGTTCGTCGGAAGCGGACCAGAGTTATCGCGGTTAGAGGCGCTACCGGAGCAGGGTGCGGACGGGGGTCGTTTGGTGATCGTGGAGCCTCCCGCGTATGGGTTGGAGGAAATGAGAAAGTACTATGCGATGTCGGACATCTTCTTGTTGCCTTCTGTGAACGAGGGGATCGCATTGGTTTTATATGAAGCAATGGCCTCAGGGATGCTTCCCATGTCGACGGATGTTGGGGGACAGCGCGAACTGATCACGGAGGAGACCGGAGTGCTATTGACTAACCACCAAAGCTACTCCAAGATGCTCAACCACACTCTGAATAAGCTTGAAGAGGTTCTGGATCACCCTGAACGATACGCAAACGTAGCATCTGCAGGAACGCGACGTGTGCGAGACAAGTTTACCACAAAAAGGTTCAGCGACTGCGTAATACGAAGGCTGGACGAAGCGTACCGAAGGAAAGAGAAACAAGATCTATCGTCTAGGGAGCACTGGGAAGACGCCACTGTGATCCAAAAGCGAGTTGATGACATATCAGACTATATTTTGGACGGAGTGGCCGTTGAACGTTTCCATGGGCTGTACAACCGTGAAAGAGTGGAGCGGTCAATCGAGGGGTTCCTTACAATTGGAATCAAGACGTACGTCTGCGATGTTACCATCACAGGGCAGGTTGAAAACCTAGTCCGTTCGATACGTGTGCATTATCCGAAGGTACGAGTTATATTGGCCAATGACGGCCCCATGTCGCTGGATAACGAGGAATTTCTTAAAGACGATCCTTTCACAGAGGAGCATGCATTGCCAGCCGACAGCGGAATTTCGTACGGCCGGAATCACATGGTGAATGCGACCACTACTCGGTACTTTCTTCTCCTGGACGATGACCATGTGTTCGATGATACGACGAACTTGACGGTGCTTTTAAACGCGATTCACAAGGAGGATTTTGACATTGTTGGGATGCGTATGAGACGCATACTGGAGGATGAGGTTGTCGTTCTCCAACAGGTGGGGAACATTGCAAGGTTCAGGAACGGGAAACTAACTCTGTGCCTGTGGAACGAAAACTTAGGCCCTGCTGGCACCGAAAGCATTTCTCGTCCGATTCGAGTGGACTTAATACACAATGCATTCGTCGCGTCCGTGGATGTGTTGCGCAAAAATGGTTGGAGAAATGAACTGAAAGTACCGCGGTACTAGCTAGAACGCATTAATTCCTGCCTGGATTGGTAAACATACTATAGTACAACAGGAAGTCGTCGGTTAGATCGTACAAGCCCAACTTGCTAACAAGACTTACGTGGATTTATCGGTGAATGTCTCGAGAGAGAGAAGCTGCTTTCACTTTGCAGCAGTAGTCAAGACGAATTGTTGGTCGAGCACAGAACCCAAAATCTAAGGTATTGCTAACAGCGCGACGCACCCAACCAGAATTCTTTACCGGCGTAAAGAAAAGATCGATTGGTTTCCAGAAGCTGTGCTTCATAAAGAAGGATTAGTATTGATTGGTATCATGAGACAAAAGACGGGCTCGAGAACACTTTGGGTTGCATGAATCTCTGGAAGGATTCGCAAAGCTGAGTATCGCGCGGGAATTAACTGCGTGCCGTGCTTGTACATGAAGACAACCCAAGTGAATTGGTACTGGGCATGAAGGCCATTTGGGGAAGAAATCGGGATGGAGATGAGACAGACGATCGGTCGAACTGAAGCCTGCGAAGAACGCTGATCATTAATTAAACATAATCGAAAGTGCTTTAACTGTGTTTGCAAGCTTATCAAGCGATCGGAGGTTGTCAGTAATGCATCGTGCGGAGCAAAATAGGTCAAGACTAGCTAGGGCAGCTATTGCAACAAGGTGTGAAGCAGAGTTGATGAAAAGTTGAAACACGTTTTCGTCTCCAAGATAGCAAGCGCTATTCGACAGGCTTTTCAAGTAGCTGGGATTGCGCTTCATCTCGTGCGGAGCATGTGGCCCCGCTTTGGGCTTCGTCGTTGTGAGAGCCTCCAAAACCTTGTAGCTCAAGAGTGAGGTATAGCGCCTGGGGATCATTTGTAGTTGGGGTTAGCAAAAACCTTGCTCGTTCAATATCTACAGGTGTGCCCACCGGGAGCCCTTTGACAGCAGTGGACGGGATGACGGCGCGCAGCGTGCGTGGAGTGGCGCCGGAATTGCTCACAAGGGCCTCAATGTTGCTTCTGGCCTGTGCAAGGTCGAGCTCTAATTGTCGTGCACGAAGCACCTCCAGCGCCAGCGCCACCTTGTCCGCCGTTGTCAAGGCCGGTGTGCGGCTCTCCAGCGCGTTGTGCACCGCCTTCTGCAGCTCAGAGTACGGTGAGGAGGCGGGCGGGACAGGGGAGGAGGCAGAAGGTATGACGGGCTCGCGAGAGGGAGTTTGTGGCTTGTGTGAGGGGAGGGGGTTGGTGGTGGCATCTAGTCTGGCTCTTTTGTGTGGAAGTGGTAGCTGCGTGGGGTCTGAGGTGGGCGGGTCGACGTAGGGCGGGGGATTGGATTCATCGCGCTTCTCAGCGCTGAGCATCATGGCGAGGTCCATGTCGACGGTGGGAGCAGAGAAGCGCGTCAGGGGAGGAGCTATTGGAAGACGTGCAACGGCATCTGCACTCCGCACGCGACTGTCAGGCGGGCAAAGGGACAAGCGCGTAAGAGGTGGGCGGGGGGGAGGCTGGAAGGCGCCAGGGAGAGCGATAGAGGGAGGTTGAGGTTGGGATGGGCAGATGAGCGATGGAGTGAAGGGATGTGGCTGACGTTGGGTGGTGTTGGTTGTAGCAGAAGAGCTGCAAGGAGAAAAGAGAAGAAAGCGACAAGGAAGGGGCGAGTTGGCGGGGGGGGGGGGGGGGGGGGGAGGGGTGGTTGGCGTGGGGTGAGAGGGGGGAGGGATACGCAACTGGCAAGCGTTACGCGCACAGTGTAATGCTGTTGTTGGAGATAGATGCGTTTAGAAGGTACAGTGGCTGTTTGGGCGCAAATAGGGCTAAAACAAGCGCTAGCTCTATTGTAGGCGACGGCGTGGACCAACCGCTCTGTACAACGGAGTCGTACGCGCGTGATGCATACAGAGCGCTGCGCTTGAAAGGTAAGACGCTTGCGGCTAGATGCGCGCGGCGACGGCGGCGCTTATCACCACGCCTTCATCACGACAGCGCTGGCACGGCGACGCCCATCTGCAGCGGCTCGAAGGAGGCGTCAGACTTGCGGTAATGACAAAGTAGGCGAATGCGGAACTTGGCCATGCGGATGTGCAGCAGCTCCAACACCTTGGCCCTCTCCGGCGTGAGAACGTCGCCTTGCTCGCACACGGTGAAGTCGCGCAGCAGCGTGACAACGCCCTTCTTGACACCGACCGGCAGTTCGATCTGCGTGAGGTTTTGCTGCTGGCTCGGCGCAAAGCCGTCCAGCGGGCCCTCTGGCAGATGAACGCGGTGCGTGGCCACGAAGCCGCTTCTAGCAAAATCATCCTCGCAGTACGACTTGAAAAAGCTGAGCACTTGGTCGTGACTGCGGTTGGTGAACAGCAGACCGACGTTACCCACCAACTGCTCTGCTACCTTGCGCAGTCCGTCGGCATACTCCTCCTCTGGCGAGCGGCCCAGCGCTATCTGCGCCACCTTCTTTCGGCCGAAGAAGAAGCGCGAATCGTTCCACGAGCTGCGCAGCTGCTTGAGCTTTGCGTTGCGCATGTTGTCGGTCGAGAAAACGTAAATGTGCTCGAATTGATCGATATCGTTGCGAATGGCTTCCAACAGTTCCTTCTTCCTCTTCTTTCCAATCGTGTGCTTGCGCGTCTTGGTGAGCGCCACCACTCTCTCTCTCTTCGACCGTCCCATTTCGAGGGGCCCGCCGCCGCGCACAAGCTCAGAAACGCCTCTCTGTTCTGCGCCGCCCTGAACGACGCCGGAGCCGCAAACAACGAACTAGCACCAAACGCACAGCATCGGAGCAACGTCGCGACGACCTTCGCCGCGAAGAGCTACAACTCCTGCCGCTGTAGTCCGGCGTGATTCGCCGTGTCACCGTCGTGCAGCTGCAGCAGCCAGTGAACAGGTTCTCAACACGTGTAAACGTGTAACCCACGTACACACGTGTAACCCACGTACACACGTGTGAATCACGTGCACACGATCCCAGCGCTGCTTCGAAATTTGAAAACTTTTCGCTGCACCGATCGCCGACGTCGTTGGTGTCCGACGCCGTCGTGCTGCGCCCGTCGCACGCTACTGTCACCGCCTTGCTCACCCTCCCACTGCCGCCTGCTCGTTCGCGATCGAGTGGCTCTCACGACACGATCGGCGTCCCCTTAAAAGCTTCCTCCATCAAACCGGCGCACGCATCATGGGAAAGCGCACAAGAAAGGTCGGCGTCGTCGGAAAGTACGGCACGCGATACGGCTCCTCGCTCCGTAAGCAGGTCAAGAAGATGGAGATCGCGCAGCACGCGCGCTATACCTGCCCCTTTTGCGGAAAGAATTCCGTCAAGCGAACCGCCGTCGGCATCTGGAAGTGCGGCGCCAAGACCTGTACCAAGATCATTGCAGGCGGTGCGTGGTCCGTTAATACGCAGGCTGCCACCTCCGTGCGAAGCACCATTCGTCGTCTCAGAGAAACTGTTGAATTGTGATCGCCAAATGCTTCTCAGCTATTGTGTTGCGCTCTTCTTCGCCATTTTTGCTGTCAGCTCGGTGTGCTTTTGGGATTTCGTCGCTCCGTCTGTTTGAACCGCTCAGAACGCCATCGATGCCTTTACCTCTTGCTTAACTGAGACACACAGTAAAATGACAGTTTAACACCATTGCCTGCTTGCCACATCTTATCCTAATGCTCAAACAGCTGCTTTTTGGCCTCAATCTACCTTTACCACTCTTCGCGTCAATTGCACACCAAAACCACGAGTCCAGATCTGTACTTTGAGCTAACTATGCAATCGCCCTGTCGCTCATTACGCCGCATTCTTGCTGCGCATCACAAGTAGTTGAGCCCGCGCGCACGTCAGTACTTCCACTTGGGTCATCCCCACGGCGCTCGCAGCGCTCGCTACCCGTCCTGCACTTACCTCTCTTCAGCCTCTAATGAACGTTTGAGATGCTTGATCTGGTACTTGAGCTTTTCATTTTCTTCTTTGGTTGCCGCCAATTCCTGAATACGTTCATCCAGTTCGCTCGCGCTCGTTATTAGAACTGTTCGAAGTGACTTGAGGTCCATGAGAGCCTCTGAGAGCACTGGTCGCAGATCCGTTCCGTCTCCACTTCCAACCACTACCGTAGTATAAAGCATTTCAGATAAACGAATAGCCTCTGTGACGTTAATATTTGTCTATCATAGTCAAGTAACAAGATCAAAACATCCATCAAACATACCGCATGTCAGCGCTCCTTTCTCCAGTTCACTAACGCGGAGAGACAAGTTGGCAATGGCTTTGTTCGCTTCTTCGGGACTCGTTCGACCCCCAGCCGCTATCTGTTTGTTGTCTTCCATTCTATCAACCTCGAAAATCAAATGTTACGTGACAAATAACGTGCCTTCGCCGAGTCTGGAACAATGCAAGCTTCGTCTCTATAGAAGATGCTTTTCTGTTGAAGAGTATAGTTCACGACGACACCCGCCGTCTCAAAGGCGCCGAGATGATTGACGGAAGGATAATTCTTTTCTTGATGAAACAGGTTTTTTTATTATTAATAAAGCTTTTTGAGCGGCGGCGTTCCTATTGCCGGAGCTGGATAATCATCCCTCCTTAAGACTTCAGTGCTACAAAGGTGAAAGGGTTAACTTGTGGCGAGTCAATTGTGCGCCTTCTCCACTTTCGTCTGCGCTTCCCGACAGCGCTGCTTTGGGCGGTTCAACAACACAGCTCGGGGGTAGACACGAGGATTTCTCTCTTTGACGTGACAGAATTCTTCGACCGACGGGCACTTTTGTTTCAACCCCTTCAGGCATCACACCGTGGAACATCTTTTCAAACGTGCAGTAATGACTGCGAAGCGTGAAGCAGCCGACGAGCAGGGCACTAATCCCCCGAAAAGAGCTCGAAAATTCTTTGTGCACATTGACCGGAAACCTGACGTACAGGCAGCGAGATTGGAATTGCCTGTATGCATGCATGAACAAGAAATTATTGATGCCATTCACCATAATGACCTAGTGCTTGTGAGCGGTGCCACTGGAACGGGAAAAACAACACAGGTGCCGCAGTTTCTCGTTGAAGATGGGTTTGGGGACCCCGCTTCACCGGAGTACAAGGGAATGATAGCAGTCACGCAACCGCGGAGAGTTGCGGCCGTATCCTGCGCAAGACGCGTGGCCTTTGAGATGAACACCGATATCGGGAAGACGGTCGGTTACCATGTCAGACACGAGGCAAAGCTCAGTGCAAGCACAAAGGTGAAGTTTGTCACAGACGGTGTTTTGTTGCGAGAAATGGAAAACGACGTTTTGCTCACAAAGTATTCGGCTGTAGTGATCGACGAGGTGCATGAAAGATCACTCAACACGGACCTGTTACTAGCATTTCTGTCGCGAAGTATCAAACTGCGCCGCAAACAACTGAAAGTGTATGGCCCTCTGAAGGTGGTCGTGATGTCTGCCACCCTAGAAGTGGACGGCGTATTCGCGGGCGACGACGCTTTATTTCCGAATCCGCCCATGGTCAAGGTGCCCTCGCGCCAATATCCAGTGACGATCCATTTCGCTCGCAAGACGAAAAGTGACTACGTGGAGGAAGCCTTTCAAAAAGTGTGCAAGATGCACCAAAGACTGCCACAAGGAGGGGTGCTCGTATTCTTGAGCGGACGTGAAGAGGTAGAACAAGTGTGCGCACGACTGCAAGAGGAATTTGGAAAACGCAAGATCGTGATAAAGGACTCGGACGGACACAAAACTGGTATGGTAGTTTTACCGTTCTACGCGATGCTCTCGGACAGCTTGCAGCGGCGGGTGTTCAAGAGTTTTGGCGATGATGTTCGCAAGGTTGTGGTGGCGACGAACGTCGCGGAGACCTCTGTGACGGTACCCGGAATCTCGTACGTGGTGGACTCTGGGCGGGTAAAGGAAAAGGTATACAGAACGGGTAGTAGCGGATTGCTGTCGGCGTATGAAGTGGGATGGGTGTCGCAAGCAAGCGCTGAGCAACGCGCTGGTCGTGCTGGACGAACGGGCGCCGGGCACTGTTACCGGTTATACTCGTCAGCGGTATTCGATCAGCAGTTTGAAGAATACCGGGCACCAGAGGTGTTGCGCGTACCGGCAGACAGCATCGTGCTTCGTCTGCGGGCGATGGGAATTCGGCATGTGGAAAAGTTCCCGTTCCCAACGCGACCTAACACTGAGGATTTGCTGGCAGCAGAAGAGGTGCTTCTGCAGCTGGGCGCGCTGCAAAAGGGCAGTGGGAAGAAAGAAAGTGATGATTGCTTGCTGGGGGTGACGAAGATCGGACGAGATCTGGCACGCGTGCCATTGCCGCCGCGGTTTGGACGAATGCTGGTGGCGGCATGGGAGGACGGGGAGGCGTTTCCGTATGCATGCAGACTGGCGGCAATACTGACAATCGGAAGTGTGCTGGAGCGCGGGGGCGATGCGGAAGCAAAGCACAAGGTGTTCCGAAATGCGCGGGGAGAAGTACTGACGGAACTCGGTGCGGTGTGTGCGGCAGAGCACCACGGGCGACGGGGCGGTGGCAAAGCAGATGTGCGAGACATGGGGACGTTTTGCGAGAAGTTTGGACTGGTTGGTCGGAACGTGACAGAAGCGGTGCGCGTGAGCGAACAGCTAGAAGAAGTGTTCGGAAGGAAGGCGAGGGCGGTGCAGCCAGCAGACGAGCGAACGGAAAGTAATGTGATTCGATGCTTTCTCAAGGGGTTTGCGGACCGCGTGGCGCGGCGCATGACACGGGACGAGGGCGCGGAGGCGGGCATTGGCCCGCGTCGGTTGCGCACGGCGTTCATGGTGCGCGGGGGCAAGGTGGCCTTGATAGAGAAGGCGGGCTACGGCGCGGAGGCCGGCGAATTCATCGTGTTTGCGCAGCTGATTGAACGGAAGGTGAGGGTGAAGGGGGGTGTGGCGGCGGCTGCGGCGGCGGCGGCAGCGGACGACTACGACGGCGAGAGTGACGGCGAGGACACGGACGGCGAGGACGCGGACGGCGAGGGCGCTGACGGCGACGGGCGCGAGCGCAAGGAGTTGGTGCTACGCGGCGTGTGCACGATCGACAAACAGTGGCTGGCAGAGGACGCCGCGCAGCTATGCCGCGTGGGCAGCGCGCAGCGCGCCTGGTTCGACGACAAGGAAGGCGCAGCCAAGCAACAAGCCAGTGTGAGCTACGGCAGCTGGACGCTAGGCACACTAACTCTACGCGCAGATCACATCACCCTCATCGCATCGCCCTGCGCCATCGTCATCGATGCCATGGCACACGCGCTGCTCCGCGAGCTCTGCGACCAAACACAATTGGCACGACTGCACGCGGCGGCGCATCGGCTCGTACTCAAGCAACTCGGGCAGCTGGTGCGACGCCACCACGCGCTGGCTTGGGAGCATCTCAACGAGCGCGCGTTACGTGACATGCGTGAATGCGTCACACGCGTGGCACGCGTGCGCTCGCGCCCCACTCCGCGCTTACTGTGCGCCGTGGCGTCGCGCGCCCCGCACGAGCGCTGTTCTTTGTTAATTAATAAATATTTAGATTAACTTCTTGTGTGTCGCTTGTTTCGCTTGCCTCGCTCGCTGTGCCGCCGTGCATTTGCGCCACGCGCGTGTCGCGCGCGTGTCGTGTGCGTGAGCGTGACGTGCGCGCAACAAGGCGCCGCTGTTGCGCCACTACACCTCGCCTTAAATGCTCCGCACTGAGATCATCTCTCACACTCTCACACGCCCACACGCACCGTAACCTTACTGTCAAAGCCTTTTCTGTCATCTTTCTTCCTTGCGTGTCGCCACGTCGCGCTGCGCCTTCTTTGATTTACTTGCGTCGCCTTCCCCCTCCCCCACCACCCATTGCTTCCATCCACTATGAGCGACAGCGATCCTGCTGAGGTCTTGTTTTCGGGCACGCCCGACGAGTCTCCCCTCTCCACCCCCCTTGTCTCGGCCGCTGCTGCGCCTCCCTCCCCTCCTGCTCTCCCGTCGCTCGCGCCTCCGCCGCAACCCCCGATGACAGCCGATCAGCAACCCCCTACTGAGCCTGCCACCAGCGCAATATCTTCTGCCTCCCTCATGCCCTCGGACCAGTCCGACCAGTCCGACCAGTCCGACCAGCCGAACATTCCGCAGCAACCGCAGCAACCGCAGCAATCGCATGAGCGCACCCCGCTCCTCAACCCAAAGCCCGTGCCCCAGCGCGTCTCCGCAATCATCCCCGCTATGATGCATGATGAGCCTGGCGACGAACCTCCGGCCCACTCGCGCTTCGGTCTGCAGGCCTTCAAGGAAGACATTTCCGATATGCAGAGCGGCTCGATGCCCGTTAGTCTGCTCATCGCCGCTGTCATTGGTATTGCCTGCGGCTTTGCTGCCTTTGTGTACTATAAGATTCTCGAGTTCTTTCTCGAGTTTTTGTGGCACACCATTCCCGAATTTCTGTCAAACCATCTGTTTTGGCCGGATTGCTTGCACTGGCTTTGGATCCCCATTATGGCTCTCCCCATGGCTTTCCTCGTCGGCTACTCCATTAAGAAGCTTGGCTTCCCTGGAGACCTTGCCTACACTGTCAAGTGCGTGCACAAGGAAGGTTACGTCCCCATCTCGCACGCTCCTTCCATGCTCGTTGCGTCGCAGGTTTCCATCCTTGGAGGTGGTTCATTGGGACCTGAAGCCCCTCTTGTTGCCATCTGCGCCTCGGTTGCAGGCTGGATTTCGTTGAGACTTTTTAACCAACAGTACAAGAACCTTGTCAGGAAACACACCCTGTGCGGCATGGCTTGCGCTCTCGCAGCTTTTTTCGGTGTGCCGTTGGGCGGTTCCTTGTTTGCGCTCGAGATTAACAACCGTTTGGGCTACGAGTATTTTGAGCACGCTCTGGAGGCCATTGCCTCTGGAACTATTTGTCTGGTTGTGTTCCGTGCACTTGCCCAATTGCCAATTGGACCCATCTACTTTTTTACTGATATCAAGCTGGATTCCTCCTCTGCTTCTATCGTTGTCCTTGGCGCTGTGCTTGGATTGATTGGAGCTGGTCTTGCTGCCTTGTTCGCACATGGACACTGGGCTCTTGTCAAGCAGCTGAAAAAGTATAACTTGGACTCAGATCCCATCAAGCTTTCTATGTTTGGTGGTGTTGGAATCGTCGTTCTTGGCCTTCTCTTCCCTCAGACCATGTTCTGGGGTGAATTTGAGATGCAAACAATTGGCTCATTGTCTCCAGCCTCAATGCTCCCGCACATCTGGCCGACCACCGGCCTCTCCGGCTTTGAAATCAGAGGGTGGTTTTCGGCCTTCATCATTGGCGTGGCCAAGCTCGTTGCCATTTCATTTACCGTTGCTGGTGGCTACCGCGGCGGTTTCATTTTCCCCTTCTTTGCTGCAGGCGCTGCATTTGGAAGGTCTCTCACGTTTTTGTTCCCTTCCATCCCTCCTGTCGTGGCCGTTTTGTCCCTGGCATCTGGAATTAACGTCGCCATAACCAGAACTGCCCTGGCCACACCGCTGATTCTGTGCGGTCTTGCGGGTGAGGTCAACGCGACACCGCCCGTTCTTGCTGCTTCTTTGGCGGCTGTATTCGCTACTTACTATATGGTACGTGTTGCAGTACGAATTACAACTTGTGTTTTTTTGGTTGCTCGTCCATATTATCGCTTCTCACACTGACTTTTTGTTTTCTACGTCCTTTGTTAACTGTATGCAGCCGTTCATTTTTGCTCAGCAAGGACGCGAAGATATTTTTGAGTCTCAACTGCACAAGTATACCTTCCACAACAAATGGGGAGAAAAAGGAGAAAATCCTTACGTGGAAACTTCCACTGTTGACTTGTCGGATGTGGAAAGCCAAGCTACTTCTCAGTAAAATGTCGATCGGGTGGAACTCACTTGGCGCAACTTTCTTACCAGCAAAGATGTCTGAACTTCCAAACACCGAATACTGGTTTGGCTGGCTTTGAGGCTGGTATGAAATAACCAACGTTGCTCTTGGGTTGCACCCGGTGGGTGGTAGCAATCTATTAGCTACGTGTAGGAGTCTTTTGCTTGTTTCAACTCCGCTTGCTACATAATTATTTACGTTCATTTTTTTTTTCTCATTTTTCTAACATGTGCGTGAAAACAAAAAAAGGGGTGTCTTTTCTCTACATGATTCGCCTCCGTTTATCATAGCCGCGCACGCGATGGAGAAACCTTTCTGCGAAGCTTGCAATGCAAAACAAATTCGTGCACTCACAAGAGACGAGCGCCTGATACAGTATCCTTGATGGAGCCAGCGCCAGATGCCAGCGCTTGGTTCCACTGTCTCCATCTCCGACAGAAAGGAAAAGGGTGGCCTGGTTAATTTCAAATATCAACCTGGCTCAGGCACAAGTTGACTGTACGCTAAGGTTCCAAGAACGGCAACCTGCAGCTTCGCTCGCTCTCTTGGGCTCAGGGCAACATTCGAGATGCGAGTATCGCTCAGTGGTTGCACTCACAACCCAGGAAGTAGCCATTCGTGTGTTTGGCCTTGGCAATAATTTGTGAGTACAGGCCATTTCCTGCGGTCGTAATTTGAACTGGCCCGCACTTATAGGGAGATTAGAGTCGGTGCTTACAGAGTAGGAGGGGATATTGTTGAAACGGACTCCGCTCAGTTGGTGTGAAAATACATCCAGAAGGGTTTTCACATAGAAAACTCTTTTTGCGGCAAATGAGGGTTGCTTCGTAACTTACGAGGTAGAGGAAGGATGGCTTGAAGGAAACAAGGATGTCGTTTTTCTCTCCACCTGACGAAGTCCACCCACATACGAAGGGTCCCAAAAAAAAAGTTCAACCAAAGCCCAATGAGCGTCGCAATTCTGCTGTCAGCGATCTACACGAAGCTACGAGTGCATTTCGTACAATATGAAGGTAAGATACATTGCTACCTGCTTCATATATAGTACGCGTTCGTTGCTTGCAACGTTCTTGATTCCATCGTGTCACGGTGATATGAGGAAAATTTTGCACTACACGAAAAGCACAAAGTTTCGACACATGTCAAAATAACATAACAGCAAACGTCTATTTGACACACCACGAAGGTAGCAGCTCAAGCAAACAATCAGGAGACGCAAAAGAAATGCTACGATGGTGGGTACATTTGTGTGTGTAAACTGTATTCAATCCTGATATGTAGCTATTGCTGTGGGGTGCCCAAATGCGACGGATGGCCGTTTGCAAGACAAGGAGGCGGGCCACCGATGCGCGGTGGCCCGAAAAGTAGAAACGCGAGGTACGACCTTCCTCAAAAGTTCAAACAGTGCACTTGTTGAACTTCTAACCTCCAGTACAAAGGTGTATGTGCCAGAACTCTGTTGTCATATCTACAGTATATTCTGTAAACACAGAATATAGGCAAAGTGTTAGGATTAACTGGATATATGAAGGTACCTGATTGACAGCTTGAAATGATTCAGATTTCGAGGAATGCGGAAAAGAATTCATTTCTAGGTTACCCTAGTTTTGGAGCGCAGCTACTCGCGTCCCTGTCGGAACGAGTCCGTCGCCCGACCAGTTGCCCCCAGAGCGGCGCTCCTGCGCGCGTTTCTGACGCAGCCCCTTCACTGTGATCTCTTCTTGCTTCCACCCTCCATTCCCTCGAATACAGCTTGCGCTGGCTACTTAGAAATCCCTGCATTATGCAGTCAAGAAGGCGGCTTGGACAAGCTTCAAATCGCCACTTTAACGCCATCAAGCCAAGAAGGCCTTTTGATCCGAAGATTGAACCGATTTATAATAATAAGTAAGAGCGAGGTGTTAGTGTGAACCATACCGGGTGGGAACTGACTTGGGCGTGAAGAGCTTTTGATCATTTGGATGGATTCTGCAAGAATTCTGTACGAAGTGCTAGATGTGATATCAAACAATTGGCTCACACTTGGCGATGTGATGTACTCTTAGTTAACGTCTTGTGGTGGTTGATGACAGATATTCAAAGTGGCAGAGCTCGCATGCCAAAGTCAATCCGGAGATATGTACAGTACGAGCAGAGATCGCACGCGGAAAGCATAGAGACTTACGCAACCAAACACATCTCACTTGAACGCCGATCCACCGAAGCCTCACGGCAGTAGAGCGGTGCCGCTAAGAGGAGCGAGCACATGAGACTGAGAAGCGGTCGTGGTCACGCTCGTGACAAAGGCAAAACCATCCAAAACATTTTGAAACTTGTGCAGAAAAGCTGCTAAAGGGATACTGTACCCTTCGAGACCGTCGTAGCGACGGTAGCCCTCGATAACCTACAGTACTGTAGTGCCGCAATCTGGGCCCAGTTGTGCGTTTTTTTGCTACACTTATAATAGCCTCTGGCGCTACTTTTTCATCCCCCACCAAGTTGAAAAGAATCAAGCAATCCTCAGTTTTTCCCCGTTGCGAGTGCTTGGCTTCTTCGCACTTTCGGAGCTTTGAGACCGGCCTATGCGTGGTATGTTGGACTCGAGATGGAATTCGTTCGTTATAGCGGGTACAGACCGAGGTGTATGGCACCGCATTCGGAACGGCCTATTTATCCCATTTGTACCTGTACCTGCACAAGCGCTCAAGAAGGATTATTCTTCTCGCAAATACCTCGCCTGGTTACGTCCTAAGAGAACTAATTTTAATGGGAAACACATGATGAAAGTGGTTCTTGAAACCCCCTTCACACGCGTTTTCGGCTTTAGTTTCGCCCTCCAACATGGAGATGGTGATGAGCAACTTTCCATTCTAGCCCTGGAGTTGATAGAAAACTAATTATCAGAGGGTCTGAAAGAGTTTTTGAGGATTCGGCTGAATTTGGCAAAAGAAGGCCTACATGTGGAAAGAACGTATGCCTCCATGAAAAGTGTGACGCTATCAAACTCGTTGCAGGTTTATTAATTCTATGCGACGTGGAGACAGTGTGCGCAGCTTCGAATTGAGAAACCTTAGCTACCTAGGGTACAAAAAATAAAGCCTGGACGATGAGCGAAGAAAAGCTCTCGGGGCATCGATCCACTGGCCTGTTTTTGTTCTTGCGGGCGAGCGATAGGTGCAAAGTCTCGCAGATCCGCATAAAAAGCGATGGGAAGAAGCCAGGGAGTTTACACCGATGCTGCTGTTCGCCGCTCGGACATGGCCCATCTCAATCCTCTCGACTAGGGAATGTTCGTCTATTCTTGGAAGATTAACGTTTCCGCCCAATCGCGTTTCTACCTGGCCTATCGCTTTTTCTTGCAAGATGTCTCACGAAGACAACGATGAAGTAAGGGAACAGAAACTATTTTTATCGGTGAGGATTTCGATAAAGAGAAGCTTTCTGAGCTTGATTCATGTTCGCTTTCATGTCTATCTCTATATCTTCATCATCCACAGCCTATCAAGACATCAAGCCTTCATAAATCCAATATTCAACCTTGAATAGAATAATAACAGATCTAATGCTTGCGGGTTATCTTATTGCGTACATCGTCGAAGTCGTCGTCGTCTGGCTCTTTCATTGTACCACCTTTCATCATCTTCATTCCCAAATAGTGGAGTCCCGGGGAGTCTCTGATATAATATGTGAAGGTAGATGAGTGTCGAAAGCTGCTCTCTTGATGAAATAAAATACTGTTGTCGTCTTGGCTTTCGTTTTCCAAAAATTTTAGACCACCGTAATGATATCTTTGACACAAATTTTATGGTATTTTCAAAGAGATAGTGAAGCTTTTCCAACAAATGGCTCCTCATTTTTTCAAAAGAAGACCCTAAAAGTGGCGATCTCTGTATTTTCTACAAAGTAGAGTGACTTATTCAAGAGTGACTATCAATCTCTATCGATCTCCTCTTTTGTCTAAAATTCCAGCTTGATGTCTTTATCTATAAGTTGTAATTCCAGAGGGCTGTTGCAAAGCAGTAGTTTAGGATGTAGAGCTTTACACCGAGAGTTTCTTTTATCCCAGGAAAGAAGGAAAGTGGTGGAAACTGCATATATGAATGGTCTGCTGCTTATCAATATTACGCAGACTTTTTGCAAAATCGTTTTTGTATTGAAGTTAGAGCAAACATATAAAAGGAATTAGTTTTAAACCTAGCAATATTCATACATTTTGGGATAAGGGATGCAGCTTCTACAATGATTGCTGCATCTTTTTGGAAACTGAAGAGTATCTCTTGTACACAAAGAAAATTTTCATTTTATTTATTTTGTTAAGTTCTTCAAAATGACCTGATATGAAATGAAATGTCAGAAAACCTCCCCCGCCCCACTTTCCACGATATAACTGTTTCCATCTGTTAAAATAAAAGCTTGACTTCTTACCAATTCGAGAGACGAATAACATCTTTTTATCCAAAGTGTGAAAGACGCACGCTCTCTTCTTCCCACTTTCAAGGGTACATGCTTAACAATTACAACTACCAGTTCACTCCAGTAGTGTTATGATACGCCGGTAATGCATAGTTGGAAAATGCCACCTTCAAAAATCAGGCAACATTGATGCCTCGATGAAGCCGTACCACAACGTATTTTTGTATTCAGAGCTCGTCAGAATGAGAAATGCTGCGAGCTAGTTTTCAGTTTTAGTAGCAATTTCACCCTAATTAGTTTCTACCCCCCGAAATGCATCCGCATTATAAATACTCCGTCTCTCAACGATCGATACCTTAATCGAGAGCGAGTGAGAGAGACGGCAAAACAAGACGTCAAGAACCGCAATAAACAAAGGGTTAAAGTAATGTGAGGCGTTGAGGAACGAACCGTAATTCTCAAGAGACAACCAAACAGTATACGAAGCACGCTCCGAAGTGAGGTATGTTTTCTTACCGAGGAAGGACCCAATCCAAACTAGTGAAATGTTTACCATGTGTGGCCAGTCTGCACCCAGAGGGATACGTGGCCGGTAAGCGGGGTGTTGCGACGGAACGCAAGAACGCCCGAGAGGATGTAGATAAGGGAACTCACGGCTTAAACCGCGGGAGACCCAGAGGATATATGTAGGAACCGGACGGGGATATCCGCGAGGAACCTGGGTAGTGGCCGTTGAATGACCCGACAGGGGATCGCCCGAAGGGTAGGAAAATGCGTAATAGTAAAAGGTGAGAGTTTTTCTGAAAAGATCCGAGAACTCTGCCCTTGGAAGAGGGCGACGGCGGTCACTAAATAAAGAAGCGCCGTTATCATAATGAGAGAAATAGCTATACTAAAATAATTGAACCCATATGGAGAAACAGACAGCAAGGTGCATCCTGATGTTGTCATGGATGCACCGTCGGACCTATGGGATTGATTGAGGAAGTAGGTATCCCCAGGGGTATCGGCTGGCCACACCATGGAATGACGGGGAGAAAAACAGCATTTTAAAGTACAGACTTGCTGTTCGAGTGATTTTAGGTCAGAGCGTATCTAACTGCCAACTGGGGCTTTCTCGATCCAGAGATTAAGTGAGAGCAAGAAACAAAAAAAGAACTGCAAATGCAGAACCGTTGAAAAACAAGGGGTCTCCATTGCCACATTTGGACTTCATCTGTTTCCCGATATCTCATAATTTTCATTCGAAAAACATTCCAAGTCGCGCGCCCCTACAACAAGGACGCATTAGCAAATCTAAAAAAAGGAGAGACATATGCTCACTTACACGTGCAAAATGCATGTCCAATCCATGCATGAATAGAAGTCGCCAAGAAACCACACCCACATGTTCTATTTGGCAGCTTCATTACACCCTGTCCATGGAACAGGAATCAACCCTATGATGAGGTAATTACCATCCTGGCAGCCATACTGCGGCATGGATCAGCGAGTCCAAAACTCTTCGGCCGCGTCAATATAAAAGCATCATGGTGGAAGCCCATCCTGTTCTACGTTTGTTTACCCATCAAATTCCTCCCTCATCATTCTAACAAACTTTAAAGGGGCTAAGAGTTATCATCATTGTTCAAACCATGGGCGCTCCATCCAAGCATTCTACTGCCAGCAAACTTAAAAATCATCTTCCGTCTTTGAATCGCTCTTTGAACCAGCACCCATCATTGGTCGGATTGCCGCCATCGAGTTCCTGCCCAAATTCCTTTGGAAATCAGTATTATTCTTCTGGTTTTTTCAACGTTTTTGTCGCTGATGAACACCAAACCTTTTCTCACTATGCTCTACGGGAAACTAGTGCTCCCATTTCGACTGTACCGATCCCTCCTTTTCTTCTTCCTCCATGTCTGTTTGATAGTTTTTGATTTTGCCAAGACCCAGAGAGTTGGAAAAAAACGCGTTCATTTGCCCATTCTATTGTGCTTTTATTCTTCCGGTTCTACTCAAAAAAAATGTACTGATGTTTGCTATAACCCTAGGGAAGGGCAGGGGTGGTGCAGCCGTTGGCAGAACTTGGGTTTTTCTGGTGACCTTGTAGAAGCACACATGAATAGTGGACGTGAGCACATTGATGTTCAAAGACAACTCTATGATGGTTTAGTATGACATTTTAAGCAATGATAGTTCAAACATATTCAATTAAAGGTTTTTTTCTGCATTCTACGTGCTGCTCTATAGAACGGTATTGTAAAAGGCTATTATGGACAAGATCTTCAGGGGAACTTCTTTGCTCAAAAGAGGAAAAACTGAAGATTTTCGATGCAATAAAAGAAGTCAAAGACGGAGGCGATACCAAAAGAAATGGAAATAAATATACACAAACTGTTGTCGCTGTCGTGCTGAACCAGAAACGATAAGTGCTGGGTAGACTAAATCAGCATAGTCTCGTCAGGTTCCTTGGATAGGACGTTAGCGTGGGTAGCGCTCTCGTTACGCAGTTTAGTGTAGGTGAAACTTGAGCCCAGATTTCCGGCAACTCGCTGGGCTATCCAGCGTATGGATCACATGATCCTATTTAAGGTGCAATAGAAATCACAATGCAAGCGAACGAACGGGCAGGCGTTTGATTGAACTTCCCCTTGCGTCTGCCTCCCTCCGATACGAAATTTTGTTCAATCGACCGTCCAACTCTTCTTACTTCTGCCTCTGCAACATGGCAGGCAACGCGTGCGGTGATGAGCGCATTACTGCGGCGTCAAGGAGCAGATATGAAATCTTTATCCGTCCCTTATTGGAAGTAAGAGGAAGAGTACTACGAGTCAGCGTCAGTGAGCCATAAGGAATTGGATCCGGCTCAACAGGATCAGTTTGATCGACCACTCAAAGAAGTTGAGGAGAAACGGATTGGGATAATGAGGCCCATCAAAACAGCCGCAAAACGAATAGAAACGACTAAGGCTTTTGTGGCTGTCCCCGGTACGAATGGCGACGACGGCCCTGTTCAAGAGTTGCCTGAACAGTACCCTACCGCATACCAACGTTGCCACCGTTTTGAGACAGCGATTCGAGAACCCCTAAAGACCACTTCGAGTACCTTGGACAGGGTGGAGGCTCTGTTGTCGGCGCATGAGGTGCCGCAGGATCGCTGGTATCCGGATCTCCTCGCCATATTGAATGGCTTCGAAAGGCAATGGGCTGAAAGCAACCTTGACGGACTCGACTGGGAGCATAAGCGCTCCCGATTCCAACACATCTTTGAATCGGTGGCGATCAGAGACAAGCTTGTGCGCAAGTTGAAAAAGATCTCAAAAGCCTCCTCAGAATCGGGCCAAGAGTATAGTGATATGTGTACAAGCCTCATACCCGTACCAATGTTACATGTTCAACTCTGCGTTGACAGAGACTGGTAGCAATTGCGACATGGTGTCAGCGAATAAGACACATTGATTCAGGTGCAAGGAAAATGTTGCAAGTGAATGCTATACTGAGTGCAAAACGGAGCCCGGAGATGTAAGCAATGTTATCATTATGTTGCACCTTATCTGCTACTGTCGATAGAACGAGCAATTCGGCAACGAGCATGACGTAACAACCTTCAATCAATTGAAGAAATTGAATGAAGGTGAACACTGCCTACAGGTTACCATACCATCTTCCAGACCCTCTTCTCGTAGCTGCAATATCAAGGAAAATACCCAATAAATATACCAGCTCCTATCAGTCTCAGTGAGAGGGGGCAATGATCAAGGTGCCCGATCTCCTCGCCGGCGTCTGCTCCTTGGCGTGGGTAAACTCACTCCTGCAAAAGTTTCCGTAGTGCGCGAGCGTACGCTAACCATCACATTAGAACAATGCAGCAGGGCGGTAGGCGGCGTTAGCATTAGAACAATGCAAGAGAACGGTAGGCTGCGTTCGCATTAGAACAATGCAACAGGACGGAGAAGACAACGAAAGGCAAACTCAGAGGACAGGGATCGAAGGGACAGTGGTAATAGAGAGGGGAGACGATGAGTATAAAACGAGAGACAGAACGAGAGACGGGAGGAAATGAAGACCAGAATAAAGCGAAGAAGAAGAGAGAAATCTTCCGGCTTGTGCCGATACTTTTTCACGTAGAAGATTCATCATGTTGCTGAAATCCGATGCTCTCAGAACCGGACGTCAAAATATTGACAAAATATTGGTACCAGTGTACATCCAGGGAGTGGGAATTGTGTTACAAAACCTGATGCACGTAACAAGAGCCACAACTCTCTACATATGAGAGCAGACCAGTCAAGGAACCCCAACGGTATCCATCGCTTACGAAATTGCCAGCACAATCACACCACATAGTGCCTATAAGACCATTGGCCTTTTATGAGGCCAATTGGAATCTTATGACGCCATATATTTACATCATTGATAGATTCTGTAAAAATTATCAATATAACTAAAGTTTTGCGCCTAGATGTTTTCAATGCTCTCTTCTGCTCTTGTATAAACCTCCAACACAACATAAGATATTCCACACCTTGTTAACAACTTCTTTTTTGCTCCGATCTGTCACGATTGATTTAATATCTAACCAACCACTAATCCCCGACTTGTAGGTTTAAAAATAAGGGACACCCGTGCACGCCTCGTTACATCAGAGAGCGACTGTAAAAGCTTCTTCGGCAAAAAATGAAAAACAAAACTCGTTAGCGGATATGTGACAAAAGTCCAATTTGTTGTCAGAAATGATCGTCAACACACTTTGATTACAATAAAATCTGAGCTAGCTGGTCAGGAGAAGCTCTGCACTCTAACATTTTGAAATTTCAGAGCTATTGATCATGTCATAGTTCAACAAAACTCTCAAGAAGCCGGCCTACTTAATTCAAAGACAAATATTTGTCAAAACCTAATGAAGTTTCAATAAATGGGGTCATTATACTGTCACGGATTATGATGAAAGAAAAAATACGAATACTATCAATTTTGTAATTATGGCCTCATATGAAGCCAATGGTTTTATGGTAATTCGTAGTGTAGAAAATCACTCACGGAGCGGATTTGAAATGTAAAGAGCCGATGAGTAGGAATAAATAGATATTTGCTACTACCTAATTCTAAGAGCGATACTGGTGCCGTGAAGAGACTTCATATGTGTCACAATACAACCAGTACCCTCACATACGTCATAATTGTTGGGTACCTTGCTCAAAACGGGGCTTTTATAGAGCATAGAGGAATGAAGATTAGCTGTGTTGACACCAATATGTTGCCTTTCTCAGTTTTTGACAGTGCCAACCACCAACATAGTTCGAAAGATCTCAGAGTTTAGAATGGGTGTGGAAAGACTACCTCTATCTTTATTCATGTGGTAATTGCCGAATGGAACTAGAATTAGAGAGAAGTGAATGGCCGTCGTGGTCAAGATTAAAACGTAGAATAACCACTGAGGGAAGAGAAGTGCCGTGTTTGGGCTCTGCATTATCTTAATACTCAATCTTGCTCATATGTTCCAATTTTGTACAAATAGGTGAAATATGAAAATTAGCATCAAGATAGTAAACAGCATGACTTAAATTACGCTCAGCAGATGTGGTAATGTGCCGAGGCCAAGCTCGGTGGGCCTAAAAAGAGCCAATGAAAGATTATTCGTTACTTGAGAAAAAAATACCAGTGCCATGGTCTATTGTAGAAGTTTTCTCTAGATAGTTTGTCATGAAACTAAGGTTGGAATGAGGTAAGCCAGTAATTGCACTCGTTGTGGTAACGTGGCGAAAGACAATGTTGGGAGAAGAGAAAGACAAAACATCAGTTTCGACTTCAGTATTGGAGTTTGAAGACAAATTCGGACAAGAATATGTCTTCGTATTGTCAGAATGGGTGATAGAAACTGGATAGTCTTGACTGAGAGAGAGGTCCAAAAAGTCATTCTCGACGAATCGGACTTGTTGGGGGGTGATGACTTCCTGGCATTAGTAGATTACGGTGCATTCTTTCTTTCGTATTACAAAGATTAAGGGCATCTATAAGTAGTGGTTCCATCTTTAGGATGCTGGAATTATTGGGTTTGACTGAATAACAGCAGCCAAATGGTCCAAAATGCTTTACATATTGGGGGGGTCCAACAAACAATTTCATGAGAGGCGAAAGTCCTGTGTTTCTGTTATACACAATATTCTTGGCTGATAGGACATGCCGGAGCGAGGTAGACCACTATTAAAAACCTAGAGGACCCTGCATTCCACTGAAACGGATACGACTCATAGGGAGAGCAATGTTTCGTTCAACAGAGCCATTGGAAGGAGTTGAAAGTAAAGTGTTGGACATGAATAACCCATCTCTTTTGTGTTCTCTTTGTGTAATATAGTATTACGTGACATCCATTTATTGTTATTACGTAGCAACCGCTTATTACAAATTCATATGTTTGAATCCGACTCAAAACATATAAACAGTCACAAACATGTCTATATAAGCTACATAATTTGTGCCGCAACGATAGAAGCAGGAGTGTTCATAGTTTCAGTGAGTAAACTTGAAGTTAAGTCCTCATTATCTTTCCTCTCTTACATTTGGTAGCATCTAACGATTTAAGAAACATTTGGGCAGAAATGAGCGCAGTTAGGCGTAGCCGTAGGAACGGTGATGACAACCATGATGTGGAGCAAGCTGATGTTTCACAGTTCCAGCAACAACTGACTGTCTTGCAAACGACAGTGAAGCAGCAGGCTGATCTCATCAAGACTCTTCAAGCGCAGCTAAACAATGGTCCGAATACTGTCCGAAACCAGAGTAATACTAGCGCCAATGCTTTCAAGTTTCCGCCGGTTCCGCTTTTCAAAGGGACTAATGCCGACCGCAAGTATGAGCGAGTAAAAAGTTTCTTTTACTCAATCGAAAAGTATGTAACCTTTTGTAACTACTCTGAACAAAAATTGGTGGCTTTGGCCAAATGTCACTTGCAGGACCGCGCAGCATCGTGGATTCTTCGTTTAGAACGCGAAAAACAGAAACCTCAGACGTTTGAAGATTTGAATCATGAGATGATTCATGAATTTGTTTCTACAAACGAGAAAGCTACCGCGCGTGTGCATCTGATGAATATTAAGCTGAAACATTCAAACGATTTGAAAGAGCATATAGCATCTTTTGAAGACTTGGTTACATTGTGTTTTACTCCAACGAACGAGGCTTACATTTATTTTTTCAACAGTCTACCCAAGTCGTACAAGAGAAAGTTTGCAGAACGCTTCCCTGATTCCCAACCCCCTAACCGTACAGGTCGTACAAGTAGTCACGTAGCATACGACTACGCCGGGACATTGGAGCTCTCAATGAAACTAAGTGGCGAGTTTCAGAATAATACAAACGAGGACAAAAGAGGGTTCGAAAATAAGTAGAGCAACAGAGGAAACACGTTCTTCGACTCCAAAAAGGACGCAAATCCTAGCCGAAAGGATGATAACACTGTCAGTTGGGGCCCGGCTAAGAGAAGAGAAAATAATATGTACAGGAAGCATGACCGATGTTTCAAGTGTGGACGAAAGGGCTGGAGTGACCTAGACCATCCTTGTCGTGATGACGGCAAAATTCAAACGAACACGAACCCAAAAAACGAGTAATGCTAGAAGGCAGTGTGGCTCCTGAAGGAATCATGGAAATGCCTCGCCTTTCTGTCATGAACATGGCAGAAGAACAGAACTGGATGTACGACGCAACCTTTAGCGGACATCCTATTCGCTTGGTTGTTGATTCCTTTTCTTCCCATAACTTCATAGCATTTAAAACAGCTCAGAAGTTTGGTCTTGACTTGGAGGATACAGATGGCGTCGAAGTTGAACTTGGAGACAAGACAGCAAGACCAGTCATTGGACAACTCACTTTAGTGTTGAATGTCAACGGATATTTGTCTACTGAGAGGGTCTTCTTCATTGATATGAATAGTGAAGAAGATCCACCAGTTCTCATACTAGGACGATCTTGGTTGAGGAATCAGAATTCGTATACCAATTGGGCTAGTATCGCATTATTTTTGACAAGATCTGATGGGCCAACGGTATAGGTTCTTCCAAGGACAATTCAGAACTCCTGCAACACGAAACTGTTGAAAAGAATGTCATTCAAGAAACTGACGCGGGTACTGAAGAAAGGCAACTGTGAGTTGTACATGGCTCGAATCACAGAAGGTGGGGCTTCTCACTTAGAAAATGTGAAGACAAAGAATAGCTTCAAGGATATACTTAGCAACTATGAAGACATTTTTCGGGAAGAATTTCCGCAAGAACTACCCCCAACACGTGGAATGGAGTTTACCATTAACCTCAAACCCGGAGCACCCCCTCCAGTGAGACCAGTTATCCGACTGTCCCCAAAAGAGTTGAAAGAGCTGAAACTACAGTTGCAGAAGTACGTTGACAGGGGACTGCCTCGACCATCCTCATCGCCATATGGCGTACCAGCATTCTTCGCGAAGAAGAAGAACGGTGATTCACGTATGGTTTGCGACTACAGAGCTTTAAACAAGATCACGATTCCTGATTCTAGCCCGATCCCACAAATCGACGAGACGATCGACCAGGTATCTGGTGCAACCATTTTTTCTCGCTTGACCTCATTTGGGGGTATCATCAGATGAGATTGAAGGACAAAGACTGTCACAAAACGGCGATAAGAACTCGATTCGGTTCTTTCGAGTGGCGGGTCTTATGTTTCGGATTGACGAACGCTCCAACAGCGTTCTCCCGCCTCCTCGCCACTTCGTTCCAGGACCTTCTTTGTGAATGTATGGTATTGTATCTTGACGATATATTAATATACAGTAAGTCTCTGGAAGAGCACCGAAAACACCTGAGGCATGTGTTTGAAGATTTGCGTAAGTACGAGCTGTATCTACGACCAAGCGAATGTGCTTTTGGACTTGAAGAAGTCGATTACCTTGGTTACAAGGTTAGTTCTGAAGGAATAAGAACACAGAGAAGATTGGTTAATGCAGTTCAAGAGTGGCCTACACCAAAAAATGTCAAGGAACTGCAGAGGTTCTTATGCCTGGCAAATTTCTACCGACGATTCATGAAGAACTACTCTGGTATGGTGTTGCCATTGACTAAGTTGGTTTGAAGAAAGGATTTCATATGGAGTGAAAGAGAAAGAAATGCGTTCGAGGAAGTAAAGCAGAAGCTTACGAATGCACCGTTTCTCAGACATCCTTCTTCGACTCAACCCTTCGTGCTCACGACAGATGCGTCTAAATTTGCCGTGGGAGCAACCCTTTAGCAAAATGGTCACCCAGTCAGGTATTTATCTCATCGATTGAGAGATACCGAAACGAGATGGAATACTGGAGACAATGAATTAATAGCAGTGATGATTCATTATGATCATGGGCGGTTTACCTCAGAGACAGACCCTTCACTGTGAAGACAGACCATGAGCTGATCAAATATCTACAGTCGAAGATAAAGTTGACTGGAAGACAGATGCGATGGATCTGTAGTATCCGCTCTAACGGGGAGAGCAGACACCTGCGACAGCGTTCGGACTGCCGATGGGTCGCTTGCAGCGAAGTAAAAGGGGTGGTAGAGCTACAACACCAGCGAGCTGGAAGTGGGGTGTAAGGCCACTACTCGCCAGCGAGGGTGAACAGTGCAACTGTAAAACGTTGATGGAACGTAGGTACGAGACGGCTCGTGAAGTGGCTGGGGGTTGACTATCTATTATAGCTCGTCCAGATCTCCGGTTAAGGAATCCTAAGCGAGGAACAGAATAGTCATGATGCCCATGTTGTCTCCTTTACTTGGAGTCGGCGCTCACCTCTGGTGCACTATATACTGCGTGCCAGGGTGAGTGCCCAAATAAATATATAAATAATACCCAGTGGTCAGCCACTTAGCCAAACCACTGTATGGGTATGGTCCCTTATGGACGTCTAGCTACAAAGGGTAGTAAAACCTGCCACGTGGATCGCCACTACATGCGCCGTTGCAAGCCAGTCCACTCGTGATACCACGTGTTCCACTAATGTACCCTGCCTCCTGGCATCCTACGCGGTGTGCCGTTTCATATCACAAGTTTGATGACATCACTCACTTATGAGTTCCAACCGCGACTTCGCGAAAGATCATCCTATCGGATTCCCCGACATAGTAGAATACTACATACCCCCCTCGTTAAGCGCGAACCATGGGGGACGCAAGAAGCGTTTATACGAAGTCGGACCGGTGTTCCGGGTACTCATCGTCATCACGAATTCCTCGCCGCACGACCAACTCTTACAGTTCTCAACAGCATTCTGTTCCTCACCGCTCTTCAGCTCGATCTCTCGCGATGGATCCGAACGCCGGGTGCAACCCGTTTCAGCCCTCCTCTGAGGATGTGCCTTCTGGGGCTCCGTCAAACACTGCTGGTTCTGCGTCGCAGCCTACTGCTCAACTCGGTCCATACCATTCGTTCCCCACCCCGTACACCGGATTCCGGTCGGTACCGTTACCTCAGCCAACCGTGGTTCCGATGCCGAACGCGGCTTACGTCGCCTCTGCGGGTGTGATTCGAGCTCCTTCTCGTCGTGCTCAGCGGAGCTACCCGCACCCTGCGGATTTCTATGGACGAGATCCTCTCAACAACGTTGAACTTTTCGCGCAAGCGCACTGGTTTGATCCAGTTGCTATCCGCGATGACGCGTTCATACAACAGTATGTACAGGGTGGGTACTTCTCTGACGGTATTCCGGAACACGCGATTCATAGCGACGACTGGGCGAGCCATATTGCTTTGCCAGACAACGCGATTGCGCGTTATTCAACGGAAACCTTGTCCGAAGCCCGTACGCGGTTCACCAAGCTGATTTACCAGCATCTTCACCGATTCATCAGTACGGTTCTCCTCCCGCAGGACTGGGAACTAGATACCTGGAAAGCCCGTACCGACGGTGAAGGTTACTCGTATATCGAGACACTCGTTGAAGTCGATGTTAGCGGTTGGCGCGGTGTGCGCGGTGTGCGTGATGCAGCTCTCTGCTTTCAGCAACCTCTTCTCCGTGCGGAGTTCCGCTTCCTTCGAAAGTTTGACATTCCCTATTGGGATTATCCCCGTTGGGAAGGTCGTACTCGATCACGTTTGGGCTATTTGGTGCCGTATCAAATGATCGAGATTGACCGCATCCGGCGAAACGCGCGCTTCGGGCACTACATCGGTATTCCGGAGCATTGGGCGGCGATCGAGAGTCCTCGTGGTTGCCCTGTGGAGCTCCCACCGGCGATATCCAACATCGGGTCCGCGTTGGTTAACGACCCGTTCTCGGGATATTGGACGGTGGTTTATACCGAGTTTATCGCCAAGATGGCCGTCTTCCTCCTGTGGGATGCTTATGATACCTTTAGAGTTTGGTACATGTCTCCCACAGCGCGAAAGTATGCGAGAGAACTCGATCTTTCCCTTGTCCTGTGTTCCCGTTCGAACCATGTTGACTTCCTCCATCTTGTAGATGTAATCGACAGTGTCGACTGGTCTGGAGTGCCAGCTGATCAATCCGCTCGCGGAACCCGTGCAAGACACTACGACCATTCTCCTGGACGAACAGCAAGTGCTGGAGATTTCGTTTGGTACGACCCCTGAACGCGCCAGTTGATCACCTCCGAGCAGGCTCGCTCTCTTCGGGAGAACCCGCGTGACATGCCACCGAACCAGCTTACTGGATACGTGTACGATGCTACTCCATCCGAGATCGGAGAGGAACCGTTTGAGGAAGCGCCGGGAGCTGAGGCTGAACTCGGTTACGAGGACGAGCCAGAGCTGGCAGGCGTATCGACTTCCGTCGATCAATCCACAGCGGCTGGAGTTGCTCAAGAGTACTCTCATGGGTTTACCGAACAACCGAGTGTAGTGCCGGTCGAAGATCCAGGCTTGGATCCGCTGAGGCAGTTCCTCTTAGATGCGGGCTTTCCCGTGGACCAAGTTGAGGGTGATCGCGCACAGCTTCTTGCGAACCTGCGTGCTTGCACGTCTCTTTGATAATCCTAGAAAAGACTCCTAGTCAACACCCTTGCGGTGATATCTTGATACCAATAAACTCCGGTGCCTTCGTGTCTTCACGTTCCCTTCTTATCTTCTAGTCTTCATCTCTTCTCGCTTCTCTAGTTCTTAACTTCTTCTTCTCGCTTCTCGAGTTCTTCAATCCTTCTTCTCTCGCTTCTCGAGTTCTTCCTAGGTGATAATCAGTAAATGTCCTGTGCTTGCGTGTTTTCACTTTTCTTCCACATGACTTCTTGTATTCTTCTCGCCTTTCGAGTTTTTACATCCTTGGTAGCCCATACTCAGAAATGGGATGTGCCCATGAGCCCGACTATCGAGGAGTCGATCTCCCTGGGGAGTGGTAATCGCATGCGTCGATGATATCGCACGAGTTGCGAACGGGGGATATGAGCTATAGGTTCCCACGTATCCGCTTCCGGAGGAAAACCGTACCAACGGACTCGATACAGAAATTTTCTGGTATCTTCATGCTCGCCATGTTCACATATGCGATCCATAACATATTCCTGGGCGTTTCCCAATGCTTTCGCTGTTGGCGCGAGACTCCTGTTAACAGGTTTGAAATGCCTTAGGGCTGACCCCAGCGTCTCTGTGTTAGCAGTCTCCGCGTCGCTAAGCGTTCGCTCGTCGACTAACTGTCGTTCTGCCCGCAGGGGCAGTGTACTCATTCCTTGAGAACCTTTCTCAGATAAAGAGCTATCCTGTTTTCCAGGTTCCATAGAAGCGTATTTCTTGCTACTTCTCAATTCCATTCGTGGATGAACTTCCTTCGGTTTATCCGATTCTGACCGCTGTTGGGTGGATGATGGTGCTTGCACCACGACAGGAGGCGATACCTCTTCTTCTTCCTGCCCACGAGAGATGGGAGCCGATATCGGCGGAACAGCGAGTGGCGCTTCACCTGACGGTTCAGCCTGAAGCGGCAACGGCGCGTGTTCGCGTGCACTCGTTACCAAGTCCTTGGGGCCAAATTCCAAAACATATTTCCTGCTTTCAGGTTCCATTTCTGTACTTACGGATGTGTGCGTGCCACGGGGCATATCCCGATATTTCGGAAGCTGTCCGTGATTGGCGTACACTACCGCCGGCGGTGGGAGATCAGGAGCTTTCTCCTCCCCTCGAGCTATTGGTGGCGGTTCACTCTCCCCAGAGTCACTTGGGCTTTTGCCTTGACGTTCCGTCGCACTTGCCGCCTTAGTTCTACCAGATACCTGGACTTCCACTTGCGGGTCAGGCGCGACTTCAACGCAATCGCGTGATACACTTTCAACGTCCTCACCTGTCTTGATGACCACTGTGTCATCATCAAGGTCCACCACTTTGAAGGGTCAAGCCGCTATCGGCAACAACTTATGACGAGATTCTTCCTGTTTGTCCGGTCTTTCAACTCGCACGAAGACCTGACCTCCTACTCAGATAGCCGGATTTCCTCTTCGCCTTCTGGCGTCATAGTTTCGCTTATGGCGAGCTTGCGTTTTCGATAACTCTTTAGCGGCTTCTTCCGCTCTGGCCTTCAGGTCATTCCTCCATTTCAGATGGTACTTAGCCGGGGTCGGCGCGTCCAATTCTGTCTCGTCGTCGAGCGCAACCGGTAAAGCCGGAGGGTTACGTGAGAGCACGAGGTCGAATGGTGCCGTCTTTGCAGAGGTATGCACTTGCGTATTGTACTCGTAGCACAGAGTATCAGTAAACATGTCTCATTCTTTCGGGTGGTCCCCGATGTAGTGTCGTAATGCTGCTATCAGCTTGCGGTTGAAACGCTCCACCTGACCGTTGCAATGCGGATGATAGGTCGTGGTAAACACGTTTCGAATGCCCATAATGCGGCAAACATTCTGAAAGAACTTCGCAACGAATTGCTTCCCATTATCTGATAACAGAACTTCTGGTGGTCAGTATATAAATACCCAGTGTTTGATAAACGCCTGTGCGATTACGGTTGCGGTTATCCGCTTCAGAGGCACAGTCCGCACTAGCTTCGAGAAGCGGTCGTGATTACCAATAGGTAGCGATAACCTCGCCTTGAGCGAATCAATTCCCCTAGGATGTCGATACTGACGTATTGTAAAGGCGCTTTCGCCTGGAATAACGTCATCGGTTTCCGCTTCCTGTGAAGCTTCACGCGATTCTTCGCACTTGTTGTACACAACCTCACTGTAGCATGGCAGTCCATTTCCAAAGTAGGCCAGTAAAAATCTCTTCTTAGAGTCATGAACAACTTCGTTCCTCCTGGATGACCAGACAGCCTGCTGTAGTGTGCCAGATGGAGTACTCGACTCTTCAAGACGTGCGGAATCACGATTTGATCATGCTTTTCGACATGTCTTAACAGTATTCCTCGTGAATCGAATGAAAAGGGGCGCTCCTCCCCCCCGTTAAGACGAGAGCGTATCGACGCACAAAACGTATCGGCGTATTGCTCATTGAGGAGCTCGGTGCACGAGATTCGCTAGAGTTGAACTGAAGGGTCAATGTCTGCTAATGCAAGGAACGGGTCTGCATCCGAATAATCATCAAGGTTCTCTTGTTCCTCTTCTTCAAAAGATGGTGAAGAGTTTTCCATGTAGAAGCTAGTTATCTCTTCATCTATTTCGCCTTGGGTTTCGCCCAGTGTTTTGAGTCGCGATAGCGCCTCAGCTTGGAAATTGGCCAATCCCTTCTTATACTTCACTTCGAAATCGAATTCAGAAAGGCGTAAGCGCCATCGTGTGAGACGAACAGACGGGTCTGTAATGGACAGTAGCCATCGTAGAGACGAATGATCCGTGTTGACGGTAAAACGTTCTCCATGGAGATACGGTCGCAATGTGGCTAGAGCCCAAACGAATGCGAGGCATTCCTTTTCTGAAACTGAATACTTCTTCTCAGCTGCGTTCAGCGATCTTGACCAGTAACCAATGGGTTTGCGTTCACCACCAGGGTGTGTTTGAAAAAGGGCACACCCTACTTGGTACTCGCTAGAGTCGGTATCCACTGAGTATGGCAGGTTGGGGATGGGCAGCGCCAAGACTGGGGCTGTAATAATCTTTGTCTTCAGCGTGTCGAACGCTTCCACTTCAGCTTGTCTGAATTGTTCCAGCTGTACTGGTTGTCCTTTACGCAGCTTTGCGTTGAGCGGTGCCGCTATATGCGAGTATCACGGCAGGAATCGTCGGTAGACGTTGCACAAGCCGAGGAAAGAACGCAATTGCTTCTGTGTCGACGGAGGTTGTGCTTCGCGGAGAGCCGCTGTCTGTGCCTCTTAAATGGCAAGCTGTCCCAGTTTGATCACGTGTCCTAAGTACCGGACGGTGCCAGCGAACCATTCGCATTTCTTGATCTTCAAGGTGATACCTGCGCTCGGTAGTGCTTTGAGGATCTCCTCGACATGCCGTAAATGGCTTTCCACATCCTGGGAAAAGATGATCACATCGTCCAAATAGACTAAACAAGTCTTCCACTTGTATCTTGAGAGCAAGATGTCCAGGGTACACTGGAAAGTAGCCGGTGCATTCGTTAAGCCAAAGGGCATCCTTTTGAAACGGTAGAGACCGGCATGACACGCAAATGCGGTTTTGTCTTGGTCTTCTTCCGCTACAGGCACCTGCCAATAGCCAGAGTTGGCGTCCAACGTGGTGAACAGGTTCGCTTCTCCTAAGCTCTCAATACATTCGTCCATTCGAGGCAACGGGTATGTATCCCGAACTGTAACTGCGTTCAGTTTTCGATAATCGATGCAGAATCGTAAAGAACCATCAGGTTTTGGAACCAGCACCACTGTTGTGGCCCAAGCACATTGAGCTGCTTCGATTACTCCTTCTTCCAGCATTTTTCTGACATTCTCCTCCTCGATTTGGCGAGTTCGCGGTCCCGCTCTGTAGTGTGGTTGGGAGATGGGTCGTGACCCTGGGACCAAATCAATGTGGTGTTCCGTAGCGGAGATCTCTCCTAGTTTTCCACTTCACATGGATGTATACTTCTTCAGAATAGACCTGATCTTCGTTCTGTAGTGTTCCGACACATGTGCTAAGTCTAGCTCATCGACCAGGCTCTCTGGATCCTTTGCCGTTTGCAATTGATGTCCAGACGGAATTTGCAGTTCTTCGTCTGTGTCACCGACATGGGTTAATCCCAATACTTCTGCGGTAGAAATATGAGTAGGGACCACCACTTTGGGATGAGGCGAAGCTGTTGCAACGACCTGATTCTTCGGTATATGATAATCGTTATCGGTGAAGTTACTCACTAGTATCCAAAAGGGGCTACCAGGATCAACCTAAGCAATGCCGTTAGCGACTAGCAATCCACGGGATTCGTACATCCGAGTATTCGGTTGAATTACCACGAGTCCGTGTCGTTCTGTTCTTACTTGAACCCAAGTTTCGGTTTGCGCCTTCAGCATGGCACTCTTCGCTACTCGAATCCTCGGCGAGACACGTCCTCGGGATTTCCCGTATTCCATAGATGGTGGATGTGGAGGTGCTTCGGGGTAACGGGCATTGGCTTGCGAACAATTGGTACCATTGATCCATTATCTAGTTCCACTAGTTTTCTTCGCGGGCGAATGGCTTCGACAAACTTGTCGCAATAATCACATCCCAGTACCACTAGTGCAGCTAACGTCTTATAGATGATGAAATCGACTAGGACTACAAAGCGTCCCAAACGCACCACGAGTCGAACTGTTCCCAGTGTCTTCACAGCATTTTTGTTGGCATCCCGGATGTCCGGTAAATGACCGTATCGAATACGTTCTAAGTCAGCAGGAGCGATCTCCGATTCCCGTATAAAGTTCGGACCAGCACCTGTGTCCAGGATAGTCAATCGACGAGATAACAGATTCTTGTCAGAGCCGATGTCGGCATAGACCTTATAGTTTCTTTTAGACACTACCATGAGGTAACTTTCCCGTTTTGACGGACAAGTATAACGTCTCCAAGGACGATGTAACTCACAGTCAAACTGTACTCGCTTTCCGTTCGGCGGATTGATTCCGTACGGCGGAAATTTCTGAGGCCTCAAGAGAATCTTGGGCTTCTAAGCGCGGGAGCAGGGAGGCGAGCTCTCCCTGGTCAGCACTACGGGATCCACTAGTGCCGACCCCCTAGGGACTACCTAACTTAGTTTTCCGGTTGCATCGGCTTATTCGCCTCAAAGGCGCCTCTTTCTACCGGGGTTCCGGGTTGTAACACTTCAGAATTCTGAGCAACCGGCTTGTCCGTCCGGCGCATTGGTGTCTGAGAAAACCAGCTTTTGGCTTTCCAATACATGCCTGCCGGTACGTGGCTCCTTTCCTCTTCTGAGAGTGCTTCATAATTCGTCATGATATGACTCAGATCCTTTGCAGGAAGCGTGCATTCTGCACTCAAATGTTGTTTTCCGTAACATGAATAACAGATCAAACCGTCACGACGGTTGGTCAACATAGGTTGTGAACGATACGCCGTGCGAGTATCCACCCCTCTGGGTTTCCCGTTCTTAAAACCTCCTTGTGGTGGCACCGTGTAGGGACGGTAGATAGGGCGACGGCCCTCCATAGCGATTAGGGCTTCCTCGTCCTGAGACTCCGAGTGCGGTAGATCCACTGTAGGTACAGAAGAGTCCGTATATTCCATTAAATGGAACGCCTCCTCATGCGAGTCACTCCCTTTGGGTGCCAATGTCTAATCTCGCGAGTCAATTGGAGATTCCAGATGTAGCAGTTTGCTGCGCTGATTAACTCTGGCGGAGATCTTCTCCTTACACATTGGGGTTCCAAAAGCCACTGAACGACGGGGGCTACCACGCGCTCTGGCCGCGTCTCCTTCAGCTTTCGCAAACTGAACTAACTCCAAAAAGGAGACTCTTCTATGCTTCTCTCGATATCGCGCTACCAACGACTTGATGCTCGGGTCCAGCCCGTCTATGTACAAGGTAATCTTGTCCTCCGTCGAGTGGACGTTTCCACAGCGGACAGAAGCTTTGTTAAGCCTTGAGCTGTACTCAGCTTCGCCCTCCTCAGGATTTTGGGTCACATCCCTTAGGTCCAAGATCGCCTGACGTATCGCGTTTGAAGTCGCGTAACTGCGCAGCAAATACTGCACCACCTCTGGCCATGAGGTAACGCCGCCTTTATCGGCTGTCAATGATCCGCATACGGAACGATATTGCTCTAAAGCAAAACCCTTCAGGAAGTGTGGTAAAGACACAAATGTCTGTGGTTCACTCATCTCTAGAGTGTCTGCTTCGGCAACGAATCGAGTGAGAAACTCGATAACGAGAATGGGGGTTTTCCCATCAAATATTAAATCATTAAGGCCGATCTTCAATCGTTTGATGTGATCCTTCACCTTCGCGGTTTCGCATCCTGAGCGCTTCTTGCTCTTCACCTTCAGACGGTAGTAACTGTAATTCAGGACCTTCAGATAAAGCGAATTCGTGCACGGGAGCACCTTCAATTCTCTGTAAAGTGAGCCTTTTTTTCTCATCAACCACGAAGACCTGTTCTTCTTCCGAGATCGGGACCTTCGATGACCATCATCACTGTCGTCGTCATCTGACGTATCTGAATCATCAGAATCATCAGAACTGGAACTGAAACCCTCCGTACTTGACGATTCATCACTCGAATCACGTGCAGACTTCCGCTTCTTACGTCGTGATTTCGATTTCTTCCAACGAGTTTCCTCCAAAGGAGCTCCTTCCTCTTCCAGCACGACTGGTTTAGCAGCAGTCCGCGCATGAACTGCCGCCTCCAGGCGTTCTAAACGAGGGTTAACTCGAGTGAGGACTTCCTCTACATCCACGGTTAAGCCGGGTAGCGCATCGGGCGTATTCCCGTACCTTTCCTGTAGATTGTTCAAATCCTCACGTAGTGTTTTCACTGATGCAGAGACCTGCTTCCCATCGTCTTGACGAACGAGTGCTTGTTGCGCACTGCGTAATTGTTCGACATCAGCTATAAGAGCAGCGATCTGTGATTCCAACGCAACCATGCGCACACGCGAAGCGCTTGACTCAGACTTGAGACGACGCACTTCCCTGCGCAAAACATCCTCTTCTTGAGGTCCGACGACCCCATGGTCAACTACGGCTTCTGTGGTGGGCGTGACTGCCGCTTCCACAGGGGCCGGTACATCCGAGAGATCTCGTTCATCATTCACCGAGCGTGAGCGCGACATCGCTTGACGATACAGCCGCTCTCCGGCTTCAACAGATGAGGCGAGCCTCGGTTTCGGGGGTGGTCCCGCAGGACCGAAGCGACCAGTACTCGACTGGCTTCGGGTCTTCGGCATCCTAGACCAAATCTGAGTCCAGGTGCGAACCAAATGGTGTCTTCCACTTCTCGACCACGTGTTCAACCACGATGAATTCCGCAATTGCCGGAGAGGGTTTGATAAACAATAACTGTAGTGATTCCACTTCTTCCAAGTATCGATATCGATTCCACGTGCCAGGAACGAATTGTTCAAAGCAGCTGACCACAGTGGTTCTAAGTCGGGAGACCACTTGTATTATCCGCTCCAACGGAGAGAGCAGACACCTGCGAGAGCGTTGGGACTGCCGATGGGTCGCTTGCGGCGAAGTAAAAGGGGTGGTAGAGCTACAACACCAGCGAGCTGGAAGTGGGGTGTAAGGCCACTACTCGCCAGCGAGGGTGAACAGTGCAACTGTAAAACGTTGATGGAACGTAGGTACGAGACGGCTCGTGAAGTGGCTGGGAGTTGACTATCTATTATAGCTCGTCCAGATCTCCGTTTAAGGAATCCTAAGCGAGGAACAGAATAGTCATGATGCCCATGTTTTCTCCTTTACTTGGAGTCGGCGCTCACCTCTGGTGCACTATATACTGCGTGCCAGGGTGAGTGCCCAAATAAATATATAAATAATACCCAGTGGTCAGCCACTTAGCCAAACCACTGTATGGGTATGGTCCCTTATGGACGTCTAGCTACAAAGGGTAGTAAAACCTGCCACGTGGATCGCCACTACATGCGCCGTTGCAAGCCAGTCCACTCGTGATACCACGTGTTCCACTAATGTACCCTGCCTCCTGGCATTCTATGTGGTGTGCCGTTTCATATCACAAGTTTGATGACATCACTCACTTATGAGTTCCAACCGCGACTTCGCGAAAAATCATCCTATCGGATTCCCCGACATAGTAGAATACTACAACACTGTTGCCGATGGATACAAATCTCGATCCCATAATTTGACCGAAGAGTTATACCCTTTGCTATACTGCTTTAGAAAACGTATACCAAGAACGGAAAGAGGAAGAGGCAGGCAGTTAAAGGGATGCCACTGGGCACGCTATCCCAGGGCCGGGAACACAGGAGGCCTTCAGATATCTACAGGATAGCATGCGTAATGCCCTCTTTTGATCCTACACCTGACGAGTAAAGTTGCTGTGCGTTTCCACGGATGTTTCAAACAACCATTGGCCTGCGGTGTTAACGCAGATCGATCCGGAAGGTCTCAAAACATGTAACGGAACACGAGCATGAACAACTTGCTTTTCTTGGAGGTGCATTCAAAGAAACACAGTGCAAGTAGAGTGCCTACGAAAAAGAGGCCTTTGCTATCTTTCAAGCATTTGAAAAGCTTTAATACGTTTTTCTGGACGAGCACCCAGTGCACGTCTTTACATATAATCAAAACCTGTAGTTTGTTTTGGCGCCGTATGCGCTGACTCTCACATTAAAACGACATGTTGCAGCAAAGGTATAATGGTGGGCCATGTTTTTCTCGCGCTCCCATTATCACATCGAACATATTACGGGTGAAAGAAATGTAAACGCTGACTTAATAGATGGGCCAATGGATATCGCAAGCACCAAGTTCCCACAAAGATGGTGTACGGCTTGGTTCAAACAGTGGATCAGATCATGTTTTCCACTGACACCATCTAGTGGCCCTCCATCGACTAGATTAGATAGGCTCAAAGTATGCAAAAAGTGCCCGAAGGCTTCGCTTTAGATAATGATGGGCTGTAATGCGAAAGGGAACTCATTTGGCTGCCGCATCAAACCGAAGAGCTAAAACATACGGTTTCGATCCTATCTCACTACAGATCTTGAGGTCATCGCGGTATTGAAGCGAAGGAAAGCATCGTGCGTGAAAACTTTTCTTTGGAAGAAGTGCATGAGGAAATTGGCATGTTTGTTAAGATCTGTTTACGCTACCTTGTCACTCGAACAGGTCACGTTCTCTCACGACCGCTCGGGACAAGCCTCCATGGCTAAAAACCGAATGGAGTCATCCACATCGACTTTTTGTACAAGGGGCCAAGCACAAGCGATGGGGTGTGCATTTTATGAAGCCAAGATGATTTTTCATCCTTCCTCTGGATATAGCCGACTGCACGAGTCACAACCGATTCGGTAGCGGAAGCGAATGCAACTTGGATTGTTACATTCGGTGTCATGGAATGGATGGTGTCGGACCAAGGTCCCCATTTCCAAAACCTAATATTCAGTCTCCTGGAGCAGGAACTAATGACCAGCCACAATTTCACTACGCCGTACTCACCTTGCGCAAGTGATTCGGTAGAGAGAGTGCGTCGGGAGGTGTTAAGAGCGTGTAAGGTCGTACTTCACGAATTCAGACTCGCACAAAAGGACTGACCGAGCGTATCGGAATGGGTGCAGAGTATCATCATTCATGCACCGTTGAAGCGCCTGGGTCCACGAGATCAACACATGTCCGAAGAAATTCACACATCAATAGAGGTTTTTACCGGGCACCTGCCACCAAGGCCACTTTTACAACCTCTTCCACTCAGAGACTCGATTCATGTGGGGCAGCTTACCGAGGTCCATGCTCGGTTGCTAATAGGTACCAGCCGCACGCAGGACGCATTGGAGGGCATACATCTAGAAGTGGCTCATGGAGCATCAAAAATTAGGGAAAGAGTCACTGAACGACACAATGCAAAGACCAACGTAACTCATGCCCGATTTGAGATCGGATATTTTGTTTTAGTACGACAATCGCAAAACAAAGGCCATAAATTACTCTTGCGATGAAAAAGAAAACGTCGCGTTACTAAAAAAGTATCGGAAGGGGTGTACGAGGTATTAGAATTCCTAAAATGTAAGAAGGAATCTGCTGGGAGAATGTACTAGGACATTCGGGTTGATACGGTTCGTAGGGTGTCACAGACGAGGTAGGTGGAGATTGGTGGTGTCGGGGTCGCTTGGGAGCTCTCTTAAATCTATGTCGTTTATATTTGGTAAAGAACGATATTTATACTAAATTACCAGGGGCCCTGACACTTGGTCCTTTTCAGCATTATGCCTGCATGGCATGTTTGGCTGACTAGGCCTTGATGTCAGTGTCAGCACGGTCATCTAAAATTAATAGAATTATAAAGTAGCCTTGCTCTCATCTGAGACATTTAAGGACAATGAGTTGGCTGTAACGAGGCCTTGCTGGACCAACTAACCACAGAATCAGTGCCTACTCGAAGAATGGTCATATACTTGAGTGATATGCCGATCAAGTCGTGAATCCACAGCTTCTTCAACATGCCAAACATTTACAAACTACATACCAAAACGCGGAAGCGCTAAGAGGCATTCGGCGACATGGAACATTCTTCGAAATCATAGTGAAGCGCAAAGAATTACCCAACCACATTAATCGAATCTGAAAAGCAATTGACACTATTTACTAGGATCTACACGGCCAATTTGAAGATTTTATGTGTAGTTCACACGCCAGAGAGTTAAAAACAGAAGCACAAAAGCTTTAAAACTTTGCTTCCTAATGAATCTTAGAGAGCTAAAGTTCCATGGGGCCGTGTTAAGGTCGCAAAGACTGACGGTAAGTTTAATTTGTAAAACGGATCAATTGGGCCCTCCAAAACTTCCCCAGGGTCGCTAACCCTTGGGAGCACCTCATAAAAAAGCATTAACGCGACGATCTGACAAGAGTCAATTAGGGCTTTGACACAGTTGACAAAAGCTCAAAGTCGACCGATTTTTCGTTCTCAAGAAAAAAAAGCGAAGCATAAGTTGCAGAATCAAGTTGCAACAGTTTCAATGCCTCTCTCAACTCGTCTCAATGCCTCTCTCAACTCGTCTATCTACTATCTAACCCTCACCAAGACGTTCTGGCAACGAACACACTGTGTCTAAGGTAAACACGTAGTCATAGACATCACATAAAACACCCAGGAACGGGACGCCGCCGTTGTTCAGGTTACCGGGGTATCGGTTGTCACAGATTCTTACCCCTAGTTTTTATACGACCGATTGCCTCATGTGAGGTCGATTGGCCTCATATGAGTCCATTTTTATTTCTTTGTAATTAAACAACAAATGCGATCCACAAGCTCTGCACAACTGGAACATATTTCTGAACACTCTTCCCTTGATGGAATCAACATTCTAAATATGGATTATTATATTATTGAAAGAGATATTTCTTTTCAACATGTTTTCTTTGGATCGTTTGAGGCCAAAAATAGTTGGCTGTTGTTTTTTTTGCACCCACTAGAGTTTGCTAAACCCAAAATATATCGTTTTAAAGAACAGCATTAAAGATTTTTTTGACTAGATTTCCAAGCTTTTTCGTTAACGATAAGGATGTATGGTGTTATTGTTGTTTCCTTCCTTTCCGCTCTAAATCCGAAAATTCATATCTTGAATGATTTCATATACTTTTTAAGAGAAATATTTGTGGTATAAATCAAAACGGTAGCGGGGGTACAAGAAGTGTTGGTTCTGGGGCGCGCGCAACGGGCTCAAGCTAGGAGGGAGAGATTGAAGACAGCTGTAAGGTGTGGCAGAACCAGCCACTGAAGAGTGCAACAGGAACGGCGGGCGTACTGAGACCACTTTGGTAGACGGCGATGCACAGCGCACGCGGGTCTCGAAAACTGTAAGGACACTAGACTTGTCTTTATGATTGACAGTATAAAATGAAATGGGTGAAAGTAAACTAGTAGGTGCTTAACCCTAAAATAGTGACCGGGGTGGCCATGCTTGATGAAGATACATATCCCACCGGGCCCCCGATCTACGGTGGCGCTCCTTTCCACGTAACCACGGGGAGATGCACTTGAAGTCCCCTCCCTTTCTACTTAATCCTATCTATTTAATACTAAATTAGCGAAAAGCTATACTAACTGCTAATTAAACCCCTGTATTACACGGCGCAAAACGGCAACCATCCAACTCTAACACGTGGCATCATTAACTCTTTGGTGTAGCTCACTTTACTACAATTTTGGCCTCATATGAGGCCAAGTTGGCATCTTTTGAGGTCGAACACTCGGGCGTATAGACATTAAAATCTTTACGCCTGGGAAGTTTTCGAAAATATGTAAAACATTTGAGACGAATAATTCATAGCCGTAATTTAACCATATCGTAGATATAAATAGTTCACACTAAAACTAAATATAGCTACAGTGCGAAGGTTGTAGGGGTAAATGGTGTCATAATTCACCTTTGCTCCTTTTGATTCTTCGTTTACGTGACTGCTGTGAGAGGAAGACTCTACCCGGACCTTTACTTCGAGCTTCTCTTCGCTGTTCCTAAGTACTGGATATTTCTACTGTAATGTTTGATTTTCGAAAAATGCGGCGCATCAAGTTGTCTTTCTTGATGGTGTTTGACAGTCCCCGGTTGATGCGTCGTATTTGTACTCGGCTTGGGGTGTACTTGAAGCTGGTCTCGTAGTTTTCGGAATTTGTCTCGGTGGAGGGGTTTGGTGAGGATGTCCGCCGTCATCTCTGCGGTAGGTATTCTGTGCAGGGTTATGGCGTGGGATGATATGTGATGTTGGAGGTGGTGATGTCTAAGGTCTATGTATTTTCGGCGTTTGGTTGGGGCCTGATTTTCGGCAATCTGTACTGCAGATTGATTGTCTATATAATGCGGAGTGGGGTTGTGGTTCTTGAGGTGGGTTGCTCTCAAAAGATTGCGAAGCCATTGCGTGTGTTGAGTGGCGGTTGAAGCCGCTATATATTCTGCCTCTGTCGTTGAGAGTGCAATGATGTTTTGCTGTTTCGAAAGCCATGAAATGGGACTGCTGTTGATGGAGTGAAGGGTCCCTGTTATGGATTTTCGGCTTTTTGCGTTGGCAAAATCTGCGTCACTATGGACTGCTAGCGGTGCTGTGGTGATGGGGTGTGAGTTATACCGCAGTCCATGAGTTTTTGTGCCGTTTAGGTACCTAAGAAGCGTCTTTAGAGCCTGCCAGTGATGGTCTTGAGGCTTTGACATGTGTTGTGCTAGCCTATTGGTGGCGTAAGTAATGTCGGGTCTGGTGCTGTCCGTTATGTACCGAATTTCTCCTAATATCTGACGGTATCTGGCGGCTTGTTCTTGTGGTAGTGGTTGAGTCTCTGGGAGCTGATCTAAGGCCTTCTGATTGTTGTATGGTGTCGCTGTGGGGTTGCAATTGCTCATTTTGGTTTGCTCCAGAAGGGCTGCTATGGCATCCGGTTGTGAAATGTGCACTGAGCCGTCGTCTCCATAGGTGATGGTCCAGTTCAGAAATCGAGTTGGGGGTCCTAGTCGTTTGATTTTGTATTTTGTCAGGAGTTGCTTGTACAGTGTGTCTATGAGGGTCTGAGTTGATGCTAAAACCAAGAAGTCGTCTATGGTCGTACTGACGAGTGTGACGCCGCCTGCTGTGTGTCGGGTGTAAAGGCATGGATCATGTTCGGATGGAGTGAAGTGCAGTTGTATAAGGAATGCTTTCAATCCATGATTGTAGTAGAATGCCGCTGGTGGAGATCCGTATAAATTACCGAGAAGTTGTCCATGTTTGCTGTTGTGCTTATAGCTGCCGTTGAAGCGTTGCATTTGTTTGACGTAGATTGGCTTGTTGTGCTGATATTTTTCGTGCAAGTACGCGGAGGTAATGTCGAAATGCTCAAGTGGCATGTTATTGCGAGCGTGTAAGGCAATTAACATTCGTTGTGTCGTGCGATCGGCGGTGTAAGTGGTGATGTGCTTTGGATCGAAGTGGAGACCTGGTTCCATGAGGTCGCCTCTGAGGTTGCATCTGGCTTTTCGTTGCACAATGTGTCCCTCGGCGGAACGTTTGTAACGGTACAACATCATGAGGGGTATAATGGCTTCGTTTGGTGGTTTGAATGTGTCTGGGAGCCATTTGATGCTGTTGTGTTGATCCAAGTTGTCCAATTCGGTATCGTGTGCTTGTTGCCACTGGTCTGCGTCCGGATATTTTCTTGCTTGTGCCAGGTTGGCTGGGGGTGGCGTATTTATTTCTATGCGCGTTGGGAGGTGTTGTCGCGGTAGAGCCCTGGCCTTGAACGCGGATGTGGTGGTGACAGTGGGGTCTTGATTTTTGTGATAAGGGTGGAAGTCTTTGGATCGTATGCTCTGGTACCGTTGCGTTTTGAGGTTGAGTACCACTATATGCTTGTGGGATATTGGGTACATGTATCGGACTGGGTCGGCTCTGGGATTTAGTTTGCTTTTGGGGGCGTATATGGGTATGGTGCCCAGTTCGCCAAAGATGTATAGTTTTTGTGTTGGTGGTGGTTCCCCGTACCATAGTTTGTATGGTGATGTGTTGATTGTGGTGTGATGTAGGAGGTTATATTTGTACACTGTGTCGCGAGCTGCGTCTTCCCAATATTGATCAGGGAGTTTGGCGGTTTGTAAGAGGGCTCTAACCGAGTTCATTATTGTTCTGTTTAGCCTTTCGGCTATCGAGTTTTCTTGTGGTTGATGCGGGGTGCGGAGGTGGAGCTGAACATTGTGCTGCTGGTATATTTGCTGCATGGTCGATGATGTGAACTCTTTGGCATTATCCGCTCGAAAGTGCGCTAGCGGGTGTCTCATTCTATTACGTATGTGATTGAGGGTTTTGCTGATGTATGTTGGAATGTCTTTGCGATCTGTGACGAAATGGGCAAATGTGAAGCGACTTCGCGCGCATGTGATCAGGAGTATATGATTATGTCCATGTGTGGATGTTGGTTTGATTGGTCCACAAGTGTCTGAGCTGACATATGCTCCGACTGGATATGTGTGTGTGGTTGGTTTGTGTGGCGCGGGAGCTAGCTGGGCGTGGTGGCATGCACTACATGAAAGTTTGGTGTCTGTCGGGAAGGGTGTTGGCATGGTGGGGAGTAGACCTTGTTTGGCGGTCAGGGCTAGTTTCCAGGGGTGTGCGTGGTTCATGCGTATGTGCCAATCGTGTGCCATCCAGTGATCGTTGGTTTGTTTGTAAAGCGCTCTGGGATTGGGAAGAAGGTGAAGCGAGTGGGTGGACGATTTGCGCTTTGTGTTCGGTATGATGGGGGGTGCTGCCTGTTTCCTTGTTGGTGCTGTTTTGGATTCTTTGTGCATATGTGATTGTTTCTGTGTTGAAGTGGAGGGAGAAGTTTTGATTTTGTTTGTTGTTCGAGGTTTACGGGGAATTGTTCTGGCTGTGTGTGCTTGGTTCTGAGCTACAAGTAATCCCTTAATTTGGTATTGTGAATTGATCCAAGGAGCTTGTGCTATAATTTGCGGCGGGTGTTGATGGGTGTCGATGATGTATCCCATGTGCGGTGTGAATGCTACTAGGCCATAGTTCTTCGTGAGATCTTGAACGGATAGGAGGTTGTGTTTTATGTGCCTATTGGCCACCGCCTTGGTTTCAATGACTTTGTCAGTCTTGTTGGGTATTATCTGTATCGTCCCATGATGCGTGCACATTGTCTGTGAGTTGGTCGCAGTGTTTGTCAGTGTGGGATGTTTGAGTTTTGTCATTGTAGATGTTGGTCGGGCGATATGAGAGGGTGTAGCGCCGCTATCGAGAATGAACGTACTGTTGGTTTCGTTTTTGTCTTCCTGTGCTTCATTGTGGAGAGTCTGGAACGGGATAGATGATGAAGCTGCCCCATACGGTTGCTGATAATTTTGGGGCGGTCCATGTGCATAGGGGGGGGGGTGGGGTATGTGTATGGACCATTTGAGCTTGGGTTCTTGATTGATATTTGGGATGGCGTCGATCTTGGCATTCGTCGTCTGTATGCATGGGATGAACTCCTAAGCTGGAATGGAATTTGCATGGTATGTACCCAGGCGGAAGTCGTCGTTGGAAGTATGTGTTTCTGCGATACGTGCGGAATGGGCGGCGGGGCTGGTTTCTGCCTCTGTTACTGTAGTCCCCGGTGTATCGTTGTGGTCCATAGTCCCCGGTGATCAGTTTGGATGCAGAGGGTTGAGGAGTGGGGCCGTGTATTGGTTGATATAACGAATGAAGCTGTTTGAAACTGATGAGGAAGGCTTTGATGGTGGGTGGTTTCTGTAACAGGATGGGTCCTAAGATTGGAGTGAGGGTTGGTTCGGACTTCAGTCCGTTGATAATGAAGTCTACCGTTGTCTCTTCTTCTTTGATGTTGGGATAGCGGGCCGCTATCATTTTCTGGCGAATTTCTGTGTGTGCTTTGATATAGGCGTCGATTGTGGTATCTTGAGTATACAATAGGCTTTCGGCTTCGGTTTTCAAGAATTTATGATCGTCTTTCGTAGCTTGGTTGATGTGCGATATAATGTTGGTGACCAGATCGTGGGGGGTTGGTCGATCTTCAGGGACTAGTAAGAGTCCTAGGATGTCTGATGGCACGCTACTGAGAATGGCTGAGAGTAATCTGGATTTGTGCTGCGTGTGGCGTTTGAGATCTGCCGGATCTGTTGGTACTGGAGGGTTGCTGGAGAGATGAACGGTGGCGTCGATGGTTGTTGCATACGTTTCTAGAGCTAGAAACCAGGGTGCATAATTCGCTTTGTCGAGTTCTGGGAGCTTAGGTTGTCTGTCATTGTCCATTTTGAGTTGCTGCGTGGTGTCTATTGGCTGATGTGTGTCGTTTGCTTCTTGAATGGCATTTGCATATAATTCGTTGGTGAGTTCTGCCGTGTCTTGCGCGTACTGCCGTTTTTGACAGCGTAATAGTCTGGGATCAGTTGGATTCGTTTTGGGGTGTTCGGGTTCGCTACGGGAAGGGTTAGGGGTGAGTGTGGGACCTAGGCGTGAGGTGGGTTTGTTGTAGCAGTTGCGTGGGCGCATAACCTGTGAGAGGAAGACTCTACCCGGACCTTTACTTCGAGCTTCTCTTCGCTGTTCCTAAGTACTGGATATTTCTACTGTAATGTTTGACAACTGCGCGGACGTTTTGCAGCTGCAGGAAGACTTTATTGCAATACCTTCATACTGCACTAACAAAGAGACGCAATAAGTCAAACAGCTGCAAAGCTAAATGCGCCAAGACGGCTTTTCTAGCTAGCGAGTAAAAGTACGTTTCAAGAAGAAGAAGTTGGATTTAAGGACTGCGCTTGCAGATGTATGAAGTGGAAGAGGGTGTGAAATATTGCCAGAGGAAGTAGGAAGAGATGAAAGTGGTAGCGATGGATGTTTTTTGTTTGACATGTTGAGAAAGGTGGGCAGGGGGGAGTGGGAAGGGGTTGGAGGTGTTCAAGGCGGATGGTGTACTTGCTCATTGCCATGAAACAAATGTGTCCTATTCGACTCAATTTGGGCACCCTTCTCAGTTGAGCCCTTTTCAATTTCGAAATTAAACAGGGTTTCACGGCGAAATGGCTCCCGTCAAAATCCAATAATCGCTAACCAAGACAAGTGTCGTGCCACATGGAAGAATTAGCGATTTATATGCGATTTTTTCAGGCATAAAGACTGTATTAGTGACTATTAACATAAAGCTTCGGTTGCGCGCCGTTTCAAGAATATTGAGAAGAAAAAGAAGTTTATTTCGGAATAATAATACCAAAATCATCTATTTTGGTCTTTCAGACGCGGAAAAGCTTTATTTCTGCCGAAGATTATTGTCAAGTTTGGCCCACCGCGTCACACCCGTAGCATGGAACCCACAGATATCACGTCCCCAGTCCGTGACATCCCGAGTCCCCCTCATCAAATGATGCAAAACGGCAAAAATAGGGTTATTTGGAAGGTGTCAAAAATCAGTCAAATACTAACAAGATAAAGGTACTTACAACAGCAACGCACATTTTCATCCCCGCCAGCTCCGTTTTCGTCGCGCTGAAGACGAAGAAACCAGAAGCTCCACTTAGTTACGAGGTGTTTTCTTGCTCACGGGTAGCACCTATCAACGCGTTGATTGCAGGAAAACACACCCAAGAGAGTCCCCGAACGTCTAGCCGCCTCCAAAGCGGCCAGTTCGCAAAACACTGATCACATTCATTGAAAAAAATGGTCGATCATCACAAAAACTGATATTGACGTCTGCAAGGTTCCGAAGGTTTCATTATTCATTTAAAAGGATGTTTGAAATGATAGAAACGCCGTGGAACCCGTACTACTTTACCATAGATGGGTGGGCAAACCGCCACACACTGCTAACATCATTTTACTTCTTCTAATGTAACTTGGAACTTGAATGATGTACAATAAACATTCTCTTGTACAGACTTCTGTATTTTTTGCGCGCCTTAATACATGAGGTACCTGCACGAACTCTCCAGGGGAAAGGTGGGCATAAGCCGTTGACCAACTCCTTCCAGGAATCAACGATCGCCGCAGTAGAGGTTTGCTTGCAACAGAGGCTGGAATCGTGGACACGAGAAAGAAACGAAGAGTCTACGAAGCTTATCGCAACTATATTTTGCGGGTTCGTCGGAGAGATGTCGGAGAGCCGGAAGAGATAGAAAATGAATTAAAGAATATTGAATCGTCCACATCGTATAAAGAAATCATATGTTTTCGAGATTGGGTAGGTCGCACGATAGACACCAATCAAAAGGAATGGAGGCCCGGGCCGAAAACTAAATGCAATCCCAAGTCAAAAAAGAAAAGTGGGACACTGACATCTATGTGTTGAAGGATGTTGGATACGCAGACGAGTCTCTAGATGACAAAAAAAGGAGCCTGGAGATATTGATTCAGTGAAATCTAGGGCGATCAACCATGACGTGAAGGATGCTAAGTCCCAGGAAATTGAGAACAGTTTGGCACCGGAAAATTAGAGCTCTCACACGGAACGAGGAGCTTCTTTTGCATTGCGCGTTGCCTTCTTGCTGAATGGGGTATCAATCTAACTCTGAATCTTTCGGAAGGGGGATACTCGAAAGAATCTATTCCACGCCTTTCATATACGTTGAAAAACATGCGGGTGGGTGTGTCACATTCCTTTTCAAACGACCTCATTCAACTTGATTGATGCTTGATACTATAAAAGTGTTTGATGTGCGCAAGGACATAGCTCTTGTTTACATTCTGGTCCGTTTCTTCCAAAAAGAACACGAGTACGATGCTGATGACGGTTCTAACCCAGCGAGTGAGATGTTGATGTAAGAAGATGCGTGTTCGGATCAAGAATGTGATAAATTTGCTGCTGGAAACTATGTTAGTTCTCATATGTCTCCGTCTTTGGCAGCATCGGGAACACTATCAAATTCACCTCGGAGGGGAACGCAAAGGCATGGACCACATGGATCCGTTTTGCAGGAGGCTACACCTCCGACGTTTCGTGTGACCGAAGATGAGTTCGGCGGAATCTCTAAGAATTCATCCATTGTTTGCAACTATGCTGCCGCTTTTCAATACAGGAAGCAAGAACGGCGAGATTGTTTAGAGCGATCATTGGCCTGAAGGATTTTTTGGAGGTGTCTCTCGCAACTTTGGAAGCTTTTGTTGATGCTAAAAGCTTCGAAAGGTTCGTTCATGTGGAGATTGAAATTTTGGCGTCCGACAGGGATGACCCATGATCCGATAGTGGCGTTTTTGGGAGCAGCAGTTGTAGCTAGAATTGCAGAACTCCAAATCGGAGTTTAAGAAGTACTTATCCCGAACAAAGTACTCCTGAACATCAACGCCGTAATTCTAGCTCCTCATTCCATCATTCTCGGGGACGGGGACTCATTTCCACCTTTAGTCGTGAACATGAGAACTATTAGAGTTTGTGCGTCGAGTTTGTACGTCGGACCACACGCCGGGAGTTGACTCTGAGAGTGCAGACTTCACAACGCGAAAGGAAAGATATTCCAAGTACGTCATTACCGTTTTCGAATCGGTCCCACCACGAGACGCCCATTGTTCTTCACAGAACAATTTGGTAGTCACTCGAGAATGTAGATGTCAAGCGCACCATCAACATCATGCTCTGACATGATAGATGATCGTACTGACCTGCTTGATATTGGCGATATGTTGCTCAACTTAAAGCCTTCTGAGGGATGTTCTCTTTCTATGGAACTGCTCTTCAGTATTCCTGATAGCGAAGTATCTGGTACGAGGGCTGCGGTGGGCTTGGAAAGCGCAATACCATTTGCGTTTGTTCTGTTTGTACAAAGCTTTCTTTCGCAGGTGCATCCAACGCCTTTGATATTGCTTCGTCGGCATGAACAGCTTTTGCTACTGCAGCGGCCTCTGCACCCGCAAGAGTTGATGACATCCTTTACGTCTGACATAATGAGATCGACATCCTCTTGCTCCTCACAAACAACTTCGCCTTCTTTGGAATAACCATGCCCCTTATATTCTATATACGTTTTTGAACATAGATCCTTCTTGTGTGCACGCTTCCAATAGTGATGAACTATAAACCGAGAACTGGCTTCCGGCATAAACATGTGGGGTTGTGGAGGTATTAAATCACATACGGACTCCGCCATGTCGCAAATCATGTTTTTGACCTCTACCTTCCACGGCTTATACCCAATCTTTTGAGTTGATGGGAACTTCGATCTCGAAGATCTCTTTCACGTGCGCCTCCATGCCTTTGGGAGAGAGAACACTGGTTCTGACCCTGTGCGAGAGAGTTTGGCGAAATTCCGGATTCTCCTTCTCCGACAAAACCAGTTTCATTCCTCTATGTTGCGGAGCATTCTTCGAACAGTCATGACTTCTGAGGCGATTTCTCTCTTAAAGACCATATGCCAAACTTTCTGCTCTCCATATTCGTTGTTATTCACAGATTTCTTCCCGTGTGGCCTGAACGCTGAGAGCAGAAGGGTGCAGAGGCTCAGAGCTTTGTTTCTATCCTTGTATTGGAAGCGTATTCACAATTGTGGGAGGGCTTCGTGGCGTGTAGCATATTTCACCGCTTCTCCTCCAAGCAGCTCTTTTCTGTGGATAACTACAAGACCGAAGGCAATGTCGCAAAACTGCGTGATGAAAGAGTAATAATCTAGAGACGTGAACTCTGTGGCAAAATGTTCTCGAGTATCAAGTGGAATTGGGGCCTGCCATAACATTCCCGACGGAGTTTTCTTCATTGTGTGCTGCAGTAAGTTTTCTCTTCGTTCGAATGCCTTGAACCAAGCTCCCATTTACTTGGGGTATTGATTTTACATCTGCTTTCACCGCATGAAGAGGAAGTAAATCCCAATTGTCTAATTGGCAAGCAAAAAGGGATAAGGAGTCCATACATGTAGCTTTACTCCATGCTTCGCGCGGAGCCTTCTCTCGCTCAACGATCAGTCGCAGTCGTTATGCTTTCGTCGAGTTGTACGACAGTGTAAGACCCATTGCATTCTGAACGCTGACAAAAGGAGATGAGTTTACGATTCCAGATATCGACAATCAAACAGTGAGAGGTCCGGAAATACTGTTAGTACGAGAGAAGACAACTTGCTGTATCACCTTCATGGTACGAATGCAGATTATCAAATACGTTCTGCTATATTTTGTGTCAAAGGAGCACAATCATTCTTCGATAGAAGGCTTTGGCAGAGTTAGAGAATCATTCAAGAGGGTGAAGACATCTTGTAGCCGCCTTCCATTTGCAGCGGCAGCAATATTCCAACCTGACAGCTTTCGCTGAGAGAACATGTCGAGCACAAAACATCCACAAAGATATTTAGGAATCTTAGCAAATTTCTCGTTTAGCGTCCAATTCCCCATCCGGTACGCTTTTCTACGTCTTTCAAAATGGGAAGATACAGAATCTAGCATTCTACATCTGCGCACATCTGTGATGTAAGAATCGTTCGTCCCCGCTGTGATCACTTTCACCGCCATAGCAGCGGTTAGTGACTTTCCTGAAATGTAACACCTCCTCTTGGAGGAGAGCTTCTTTAAATGTATTTACTTGCCTGCCAACACTGTCTGCAAACGCCTCTTCTTTGTACGCAGATAGGCGTACTGTCCCCTTGAGGAGTCCACTATTGAAATGAAAGTATCGCGGCAGTCGAAAACCTTTCAAAACGGAAGGAAAAAAACTACCTCAAACAGCTGCACAGCGGAGGCAAAAAGAGAGTTTGCAGCTTTACAAAAGACCCTGGAAGCCCCTTCGGTATCTTCAAAGATGTTCACAGAACCTCTGTTCACGTCTAGGGCGAATAAAATAAACTGCAATAGCAATTTGTCTACAACGCATGATAAAGATCCCATCTATGCAGTTGGGGACTGCCCATGTCTCCCTTGCGCGACAAAATATAGGCAAAGAGAGCACACGAACCTTCCCTGAATTTTGTGACCGCTAACTTGTTTTCCGCTGTGACGTTGTACACTTTCCAAGAACAAAGGGAACACCTCAATTTCATCAAGTGGGTCAGCAAAGAAAGAAGGAATCTATCGCAATCGAGTTTTTCCCTTTCACACCCGACACCTCTGAACGCGCAGAAACCGTGGGGAAACCGCTTTCAAGTTCGGGTCACTACGCCGGCTTGCTTCTTGAGCATATCGGCTGTGATTCCAATGAATAGAACAAAAGTAAAAATCAGCCGGACGGTCTAGAATACTTTCGCTTGTGTCCCGAGCACACACCGATAGCCTACCAAGCTCTTGAATGAAACATTCATTAACATATAATGAAGATAACTGCGTGTTTAAGAGAGTCAAATCGCGGCTCAAACCTGATTTCCTACATTTCTTGAACGTTTTTTTTCGGCCGGATTTTCTGGCACCGCTACGGGACGTGAACCTTCACAAACTGTGCAGTAATTTGCATGTTCAGTTTTGTGTTTATTAACGCGGACATGCTAAGGACGAAAGAAGCCGAACGCTTTTTATTTCGTACTTTCGAGGATTGTAAATTGCTTTCCAGCCATTTATCCGGCTTAAACATGCAGTGCAGATGTAAATGACGAGATTTTGTTTACCGACCAAGCAGTAGAAGGGGTCCTTGGAATTGCCAATATCTACAGCTGCGTACCCTGTTGATTTGCTGTCAAGCAAGTTTTAAGGCTTGGCATGTTTGTCGCGCAGGTAAATTCCCGTATGCGAAGCACGGTTAGCTGTCTTCATGGTGCAAGGAGAAGGTGGCGTCCGCTGAGACACTCTCCGAAATGTTCAATATTTATCTCTGGATCATGAGACTGATGGAGAACGCCGAGCAGAGTGATGTTCAATGCGAGAGAGGTGCTGTGTTCGCCGTGGATGAGCTGCAGGTGAGAGAACAGTTTATTCGACGTGTTTTCGGTGGCGTTTGCGACGGGGAGCCCAAAATCGGCGAAGAAGATGAAACGACGTATATTTTTTGGGAGTTGAAAATTCGATCTTTTCTGTATTCGAGGTGTATCACAACGCCCTCCCTGTGGGCGCTCGTCAACATGGCAAAGAGTCAAGCATGATCCAAAAATCTTGAGTTTCTGCCGTTACAAAAGCGCCGGTATACCGAGCGGATCGCTGGAATATCGACGCCTCTAAAGCACCGATCTCCCAGCAGAAGTTTGTCGGGATGTAAGAGATGATAGGAAAAATACTGCATATTCTTCTTTTATCGAATACTCCATCCAAACGTTTTTGTTCGCAAGCCACGTGCAGATATTACTTCCAGCGCCAGTTTAATCCCACGTGTTTGCCTTTGGGAATGCGCTTCCTCTCCGCACAGTTTTGAACGCTCGCCCTCTACATTACTCCCAAGCGTCTCTTCTTCCACTAATATCTAGTGGCGCTCAGTTGCAATCGCGTCTTTTGGTAGTAACTTCTACTCGCGCTCTTTTGCAATCTCGTTTTCAGATGTTCCCGGAGCTCTTGCAGGAAGAGATTGCTCCTCTCTCACCATAAAAAAACCCATCACAAACGTCTCTACCAATTGCCGCTGATCCGAACGTGGTCCTTGCACAGGATACAGTTCATTTCAACCATTATGCAGAAAGCTTTCAGTCCCTTCACCTTGAAAGTGAGGAAATGGAGCTCGCGTTTTCCAACGACTACCTTTCGTCTCGGACGACCAAGGTAATTCAGAACGTCCTCGGTGAGGTTCGGCGTAACCTTTCTGGCTCGACGCTCGTTCTCGCTGCTCGATTCTCGCTGCTCGAATGATGCTCTACATTCACATAGAAGTTCGCCGCAACACTATGCCGCTTTCGCTTCTACTTTGTATTGTACCGAATGATTGTTGCAATCACATGGGCACAATAGACTGTCTGTCGTGTAAACCTCCGCCTGGTGTTCCAGATCTATTGCGAGCGATTATTGGTGTTGCCGGCAGGACTAAACTCGGCCGCGAAATTTCCCACAACCTGGTTTTTTGTAATGCGACATCTCTATCGAAGGAATTAGAAAAGAAGAGGAAGGAAAATTCAACGGATTTCTCGGAGGAGGAGTTCGCCAGATTGTATCTAATGCTGCGGGATGATGATCAATCCAAACGAATGGTGGAGAGGATTTCGCATGCACTGTCACGTGTAGCTCATGTCGCTGGAGTGAAATGTCTTGATCTTTGGAATCTACTGGCGGGGCGGTTCAACAGCATGGATTTTTGCCCTACTTACTCTTTTGATCCATCATTTGATTATCTCGATCCGAGTTGTCCTCCACTGAATCGAAGATCTGGAAATAAATTATCTCAGGTAATGAGAGAAGCGAAAAGCGCATGGACGTCTACGCTGTCGAAGTACGACGTGAGCGGCAATAATGGTGAGATCCCTTTCAAAGAATTCTGTCAAAAAACCAACGCATCAATTTTCCTTTCAGCTGTTGGAAAGAGTACAAATCTAACGCTTATTGTGTTTGGCCTCAACTATGAGGATACATATAAAGTGGTTTCGCGCTTAATTGGCGAAACATCCCTAATAGTGCGGGGGGGAGTCTAGGCATACGACGGAGGCTTCATGACGAGAGTGGAGTGAAGCGTCGAGCGAGTTCGGGTGAACTTTCTATTTCGAGCAAACGGCTACGTTCGAACCACAGTAGCAGCGACAAAAAAATTCAAAGCATTCTCTTGGAGCTTGGAACATCGATAAACGAATTTAACGCAATGCAGAAGCAGCTTATCATTTTGCAGCAGCAAATGCTGGAGGGAAGGGATAAGCATCTTGAAGAACTCCGACGAGCTCGCGAAAGTTCCACTCAAGCGGTGCAAAATTCTTCGCAGTCTACATTGCAGATCTCCAACCGTATAAACGAGCTGAGTAAAACAATGGAAGAGGCCTACGAAAGGTATCTGAAAGCGAGAGATGTGAACAAGGATGATTGTCATGTTGAATCACTACACAATGTGTATTGGGCATTTAAGATTGCTCTTGATCATATGTTGCAGGAACTGCTCGTCACCAAGAGCAAAGACCATAACCAGGTTTGAGCTGGTACTTTCATTAGCAGAAATATATAGCCGTGATCTCTTGCTGACTCTTCATTTCTTCCCTTTCGTCGGTAGCGGTTATCGCAGCGCACTTTAGACTTGTGAGTATGTCGTCCATGATTAGATTTGACCAGAACGATCGAGAACCTTTCACGGTAAGTTTCTTACTCCTATTTTGTGACGACTTTCGCTCCTTAGAACGAAACCGGAGACAACGACACTGCCAGAGACAATGCTCCCTTCGCAAGCGTCGAAATCAGCTTGTACGAAAGTTGTTGTTCCCACTTCTGTGCGAATGACTCCTGACGGCAAAGTGTATTCTCTCACAAATGGCAAGAAGATGGCCTTGTTCAGCGTTGAGGATTTTTCAACTGGCGGTGAAGAAAACGTAGTGAGCATTTAGAACGGTGCCATATTGTTGACTCTTGGACGACGCATGAGGAGCTTGGCTGTTGTTGGTGGGTTGCTAATCTCCGCGGACTCTGGTAGTGCTTTGGAAATCTGGGATCTTAGAATGAAGGGGAAGCCGCGAATCAAGACATTTATAGCTGATGGTCACATGCACCTCAGAGTGGTTAGTATACACAACAGTTCTGGAACAACTTGCGCATCCATCGCCGAGAGTTCCCGTTCGATCACAGCTCTGGCATTCAACTTCTCTGTAGAGCAGAGAAATGCTTAATAAAGCCTTTTCTACGCATGCGGTAGTGTACATCGGTTGGCTGCGTAGAAGATGGACACGGTGGTCTACCTCTAGGACGTGATAACGTTATCCGTTTGTGCGATACCCGGATGTACACTGTTGGTGCTGTTCGTGAGATGGATGGAGTAATCGAAACAGTGTCAGACTTTCACCGCTTATTCGTGAATTGTCATCATGTTTCATGTGGTTTAGGAAGCCTAGGAGACGTAGAATTTTTGGAATGTGGAATCCGGAATACTTGTGCGTCGAATCAAGTCCCAGGCCCCAGCATCAAACAAAGATGTCACTGGAATGGTGGCACGGAAACTTCGAAATCCAGGAGCGGTTGTTGGTACTCATTGGACGTCGCTTGGTGAGTTTCTTTGCGCACAGCGAATGCGGCAAGTGTCATTTCGGTCCGCACTATAAAATCAATGGCATACATCCATGGATTGAAACTGGATTCAAGTCGCTTGAATGCAACTAGCTATGGTATAAAATATTGACTCGTGATCTTACTGAGAAAACGTCTACAGTACCGAAGCATTTCTCACCGTCATACTGACTATCAAACTGTTTCTAGGGATGATGGCACTCCCAACATATACATATCTACGCTGCCCATATAGCTTTCAGTTTCATGTTCATGGCAAAAAGAAATCATGTTTAAAAGACATTGCCATACTTCACAAAGAGTTCTTTCATCTTGTGTACGGAGCCGAAAACTTTATTGGAACACTTCCAGGGAGGGAGACGTATCTTGATGTGCGCAATCCGCTCATTATTTTCTTCTAATCACTGAACAGACACCCGTGTTGTGATCTGAACAGTCTATATTACAATCATTTCGATCAGCAGAAGCTAAGATATTCCAGTACGCAACGTGAAGGATAATTACTCATTGTCGATTATCTCATCAAACGCACATCCGACTGAACCAAAGAGATAACGCTCAACCAGATGCTTCTTAAGCTGTTTCCGGACCTTGGTGGCCGGAACCTTTCCCAGCTCAACATCCCATTGATCAAAGCTGTTAATATCCCAAATGAACCCCTGCACCGCAGTACGGTGTTCAAATATGGACAGCAACTGCCCACAAATATATGCGTTCAATACAGGAAGTAGAAGATACAGCGAGGATTGATTGCCACTGAAAGTAAGATGAGGAATAAGACACTATGGACTTCCATCGGCACGAAATTCGTCAGCCATGTTCCCCCTCGCCAAAGCCTCGGGCTGTGCGAAAAAGTTCGACATGAGTTCATCATGATTGCTGGCGGGCTTCCCATCATGACAAGTTGGGTGCAGTATTCTACTATGTCGGGGAATCCGATAGGATGATTTTTCGCGAAGTCGCGGTTGGAACTCATAAGTGAGTGATGTCATCAAACTTGTGATATGAAACGGCACACCGCATAGAATGCCAGGAGGCAGGGTACATTAGTGGAACACGTGATATCACGAGTGGACTGGCTTGCAACGGTGCATGTAGTGGCGATCCAAGTGGCAGGTTTTACTACCCTTTGTAGCTAGACGTCCATAAGGGACCATACCCATACAGTGGTTTGGCTAAGTGGCTGACCACTGGGTATTATTTATATATTTATTTGGGCACTCACCCTGGCACGCAGTATATAGTGCACCAGAGGTGAGCGCCGACTCCAAGTAAAGGAGACAACATGGGCATCATGACTATTCTGTTCCTCGCTTAGGATTCCTTAAACGGAGATCTGGACGAGCTATAATAGATAGTCAACCCCCAGCCACTTCACGAGCCGTCTCGTACCTACGTTCCCTCAACGTTTTACAGTTGCACTGTTCACCCTCGCTGGCGAGTAGTGGCCTTACACCCCACTTCCAGCTCGCTGGTGTTGTAGCTCTACCACCCCTTTTACTTCGCCGCAAGCGACCCATCGGCAGTCCGAACGCTGTCGCAGGTGTCTGCTCTCCCCGTTAGAGCGGATACTACATTGGGTTCTGAAAATCAATGAAGCCAATAAACGCACAGGGAACATTCTGTACCATGTGAAACAACTGGAAGAAACTGTGTTGACCTGGAGTTCCAGGCTCTCCAAAATCGACTTCATCAACTGCAAATTCAAGTTCGACACCCTGTCGTGCAACATGTTTTTCATTGCTCTCCATATCAAACTGCTGAATGTGGGTCGGGAATTTGTTCAAAGCCTCGTTGTATGGGTGCATAGCCCTTGACTTGTACCCCGTGACGCTGATAACCCACACCCCCATTAACCCCATTTGTACTGGAATGTTCCTTTCCAATGGGAATTTGGAAAGATGCTTATCGATGCTAGAGGCACCGCTGAGGAACTTTTCGGACACATTGTATCCATAGACAAATCCCAATGGTAGTGCACCAACTGAAGAGCAGACGGAATATCTTCCACCAACCCTGTCCGAAAACGGAAATAAATTCTACGGAGCAATACTACACTGTTATTTCTTCCCCAAATTCAGTTCTGCAGACAATCATATGCTGACTTACAATATTGGAATCTGTGCCAATACTATTCCACAACGACGTTCTGACAGCTTTGGAGTTTACGATCGTCTCAAGCTTGGTAAAGGTCTTGCTGACTATCATCACCATGGTATCCTTTGCATCATACCCATACCCATATAGCGCACATTTTACATCTACTAGATCAACATTGGCAAGGAAGTGAAGCGAATATCCAGCTTGTTGACATGAACTTGACGCTTCGGCGTCAGTCTTCAAAGTTCATAACCCGTTCATGAACTTCTCAAAGTGTTCGTCAAGATCTTGAGGGTTTCAGTATGGCACGTGAATTTTTTCCATGAAACATTGCCGTTGGCTTCATGATGGGTTTCACCCTCGGCAGGCGCATTCGAAAACGCTATGAGATCATCTTCGAGCGGATTAGACTTTGAGTCGGAGTTTGAACCAACGAAAAACGTACATTTCACTGCATCAGGCCCAAGGTCGAAGGGGTCTATTGCAGTTGAATCGAGTTCTCCATCGGAATCGAGAAATGCAATGACTTCATCCAGACTTGTCTGGTGCTTTCTATCGCGCTCAATTTCTTCCATGGCATGGATTCGATTTTGTAAATCTTCCACTTTTAGATACTTTCTACTCTCTGTGGGCTCTCTGGATGCTTCAATTTTTGATTGTTAGCATACGAAGGATTTCTTAGGCGTAGCTCATTGTTCTTTTCAGAGCATGTGCTGGCTTCTGGCAGCCTTGTGGAGAACGACACAGCGTTTGAATCTGGAAAAACTGTAATCACATTCATTAACACGCCACCACCACCATCATCAAGGGGTCGAAAGTGCTGTGAGAAGTCGTATAGAACACCGTAAACATTGTCCGAACATGTTTGCTCTTAGCCCGACGCTTTGGCTTTTGCGCGGATGACGATCGCCGAACAATAACTACCATTGTCACCACAGTCTGCTCCCGCATCGCCCCAGCTCGCCAAGCGCAGTACCGAAAACAATCCCAGACAGCAAGAAACGTTCGTAGAAAAAGAAAACCCTGTCAACCATATAGAAGGATGGTAATAACGCTGCATCATATGTGAAGGCTGATCCGATTTAACTTACCCATCAAACCTAAAGGTTACTCGTCGGAAGCAGCAAACCTCTTCTCACTAGTAATTCACGTAGTTTCTCCCGAATTACCTCAATGTCCGTTTCTAGATCCGGAGACGCAATGGACTGAATAATTGAAAGCCAATCATCTAATCAAGTGTATAGAGCGTTAATTTCGTGAGGATTGTAAACGTACCTATTTCCTGGCATTGAATCCATGACTTGATTATTTAGAATCATCGCTGCGGCATTAATTTTGACACATTCCTCCACGCTGTAATTGATTTCACCATTGCGAAATATCTTCCAACGACCTACCAGAATTCCAAACGATTGTTCCACATCAATTTGCATGGATTAAGTGAAAAAGTTTAGTGCGTCTTTGAACGCGTCAATATCTTTACCTGGGTACGGGGTAATACAAAAGTTAGATAACGTATACGCCGCATCACACACCGCGTAGTAGCCCAGATGAATGTTTCCCTCATCGAAGTAGCGCGCTAAAGGGGATACAGAAAAAGCAAATGCATCCTTAGTAGATCCCAATACAAGAGCAGAGAGTTTAAGAAAGCGGTAGTCAGAGTAGACCAAAGCCTGCACAAGAACCGAGTAGTATCCTTTCCTGCAGCAAAAAAATTGGAATTCTCATCATTTAGTGGCTTTCTTTTCTTATTTTCACACAAAACCCATGAAAAGCACCAATACTGCGAGCACTAGTCTCATTTACAGCATATAGTAACATGTAGTCGTGAAAAATACCACCCGACATAAATCTTATTCCAAATGATAGTTTAACGGAAATAGCTATTTTTATTTTGTCTGTATACATGTCGGGCTTCACATGATTGCCTCTCTCAATTATTTTTCGTAGAGCGTTAAAAGGGGTTCGAGACATTCGAAATGCCTTTGAAAATTGACTTTCAGGTAGGATCGCGGTGGAATCTTCAAGTCGCGGCTGAATAGTAGGGAATAGAGAAAGGTTTCGGGGTTTGTCGCTTCACAAGATCCGAAAGTGAAAGTGCAATCGCAGCCACAAAAGCGTGAAAAGCAGTTACCGTTCCTGTGCGAAAAAAATGTTCGTCGCGATTCATTGTTCCCTGAAATTGGAAAAAGAGTCTGGCGCAGACTCCGAATCTGAAGCGCTTATATCAAGGACAACATCAGGGTGCTCGTCGTTTATAATAAGAAATGGAGTAAAAAGATCTTCCGCTTCTTAAAGAAGAGCTCCCACTGACTATATTAGAGGTGAAGAGCGCACGCTGTAGCCCCGGTTTCAAGACAAACATAGAGCTGCTTTGAGCCGTCCCGGCGCACAGCCGCCGCCGGCGGGCACAGCAGCTCGAAAGGTTCAGCAATACAACTGCCAGTAGCTGGCGACGTGTGCTTTGTTGGACGGATTCATCAATCCGGAGATTTTCGTGCATACTTTGTATGCTTTCGGGTTCAGTGGATAAGAACGCATACAAAGCATGCACGCGGATCTGCAAGAACCCTCCCCAACGGATACGTTACTGATTTATTCGAGTAGTCGTGGGATACTAGCCGCCGTTTTTGTCACAGAAATTCATCCGAAATTTTCCGACCCGGGGTTGACGCGCACCCTGTTGCACAATTACTAGTGGTTGTCACGGACTGTCCCAAGCGAAGCGAGGGCGTGGTAACTCACGAGATGCAAAACAACCTGAGTGATTGGGTGATAACATGTCTTTCTCCCACTGAGGGACAGACGTGCAGGTATCAAATATGCGCCCGTACAGAAGAGAATGCATGATATCTTCACCCTCAAGCGGGAGACAACGTACGAAGGTCCCTAAGTTTCTCTTCACTTCACATCACCAAACGAATGTGGCTTTCCAGGCTCCATCGTGCTTTTCGTTTGGGAAGCATTCTGCCTCTACCCACCAAACAACGCAAAATCTAGCCTCCCCCACCGAATGGAAGTTGCCGTGGCATCTGGCCAGCTCCTGTTACAAGTGCTCGTCAAGGTTGAAACAATTGCGAACAAGTGGTACGAGCGTCGAGACATTAAGGATGACAATCTCAATGCCTTTCATCGAGTGACTCGGCAGTACAAAGACGTATTCGATGTACTAGAAGCACCTCCCGCTTTTGCCTCGACTGATCGTTTCACCAACACAAGAATAGACCAGTTTGAGACATGCTTGCGGCAGAATGCAGAAGCGTTGGAAGCATGGGGAAAAAGAATAGAAGAAGGTAGTGAAATAGACAGGGTGAAGAGAATGAAGCAAATCCTCGACAAATGCGAAAAGGATGCTACGAGCTTTTACGACTTTCTTCTTACTCACGTGTCCCCGGGTGTGCACAGTGCGGTAAATGTACAGCCCAATAAGTATGTATCGGGAAGCAATGTTCCACAAAATCCACCGCGATTGACGCATGAGTACTGGAACCCGGATACTAGCGAAGCAAAACTGAAAGCAGCCGTGCTGGACCGGTGTAGCGCAGGGATTGTCGCCGTCGTGGCCTCCGGGAAGGGTGGAGTGGGTAAAACATGCGCCCTTCGCGGGTTGGCTTTTGAAATGGACGTCAAGAGCGCATTTCCTGGTGGTACGCTGTACCTTCAGCTCGGGAACGAGTCGCATTTGTCAAATGTAATCAAAGGAATCGCGAGAATTGTGCGCTGCACGGGAGGTGCGAGTGTAGCAAACAAGATTGAAAACGTGAGACATCTCCAGGATGCATGTGACGAGGCATCTGTTTGGTTCCGGCCGCATGAATGTCTCCTGTTAATCGATGACATTTGGTGGGTGAATGGAATCGATATGGAAGTCTTAAATGCTCTATGCACAATGCTTAACGAAAGGAGCAGAATGGTGTTCACCTCGAGAGATAGACGTTTTTTGGGCGGGGCTGGTTCAGTGATTGAGTTTAATGAGATTGAGGCCCGTGGCAAACTGGCACGCCGCATGTTGATGAACCATGGTGGCTTTGGTGAAGAGGACGAACTTGACCAGATGAATGAAGCCGCGTTTGAAGCTATCCTTGACCTCTGCCAAGGCCTTCCCCTCGCACTTGGGATAGCTGGTGCATCTGTTCTGCAGAATCGAATGAGAAAGCGTGCCGAAAATAAGCAAAGCGCTTGGTCTGATTTCTATGAGGACGTAGTGTCGAAGCGGAAGGACTTTTTTGATCTACCCGACGCCTCGAATGGAAGAGACAAGCTGCCAAAGATTGTCGGTCTTTCTCTACAAGTACTAGAAAGACGCGAGGACGGGAGGAACTACCAGCAGATCTTCAGGGCTCTGTGTGTTATTGAAAAGCATCAGACAGTTCCGGTTCATATGCTCCGAAAGCTGTGGGACATGGAGGGGAACAGTGAAGCCGAAGAAGTTGTCGAACTGTTAGATACTGTGTCGGTAGTTCAAATGCGGCAAGAGTACGGCTGTATATCGATACAGCTTCATGACTTGATCTTGGATATCGCCATTCGCCAGGCCTCCGAGAAGTTTGAGACTCAAAACTTTTTCCGAACCTTGGTGTGCAACTACATTCCCAACGCAGAGCGGAATAATGCGACACAGTCTCAGAAGAGTTTTGCAAAAGAGAAGCGTCTGGGAATTGATCCGGTCAAGAAATATGGCTTCTGGAAGAAACTGTGTTGTGTATCGAGTACAAGCGATGAAGACAAGATTATTGAGACCGAGAGGATGCGCCTCACACCCTGCAGCTTGTTCCGAGCGTGGTGGGACTCTGCAGATGATGGGTATTTGTATGGAAATCTGTGCCGGCTTCTTGAACGGGCAGGATACGCTGTGGAGCTGATGTGGCTACTGTCAAAACCGCAATGGATCGTGAAACGGCTGCAGATGAGCGGAATATACGGCGTGGAAGGCGACATTGAATACGGGACATGCGCGATGCGCTTGCAGGGTCGTAACGACTGTGCCCTGGGGAAGCATCTTGAAGTACTTGGCAAAGCTGCGCGCATGAGCTGCGCAACAGTGACGGAAAACCCATACGAAGCATGGTTTCAGTTATACGGCCGTTTGGGGTGGTATGCGAAGCAATGCGGCAGGACGCGACGATTCATCAAAGAGTTGGAGCGTCATGCGCCGAGGCCATGGGTGAAAGCATCTGCCGGGTTCTTGCAGCCTGCCGGGGGGGCAGGGATAGATTTGATACACACCCGTGGCGAAGTTACGGCTGTATCCTGGGCTGGGGAACATGTTGTATTTAGCGTCCACGGAGCTGGAGGAGTCAGTGTGGCGCGGTACAATCCGAAAACTGGGACATGCATGACGAAAGAGTTTGGATCTGGAGAGATGGTTGTAGTTTCGAATCACGCCTGTGCCTTGTTCTCACGAGATGACAGAAGATTGGCCACAGGTCACAAAGACGGGAGAATTGCAAGTTATGACTTTGACGCCAATATCGCACGAATTCTTGTAGGGCACACTGGCGTCGTGCGGTGTGTCGCATTCATTGCGGACGGAACTCGATTGGTGTCCGGGTCAGATGACGGGACTGTTCGCGTTTGGGACGCGCGGAGCGGGGAGGCAGTGGGACAGCCTTATGTTGGTCACACTGATAAGGTGATATGTGCGGCGTTCAGTGCTGACGGCGCTCGAGTGGTGTCTGGGTCAGGGGACAGGACTGTTCGCATTTGGGACTCGCGGAGCGGAGAGGCGGTGGGGGAGCCCTTTGTTGGCCACACTGGCGCGGTAACGTGTGCGGCGTTCAGTGCGGACGGCGCTCGAGTTGTGTCCGGGTCAGGGGATAGGACTGTTTGCGTTTGGGATGCGCGTAGCGGGGAGGCGGTGCGACAGCCCTTTGTTGGTCACACTGACTGGGTGACGTGTGTAGGGTTCAGTGCAGACGGCGCTCGAGTTGTTTCCGGGTCAGGGGACAGGACTGTTCGCGTTTGGGATGCGTGGAGCGGAGAGGCTGTGGGACAGCCCTTTATTGGTCACACCAGTGTGGTGGAATGTGCGGCGTTTAGTGCGGACGGCGATCGAGTGGTGTCTGGGTCATGGGACAGGACTGTTCGCGTCTGGGATGCGCGGAGCGAAGAGGCGATGGGACAGCCCTGTGTTGATTACACTGATATGGTGAAGTATGCGGCATTCAGTGCGGAGGGCGCTCAATTTGTGTCCGGGTCAAGGGACGAGACTGTTCGCGTTTGGGATGTGCGGAGCGGAGAGGCGGTTAGACAGCCCTTTGATAGTCACTCTGACTGGGTGACGTGTGCGGTGTTCAGTGTGGACGGCGATCGAGTTATGTCCGGGTCAGGGGGCAGGACTGTTCGCGTTTGGAATGCGCGTAGCGGAGAGGCGGTTAGACAGCCCTTTGATGGTCACATTGGCGAGGTGACGAGTGCGGCGTTTAGTGCGGACGGCGCTCGAGTGGTTTCCGAGTCATGGGACAGGACTGTTTGGGTGTGGGATGCGCGGAGCGGAGAGTCGGTGGGACAGCCTTTTGTTGGTCACACTGGTGCAGTGAAATGTGCGGCGTTCAGTGCAGACGGCGCTCGAGTCGTGGTCAGGTCACGGGACTGGGCTGTTCGCATTTGGGATGGACGCAGCGGAGAGTCGATGTGTCCTCTGTTCCCCCACGGAAAAAGGGTGACACGCGTTGGGGTGAATGCGCAGTGCTCTCTCGTCGTATCGGTGGACGTTGGTGGTTTGCAAAGGTTGCGGGACGTGCCGCCGGGGGCCTGCGTGATGAAATCGAATAACACGTCTAGGCGCCCGACGATTGATGCGCTGGAGCTGATATGGTCGGGATACCACGCGTCATGGGGTGACTATATTTCGGAGCCACGCGATGACGGTGTCGATACTGTACTGGCTACATTCGACCAAGCGGCTGTTTTGCTCGGCGACCGATGGTGCATACATGGAAGCGGTTTTCTTGAATACTGTGAGGTTGTTCGGGAGTGAACGCGTCAATGATCGAGCACTGTTTCACTCTTTGTGCACCGCCGTGTTCATCGGTGTGAACATGAAGTCACCTCGGGCCGTTGCTCGCGAGCTCGTGGGTTCACATGCTTGTATCAATCGCGCAATGTCATCTTCACGGAGAAATTTGAAAACTGTGTTCAAAAATTCAAATATGTTTTCCAGCGTGAAGATACATGTTCATTTATTGCTTGACCCCGCTAAGCCGAGACATCGACAGAGTAAGTCCTACAGCGCTATGGGCAGCTATTGGTACTACAGTTAACATAAACAACCCCAGCAAAAAACAAGAAAGAACTAGCCCTCATGAAAGGCTCAAATTGGTGCACGGCCCAATTTGATACAGCGATTTTCTTCGGCGGCGCGAACCAAGATCTTGAATTGACGATCCAAGCCTCTTTGACCGTAAGCACTGACCATGTAGTTCAAGACCGCACTCGTTGCATCCAGAATTTTTGTTCTCTTCAATGTTACAGCCGAGAATGCCACCGTCAACGCATGCAATGTCTGCCACCTTCAAACGGAGACATGAAGTACGAAAACAAGAAAAAATGAGGCGCCAAGCAGCGCTATAACTCCTCCAAAACGAACTATCCAACAGTCCGACAGCCATCCAGACCAATGTATCGTATTCCACAGTACAACGGCCTCGCAAAGCTCTGAAAGCCGACGACAAACCAGCCCTTGAAAAGCTCCTAGATCCCATCAACCACCATCCTGGCCGACAATTTGTCGTACAAGTACCAGAACAACTGCTAGCTGTCAAAAGAGCATTTGAAGCAGCAAAAAGGGGATTGCAAATAGACTATAGTAAGATGAAACTGATACTTGCAGGCATCACCGAGGATGGGCGTGAGGATTATAAGATTTACTTACCATCTGATGAAACATTGAAGCGATTTCAGGCAAAAAACAGGCAACTGACCTTTCGTAATGCGGAGAATTGTCGTACAATCACCTCTGGGGTATGCTACTGTCTTGTCTCGGGAGCGTAGTAACGCTCAACCGTAGGGAGCGTGCTGCGCTCTCCAGATCACCCGGGAGGTGCCAGCAAGGCACGGTCTCTGACCTAGTGTCAGAGACCTGGCCAACACTGGCTACAGTGCCAGGTGGCCACTCAACTACTGTACTAAAATACATATAATTATAATTACTATTACTAACAATTACTCAACCAGAAGGTACATGTCAACACTACACGTGGCTGACAACACCTAGATGGTAGCTCGCCCGGAGCTGCATGGCCAATGATCCCTCGCATCCATCACCTACAAGGTCATTGTAGTATATTGACAACCTCAAAGGTCAGACCTTCTGCCACTATATGACAAGAATACTACAGCAGCTAGACTTGCGGCACAGTCATTTAATCATGTGAAGGCTCTGAAGGACGTTCTTGTAGGGCTGGAAAAAAAGCACCCAGATATTTTATCAGAACCCCAGCGTACTTGGAACTATGATGAAACTAGCATACTACCGGAGTTTGGGCGGCGGGTTAAATGCTTTTGTCCTTCGGACAGCCTCCGCGGTGGAATGCGACTGGCAATGAAAGAGAGTGGAAAGCACGTCACAGCAGAAATCGCTGTGTCAGCCGCAGGACATGTAGCTCCTTTGCTGATGATCATCGCTGGAAAGCGCAAAATGACTCATTGGCTGGAACCATTATATCGAAAGGACTTTTTGGAAGACGATAGAAGAGAGAATTGGCTTAATAATGAAGATTGGTGTCCGGGTGACACACGTTTACTGATGAGCGAAAATGGTTCTGTCGACACGAAAAATATGCACCTGGTTGTTGAGCATATCAATCGCTATATTCGCACTGTTGTCAACAAAGAAAAGCCTGTAGTCTTGCTTTTGGACGGACATAGTTCTAGACAGAGCCTTGAGTGGTTAGAAGTTTGCGAGGCCTTTAAAGTTGAGGTCGTCAAGCTCCCTGCGAACACTACTCATTTTCTACAACCATGTGACAAGGCTGTGAACAAGGCCTTCCAGGTGCGTATCCAAAAATCTAGAGACTCTCTTATGCGCCAGTGCCATACCTCGCACGCGAGTGTCGACTTGAAAATGCAAATGGGTGTAGCAAGCATTCAGGCAGTCATATCTGCCGTTGTAAGAAAGGCTTTCGAAGAAGCCCGTCTCTGGCCTATGGATTTTCGATTTATAGAGCCGTTCTCAACTGCAAATAGTTCCGTTATTGCGCACCATATGTTGCAGAGTGAATGTGTTATTGACGACTACACTGTTTGAAGGGCAATGCCCTTCAAGGGGGTTTCTTCCCAGGACTTAGAGATTTCGCTCGCTTGAGGACTAGCTTAGTCTACGACAAGCTATACCGCTATTGCGTGCCGACGGCCGGTTAGGACCGGAGGTGCACACTGGTGGAACACGTGGACTGCACGGATGCCGACGCTCGAGTGCGAGGCGTGCCACACGTGGCCCGGATTCTACCTAATGGTTAGTATTATTTAGTAATTTTCAGTATTTATTTAGCTACGCTATCGCTATTTAGTGTCTATTTTTCGGGCGCGCGCCCACTGTCAGGGGCCGCGCGCCACACTACTTAGGAGGTTGAGCACTGCTCCCCAGTAAACACCCTCTTTGGAGATCCCAAGGAGGGAGTCTTGGCTCTGAACTCTTCGCCTTCGGCGCGTCTTCACCGCATACTGGGTGAGCGCCCGTCGCACGTTAGTTCATCCACTCCTCTGTCGACCAGAGAGCTACCACCACCGTGGGTTCATATTTAATCGCCGACACTTGTCGTAGTCTCGCCTCTGTATAGGGTTTCGCCCCTGTTTTCTTCTTGTTCTCCTTTTTGGCTCTCGTGAGTGGCTGCCTCGCTCACCTCGCTCGTCCACCTCATACGAGTGTTTCCTCGCTCCTTTTCCGACAATCGCTGTGGTACCACTCCGCCTAGGATTGGTCACACCCCGGACTGTGCCGTGCTCACCTAAACACTCTAGGTATATCCCGCGGGAATGGCCTCGGTCTTACACCCGACGTCGTCGTGCCTTTACAGAGTGGCTCTGTTTCTGTGCTCCGCTGGAACGCGTCTCCTCCGCCTGAGGCGTTTCTCTCAAGAGAGGAAGATCCAAAACATATTCGTGGTGTCTCTGCTCCAACCGTTGTCGTATAAACTGGTCTCCCGACTTAGAAGTTTGAGTCGGGCACACTCAGTCACGATTAATCGGAAAGAGGACTCACAAATTGAGGTTGATCTCAGTTGCCCTCTTTGAGGAAGTTTCTTGGCTCCACTGGCCGATCGGGTTTGGATACTCACGTGTAACGGATTCTGATCTCATGTCGTCCAAAGACCGTCCGAGGACGCGGAGTCCAACCGGTGCACCGGAACCCTCGCAACCATCCCGTATCCCGGTCCGTTCACGTTCTCATACCGGTGGATCGACTGGTGTGCCAGGTGGAAGGACCTCGAGACCTCCTGTGTCTGATTCGACACCCCCAGCAAATGGAGCAAGACCGGCGTCTGCCGCCGCCCAGATGCTCTCCCCTGCTAGGGATGTCACTCTCCGTCCCAGCTTTGCAGCTGGTGGAAGAGTAACTCCGCGGGAAGCTCAAGTCATCCTTGCAGAGGAGTTTGATTCCCTTCGCAAGAAGGTAAATGACACTGCTACGCAGGATTTTTCTGAGGACCTCCGTGTCCTCCGTGCGGATGTGAACTCGATTCTAGAGTCCTTTGGTGGACCCTCGGTCTTTTTCAAGGACGTCGCGGACAAGTTCTCGCGCTTCCGAAGCCGTCTCGAGACGTTGGAACAAACCCTAATGTCGGGGGATGATCCGGCCGAGCCGGTTGCAGTATCCCACAAGGGAAATAAGGAAGAGAACCGCCAGGCTCGAAAGAAGCGAAGGAACACGGATCCCGAACCGTCGGATTCCTCCTCCTGGGAGTCCGACTCTTCCGATTCATCGGTGGAAGTAGCTCGCCGTGAGCGTTCCTCACGCTCTAAGCGGTCAACAGCCACCCATGGTGTGATCCGCGCCCGCACGAAGGGAAGGAAGCACACAGGTTTGAAGGAGCTGAAACCGACCAATTTGCTCTTTAAGAAGCTCTTATCATACCGGTACTACCGTTTGGAGCACTCCTCTTTGGATCGTACACCCTGTGGTGCGGGAAGGGTGAAGGACTGCATTAAGCGAATGCAGCTCTCACTTTGCAACCAGTTGTTTTCTGGAGAAGACCCAAGATTGGCGTTGGATTTCTTGGCACGCTTTGTCGCGGAAGCTGACATCCTTGGAATGAACGAGGGACAGGCCTACATTGCCTTACCGTACTTCTTACGTGGGCTTGCAGAAGACCAGTATCACTCTGTCAGAGGTTCATCACGCGCCTCCGAAGGAGGGGGCACATGCTGGCCTTAAGCCCTTCAATACCTCCTGAGGTCGCATGCTACTAACTCCGCCGTTCAGCAGGCTATACTAGCCCTGCAAGACACTCGCCAACGTCCAGGCGAGTCGGCAACCGATTATTCGTCGCGCCTTACTAAGGCCTTCCACCGCTGTGGCAATGTTTACCCCACTGAAGAGCGTTGTACCATGTTTGTCGATGGTTTGGACCCGGCCATCCGGACTCTTGTTGCTCGACGTCGAGAAGATAGACCTAAAGCCACGTATTTGGAACTAGTGCAGTTCGCTGGTGCAGAAGGTGAAGCCCTGCGCGCATGCACTCCTGGATCCGGGGTTACGTCTGCAAAAGCGTTGATGTTACAACCGAGTACCCCGTCACCTTCGATGATCGACGAACAGGCCTTTCGAAGGGATTATGATAACGTGCAGCTAGCCCACAGCGACGTTCATTCCCTCCCGACAACGGAGTTACCCTCAACTTTGGACGAGTCACAATACGTGATTGGGGATGACACGCTACTCTATGCGGGTAATGGTCGCGTCCGTGCGCCACGCGTCCCACAAGAGAGTGGTAATGTCTGCTTTTCGCGTCCTGGTTGGAGAGACACCCGCCCCGCGGTGAAGTTCGCCGAGCCTCGCCACCCAACCCCGGCTTATGGTCTGATTTATAATCTCTGCTACAAACCAGGCCGTACTTCTCCACAATGTGTGTTGTCTCTCCAAGAATGGGCACAAGTCGTAGTTAATTACGAGGCCCTATCCCCGGAGGACAAAGCAGCTGTTCGGATTGCATCTTATATCCGTGCTCGAACGGATGTTCCACGTCACGTGTCGCCTCCCCGAGCTCGGGTGGTACCTGCACCGGAATCCCGTGTCACCGACGTGGTCGGTGACCCCACCGCTTCTGCGGTACCTTCTGGGCCTGATGCCCCGGCGTTGCCTGCTCAACGTCCTGAGCAGCCGACTCCGGCGGAGCAGGACCAGAAAAACTAAATGTGGGAGTCTCCTCTCAGTGAGGGACGCCCTCAGAGTCGAGGTCGACGGCGCCCGAGGCGTCCAAGCCTCGCTCCCCGGTCAAAATAGTTTCAAGGAAAGAGGCCGTCAATGACGTTAACTCGGAACACTTTAGTGTTCTGCGTCGCCCGTGGAAACGTGTTTCCCATAACTGGTTCCCGGATAGAGTTCTGGTGATGGCAAAGAGAAACTACAAGGTCTATGCTGACCTTGGCCTTTCACCCCAGTTTATGGTGCGACTTCTTACCGTCTTAGACACCGGTGCCGGTCCGAACTTTGTCGTGGAGGAAGTGTTACCGCCTGCTTTGCAGTCTAGGATCCGCCACGACCACGTCCCGGAGGTCGCTGACGCGAACAACAAACCGTTGGATACGGTGGAGTTCATAGAACTGGTAGTCCGCGTTGGCTCTCGCGTGGTGAAACTCGACTTCGTCGTATGTCGGAAATTAGCCGCCCCAGTCATCTTGGGTTTCGACTTTTGCGACCGCTTCGTCGAAGCGATCTTCCCCCGCCAACGGCGTGTCGAGATGGAGGATGGATCGTCCACTCTGATCGTTCGTCGTCCGCTCAGGCGTACCACGAAGAAGCATGTCCCCGCTACCGGCAGCACAGGAACCTGGACCGGATAACCATGAATCTAATAAGCTCCGCGTGGCAGCGTCGTTGTGCGTCCCGCCTGAGTCCCAAATGATGGTGAAAGTAACCTCCCGTCAACACGGACCCCGGGTCTTGCAACCATTGTTGTCAGTGTATGACAGGCACAGCCTCTCAATTGCGAATGGAATCGTCCATGTGGAGCCAAACCAACCGTTTCACGTGCTGATCGCCAATCTAGGGACTGTAACCCAGTATCTGGTGAAGAACCAAGTGATAGGGTCCGTCATGCCGCACCCCATCGCTATGGTGCCTACAAAGCTGACCGCAGCTGACGTTCTCGGACTCGTTCACTCTAAGGAGGGGGACAGCCCGGAACCCGTTTGATCACCGGTACCCGGGGTTCAACCTGTAACATCAGGGACGCAGCCCGTTTCAACGAGTGGTGACCGCCCCGATCCAGTCAAAGAACTCGAGGACCTGGATCTCAGCCACGTCCCGGAGTCATACCGCCATCGATTGCGAGAACTTTTAAGGGACTTCACCACTATTTGGGACGGCTCCCTTGGTGAGATTGCCACTACGGAACACCGGATTGATTTGCTACCGGACACTTGACCCATCTCTCAGCACCCATACCGTGCCGGACCCGCCGCACGCGCGGAGGAAAGGACACAAGAGGATAAAATGATTCGAGCAGGAGTCATTGAACCGGCTCAGTCGCCGTGGGCTTCTCCAGTAGTACTGGCTCCAAAGCAGGATGGTTCCTGGAGGTTTTGCTTCGACTACCGTCGGTTGAATGCCGTCACTGTCAAGGACGTGTATCTAATCTCAAGAATGGACGAGTACATTGACTCGCTGGGCACGGCCACCGTCTTTACAACCCTTGACGCCAATTGGGGATACTGGCAAGTTCCGGTAAGGAAGCAAGACCAGGATAAAACCTCTTTCGCGTGTCACTTTGGTCTCTACCGTTTCAAACGGATGCCTTTTGGTCTTACCAACGCCCCCGCTACTTCCTAACGAGCCATCGACATCCTATTGGCCCGCTTCAAATGTCGTACCTGCCTGGTCTACCTGGATGACATAATCGTCTTCTCAGACAACCTGGACAAACATCTCACTCATGTGAGGGATATCATGGCCACGCTACGAGATGCGTGTGTCACTCTTAAGATGAAGAATTGTGACTTCTTCACGGACACCGTGAAGTATCTCGGCCATGTTATCCGTCCAGGACGTGTTACAATCGAGGAGACTCGTGTTAAGTCACTCAAAGAGGCTAAAGAACCGCGGACGCAAACCGAGCTTCGTTCCTTTCTGGGACTCGCGAACGTCTACCGACGATTCATCCCGCACTTTGCGGACAAGGCTGCACCGTTAAACGCGCTTTTGCGGAAAGGCCAACCACCAAAACTGGACCCCTTCACCCCCGTTCAAACGGAATCTTTCAACTCTCTTAAGGATTCCGTCGTCTCCGCCCCGATCCTCTCGTTGCCCAAGCCTGAAAGGCCCTTCATCAAGGATACGGACGCCAGCGACTACCAAGTAGGTTGTGCACTGTTTCAAACTGCACCCAATGGGGAAAGAAGCCCCGTCGGGTACTGGTCCCGATCGCTCAACGTCCACGAGAAGAATCACTCCGTCTCGGAGAAGGAATGCCTTGCAGTAGTGTGGGCCTTACAAACGTTCCGCCCCTACCTCATGGGTGATCATTCCACCGTTTTTACGGACCACGCATCACTTCGATGGCTACTCTCCATCTTGGAGCCTTCAGGCGGCTTGATGCGTTGGCGTCTCCGTCTAGCGGAATTTGGCTTTGACGTGCAGTACGGAAAAGGATCGTGCAACACCCAAGCCGATGCTCTCTCCCGCCTGGTCACTACTGGCGAAGCACTACCCGTCAAAGACGATGAAATACCCTGCTATGCAGTGAATGGCGACGACGCTACCATCGAGGGCGAGGAACGAGACACGGACTCTTCATATTCCGGTTCCGAATTAGACGACATTCTTCTCTCGGAAGATTCCGAGAAACCCTTACCAGGCAACTTCGTGCCTAGTACTCCAGAAGAGATGACACGGGAGCAATTCGCTGACCCATCCTGCGCGAAGGTCCGCGCTCAACTCAATGGTGTAGAGCAACGCCCAGTTAGGGGATACTTGAAGATGCAACTCATAGAATGAGGATTGAACCCTCCGAGGGTTATGATTATGATCCCCTCTAAGGTGTGCTGAGGTGGCACTGTTTTCTGGTTAGAATTCGCCTATAAGGGAAAATTCGGATGGCCCATGGTTGGATTGGCCCCGTGATACACGTGGCTTAATTTTGGCACCGAATTTCGGATATTTGTAGAACGTTGGACTTTTGGGCCCTGACAGTTGGATCTCCACGTGTATGGCCCTGAGCAGGTGTTCACCACTGTAGAGTTTAGTTAGTGGGCCCTACTTAGGGAGATGAGATCTGATAGTCCGAAGCTCAAAGGAAATGGGAACCAAGGTTGGTCTTCGATATCTTTAGAGGTTCTTCGTCGCCATCGTTTCGGCCTTACAACCCGGAACGGGCTCTGGTTATCAACGCCTGCGTAGGGACACGACTCCACTTGGAGAGTGCCCACGTTTGGGTTCCGTGCAACCACCCCCTTGGGACCGCTCAGACGACCTGCGTGCACGATACCCCGTGGGGGTTCTGCTTACTTGTTGCGTGCTTTTTGTGTTTCCTTTCGAGGACAGGTTTTCGCCCCTGTATTGGGTTTCTTTTGTTGTTTCGCCCCTTTTCTGGTTCTCGGGTCCGGTGCCTGTTAGTGGCCGACCCTCGCCCCGTTTTTCCTCTTCGCCGGATTTTCCCCCATTCTTTGGGATACCCATACCCATTCCCGATCCAACGGTTTCTACCCCTCACCTCCGTCGGTACTGCCGGAATCCCCCGTGGGAGTTACACACCACACTACGGGTGGAACGGAGGGCTCTGTCTCTGAGTCTGCCTCCCCCAGGGAGCAAGGCTTCGAACACCTTGAGAGCACTTCCCGTCGCCGGGTTTTGCTCCACAAGTGGTCTCTCGACTTAGAATCCGTTCTCGGACTTTTGGGTTGGTCATCCACGTGTTGAAATATCTCTTGGAAGAGGAAGCACCGTCGTGAAGATTTGTTGTAGTGGGCCCCTTTGGAAAGGGTCGAATTGGTTTTTATTTTTATTTTGTGTTACGTCATCCGTTCTCCGGGCATCTCGTGATCGAATTTCATCGTTACCCCGAATCGTCGGTGTCGTGTCTGCAGCATGTCGCCGCCTACCCGTGGTTCCAGGACTGGATCGAACCGTCAAGCGGATTCAGTGCCCCCGGCCCCGCCTAGGTCGAGGAGCTCAATTCCCGAAGGTCGGAACGATTCCGGTATCGATCCGGACACTCGGAGAGCACCCTCAGTGGTTTCAGGTCCTCGAGAGGTTGTGGCTGTGGACCCAGCTCCAGTGGTGGAGACCCCCTCAGCAGCACCCCGAAGTCGGGCCGACCCTGAATTACAGAGCCTGGAGACTCGAATCGATATCGCCAACGCGGCTCACGTCGAGCTCCTTCAGGAGGTTACTACCCTCCGCCTCAAGTTGTAGGACGCCCCGGTGCGGGGAGTCGCCGATGACCTTCGTACCCTGAGGAGGGATGTGAACTCCCTTTTGGAAAGCTTTGGTACCCCTGGGGTCTTTATCCAGGAGTACCGGAGCCTCGTGGAGGAACACCGCGTGCAAGCGGAACGCTTCTGAGCTCGGCTGGACACCCTCGGGGCCATTATCCGTATGGGCGGAGACGCAGAAGCCTCGAAGGATAAACCCGACGTTTCAGAAGACGAAGAACACCGCTCCGCTAAACGAGACCGCCGCAAGTCCAAGAAGAGGGTTCACCTCCAAGAGGATTTATCGGATTCCGATCCCAATCGCTTGCCATCGAGTTCGTCCTCCGAATCTTTGGATAGTGAAGATGAACGCCGGTCATCCCGGGCGACTCGGTCGAAGGCTACTTACACCTCTCAAGGGGCAATCCGTACCCGGAAGAAGGGTAGGAAACACCTTGGATTTAGGGAGCTGAAGCCGACGAATCCTCTCTATCGGAAGCTGCTATCGTACCGCTTTTACCGGTTGGATAACCCTTCGGGAGATCGAACATCCCGCGGAACGGGTAAGGTCAAGGACTACATCAAAAGGCTGAGCATCACCCTACAGAAGGGGGAGTTCACAGGAACAGACCCAATTCTGGTGCTCGATTTCCTTGCGAGGTTCGTCCAGGAGGCTGACATCCTCGGTATGAGTGAAGCGCAAGCGTATCTTGCATTACCCTATTTCTTAAAGGGAATGGCTGAAGACCAGTTCAACTCCGTCCGTGGATCATCTCGAGCCTCGGAAGGGGGAGTCACGTGCTGGCCCGAAGCGGTGCAGTACCTCTTGAGGTCATACGCTACTGGAAATGCGATTCAGGAAGCAATCCTTGCATTAAGGGATACGCGGCAGAAGCCGATGGAAACCGAAACGGTGTATTCAACTCGCTTGAATAAAGCGTTTCACCGATGCGGGAATGTATTCCCCGCCTACGAGAGATGCTCCATGTTTGTGGATGGTTTAGACCCCTCGATAAGGGCATTGGTTGCCCGACATCGGGAAGAGAAGCGCAAGCTGACCTACTTGGAACTGGTTCAGTACGCCCAGGCTGAGGGGGATACTCTCCGTGCCCGGCAGAACCGAAAGAGTCGGCCGACACGTGCACTCCTCGCCGATGGAGGTAACTCGTCTTTGTCACTCGCAGGAGGCCCTGCCCCTGAGCGGGTCAATGATAACATTCACTTCATGATAAGTAACCCCGAATCTATGGGTACGTCTGAGTTGCCGTCGACATCCACTCCGACTACGGATGAAGACCCTGCGCTCTATACCCACGGACGGAGGGTGCCAGCCGCATCGCTACCTTTTGCAAATACCGCCGCTCGGTTCTCTCGCCCCGGATGGAGGGATACAGTACCACGTCGCGTGGATTCACGTCCACAACCGAACCCGGCAGAGCTGATTTGCTATTTGTGTTACCTCCGTGGTCACAAAGCACCAGACTGCACATTTCCCCTGCGGGAGGGTTCACGAATTATCGCTCAGTACAAGGCTCTGACCCCTGAGGAGAAAGCTCGAGTCCCGAGTAGGTCCTATGAGGAACAAAGGATACTCCGAGCTCACCTTGCTGACAGGGATACAGAACTTGTACCCGCGAACGGGGAACAACCGGTCCCCTTCGAGGCAGCTGCACCGAATTCGGTGGGGTCCGCTTCGAAAAACTAAACTTGGGAGTCTCCCCTGCGGGAGGGGCGTCTTCTAAGCCGGAGTTGAAGACGCCCGAGGCGCTCCAGCTTCGCTCCCCAGCTGTGACTATCCTTTCAAGGAGAACGGCTGACACCGACGTTAACTCGGGATACTTTAGTGTCCTCCGTCGCCCGTGGATACGGTCCCGTAATCTCCGTATTCCGGATCGAGTTATGGTAATGGCCAAGCGGAATTATAAAGTATTCGCCGACTTCGGCCTGTCCAACCAGTTTATGGTTCGTCAAATATCTGTCCTGGATACAGGAGCCGCTCCTAACTTAATTCATGTTGAATTGTTACCCCCGCTGCTCCGGGTTCAAGTTCGTACCGGTCCACGTTTAGATATCGCCGATGCGAACAACAACCCGCTACGGACACTGGGTACAATTTGCCTCATGGTGAGGTTAGGCTCCTATCTCGTTCAACTAGAGTTTATTGTATGCAAGTCACTTCCAGCACCAGTCAAACTGGGTTGTGACTTTTGCAACCGCTTCGTGGAAGCCATCCGTCCTCGGAATAGAACTGTGGAACTCGAAGACGGGTCTACGATCCCAATCGTTCGTAAACCCTTACAGGGAGCAGCGCGAACACGCGTTCTTCTCCTTGTCGCGCAGGAATCTGTGACGAAGGACCCGGTGTCTACACGGGTAAAGGTTGCGAAGTCAGTGGCTATCCCGCCAGAAACCCAGGTTTGGGTCACAGTTGTTACCAAGCAAATTGGTGTGCATGTGGTACAACCGAACCCGTCTCTGTATACGCGGCGTCAACTCGCCCTTGCGAATGGGGTTGTCTCCGTGGAACCGGATAAACCTTTCAAGGTTTTGGTAGCCAACTTTGGAAAGACAACGCAGCATTTGGTCAAACACCAGATCCTGGGTTCTGTTCTTCCACACCCGCATGCGGTCGTACCTACAAAGATCTCTATCGCAGAGGTCTTTGGTGTGGCGGACCCTAAGGAGGGGGAGGACACTGCCGAAATCGCGGAAGACGGTGAGCATACGACTGCAGCTCCACACGCTGAACACTTTAAACCTCAGAAGGTTACGGCCCCTATCACTGGAGCAGACCAGACGGATCCTGTTCAGGAATTGGAGAAATGGGATCTCAACCATGTAACCGCATCTCATCGGGAGAAGCTGAGGCACATGCTTTGTGAATTTACCCCCATGTGGGATGGTTCCCTTGGAACTATTGGGATTACAGAACACCGCATCGACTTGTTACCGAACACTCGGCCTCTTGCCCAACACCCTTACAGGGCTGGACCGAAAGCTCGGGAAGAGGAGAAATCTCAGGTGGAGAAGATGCTTAAAGCGGGCGTAATTGAACCTGCCCAGTCCGTTTGGGCCTCACCAGTGGTGTAAGTTCCGAAACCGGATGGATCGTGGCGTTTCTGCATCGATTACAGACGCCTGAACGAGGTAACCATTAAGGATGTGTACCCGATCCCTCGGATGGACGAATACATCGACTCCCTTGGGAGCGCTACTGTTTTCTCTACCCTCGACGCCAATTCGGGCTACTGGCAAGTCCTTATTAGAGAGGAAGATCGAGACAAAACGGATTTCGTGTGTCATCAAGGACTTTTCCGATTCCGGAGGATGCCTTTTGGGTTGACAAATGCCCCCGCAACGTTTCAACGGGCGGTAGACATTCTGTTGACTCCCTTCCAGTGGAGGACGTTTCTAGTGTATTTAGACGACATTATTGTCTTCTCCAACAACCTGGATGACCACCTCGAACACGTCAGGGACGTAATGAAGATACTCCGCGACGCGGGAATCACCTTGAAACTCAAGAAGTGCGAGTTTTTCACCGATTCGGTTAAGTATCTGGGTCATATCATCCGTCCCGGACAGCTTTCAATCGATGAAGTACGAGTGAAATCCTTGAAGGAAGCAAAACACCCGAAAACTCAAACGGAGTTGCGATCCTTCTTAGGTCTGTGTAACGTGTATCGCCGATTCGTCCCGAACTTTGCGGATATTGCCACCGCCCTCAACAGGCTCCTGACGAAGGGACAACCAGTTGAACTGGAACCTTTTGGCGACGCGGAAGCGTCTGCCTTCACGGCACTGGTGAATGCCGTAACATCACCGCCAATCTTGGCTCTACCCAATCCTGGGCTCCCTTACGAAGTGGACACCGATGCTAGTGCAAACCAAGTAGGGTGTGCACTGTTCCAATCCTCTGAGGATGGTGAACGTCACCCTATTGGGTACTGGTCACGTTCCCTGAATGTCCATGAAAGGAACTACTCGGTCTCCGAGAAAGAATGTTTAGCCGTTGTGTGGGCCTTAGCTACACTTCGCCCCTATCTGATGGGTACTCGTTTCAAAGTCCATACGGACCACGAATGCTTGCGTTGGCTCCTGGAGATCTCCGAACCCTCGGGCCGCCTTATGCGCTGGCGTCTCCGACTGTCGGAATTCGACTTTGAGATCCTGTACAAGAAAGGGAAGCTGAACACTCACGCTGATGCACTATCCCGCTTGGGAACCACAGCGGAAACGGAACCCTACGAGGACGATGACATCCCATGTTTTATGGTATCGGACCTCGAGGGAGGAGCTCAACTGCTGACGGATGATGTTTGTGACGATATACTCGTCAACGAGAGTCTGGATTCGCCGACCGGCTCTTTTATACCTATCTCTCCAAAGGAGATGATACGCGAGTAACAGCTCGACCCATTCTGTACACGGATTCGGGCTAGCCTCAACGGAAGATTTCAGTTACCTTTCGAGGACGACGATCAGGGTTACCTAATCAGGACCGTTGGACCTCGCCCGAGGATAGTGGTGCCGCACACCCTACAACAGAGGGTATTACACCTCACTCACTATGTGAAGGTTGGCGCCCACCCCGGGGGAAGAAAACTGTACCTCACGTTGAGAAGGGACTTTTACTGGCCGGCAATGGCATTCGATTGTTACGCCGTCAGACGGGCCTGCGCCAATTGCGCCAAGAATGACGTCAAACTTCGGAAGCACTCAAAGAAGTTGACGCTGTTCCCGGCACGGGCTCCACTCGAATTCGTGGCCATAGACATCCTAGGGGAGTTTATCAGGACGCCCCGAGGTCATCGGTATCTGCTTGTCATTTCTGACAGATTCTCTAAGCTAACGAGAACTGTGCCGCTGAAGCGGATCACCGCCGCTACCGTCGCGCAAGCGTTCGTGACCCATTGGGTGTTCGTATATGGACCGCCGGTGCAGTTGTTATCCGACAACGGAGGGCAATTCGCATCAAAGTTCTTTCAGGATGTATGTCGAATCCTTGATGTAAGGAATTTATTTGTTACTACGTATCACCCTCAGGAGAATGGCCGTTTGGAGAGGTTCAACCGCACGATACTCAACGCTTTGAGATCGTATGTTGCGGATCACCCCAAAAATTGGGACTTGTACACAGACGCTATCACGTATGCATACAACACCCAGGTACATTGGGTTACATCGTTATCCCCATTCGAACTGGTACTGTCGAGGACACCGCCGCCGGTCGCCATCGAGGCTCAACCGACGCTGTCGACATACCCGTCACCGGGATTGTACCGAGAAGCCTGGAAGGAGTGGCTTACGAAGATGGTGCCGATAGCCCGGAAAGCAATGGACAAAGCTCAACGCGCCCACAAGAATGACTTTGACAATCGGGTTCGCAAACCTCTACCTCAAGTGGAGCCTGACGACTTCGTCTCCCTTCGAAAGGAATACTACAATCCTGAAAAGGAACGTAGGCACAAGCTTTCGCCAATTGTGGACGGACCCTATCGGGTGGTTTCTGTAGACCCGGACACGGTGGTATTGGATATCGCTAACCGCCACGAACGGATCTCCAGGGACCGCATCACACGAGCGCCCAACCCAAATGTGGAAGTGGTATCGGCACCAACGCCCTCCACAGGGGATGATTCAACGGAAGTTAACCCGTCAGGCGGAGATTCGAACACCCGCCCCGTTATACTTCCGCACCCGGAACGTGGTTTAACAGACCTACCGGAAACTTCGGATACTCCCGAACCTGGGCCCGCTCCCTCAAGGGCCCAGTCAACGAACTCTTACAGAGTTACTCCCCCACCGGAGGTGATCAAGCCTCCTGGCTCTCCGCCTAAGGAGGGGGAGGAGGACTTAGTTCCTTCGCAGGACGATATTTCGGCGTCAGCCAGTCGCCCTAACGGGGAATCTAGTTCTCGCAGTGAGATGGCGAGCCCGACCGAGCCGGCGACAGAGAAGTCACAACCCCAGCGTATGGGTAGCGACATCACCGCCGACCCAGCCGAGCACGACGTCAGAAAAGATGACGAAAACCCGCCTAGGGAGAGTCGTGTGGAGAACTCCGCACCCGGAACGCCTACAGAGCCGACGATCACCCGCCGCCGCGGACGAGACACTGAGGTGTCGCACACTCAAACCCCGCTTTCTCGGGAACGAGCTGTGTCAGTGGACGCGCACGGGGAAGATCTCGACGACGAGGTTGACCAAATTTGGCTCTCCGTTATGGAATGGGAATAGGAACTGCTATAGAGACACTCGAACCCTCAGGAATGGGAAAGAAATGAGTGAGACCCGTCGGTGACAGCTCAGGAGAGTGCTAGCGCGTGTCGAAAGCGCCACCTCACATCCGCTTGCGGAGTGGCAGCCGGCGCCCGCGCATTTATGTGGCACACGTCGAATGGCACCGAGCCAATCAAAAGGCTCTGACGACCAACCGTCGCGCAAACCGCCTCCGTCGCACGGCGCATTGCACAATAGCAACCTTCGTCCCCGTAGCTCTGGTTGACGTTGAAGTCTTACCCCCCTGAGATTGGAGACGCTACTCCGTCGCGGTTTCTCAACCGTGACAAAATCTAAGAACACCGTTGTTATCGGAAAGATCTAAGCTTTAAGAAGAACCCAAAAGTGAGCCGTTTTGACTCCGTAGACGGAAGTTACAACGTAGCCCACAGGCCATTCGGCGCCGTTCGGACGAAGTGCTAAGACCCAATCGCAACACGGAAAAGAACCCACCGGGGTGTGTCTAGACCCTACGTTGACACCCTCAAGGGAACTAGAGCGTTCCAAGATGGAACAGAAGCCCGAAAAGGGAAAAGTGTACCCGCAGGAATTCGTTATCGATCGCATCGTGCGTCACATCTACACCCCCGAAGGAGAAGTCCGCTACCAAGTCCGATGGTACGGATTCTCGCCTGATGAGGATACAGTGGAACCCATTGAGCACCTTTCGAGGTCTAAGGTTTTATCCTATCACCGACGCGCTCGGGTAACCTTGCCTCCAAATCTGGATCGTGCCCAAGTCGGGTAAGCCACCACGGGAACTGGTGTGGATGCGACCTCGAAGTGAGGAAGATGTTAGACCTCTGAAGAGGAATTGAGGAGAGTATCCCGAAGAACACGTATTGAGAGGGAATGTCTACTGGCCCTCGGCCTAGGGCCGTTAACCGGGGAACACAGCACCGGTTATCGGGACAGTTTATGATGAAAAAAAAGAAAAAAAGAAGACCCACGAAGTGGAGAAGAAGATTAAGAAGAAGATTGGACCCTAGGAAGGGAAGAAGATGAAGACGAAAATGAAGAAGATGCTAAGAAGGAAGAAGCAAAGAAGTAGAAGTTAAGATCCTAGGAAGGAAGAAGAAAAAAGTTATGCAAATATCAGAAGTTTACTATTGTCGCCAAGCTATGGACTCCACAATTGCCCGAAGGCGGAACTACGGGAAGCCCGAGGAGGGACCCGCCCCACCGTTGGGATTCTGACCCTGATGGTACGCCGAGGCGAAAGCCAACATCTGGCTCACATCCGTCATACCCTGGGGAATCGGAATGCCCGCGTTCACGAGGCCTTGTCGCACACTATCCGCTTGCGGAGTGGCAACCGGCGCCTGCGCAAGGGTGTTCACACCCCACCCGGGGGGAGCAGATGGACCGCCACTGGATGCATTCGCCGCCGCAGTTGAGGTCGTTCCCACTGGTTGGAAGGGTGCAGATGGCTCCACAGGGAGTACTCCACTAGGAGCTGGCATGTCGTTATCCAACGCTGGATCGTCCAGGTCTACTGGAGGCTCGTACTCGTAATCGTCGGTATAAATGAACCCCGTCGGGTGTCCCACCGGCATCGGTCGAGGCGAGTCAATCAGCGCCCGTGCTTGCGCCGCGCTGATGCGAACCCCTTCGAAGGGATTGTAATAGACCCAGTTACCGGAGCCCGGATCGTACCGGCCAGGAGACTTGTCTCGCGCGGATCCTTCCCCTGCGGGCTGATTCGCCACTGGAACTCGATCCCACTGGGTGTTGTCGATCACGTCTAAGATTGGATACAGGTCCTGCACGTTGCTGGCCGAACCCAACGCTGGGACAAGGTCGATCTGACGCATGATGGTCCGTAGCATCGGAGGAATATACCAGATACGGAAATGGTCATGAGCATCCCAGAGGAGGTGCGCCGCTACGCGGGCTGCCCACTCGGCTGCAACGAGGGCCCAGTATCCCGAGTTCGGGTCGTGCATCAAACGAGACCCGATATAGTAGATACATGGGGGCAGTTCAGCAAAGCACCCTCGGGGGACCTCGACCTTACTCTACCAAGCTGGAAGGGGCACGAATCGCCCAACCTTCGCCTTGTTACGGATACGCTTCAGTTCCACGTGAGGATACGGGACAAGGAACCCGAAACGGGAGCGCGAGCGGCGCTCGAATCGCACGCGTCGATCGAACCCATACTGGGTAAACTGCCGTTGAAGGTACCTGAATTCAGCCCGAAGGATGGGACGACTCCATTGGAGCATATCTTCTCGGAGAGGAAAACCCGGTCCGCAGAACTCGGCTTCGGGAAAGGCTGCCAGGTTATCCCCGTAGGAGACCTCACCGTACGTGCGGTAATAGGCGACATCGAACCCGTACTCCGGGGGAACCAGATGGTCAAAGCGTGACCTCTCCAATCGCTGGTAGGACAGAGCCGCCATCGCTGCGCGCGCCTTGTCCAGGGACTCCCCGCGACTGCGGTATAGATACTGAGGCTCTATGGCTACCCGTGCCCTCCAATCGGGAGAACGTACAACCTCAACAGGTAGGACACCCGGCAATAGGCCGTCCTCCACGTAGGAGTTGATGAGCTCATCGTCGCGAACCGCTGTCGGATGGAACCACGGAGCGCGGGAATATATCACCGGATCGGTAAGGGGACTCCACCTTCGAAAGGATTCGTTTGAGATCCAACCTCTGGAGTTTGCTACCAAGGGCATCGCATGAGCGGAGTTCCACGCCACCGCGGTGATGGCCAAATCCTCCTGAGGATGTCGGTTGCCCGCCGAGGCGGAAGGTTCGGTACCTGACGGAGCCGCATCCAAACCGGAGAAATATCCACCCTGCTGGGGAGCTTCGTTGTCCGCCGTCGCGGAGGCCGATGGCCCCGAGAGTGGGTTGAGGACGTATGGGTTCATTCCCTTGAGAGGGTTGGTTGAGACTTCTGTTGCAAGAAGTTGCTTATCGCCGGAAGTCGGAGGAGTAGGAGAAAGTTGTACCGATGTGCCGGTTTTGTGGCGATCCCCAGAAGTGGTGAAGGACCCCATTGGGAGAGCAGTATATATAGGGACCGGAACGCGAGACACCCGCGGCTTGGAATGTTCTTCCTCGTCTTAAGGAGGGGGAGATGTAGAGCAACGCCCAGTTAGGGGATACTTGAAGATGCAACTCATAGAATGAGGATTGAACCCTCCGAGGGTTATGATTATGATCCCCTCTAAGGTGTGCTGAGGTGGCACTGTTTTCTGGTTAGAATTCGTCTATAAGGGAAAATTCGGATGGCCCATGGTTGGATTGGCCCCGTGATACACGTGGCTTAATTTTGGCACCGAATTTCGGATATTTGTAGAACGTTGGACTTTTGGGCCCTGACAGTTGGATCTTCACGTGTATGGCCCTGAGCAGGTGTGCACTACTGTAGAGTTTAGTTAGTGGGCCCTACTTAGGGAGATGAGATCTGACAGTCCGAAGCTCAAAGTAAATGGGAACCAAGGTTGGTCTTCGATACCTTTATAGGTTCTTCGTCGCCATCGCTTCGGCCTTACAACCCGGAACGGGCTCTGGTTAGCAACGCCTGCGTAGGGACACGACTCCACTTGGAGAGTGCCCACGTTTGGGTTCCGTGCAACCACCCCCTTGGGACCGCTCAGACGACCTGCGTGCACGATACCCCGTGGGGGTTCTGCTTACTTGTTGCGTGCTTTTTGTGTTTCCTTTCGAGGACAGGTTTTCGCCCCTGTATTGGGTTTCTTTTGTTGTTTCGCCCCTTTTCTGGTTCTCGGGTCCGGTGCCTGTTAGTGCCCGACCCTCGCCTCGTTTTTCCTCTTCGCCGGATTTTCCCCCATCCTTTGGGATACCCATACCCATTCCCGATCCAACGGTTTCTACCCCTCACCTCCGTCGGTACTGCCGGAATCCCCCGTGGGAGTTACACCCCACACTACGGGTGGAACGGAGGGCTCTGTCTCTGAGTCCGCCTCCCCCAGGGAGCAAGGCTTCGAACACCTTGAGAGCACTTCCCGTCGCCGGGTTTTGCTCCACAAATGGAGGAAGTACTCTCCCCTTTCAGGTGAATGACGCCGGATACCTTGTACGGACCTTCGGATCGCACCCAATAATCGTGGTACCACATAACCTCCAGTCGAGAGTATTGCGGATGTCATACTACTCCAAACTGAGTGGCCACGTCGGGGGACGGAAACTTTACCTCACCCTACGCCGTAACTTCTACTGGCCAACCATAGCAGTGGACTGCTACGCAACGGTGCGGTTTTGTACCGATTTCGCTCGGAACCGTGTCAAACTCCGCCGTCATGCGACGAAGTTGAAGCTGTTCCCAGCTCGCGCTCTATTGGAGTTTGTGGCCATCGATATACTCGGTCCCTTCCTTACCACTAAGCGGAATTACAAGTTCTTACTCGTAATTACGGATCGCTTCTCCAAGCTGGTCCGGACCGTACTGTTATGGAAGATCTTCGCTATGAGTGTAGTATCCGCTCTAACGGAGATAGCAGTTACCTGCGACAGCGTTCGGACTGCCGATGGGTCGCTTGCGGCGAAGTAAAAGGGGTGGTAGAGCTACAACACCAGCGAGCTGGAAGTGGGGTGTAAGGCCACTACTCGCCAGCGAGGGTGAAAAGTGCAACTGTAAAACGTTGATGGAACGTAGGTACGAGACGGCTCCTGAAGTGGTTGGGGGCTGACTATCTATTACAGCTCGTCGGAATCTCCGGTTAAGGAATCCTAAGCGAGGAACAGAATAGTCATGATGCCAATGTTGTCTCCATTACTTGGAGTCGGCGCTCACCTCTGGTAGACTATATACTGTGTGCCAGGGTGAGTGCCCAAATAAATATATAAATAATACCCAGTGGTCAGCCACTTAGCCAAACCACTGTATGGGTATGGTCCCTAATGGACGTCTAGCTACAAAAAGGTAGTAAAACCAGCCACGTGGATCGCCACTACATGAGCCGTTGCAAGCCACTCCACTCGTGATGCCACGTGTTCGAACAATGTACCCTGCCTCCTGGCATCCTACGCGGTGTGCCGTTTCATATCACAATGCTGATGATATCACTCACTTATGAGTTCCAACCGCGACTTCGCGAAAAATCATCCTATCGGATTCCCTGACATAGTCGAATACTACAATGAGCGTGGCTCAAGCCTTCGTCGTACACTGGGTCTTCGTCTACGTCCCACCGGTCAACCTCCTCTCCGATAACGGGAGACAGTTCCCCTCTCGTTTCTTCGAGGATGTGTGTCGCATCTTGGACATTAAGATCCTGTTCACGGCCACTTACCACCCCCAAACTAATGGGCAGGCCGAACGGTTCAACCGGACATTACTTGCGACACTCCGTTCATACGTTGCAGACCACCCCAAAGATTGGGACTTGTTCACTGATGTGCTCACCTTTGCATACAATACGCAGGTGCACAGAACCACTGGATTAACGCCCTTCGAGCTGGTACTGACCCGTACCCCACTGCTCGTGGCGCTGGAATCACAGCCCACGCTGGATACCTTTCCGTCACCGACTGCTTACAGCGAAGCGTGGAAAACTTGGCTCCGCGATCGCGTGGTATCGGCTCCTCCGCCGTTAACCTCTCAACCTAATGGTGGTACTGCTCCCGTTGAAACGGATTCCTCAACCCCCTTACCCCAGGTCCACCCGCGTCCCTACGCGTTACCACACCCATCTCGGGGTTTGTCTGACCTTCGCTACCCGCGGCGCCCAACCCACAAGGAATCGTGTCGCGCATTCGTCGCTCTTCCCCAGTCCACCCGACGGACACAAACTCCGGTGCATCGTCTAAGAAGAGGGAGACGCCCGACAGCCGTAGTAATCCAGTCGATACCGTCGCTAGAACCGCCGCACCGTCGCGTGTCATTCTTCGCCCATCAGGGGTGCCTGATACCGACGTCCTCCACGACTCGACGCAGCCGCTATCCAAGCCTCAGAACGCAGCTGCGGATAACGCCACCAACACTCGCCGAGGTGTCACCACACGTGCAACACGGAATACAAATGCGCTCGACGCACTGCAGCCTGATACAGTACGAGTGGACGACGCACCGCGAAGTACCCCGCACGGGGAGGCGGATACATCCACGGCGCCGACGCCGGACAGCCAGCCATTGGAACCCTCACGTGACTACACGAAACCTCGCCGTGGGACAGAGAGGTGTGACAATGCGCCACCGCCCCAGCGAATCTCACCGCCGAAGCGAGCTTCACCACGCCGATTAGCGGAATAACCACCCGGTTTACCCGCTGGTGTGGGCCCTCCAACCGGAGTGGGAAGCGCCGAAACAAGCCCGGCACTTGGGGACAATGAACCGCCGAAGTCGGGTCGACATTCTACTCAGCCGAGGACTGCCTTGCGTGCTACACGGTCCGACCGGAGCGAAGCCGCCCAACGCGTGATCACTTCAGTACCCCCTGGCTCAGGATGGGTACCACCCGGAAATAGTGACACCGTCATACGGGATGGCCGGGAAGTGTACCGACAAGAGTTCGTGGTCGGACGCATTTTGGAGCACTCCTACCACCCAAAAGGGTATATCCAATACTTGGTCCGTTGGTACGCGTACGGCCCCGAATGGGATTCAGACGAACCGATAGAGCACATAACTCGGTCCAGGGTGGTACAGTATCATCGTCGTACTGTAACGGCTTTGCCGGCTACCATAGACCGAGCCCAAGTTGGATAAGAAGACACCCGATGGGGATAAAGGAACAGAAGATCTGGATAAGGACCCTTGGAAGAAGGAGAAGATGCACAGAAGACCTGGAGAAGGACACTCAGGAGAAGTGGAAGAGAAGAAAAAAACAAATACGTCATAGACCGAAGCAGTTTACTATTTTCGAAGTTGCTGCCCACACTACCGCACAGCGGGATATACTAACCAAGATCCCAAGGGATCAGTTGGAAGAACCCGGATTACCGTGCGCGCCAGCCGAATCGCTAGCGGAGTTACTCCCGCCGGCCAGGCGTGCCACGAGGGCGTCTCTCATTGTACCGATGTCACCGCTCGCCGCTTGTGCGTTCAGTCCGACACCCCGAAGGAACTGGGAGATCACGGCCGCCTCTGGGTGTATGGGAACCTCGATAACTTCCTGTTCGTCCGGCAAAGCCGCCGCCACTGGATCGACCACTGCACCTGCGTGAGTCGCTCCCTGCGCCGGCTGCGCTGTTGAATCGGCACCATCGGGGTCGCCCACGTCTTCCATGACCTCTTCGCCACGGTATTCGCCCTCCTCCTCCGGGAGATCATCACCGCCATAGGCGTAGTAGAAGTCATCCGAGTTGACAAACCCCAGGGGGTGCCCGTATGGTATGCCTCGTGGAGCCATCCGGAGTGCCGATGTCTCCGCCTCGGAGGTCTCTTGCTGCTCCCATGGGTTAAAGAAGATGAAATCTCCCGCCAATGGCATGCGACGCCCCGGAGACCGATCAGCCCCACCGGCTTCTTGACCACGGCCGCTCTGCCGGACAGGCACGACAGCCCAGTCGACACGCCCAATGATGTCGATGAGCTCCTGAGCTTCATCAGCGTTATTGACACCTCCAAGAGGGAGTTGAAGGTCCAGCTGCCGGATGTAACCACGCAAACGCGGAGGAAGATACCACAGTCGATACTGGTCGTAGGCTTCCCACAAGATGTACGCCGCGGCGCGTACTGCCCATTCGGTTAGGACCACGGACCATAAGACGGAGTGCGGATCCTCGATGAGGTACGAGCCCGGATAGGAGACGACGGGAGGAAACTCCACGTAACATCCCCGGCACACTTCGACGGAGGACCACCACCCAGGCAGGGGAACGTATCGCCCGAACTGATAGAAGGGACTAATCCGGTTTATCTCCGTGTTCTGATAAGGGACAAAGAACCCAAAGCGGGATCTGCCCCGACGCTCCTCGCGGATGAAGTTCTGTAACCACCGATATCGGGACTCACGACGAAGGTGACGGAACTAGGCACGACTGATCGGACGGACCCAGCAGATCGCTTCTTGATGCGCTCGCGGTTTACCGCGCCATGCGTAAGTTTCCAACGCCGCAAGGCGGTCACAATAGCCGATCTCACCATGAGTCCAGTACATCCGTAGGTCGAAGCCGAATTCGTCGGGGATGGGGTATTGAAAGTTCGCCCGGTTGATCCGTGAATAGCCGATGCGGACATATATGCAGTGCGCCTCCTCCGCCGACTCGCGCCTTTGCCGCAGGATCGCGTGAACGGGAACCGCCACACGACGTCGCGAATCCCACGAGGTGGTGATCAAAGCCGGCAGCTAGCCCGGGAGACGCGCATTGCCATCAGCATACGACGCCACGAGTTCTTCGTCGAAGACCGCTGTCGGATGGAACCACGGAGCTCTCCGGAGAATCACCGCCTGTTGACGCGGGTTTAACCTGACGAGTTCGTCGTAACTGGGCCAGGTGTTCTCCGCAGGAGTGATGTGGCTTGAAGCTTCAACGGGACCCCGGGATCAGCTCGGCGCGGTTGACGAGGCACTCCCCCGCAGAAGGGGAGCCGAATGGAAACCGGAGAAGTAACCCCAGCGGGGATTGTAACCACCGTTCATCGGAAATACTGGTCGCCGAGGTATCGGGATGTGTTCGCTGGAAGTTGGCGTACGATGCGGAAGAACGCTCGAAGTTCGAGGAGTGGTTATCGCGTTGGTGCGTTTGTCGTTCGGTTGTGCAGCTCTGCCTTCGACAGTGGAGTGGTCGCTGGACGCGTTACGCGGCTCGCTCTTATGCCGGTTGGACCGTTGCCTCCCCGCCATGTCGACGGCGTGTTCGTCACCTAAGGAGGGGGATATGAAGGACAATGCCCTTCAAGGGGGTTTCTTCCCAGGACTTTGAGATTTCGCTCGCTTGAGGACTAGCTTAGTCTATGACAAGCTATACCGCTATTGCGTGCCGACGGCCGGTTAGGACCGGAGGTGCACACTGGTGGAACACGTGGACTGCACGGATGCCGACGCTCGAGTGCGAGGCGTGCCACACGTAACCCGGATTCTACCTAATGGTTATTATTGTTTAGTAATGTTCAGTATTTATTTAGCTACGCTATCGCTATTTAGTGTCTATTTTTTGGGCGCGCGCCCACTGTCAGGGGCCGCGCGCCACACTACTTAGGAGGTTGAGCACTGCTCCCCAGTAAACACCCTCTTTGGAGATCTCAAGGAGGGAGTCTTGGCTCTGAACTCTTCGCCTTCGGCGCGTCTTCACCGCAAACTGGGTGAGCGCCCGTCGCACGTTAGTTCATCCACTCCTCTGTCGACCAGAGAGCTACCACCACCGTGGGTTCATATTTAATCGCCGACACTTGTCGTAGTCTCGCCTCTGTATAGGGTTTCGCCCCTGTTTTCTTCTTGTTCTCCTTTTTGGCTCTCGTGAGTGGCTGCCTCGCTCACCTCGCTCGTCCACCTCACACGAGTGTTTCCTCGCTCCTTTTCCGACAATCGCTGTGGTACCACTCCGCCTAGGATTGGTCACACCCCCGACTGTGCCGTGCTCACCTAAACACTCTAAGTATATCCCGCGGGATTGGCCTCGGTCTTACACCCGACGTCGTCGTGCCTTTACAGAGTGGCTCTGTTTCTGTGCTCCGCTGGGACGCGTCTTCTACGCCTGAGGCGTGTCTTTCAAGAGAGGAAGATCCGGAACATCTTCGTGATGTCTCCGCTCCAAGCGTTGTCCTACACTAATGAGTTAAGGCTAAGTTACGTCCAAACGTCCGTTGCCTTCAGGTACTCGCACTCCTTCGCCAATCGTCGGTCTCGGGAGCTGAGTTTGACTAGGAAGAAGATCTGAGGTGGCCTGAAGTACCCCATGTGCGTGATGGACACATGAAAACCTCGCCAAAACACATTACCTTCTCTCACCAACTTAGCAGAGTTAAGATTAGTAACCGTGTTGCCATAGTCGCGCGGCTCGGGCTTTGCGGTCGCCCAAGCGGCATGCACAGAGACGGCAAGATCTAGGCCTGCTGCGCCAACAGCACTTGATATGATGTTTCCGTCGTCATATATTTTCGCCTTAGCACTCTGGGTGTGCTACAGTGCATTTCAAAAACATATCCCTTTACAAGAAATGCGCCAAAAAATCATTTCACATACTGTAGAGCACATTTCACAGCAAATAAAAACCACCAAGTCAATAACACTGTTTCAAAAGTATATCCTTAATACAATCATTAGCTCAATTGTGGCTCGTGGCACACCTCTGACAAGTTCTGAACAGCTGCAAATCATGGAACCACTAGGTCAAAGTATGATTCCAGCAGATATAGGCTGAAAACTAAAGCGCAGCCCGAAGAGAATCAGGAACTTCATAAAAAAACCCCGCTACATGCAGAACAAAGAGTTCAACTAGCCATCCTACATCACTTTTCTCGATAGATAAGCGTAAAAGTAAGCGAGAACTCTACCGTAACACTTCGTCTTGCGGAAAAGTTGTCCAAAATCTAAATTGCCTCTATCAAGATCTACTATATGGCGTGAAGTTATCCCTCAAAAGTTGTTCAAGTACTCAATAATGATGAAGAATTTTTTAAAAGATAATCACAAGAAGAAGCGTGTAGAATGATGTGCTCAAAAAGCATATTGAAAAACGGAATGAAATAATGTTACCTTTTCCGACGAAAAAAAGTTTAACATTGATGGCTCAGACTGCTTTAAATTTTATTGGCATGATCTACGAAAAAAAGAAATAATTTGTGAGTAGGCATTCAGAAGACGCATGAGTAATGGTTTAGGCTGGAATTTATTCGAAAAAAGCAATTAATTTGGCTGTTGTTGAAACTACTATGACTTTTGAGAAGTATGATGAGGTTCTAGAAAACTATCTTCTACCTTTTGCATAGTGTATACAAGGAAAAGAATTCATTTTTCAGCCGGATAATGCACCTGTGCATAAGTGTAATTTTATGAAACAGTGGTTCAATAGTCTTAATATATTGGTTATGGAATGGTCTGCGCGCTGTTCTATCCTCAACCCTATGGAAAACATTTGGGGAATGTTGGCCCGAATGTTTTATGGGATAAAAAGGCAGTTTGGTACAGTTTTTGATCTATAAAATTGTATCAAAGATTGCTTGGAAAAAATTGTCTGGAATGCTATTAATTCTATTATTGAATTATAGCCAAAGCGTTTCATAAGTGTTATACAGGCTAAAGGAGCAAATTTAAACTACTGAACTCGCGTTAGAATAAAAAGGATGCGATAAACGTTATCTTTTTGAAACAGTATTTTTACTTGAAAATTTTTACAGACTGATTTTGGTAGTTTTACTATAGCCAAAACGTCGGTTTTTGGAAAATATGCGCGAGGGATTTGATTTTGAAACCTTTATCTAGAACCTGTCACCGCCTCTTGCGTTGAGGGGAATTTCTCTGTGATCAGAGAAATAGGCATTCCCAGCACATCGGGGGAGACAGCTGCACCTCTGACCCCCCCGATTATCAAGGTGACGCTCGGGTGACCATGTGTCGACGTGGCCACTCGCTATTTCAAGAAGAGCTTCACCCGCATACACTAGTGTATACAGACGCCAAAAATGCGCATTCTGTGAGTGAAGGCACTAACCTCTTTACATCACAGTCGTCGTCTGGTCTAGCTTATGTACTGTCTGTTCATTCATTTCGGTGTGATCTCAACTATCTTTCAGCACATAGAAATTGCTGGCAAGTCATTCCCCGAACCCACACGTGTCCACGCACGGCAACAACGCCGCCGCCCGCGTGCAGCACACCGCGCGTACGCTCGCCCCTCAGCTGGTTGCGATGCACAACAATCGTTGTTCTTGTCTCACGTTGACGCGCTCCATACTTACGCCGCGGCACTCCACCGCCGCCCGAGGGCCATGCCGCGCGAGTCATCACCCTCAAATGCCCCTCCCATCCACCACGCGCCCTTCCACACAAACGCTGACAAAGCTGTGCCAAGCCTGGCAGCGCCTCGTTCAGAAAGGCATTCCATGCCACAACCGTCGCCTATCGCTCTCCCGCGTCCTGGCAATATGGGCCCTCACGCTCCTCTGCATCCACATCATCAACCTTCTGCTCCGCGCTACAACCCCTCGTCAAGGCGCCCCGCCCTATAGAACAAAGTCCTCTTTCCAGGCTGACACCCACTTTTGGCATCACAGGCATCTCATTTTCTGCGTTTCTCCCGGTCGATCCGGATCCAAATATCTTCGAAACGTGCTCAATGTTGCCGAGAACATCATCTCGCGACATGAGCCCGAGCCAAAGATGACTGACACCCATCTACAGCGCGTCATTCTACAAGGCATGCGACGCGAAACGTTTCATCAAAGAGCCCAATTAAAGCTCGCTGCCATTCGCCAGGCCTTGGAGGCCACCACCCCCAACGTTGCATACGCCGAAACCACTCACATGTTTGTCAAGACCTTTGCAGACGTTGTTTTGGAGCATTTGGCCGATAGCGCCAACATTTCCATCGTCATCTTACACAGACCCGCCAGAGATTCAATCTGGAGTCAGCTTCGTCTGGGCTGGTTTTCGCCCGCTCACTCGGGCAAGAACGTGTGGTACTACGACATTAACGATGTTCACCAAACAGAAAAACAACTCTCCTACTCCACAAATTCATCCAACCCCATCGATTCCTTGATCGGATACAATGCCGACGTTCTGCAAAGAGCCATAGAACTCAACGCACAAATTAAACGTCGACAACGTCAGGGAGCATGGAAAAACGTTCGTGTGATTGAAACGTGGCTAAAAGCTGTTTCTGAAACTGACGATGGCGTGAAAAACTTTCTGTCCACCTTGGGACTGAAAACTGATCTGCGAAGACTTGCGCAACTCAAAACATTAGATATCAACGCGAGGGACGTCAAGAAGGACAAGTTCGTCACCACGGCTACTATTCACGATGTAGACGCGCGCATTCAATACATGCTCAACAAACTGCCCTTGCCGCGACAAGCCCTACAACCTCCTCCCGTCTAACATAACACAGCCTCACTGCTTCACTAACTTCCGCCCGTGCCGGCGCAACAAATCGACCATGTTTATCCGTCATCGTTACGCGCTCTCATGGCACCAGATCAGGCGCTTGTGAATGATAGCGGCAGGTATCTTTCACAAGCACTTGCGTTCTGCGTTTCTTTTTGTGAAACCTGAGATTTCTTTTCGAGTCGCCAAAAGACGATCAGTCCTGCTTGACAACGCTCTCAATGGCGTCCTTCATCGCATCAGCGACGTAATCAACAGTACTTTCTGTCAGACCGGCCATGGACATTCGCCCATTAGTGGTCATGTAGATATGGTACCTGTCTCGCATGAACGCAACTTGCTGACTCGTCAATCCTGTAAAACTGAACATGCCAATCTGGTTCACAATGTGATCCCAGTTTCCAGGTGCGCCATTCCTGTTCAAGGCGTCTCTCAGCCGACATCTCATGGCATGGATGCGAGCTGACATCTTTTCCAGTTCCAGTTCCCACTTCCGGAAAGCATCTTCATCCGACAAGATTGCAGCCGCGATGCGAGCTCCATGTAAAGGAGGACTACTATACATGGCTCGTATCAACTGTTTTAACTGACTCCTAACTGCAGCAACTGACTTTGGGGACGACGATACCACGTTGAGTGCCCCAACCCGTTCTCCGTACATTCCCATATTTTTTGCATATGATTGAGCGACTAACACATCGATTCCAGAGTTTACAAACAGCCTAGTGGACCATGCATCTGTGTTCAAGTCCCCAGATGCAAAGCCCTGGTACGCGTTATCAAAGAATGGAACAAGTTTCCTTGATTTTACAACTGCAAGAATGCGTTGCCATTCAGCTCTTGAAGGATCAGCGCCAGTAGGGTTGTGAGCGCATCCATGAAACACGACGATAGATCCTTCAACAGCAGAGCTCAAGTCCACCAGCAGTCCTTCGATGTCGACGCCTCGCGTGTTGGGGTCAAAGTAACGATAGTTTTCGGTTGGGGGTAATCCAGCTTGTGGAACAACGTTTCGATGATTTGACCAGGTAGGGTTTGGGATGTACACAAGACGCTGTCCAATAAAATTAGCGATGAATGCAAATCCAATGCGCAGGGCACCAGTTCCTGAAAGAGCCTGCACGGTGACGACGCGATTCTGTTTGAGGGCCGCACTATCAGGGCCGAGTATGAGACGAGCGGAAAGATTGTTAAACTCTGTCAACCCATCTTGTGGTAAATATTCATGGGTGATACTAGGATCATTGGCGAATTGTCTTTCAAACTCCTTCACAATCGGTAGCACATAAGGTGCGCCATCATCCGTGCGATATGCTCCAACTCCGAGATTGATTTTCTTTGGGGACGGATCTGCTCGATAAGCGGCGGACACGGCGAGAATGGGATCAGGTGGGGCCTGTGGCACTTGGTCGAAGATGGACATTTTGCTCACTGTGGTGAAGCCCGGAAGTGCGCTGGGGTTGACGGCTATATGCGAAAAGCTTCGTGTTCGACCGTTCTCAGAGTGCGATCGTCGTTGAAAAGATCTACGGGATAGCGACGATGAGAGATTGTTGGTTCGTGCCGGAGCGACCGTCACAGCAGTGCTGCTGTTCAAAAAAAGCGTTGACTCGCATATGTACAGTACGAAGGGAATGTGAATCAAAGTTCCCTCGCCCGCGATTGTTGTTTTTTGGGAAAATGCTTCCACAAAACTTATAGGCCTACTACTCTAGCTAGTAGAGAGGCTTGCTGACAGCCGGTACATCTCTTGAGATACGGTGCTCCTCAACTGCGCTATGATACATATGCCTGACGATTCAGACTACAACGACATTCTGCATATCGCTGAAAAGTCAAGAGGGTGAGGGTTAACCCAAAGTCTCGTCGCTCTTCCTCCCTGAGGATGTCGATCAAGCCAAAAGGCAGCGAATCGGGCAATAGGTAGAGATTCTGAAGAGGGGTGTGAGAGAAACCGCACTCTTTGCAGACAGCATCGAAACGCCATCAATGTGAAGAAAACATATTTACAACAGTTCTCCAGACACAACCCTCCCCCCATTGACATCACCCTATGAGTTCCCAGTCGATCGCACCTTCACTCCAGTATTCCCATCGGCATTCTTAATTCTCATCTTCTCAACCAAAACCTTTAGCACCGCAATATCAGCAGGATTGACCCCTCCGATGCGAGCTGCCTGTCCAATTGTCTCTGGACGAATCTTCGCCAGCTTTTCCCTCGCCTCAAGTCTCAATCCGTTTACACGCGAATAATCAAGATCAGGCAATCGTTTAGAAAACGCCTTCTTTGTCTTTTCAATTTCATCAAACTGCCGTTTTATATATCCTTCATACTTGACTTCGGTCTCCACACGCTCTCTTTCGTACGCATTTTGAAGGTGCCCACCAAGCCCGGCTTGCCTCAAACAGCTGTAGTGGAGCGCGGGTTGTTTCAGCACGTCTGCCAAAGTTGAGCTCTGTTTAATCGTCGCTCCTTTCCTACGAAGTTGTTCGGCATCTTCACTGCTCCCACTCACACGCGTTTGATACAATCTCTTCATCTCGCTCTCAACTCGTTTCGATTTCTCTTCAAATATCTTCCACCTATAATCATCAATCATTCCGATTGACCTGCCCAACGGCGTCATGCGACTATCGGAATTATCCGCTCTCAAAATCAGGCGATATTCTGACCGCGACGTGAGCACACGATATGGCTCTCTCAATGGCTTTGTACAAAGGTCATCAATCATAGTACCAATAAAAGAGCTTTCTCTCGACAAGGAAATCATGTCCATACCAAGCGCACTTCTCGAGGCGTTTATACCCGCAATGAGCCCCTGTGACGCAGCTTCTTCGTAGCCAGTGGTACCACAAACTTGCCCAGCAAAGAACAATCCGTCCACATTTTTGCTCATCAAGGTAGTATGCAGCTGCGTAGCAGGAATGTAATCATAGTCAACACTGTACGCAGGGCGCACCATGGTAGCATTTTCCAAGCCCGGAATGGTACGAAGAACTTCAAGTTGAATATCTTCCGGAAGACCCGTACTGAACCCTTGTATGTAAAGCTCCGGTATGGTTCGACCCTCAGGTTCGATAAAGATTTGATGTGAAAGCTTATCGGTGAATCTAACGATCTTATCTTCGATACTAGGACAGTAACGGGGTCCAGTAGAATCCATAAAACCACCGTACTTGGGTGTGAGATGTATGTTTTCTTTTATCATTTTATGAGTGCTCGACGACGTTCGCGTGAGATAACAGGGCATGGTTTGGCGTGGTTTCCATTCAGACGGATCAAAGCTAAACCAATGATCCTGTTGATCGGATGGCTGTGGCTGCATTACGGAATAGTTAACAGAGCGAGAATCGACTCGAGGCGGGGTTCCTGTTTTCAATCTGCCAGTTTCAAAGCCCAAATCATTGAGGGTTTGTGTGATTCCAAGCGCAGGAAGTTCACCCGCGCGCCCTGCAGGCATGCTCCGCGCGCCAACCCATATAGTGCCCTGTAGAAACGTGCCAGTGGTAATGACGACGCATTTGGTTCGAAAGGCAGCTCCGAAGAAGGTTGTGACACCCACCACATCGTCATTATCGCCTATGATTAAATCGTGTACCATGCCTTCCCTGATATCAAGAAACGGGGTAAGGGAACGCTGATGCAACACACTGGTCATCATCTGTGAATACTCTCTCTTGTCGGTTTGAGCTCGCAACGCCCAGACGGCTGGCCCCTTTGAGCGGTTAAGTATGCGGCGTTGCAAATAAGTCCTATCTGCAATGCGGGCAATCCAGCCGCCCAAGGCGTCTGTCTCGTGCACCAGGGTGGACTTGGCGGGGCCGCCGACGGCCGGGTTACACGGCTGCCAGGCGATTTTGTCGAGATTCATGGTAAGCAAAAGGGTTTTCGCTGAGAGGTTTGAGGCGGCTAAAGCGGCTTCGCAGCCGGAATGGCCAGCGCCTATGACGATTACATCGTAGGTTGTCGGGTGCCAGTTTATCGCGTGGCGCGACGAGCGAAGAAGCGCTGTGGTGGGCGGCTTTCGCTTGCGCGGGGAGTGTGAGAAGGGGCGAAACTTGACGGTGAGGATATTCCGGGGAGGGGCGCGGCTGCTAAGAGGGAGCGGGGAGATGAAAGAGATCATTTGCAGGCGACCGAGATGGGCGGCGCAGTGTCGGTGAGCTGCCGGGTGCGCGCTGAAAGTACGAAGGTAGGTGAGCAGGTTGATCTGGAAGATCAATTGACGATTACAAAATGTATTCGTAACACAATTACAGCACGTGGCCATGCATGGCGAAGCGGCACGGCTGTGTTGCTCACTGCGCACACATATCTACGTCACGTGTAATGCATCTGCGAGATATTTGATAAGTCGCCGGTAGACCTTTCCAAAGCAACTTATCGTGAACCAAAGGCTAAGTGCTTCCTCCGCGCAGTAAACGTTGAATTCAACACCGTTCGTAACTTATCGACAGGAGATAAACATAAACTTAGATATATCCAGCTGTCCCATGGCACCTGGCTGTCTTCTCTGTTCAGGACCTGAACTTCAGGCCCAACGCGGACTGGCGCGCAGTGCGCTGTCGCCAACGGCGGCGAAACACAGCGTGCAGATTCACTGCGTCTTTGCAGCAAAGCGTCCACATGCTCCGCCTCGCGCTCATTGGACATTGCCCACAACTGCCAAAATAAAGCTTCCCCCGCTGTCGAACCAAACACAATCGGCACACTTGCGCCTCATGCCGCCGCTTCTTATCGCCGCCGTCACCCTCCCCACTTCCTTTCTACAGCCCACGCCTAGCTAGCTAGCTAGCGGCCTGTTGAGCCCGAGCGCCCTTCACCGTCCGTCTCGCTCACCATGACGCTTCGCGAGCGCGTGCGTCGCACTCCCGTCCACTCTCGCGTCTCGAAGAAGCGACCTGCCCGTCGTGCCGTCGCCACCGCTCCTCTTCTTGCCGCTCTGTTTACTTTGCCTCTTTTGACATATCTCGCACCGTCCAGCGTGCTACCCTCATCCCCTGTTGCCCGCACTTCTTCCGAACACTCCCGTTCTTCACACAATGCCTCATCAACTAACTCCCATCCAAGGTGGCAACCCTCTGCCCCAATCCACGCACAACCGCGCCTGTCGAATCACTCTTTGGTTGCCGTTCGCCACCAGATGCCCCTCGAGAATCACCCTTCTCTGCATGCTGTTTTCGTCTGTCAGACCCCCTGTTGTACCAAACTGCTCCACTCTTCCTTAACAGCTCTCGTCCGACAGACGTTTGTTCCCACCGTGTTAACCGTGCTTCACGCCTGCGAACCGTCTGCGCATTCTGCCCTGCTTCACGCCGTGCGACGTGCAATAGCTGACGACGCAAAAGTTTCCACCAGTTACACCTTACGCCCAGAGCTTACCACCCACCACTGCTCCCCGCGCACCTACGCTACTTGCGTTTTGTCTTATCTTGCCCGCTCTGGTCAGCGTGACGATGGCTTCGGCCTGTTTTTGGACGAAGGCGTTATCTTTGAACCCACCGCTGTGGAAAAGGCATACCTTTCGCTGATGCATCGACCCGGCACGTCGGCCATTCGAATGTTATCATACAATTATCATTCACTTTTGAAGTCGTACCAGCTGCGAGATCCTCTATCGGTGCGCCGTGTCCTGCCACACAATATTTCTGCTCAAGCGCACGCCATTGTCCCGTTCCCTCTGTTTTACGCCATATCGTCGTATCAACGAGCAGTCACGCAGTCTTATCATGTTCCTTCCTCGTTTTCCCAATGGGCGCCCTTGATCTCCGTTCTCGCGCAGTCGTCATTGCTGCGAGAGGCCCTTTTTACCCGTACCCACAAACATGTCACCCTATCGCTGGAGCTCTTCCCCAAGTCCTCCGTATTGCTTCCGGCGCACCTCCACTCCGAGCTGGCCTTCTACAAGTGGTCCGCGCGGAACGAGGAGTCTGAAATGTACCGGTATGATGTGTTCGACATGTCCAACTCGTTCGCGACGGTGGACTTGTCGCCGATTCCGTTCTGGCCCATTGGCAACCGCAAGCAGCATCACATCATGTTCCTGTTGCCATGGTTACAAATGGGCGGCAGTGAGAAATGCATGCTGGACATTGCCGAGAAAGCGCTTTCGCTGGACTGGCACATCACGTTTGTGCTGACGATGCCATTCTGGTCGGAAGACTCTTTCGGAGAAATGTCGTTGCAGCACCAGTGGCTGGACCGCGCGCTGCAGCTCACACCGGATACATTTGACCTGCTTCAGCTGGCTCCTCACCAACACTCATCGCGGTTGCTCCGCCACTTGCTGGAATCGCGGCGACCAGACTTGGTGCTGATGGCCAACTCGCGGTGGGCATATTCGCATGCTTCCTTGATCAACGCAGTGCTTCCCACTGCAGTGGTAGCGGACTACAACCATATGATCCACACAAGCTGGGAAGGAGGCGGGATGCCTCGTTTCGGGGCGAACAACACACGCCGCTTTGATCTACATCTGACGGCCTCACACGACGTGGAGAACGCGATGCGAAAGTGGATTGCACCTGACGTACTGGCGGGCAATCGACAGAAAGTGCGCACCTGTTATATCGGTACGGAGCCGCACCTGCTGTGCAGTGGTGCTGAGCGTGCGAAGGTGCGGTCGGAAATGCGTGCGAAACACGGAATATCGGAACAGACGACGGTTGTGTTATATGCGGGACGATTCATTGTAGAAAAGGGTATCGATATTGTGGCAGACATTGCCAGAATTGCTGCGAACGACGCGAAGCTGGGGTCAAGGTTGACATTTTTGTTCGTCGGAAGCGGACCAGAGTTATCGCGGTTAGAGGCGCTTCCGGAGCAGGGTGCGGACGGGGGTCGTTTGGTGATCGTGGAGCCTCCCGCGTATGGGTTGGAGGAAATGAGAAAGTACTATGCGATGTCGGACATCTTCTTGTTGCCTTCTGTGAACGAGGGGATCGCATTGGTTTTGTATGAAGCAATGGCCTCAGGGATGCTTGTCATGTCGACGGATGTTGGGGGACAGCGCGAACTGATCACGGAGGAGACCGGAGTACTGTTGACTAACCACCAAAGCTATTCCAAGATGCTCAACCACACTCTGAATAAGCTTGAAGAGGTTCTGGATCACCCTGAACGATACGCAAACGTAGCATCTGCAGGAACGCGACGTGTGCGAGACAAGTTTACCACAAAAAGGTTCAGCGACTGCGTAATACGAAGGCTGGACGAAGCGTACCGAAGGAAAGAGAAACAAGATCTATCGTCTAGGGAGCACTGGGAAGACGCCACTGTGATCCAAAAGCGAGTTGATGACATATCAGACTATATTTTGGACGGAGTGGCCGTTGAACGTTTCCATGGGCTGTACAACCGTGAAAGAGTGGAGCGGTCAATCGAGGGGTTCCTTACAATTGGAATCAAGACGTACGTCTGCGATGTTACCATCACAGGGCAGGTTGAAAACCTAGTTCGTTCGATACGTGTGCATTATCCGAAGGTACGAGTTATATTGGCCAATGACGGCCCCATGTCGCTGGATAACGAGGAATTTCTTAAAGACGATCCTTTCACAGAGGAGCATGCATTGCCAGCCGACAGCGGAATTTCGTACGGCCGGAATCACATGGTGAATGCGACCACTACTCGGTACTTTCTTCTCCTGGACGATGACCATGTGTTCGATGATACGACGAACTTGACGGTGCTTTTAAACGCGATTCACAAGGAGGATTTTGACATTGTTGGGCTACGCGTCAGAAACCTTCCAGGCATCGATGAATTGGAGCGCATCGGTATTCTCATACCTCGTTATGTCGGAAATATCACCAGCTTTGAAGACCGAGAAGTAACCCTTTGTGTATGGAACGAGAATGATGGCCCCAGTGTGTACGGTATCACGCATGCGTTTCAAGTCGATGTCTTGCACAATGCTTTCATAGCGAGAGTCGATGTGCTTCGCAAACATGGGTGGAGAAACGAGCTGAAGGTCAACGAGCATATGACCTTTTTCTTGGATGCTAAAGACGCTGCCTTGAAGGTGGGGTACCTTCCGAGCGTGTTTGTACATCACAGAGCAAGAGATTACTCAGATTGTTACTTCAGCGTGCGCTTTAGGGAAGACAAGTATGCCGAGCTCCTACCGTACAACGACCAATTCTTATGGGACATTCCATGTCAGCGACGGTTTCCTGGACGGATTCGGGACCACATAATTGAACGAGAGCTATCGGATTAGGTTTAGTACATGGAGAGCTCTGGACGAAGCCGAAGTGTACATAAAGCAAGAATCGGTTCAGGAAGAGCGATGAGGCTCAGCCACCCATTTCGTTTCTAGCTAGCAGTGAGCGAGGAGCTACGCTTTTTGATGTTACAGCGCAGTGCTTTATAATACCAGCGTTCAGCGTCTCCCACTTTACTCACGCTTGACCGACATGAAAGTCTTCCGGAAGCGGCGCTTGCTCTACGAGGTCGGCGTCACTTATTCAGGACAAAATCGTACGGCGTCAAGCGTGAGCAGTAGCAAGTCACGAAGATTTGACATTTGTGGACATTGGTAGTCTTCGGTCGTTGCAACGGAAGCACTCTCGAAATCCTTTGTACTGCCTGCATGCCCGTATCTACGGTCGTGTCTTGCACATGAAGAACGGTGTTGTCAACAGCATTTGGATTTTCGAAGCAGGAGTCGTTGGGCGAATCAAACGCAGCGCGCGTAGGTGACATGTTGTCGTGCATAGCAGGTAGTGCTTCCATCGTGCGTAAATTGACTTGGCCTCCGTGTGCGAAAACGAGGTTACGGAAGGTACGAAGGTACAGTCCTTCTTTTCGCTCCCAAACTTTCTCTTCATTTCACATCACCCAACGAATGTGGCTTTCCAGGCTCCATCGTGCTTTTCGTTTGGGAAGCATTCTGCCTCTACCCACCAAACAACGCAAAATCTAGCCTCCCCCACCGAATGGAAGTTGCCGTGGCATCTGGCCAGCTCCTGTTACAAGTGCTCGTCAAGGTTGAAACAATTGCGAACAAGTGGTACGAGCGTCGAGACATTAAGGATGACAATCTCAATGCCTTTCATCGAGTGACTCGGCAGTACAAAGACGTATTCGATGTACTAGAAGCACCTCCCGCTTTTGCCTCGACTGATCGTTTCACCAACACAAGAATAGACCAGTTTGAGACATGCTTGCGGCAGAATGCAGAAGCGTTGGAAGCATGGGGAAAAAGAATAGAAGAAGGTAGTGAAATAGACAGGGTGAAGAGAATGAAGCAAATCCTCGACAAATGCGAAAAGGATGCTACGAGCTTTTACGACTTTCTTCTTACTCACGTGTCCCCGGGTGTGCACAGTGCGGTAAATGTACAGCCCAATAAGTATGTATCGGGAAGCAATGTTCCACAAAATCCACCGCGATTGACGCATGAGTACTGGAACCCGGATACTAGCGAAGCAAAACTGAAAGCAGCCGTGCTGGACCGGTGTAGCGCAGGGATTGTCGCCGTCGTGGCCTTCGGGAAGGGTGGAGTGGGTAAAACATGCGCCCTTCGCGGGTTGGCTTTTGAAATGGACGTCAAGAGCGCATTTCCTGGTGGTACGCTGTACCTTCAGCTCGGGAACGAGTCGCATTTGTCAAATGTAATCAAAGGAATCGCGAGAATTGTGCGCTGCACGGGAGGTGCGAGTGTAGCAAACAAGATTGAAAACGTGAGACATCTCCAGGATGCATGTGACGAGGCATCTGTTTGGTTCCGGCCGCATGAATGTCTCCTGTTAATCGATGACATTTGGTGGGTGAATGGAATCGATATGGAAGTCTTAAATGCTCTATGCACAATGCTTAACGAAAGGAGCAGAATGGTGTTCACCTCGAGAGATAGACGTTTTTTGGGCGGGGCTGGTTCAGTGATTGAGTTTAATGAGATTGAGGCCCGTGGCAAACTGGCACGCCGCATGTTGATGAACCATGGTGGCTTTGGTGAAGAGGACGAACTTGACCAGATGAATGAAGCCGCGTTTGAAGCTATCCTTGACCTCTGCCAAGGCCTTCCCCTCGCACTTGGGATAGCTGGTGCATCTGTTCTGCAGAATCGAATGAGAAAGCGTGCCGAAAATAAGCAAAGCGCTTGGTCTGATTTCTATGAGGACGTAGTGTCGAAGCGGAAGGACTTTTTTGATCTACCCGACGCCTCGAATGGAAGAGACAAGCTGCCAAAGATTGTCGGTCTTTCTCTACAAGTACTAGAAAGACGCGAGGACGGGAGGAACTACCAGCAGATCTTCAGGGCTCTGTGTGTTATTGAAAAGCATCAGACAGTTCCGGTTCATATGCTCCGAAAGCTGTGGGACATGGAGGGGAACAGTGAAGCTGAAGAAGTTGTCGAACTGTTAGATACTGTGTCGGTAGTTCAAATGCGGCAAGAGTACGGCTGTATATCGATACAGCTTCATGACTTGATCTTGGATATCGCCATTCGCCAGGCCTCCGAGAAGTTTGAGACTCAAAACTTTTTCCGAACCTTGGTGTGCAACTACATTCCCAACGCAGAGCGGAATAATGCGACACAGTCTCAGAAGAGTTTTGCAAAAGAGAAGCGTCTGGGAATTGATCCGGTCAAGAAATATGGCTTCTGGAAGAAACTGTGTTGTGTATCGAGTACAAGCGATGAAGACAAGATTATTGAGACCGAGAGGATGCGCCTCACACCCTGCAGCTTGTTCCGAGCGTGGTGGGACTCTGCAGATGATGGGTATTTGTATGGAAATCTGTGCCGGCTTCTTGAACGGGCAGGATACGCTGTGGAGCTGATGTGGCTACTGTCAAAACCGCAATGGATCGTGAAACGGCTGCAGATGAGCGGAATATACGGCGTGGAAGGCGATATTGAATACGGGACATGCGCGATGCGCTTGCAGGGTCGTAACGACTGTGCCCTGGGGAAGCATCTTGAAGTACTTGGCAAAGCTGCGCGCATGAGCTGCGCAACAGTGACGGAAAACCCATACGAAGCATGGTTTCAGTTATACGGCCGTTTGGGGTGGTATGCGAAGCAATGCGGCAGGACGCGACGATTCATCAAAGAGTTGGAGCGTCATGCGCCGAGGCCATGGGTGAAAGCATCTGCCGGGTTCTTGCAGCCTGCCGGGGGGGCAGGGATAGATTTGATACACACCCGTGGCGAAGTTACGGCTGTATCCTGGGCTGGGGAAAATGTTGTATTTAGCGTCCACGGAGCTGGAGGAGTCAGTGTGGCGCGGTACAATCCGAAAACTGGGACATGCATGACGAAAGAGTTTGGATCTGGAGAGATGGTTGTAGTTTCGAATCACGCCTGTGCCTTGTTCTCACGAGATGACAGAAGATTGGCCACAGGTCACAAAGACGGGAGAATTGCAAGTTATGACTTTGACGCCAATATCGCACGAATTCTTGTAGGGCACACTGGCGTCGTGCGGTGTGTCGCATTCAGTGCGGACGGAACTCGAGTGGTGTCCGGATCAGAGGAGGGGACTGTTCGCGTTTGGGACGCGCGGAGCGTGGAGGCAGTGGGACAGCCCTATGTTGGTCACAATGACGCGGTGTGGTGTGCGGCGTTCAGTGCTGACGGCGCTCGAGTGGTGTCCGGGTCACAGGACAAGACTGTTTGCATTTGGGGCGCGCGTAGCGGAGAGGCGGTGGGGGAGCTCTTTGTTGGTCACACTGATATGGTGAAGTGTGCGGCGTTCAGTGCGGACGGCGCTCAAGTGGTGTCTGGGTCATGGGACAGGACTGTTCGCGTTTTGGACTCGAATGACACGTCTTGGCGCTCGACGATTGACGCGCTAGAGCTGAAATGGTCGGGATACCACGCGTCATGGGGTGACTATATTCCGGAGCCGCGCGATGACGGTGTCGAACCTGTACTGGCTACATTCGACCAACCAGCAAATTTGGTCGGCGACCGATGGTGCATACGTGGAAGCGGTTTCCCTGAATTCTGTGAGGTTGTGCGGAAGTTGGCATGTCACTGATGTGAGCACTGTTCCACTCCTTGTGCACCGCCATGTCCATCGGTGTGAAGATGAAGTCGTCTCGGGCCGTTGCCCGCGAGCTCGTGGGCTGTGACGATCGTCACCGGTCATCCGGTGGGTCACCACTTGGCCACTTCCGTGTAGCACGCTGCAGTGAGTTCATATCCCGGTGAGCGAGGCTAGAGTAGTATGGGATCAGTTTCTTTCTATATCGGTGTTTGACTACCTTGACTACCTTGACTTGCGTCTTTGTGTTATCAGCATTGGTGATTGTGTCGGGCACCTACAGTGCGGTGCAAAAACTGGTTGAAAATCGTACCAAAAATCAATGTCGGAGATATATCTCGCTTCGAGCGATATTTCCGACACCGATTCCTAGTACAACACACACAAGATCGAGAGTCCCGAGTCTCGGTCTTGTGTTTGTTGATGTCGTAGCCTGAGACTTCGAAGCCATGTTACTCCACAAGGTCCGAGAAAAACGAAACGCGCATCAGCGGCGGGGCGGCGACGCCAGAGAATTGCCAAAGATGCAGTCCTTTATTTGAAGTTGCGAATGTATCGCATAACGAGCACTAAGAGCCCAACTTGAGTGTGCAGGGTCCCCGAGTGCTGTCGCCAATAGGACTGGCAGAGCTCGGGGCAAATGAACAGAAGCGGTTGGTGGAGATCGAGTAGCCGACCGAACCTAGACGCAGTGTAAGAGAAGTAGAGCTCGGAACGGGAGGGAGGGAGAAGCGATTGCCTGCCGGAGTTCTCTTCCCCAGCAGCGTCACACAGCCACCGTATTTCGATAGGCGACCGGACTGTGGCGTAACTGACGTCAACACGTTCACAAATCCCCTCGCGTTGCTGCGGCATACGTATTATTTGGTCCTATCGTAAAAGAGGGTGTAGCGTCTGATAGGTCATCAGACCTCTGTCCACATTCAAACATGTTCACTGAGAAGCGGTACCGCAGCACTTGGAAACAAATATACATCTCTTCGCCTCGAAGAAACGGGGCAAATGTTTTGGTCGAGCGGTATGTTCTGGAGAAGGAAAGCGCCATCAACGGTGGATGATCAAGCAAAGATTACGGCTAGGCCCAAATCGGGAAGAGAGGAGCGTGGTACGGGATGGGCCGGTCTCCTCTAGCTCGCTAGTCGTGTATGGTTGGGGGTGTTTCCATTGCAGCATTGGGTACGGAGATGGGCAGAACAATGCTTGCTCTTACACGCCAACTCACAACCCTGGTAGAAAGTCAGCCGACAGCAACGATTCGCTAGTTCTATTCCAGTAGGGGTTTTGTTTGAGATATTCTAACCGGTGATTTGGATAATTCATGATGTCAAAGTTGTTTCTTCATCTAAAGTGATAGAGAAGTTTTTGACCCGAAGTGCTCCCGTCACCTGTAACATTGCACGGTACACTAATACCGTGTAAGACTGCACGGGACACTACTAGTACCGTGCACTGCTACTATAAACTAGTAAGTTCGGTGCGATATGAGCGGTACGTAACGGAAGCATTCGACTGACAGTAATGACGGTGACGGGTTTCTTTGTATACAACGCATATCTGTACAAGTTCCGCTGCAGCTTGCATCATGACGTAAACGCAATACTTCTTCAGAGAAAAGGGTTAACCTCTACCCTTCGTACCGATCAGTCATTATTTGGCTGAGTGAATTGAAAGGCTTACTTTTTTCAGTATGTTTCGGTGTTTCAGTTTGACAACTGAACTTCGATCGTCGTCTATGTGAGAGGCGTGCAGCTACGTCTGCGACGCACCAAACATCCAACTGCCCCGTTGACCCTGATTGCTTACGCTACATCGCCATATACGAATCATAGCACGTGGTTCTGATGTGAATCGCGAGATCAGACAAATCTGTTCGACCGCCCCTAGTTGCTTAGCGACGGTTAGATTTGCGTTTCCGACTCTCAAAGATCTCCAAAGATTGCCGTCAAAGACCGTTTCTTATAACATCGAGACTGCCTCCCCTTGATTAACGTTTCAAGGACCTTGTACTGGTTGGAAACATTCCAACGTTCTTCACTCGGCTCTTTGTGCTTCGCTGACAACTTGCTCAGCTTTTTGTTTTTTTTTACTGCAGTTTGGCGATTTCGTTTTCAGTTAACTTTGTCCGGAGGACTGAGAGTCTATCGGTTCCATCGCTTGGGCATGCCATCCTTGTATTGCTTTCTGTCCCCATATCCTCAAGTTAACCCAGTGCCTCTCGTCGCTGCTGGATGATGTCTTGAGTTACTATATCCTTTGCTTGAACGCTTCCGGGTCCCTCGTTGAAACAAGTCCTTTCAGAAAGGACTACTATGTTGTGAATGTCTTTCATACTTCACTACTTCTTCCGTTTCGTTTTTAACGCCAGAATTGTGTCTGTAGCCGGTTTTGGGACACAAAGGTGCACGACTAATTTACTGTTGTCGTCAACAGGGTTACCCCGTGGTTCCGGTGCGCTTCTGTTGTTCTACTTTATCCTTCGCAGAATCCTATCCAACATGAAAAGTCTATTACTGCAAGGTTTCATAAGGCTCTTCGGCTCAAGTGTTGACGGTTCTTCATCACGTCTAACTCAGTCAACCCCGAAAACCCCAATTCCTTCTCTCTTGAGTTCAGTGAGCACTGGAACCCCTTCTCCGAGCACCTTTTCAGAGGTGGAGTCTTCGACTCACCTTCCGGAATCAAACGTCACGATAGAAGAAAACGTTAGGGAACCGTTCCAGAGCGGCAACGACTGCCTCGACTGTTCCAAGATATCTCTTCTGGGTACTGCTAGTACAAACGGCAGTGGATCTGTTCTATCACGCTCTACATCATCAAGAACTTTCGAGACAATTATTCAATACAGGGCTTCTCATCAATCGCAGTGTGACTGGGAGACCGTGGAAAGCCAGAACGAATGCGAACCAAATTGGGAAGGAACAATCACATCGCTCTTTCGCCGGTTTTGCTACGGACAAGCGGTGGTGATTGGGAAACTTCCAATGATACTTCCGAAAGGACACATCTATGTCATATCACGTGATGAAGATGTTCAGCCGTATTGCTGGCATGTGCGATGCGGGCAGGATCCGGAGGAGTGGCCTACAGAATTGGCGCTGATGGGGTTCGATTGGCGGGAGAGTACGGTTTGGCTCTTGCGGATGCAAAATGTGTCGGACGCTGTCTTATTGCAGCAACTTAAGGCGGTGGCGACAATGAGCGCGCCCTGTAGCGTAGTCCTGTTGGTGTCGTGGTCGCCGATAGCGGTAGAGGTAGCAGACGAGGCTGGATTCTCAATGGGCGTCGAGCAGCATGGCAAGCCGCTGTACCTATTAAGAAGGAAAGTGCGTCAAGCTCGTTGTGACAACACGGACGATTCGCCACTTGAGCCCGCATTTGATGGGTGGGTAGTAAGATTTGATCTTGATGCGGACGAGATGCCCACCCAGGATCAGGATTTGCTGATTACTGGATGTGCGAAGGTGATAGGGAGTTGCAAGGCATTGGGGGAATGGGACTTCAGGCGGGGTGTTGTTCTGGAAGAGTCCGGAGGCTCTCTGATAGCTGAGGTTCTAATCGAGAGAGGAGGCAGAGTGGAATACAAGTATGTGATTGAGGGTAAAGAAGGCGTGGTCGTGTGGGAGTGTGGCAAGAATCGATGCCTGCCAGACATGGATGGGATCAGTATGTGGTTGGAAGATTGCTGGAAGAGCTAAAAAAGATTTGTCTGTAACAGAATAAATGGCTTGAGCGAAAATGTTTAACAGATATCGATAGCGTTCTGTTGTCCGAAGAAGAGTAGTGGACCCGAAATTAACTTGAAACTGAAATCGAAAACTGGTCAAGTTGCCGACCATGTCTAATTCTCTGAATCACGAACTCATATGGCACGATATTTGAAACCCAGGGGTGGGTATAATACCGCACGATTTCTCTGGAATGCTTAGCTTGAAATCAACCGCCGCAATTGCAGTCTATATTGTTCGTTCCGAAGAAATCGAGGTTTGGTTGGACGCAGTAGTGGAGCGGGGTGGCCCTGCAAGCAGCTGCTTCATTGAGCAATCAGTTCCAGTGAATTATGAACACGTCATTCACCCTCTGACATTTGCAATTCCAATCAAAAACACAAACCGCCGTTCCAAAGAACTTATTCTGTGTATGGGCTATAATATATGACCGTTTGCAAAACCAGCCCTATGATACGTTTGCACATAGTTCACAGCGGTCCCTGGTTTACTTTAACTTGTGACAGTGTCACAGTAGATAGGTTTGGAATAAGATTTTGGTAGACAATGGCGTCTTTGCTGTCGAATCGAGCATCGTTGCATTTAATGAAACGAAAACTTCTCCTGGCACCGGCGCCTGCGGTTTTATTTAAGCGACTGAAGACAACAATACGCATAACTGTTGCAGTATTCTTAGTTTTTGAGGCAGCAGCAATCTCATATTTGCGGGGTGAGCGTAGAGTTTTTGGCAAAATTCTCCTTTGCAGCTGGTCCGGCAAAAACACCCCCTAAAACATTCAAACAATTGTATCAAATATTTCCTCTCATTGACTACATGACAGCTCGCTGCGCTCGTACTATAACGCTTCGCATTTTTTAACTAATATTGACGAGGCAAAAAAAATTTTTTTTGGCAACATTTCAATTTTTAATACGAAGCTATAGTGTTTTAAACTACCACGCGATGGCATCCGAGCGATTTAACCAAAAAACAATTAAATCCCAGCCAGCTCACCCCCAATCACAAAAAAACCAATCCTAGACCAAAACCCATTAAATTCCTACAACCAAGTCCACTACTACTATCTAAACTAAACTTCCTTCTGATATAGCTTCCAAGCTCTAAGTTGATATTGTAGGACACAGTTTTCTGTTATAACCTTTTTTCCAGAAAACTGATTCCGAGTGTCAGAATTCTGCAAGTTGAGTGCAGAATTCTGACGAAATGACTTAAACAAAAACGATTTTCGGATTAAGTTTCCACATGATAATCCCATTCACCAGCCCATTCTGGAGGCGGTACGTTGAAAGATGTGAATTTCCTGGTGTTAATCCTCTCAAATGACTGACTTTGGGCCGGGAATAATTCGTTTAGCGCTTGGTATGATTTATGTGGTTAAATATATCCCTTAAAATTCTTATCGCTTTGCCAACGTCCTCGCCATTTAATATTCTGGTCGGCGAGGCGAGCATAAAGCTCATTGGTGGTCGCCCCGCCGTACCTAAGCATTTGTGAAGAAATTGGGAATGGAATCCTTAGACGTTCGACGGCTCTTCAGAAACCGGCCCGAAACCGAACCGATTGATACGGGAAGAGAACTTTTGCTTCTGCAAACGTCTTACTTCTAACCAACTTGTTCAAGAATACCGCCAAAACATACGGCTTTATCCTGACGGATTCGTTTTGGCCACGTTTTCCTAACGCAATATTGAGCATCCCATAGTGCGGCCGCTTTTCGGTTAGCGGCAACATGGCGATATCCAATACTCTTAGCTGCATTAAATCCTTTAGCCTGAGATACCCATCAAACAGCAGCAACAATCCTACCCCCAGATCTGGATCCCCGTGCTATTAAAGATCCAATGCATATCCGTATACAACTATTTCCGGACACACTCCAAAAAGAAGGTTAGGGCTCGATGCTGTCCAGCCCCGTATACTTTTATTTACCAATACCAATTTCATGCTGAGATCGGGTAGAAAACATTCCAGAGCCAATTTTGCCTGAGCTAAACCTCCTGCCTTCAATTGCTGATTACCATTAAAAAGATCAATGCAACACCTCGTGAACAATTTATCAACTTTTTCTGCGTTCCTACATCGACGGCGAGTGACTGGTTGTGGCGCCAGCCACTCCACGAAATAAACAAGGTTCTTACGGTATCCCTGCAGTGTTGCCGCTTTTACCCGTCGGTGAACTAAATCAAAAAGCCCGTGACAGTTCATCGGCTGGATTTTTCTCGCTAGGGACATAAACGTAATCCATTGTTAGTTTATCAACGAGTAACAACGCGGCAGCACGCCTGCAGATCCCGTTAAAGCTTCGCTTACTGCTACGTCCTTTTAGCAAAGCTCCAAGAAGCGACTGGTTATCAATAAACTTTCGAGTCGGTCTTTTCGGTTGAGGCCGAATCGGAATCACTCGTGTCCGAACGGTCTCTTCTTTTACTTTTTCTGTTCTTCTTTCGCCTACAGTTGCTTCTTTTCTTCTTTTCAGCGGAGTAGGGACCTTAAGGATCGATCTCTCTATCAGATCCGATGGAGCCATGAGGTCGCTGTACCTCATATAATCCGTCGAATGGAACAAGCGGTCTTTCTTCTAGACGCGGAGCTTCTCTTCTGCTCCTAGATTGTCCCACCATGGGTTTTTCCTGATGGTATTCCGGGCGAGGGGCAGATAATTCCGCCGCTCCTGGGAGTTCGGTAGGGGGTTTCCATATGGAGACCGGATGATTAATTTGTGGTGGGGTGGTCGTAAGGACCAAATTGCCTGCCTGGCGGGTGGCGGCTCCTTGAACGGCCTGTAGGAGGGAGTCTATGAATAAGTCAGACTCCAATACCTTAGGGACGATTCGCGCGATGAGGTAGTCCGTATGGTCAGCGATCGCCGTAGCGAGTCGCATGTCCATAATGGAATCCACGTGGGCTGGGCAGAGCTCAAGGAGACGGGGTCAGAGAAGGTCGGCAAGCCCTGCGGGCATGTTTTCTCGAATTCCTTCGGTCTGGGGGGTTTCTCCTTGAGGTGTCCCTGGCCTGCAGGTGGCCCTGGTGAGGCGTTCTCGTAAACGCGCTGCCACCGTGGGTTCTCGGCGAATCCTTACAGGGTTATCCGGTGGGGTCAGTACTTCTTGCGGCTGGCTCATTGTGCTCCTGCGGTCGCTAGCGGTATCAACCTGAGGGTCAGGCGACATCGCCGGCTTTTTAGTCGCACTTTGTCCTGCCGTAGGAGTCCTATGGTCGGGTCGGTTGGGTGTGTTTCTTGCATCCATAGTGGCGGTTGCTTCTGTACTTCAGGTCCGTTGGGGAATTAAACCAAAGCTTAAAATCCGGATAATTCTTCGTCCTAGTGGTCCGTTCAATTATTCAAAAGGTTACTAAGTCGGGAGACCAAAATGTTACGCAATGACTGGTTAAATTAGCGCACGGGTCTCGACCGGTGGTAGCGTGGTAGAGCGAGTCCTAAGGTTCGAATCCTTGAATGCGGCACTCCCAGAGTACTTCATGCAATGGGCTGGCGTTTACTGCGTAGTCCTACAGGTTGGAGCTACGGAAACGATGGCTTGAAGACCAAAGGGTGGAACTAAAATACCAAAGGGGGTTATTTAGTATCCTAACGGTGCCTACCGTACTGTAAGGGAGAGGCGTCACTCGTGCCAAGTAAATAGTACTGGCGAGGTGATGAGACGTCCCTGGAACTGTAGTGTTAATCTATTACACTAATTAAATTAAACTAATAATCTACCTGAGTCCACCTGAGGTCGACCCGTACACGTGTCATATGCAAGATCCTTCAGGGCCCGCCGGCTTACAGGGCTCAACCGCTATCACCGCTGCTTCGCACATCTACATTCTGTCAAACCGCTTTTAGAGACCGACGTGTTCTACCTACTTATAAGACATCGTTTTCTTCTCCAGTAACTTTGAAGACTACTGCACCAATGTTTGGGACGTGATGACTCTTCTGCAGGGCTCAATGGTGACCCTCAAGCTCAGGAAGAACGATTTTTTGATCGATATTGTACAGTATCTGAGACAAAACAGCTTGCCTGGGTGCAAGGCAATGACCGGTGGGTCAGCGTACGGGTCTCAACCGGGGGTAGCGTGGTAGAGCGGGTCCTAAGGTTCGTATCCTTGAGGGCGGCATTCCCTGAGTACGTGGTGCAATAAGCTGGCGTTTACCGTAGGTCTACAGGTCGGAGCTACGGAAACGATGGCTTGAAGACCAATTGGTGGAACTAATGTACCAAAGAGGGTAGTTTAGTATCCTAGCGGTGCTTACCTGATTGTAAGGGAGAAGCTTCACTCGAGCCAAGTAAGTAACAATGGCGAGGCGCTGATATGTCCCTGGCTCTTTAATGCTATTTTATCACACTAAGTAAAATAAAATAAAATAATCATCTAACTATGTCCAGCGAAGTTTGGCCAGTCCACGTGTCGCTTGTAAGGTACCTCAGGCCCCGGTGGCTTACGGGGCCTAACCGTTATCTTTTCTCCTTCACATATCTTCCTCGTTAGGATTCGACCGTCACGGCGAAGTCCAGATGGCCTCATGATTCACCCAGGGGCCGTGAACACTTAGTTGCTCCCAATACCATTGAGCGCGGCGGGAAGTTGCGTCTTCATCACCTGCGGGGGTACGAGGAAGTGTTACCTGACAATTGGCGCCGGAGTGGCAATGAATTCGACTAAGGACTGGAACTCAAGCGCGACGTGAGCGCTGGCCATAGTTGCATCGCCGGTGCATTTCTCGTGTCGCGTTGGCGAGATCGTTCTTTGGCCTAAACCCTCCCGACGGTCATTGGGGCTTTCTTAGTGTTTGCTCTTCTTTTGGCGACCCTCTGGGCTTTGTCAATCGTGGTTGACGTCCGTCAGTCCGCTCAGGTCAATTCTGTCGTCTCGTCTTCTCATCGAGGTACTTTTCCATTGGTCGCGCGCGATGCCGCACTAGTTTTATAAGCCCGTCGGGTACGCTCTTCTCCCTCCGGACTTTGTCGCTTCCGTCGGCTTTCCTATCCATTTCCCGGCGGACCAACCTGTGGGCAGCAGCACCATGGCTTCGAACAACCAAGCGAAAACCTGCTCGGGGTACCAAGTGGCCTATGAACGCACCGGGGACCGCTATGGCCATACCATCATACGGAACCCACGTGCGGTGCGCCATGCGATTCTTCCCTCCTCTGTGGAATAATACAAGAGATTCTGTCATATTTCTCTCGACGCCCGAAGGTTTGCCAAGATACCCGATTTCCGGAGGGGCAGTAAGAACGCACGCAGCGTTTCGTGGTATAACCAGCGGTTGCATTGTACTGTGGATCCGGCGACGCGCTGTGGCACCCTCATCCGATCGTACATGCAGTACGTCCGCTGCAAAGAGGAAGCCGAGTATCAGTTCAGGGTGAACAAACTCCTTTCGGACCTCTACACAGACTTCATCTCGCCTCATGTGAGATTTCCTCCGCCGGGTCACAACCTCTTGGCGCTCTTGTGCTTCCGTCCGCCGTATGCCCGCCTGTTATTGATGTTGAATAAAGTCTATTAGATCGAGATGCAACGAGCCCGATGGTCGTTTACGTCAATCTCTGGAGTTCTTATTCTGCTGGCCCCAGGTGGAGTTTCACGACATGAGCCCAGACAAAAGTCCTCCTTTATATCTCTCGCTGCCCCGTGTAGATGAAAACCAATGGGCTATGTATTGGCGTGTCTCGCCTCTCCTTTTGGTCCCCACGCCGTTTGCGGTGACGTATCATTCGTCCCGACTCATGGGCGACGACAATGACAGAAGGTTTTGGTTGTCCTGGCAGGTACTCTTCGTTGCGTTCGGAGTGATTTCCCTTATGACCTTTCTGGATACCGCGAAGTACGGAGTCCGTGGTAATGTCCGTTCGGATGATTGGAGGGTATGGCACGACGAGAAAAGACCCGGTCCTCGAGGTCTTCTAGTTCCGCTCCTGGACATCATGATCCGTTTCCTAAAGAACCTGGGCATCCAGAATATCGTCCGTGGGACCCAGCTAGACGTCAAGGAGGCCAAGGCCCTTTTGGAGCATGTCCTACAGGTTGAGTCGGGCAATAATTCTGGGTTCCTTTGGTATGACCACGATATCGACTCTTACACGCCGAATCCGCTACATTCGCAGGGTCGAGACGACGCTCGTGCCTATCCTGTAAAGCATTTGAGGAATCAACCATCGTACATCCCGAGGCGTCATGTGTCCGACTACTAACCAAAGGGCATTGGTTTCGATCTCCTGTCCTTATGTATTATCCGCTCTAACGGAGAGAGCAGACACCTGTGACAGCGTTCGGACTGCCGATGGGTCGCTTGCGGCGAAGGAAAAGGGGTGGTAGAGCTACAACACCAGCGAGCTGGAAGTGGGGTGTAAGGCCACTACTCGCCAGCGAGGGTGAACAGTGCAACTGTAAAACGTTGAGGGAACGTAGGTACGAGACGGCTCGTGAAGTGGTTGGGGGCTGACTATCTATTATAGCTCGTCTAGATCTCCGGTTAAGGAATCCTAAGCGAGGAACAGAATAGTCATGATGCCCATGTTGTCTCCTTTACTTGGAGTCGGCGCTCACCTCTGGTGCACTATATACTGCGTGCCAGGGTGAGTGCCCAAATAAATATATAAATAATACCCAGTGGTCAGCCACTTAGCCAAACCACTGTATGGGTTTGGTCCCTAATGGACGTCTAGCTACAAAGGGTAGTAAACCCTGCCACGTGGATCGCCACTACATGCGCCATTGCAAGCCAGTCCACACGTGATACCAAGTGTTCCACTAATGTACCCTGCCTCCTGGCATCCTACGCGGTGTGCCGTTTCATATCACAAGTTTGATGACATCACTCACTTATGAGTTCAAACCGCGACTTCGCGAAAAATCATCCTATCGGATTCCCCGACATATTAGAATACTACATACACCCCTCGTTAAGCGCGAACCATGGGGGACGCAAGAAGCGTTTATACGCAGTCGGACCGGTGTTCCGGGTACTCATCGTCATCACGAATTCCTCGCTGCACGACCAACTCTTACAGTTCTCAACAGCATTCTGTTCCTCACCACTCTTCAGCTCGATCTCTCGCGATGGATCCGAACGCCGGGTCCAACCCGTTTCAGCCCTCCTCTGAGGATGTGCCTTCTGGGGCTCCGTCAAACACTGCTGGTTCTGCGTCGCAGCCTACTGCTAAACTCGGTCCATACCGTTCGTTCCCCACCCCGTACACCGGATTCCGGTCGGTACCGTTACCTCAGCCAACCGTGGCTCCGATGCCGAACGCGGCTTACGTCGCCTCTGCGGGTGTGATTCGAGCTCCTTCTCGTCATGCTCAGCGGAGCTACCCGCACCCTGCGGATTTCTATGGACGAGATCCTTTCGACAACGTTGAACTTTTCGCGCAAGCGCCCTGGTTTGATCCAGTTGCTATCCGCGATGACACGTTGATACAACAGTATGTACACGGTAGGTACTTCCCTGACGGTATTCCGGAACACGCGATTTATAGCGACGACTGGGCGAGCCATATTGCTTTGCCAGACAACTCGATTGCGCGATATTCAACGGAAACCTTGTCCGAAGCCCGTACGTGGTTCACCAAGCTGATTTACCAGCGTCTTCACCGATTTATCAGTACGGTTCTCCTCCCGCAGGACTGGGAACTAGATACCTGGAAAGCCCGTACCGACGGTGAAGGTTACTCGTATATCGAGACACTCGTTGAAGTCGATGTTAGCGGTTGGCGCGGTGTGCGCGGTGTGCGTGATGCAGCTCTCTGCTTTCAGCAACCTCTTCTCCGTGAGGAGTTCCGCTTCCTTCGAAAGTGTGACATTCCCTATTGGGATTATCCCCGTTGGGAACGTCGTACTCGATCACGCTTGGGCTATTTGGTGCCGTATCAAATGATCGAGATTGACTGCATCCGGCGGAACGCGCGCTTCGGGCGCTACATCGGTATTCCGGAGCATTGGGCGGCGATCGAGAGTCCTCGTGGTTGCCCTGTGGAGCTCTCACCGGCGATCTCCTACATCGGGTCCGCGTTGGTTAACGACCCGTTCTCGGGATATTGGACGGTGGTTTATACCTAATTTATCGCCAAGACGGCCGTCTTCATCCTGTGGGATGCTTATTATACCTTTAGAGTTTGGTACATGTCGCCCAGAGCGCGAAAGTATGCGAGAAAACTCGATATTTCCCTTGTCCTGGGATCCCGTGCGAACCATGCCGACTTCCTCCATCTTGAAGATGTAATCGACAGTGTCGACTGGTCTGGCGTGCCAGCTGATCAATCCGCTCGCGGAACCCGTGCAAGACACTACGACCATTCTCCTGGGCGAACAGCAAGTGCTGGAGATTTCGTTTGGTACGACCCCTGGACGCGCCAGTTGATCACGTCCGAGCAGGCTCGCTTTCTTCGGTAGAACCGGCGTGACATGCCACCGAACCAGCTTACTGGATACGTGTACGATGCTACTCCATCCGAGAACGGAGAGAAACCGTATGAGGAAGCGCCGGGATCTGAGGCTGAACTCGGTTACGAGGACGAGCTAGAGCTCGCAGGCGTAGCGACTTCCGTCGATCAATCTGCAGCGGCGGGAGTTGCTCAAGAGTACTCTCATGGGTTTACCCAACAACCGAGTGCAGTGCCGGTCGAAGATCCAGGCTTGGATCCGCTGAGGCAGTTCCTCTTAGATGCAGGCTTTCCCGTGGACCAAGTTGAGGGTGATCGCGCACAGCTTCTTGCGAACCTGCGTGCTCGCACGTCTCTTTGATAATCCTATAAAAGACTCCTAGTCAACACCCTTGCGGTGATATCTTGATACCAATAAACTCTGGTGACTTCGTGTCTTCACGTTCCCTTCTTTTCTTCTAGTCTTCATCTCTCCTCGCTTCTCGAGTTCTTAACTTCTTCTTCTCGCTTCTCGAGTTCTTCCTAGGTGATAATCAGTAAATGTCCTGTGCTTGCGTGTTTTCACTTTTCCTTTTCATGATTTTTTGTATTCTTCTGGCCTTTCGAGTTTTTACTACCTTTGTAGCCCATACTTAGAAGGGGGATGTGCCCATGAGCCCGACTATCGAGGAGTCGATCTCCCTGGAGAGTGGTAATCGAATGCGTCGATGATATCGCACGAGTTTCCAATGGGGGATATGAGCTATAGGTTCCCACGTATCCGCTTCTGGAGGAAAACCGTACCAACGGACTCGGTACAGTAATTCTCTGGTATCTTCATGTTCGCCATGTTCACATATGTGATCCATAACATATTCCTGGGCGTTTCCCAATGCTTTCGCTGTTGGCGCGAGACTCCTGTTGACAGGTTTGAAATGCCTTAGGGCTGACCCAAGCTTCTCTATGTTAGCAGCCTCCGCGTCGCTAAGCGTTCGCTCGTCGACTAACTGTCGTTCTGCCCGCAGGGGCAGTTTACTCATTCCTTGAGAACCTTTCTCAGATAAAGAGCTATCCTGTTTTCCAGGTTCCATAGAAGCGTACTTCTTGCTACTTCTCAATTCCATTCGTGGATGAAATTCCTTCAGTTTATCCGATTCTGGTTGCTGTTGGGTGGATGATGGTGCTTGCACCACGACAGGAGGCGATACCTCTTCTTCTTCCTGCCCACGAGGGAGTGGAGCCGATATCGGCGGAACAGCGAGTGGCGCTACACCTGACGGTTCAGCCTGAAGCGGCAACGGCGCGTGTTCGCGTGCACTCGTTTCCAAGTCCTTGAGGCCAAATTAAAAAACATATTTCCTGCTTTCAGGTTCCATTTCTGTACTTACGGGTGTGTGCGTGCCACGGGGCATATCCCGATATTTCGGAAGCTGTCCTTGATTGTCGTACGCAACCGCAGGCGGTGGGAGATCAGGAGCTTTCTCCTCCGCTCGAGCCATTGGTGGCGTTTCACTCTCCCCAGAGTCACTTGGGCTTTTGCCTTGACGTTCCGTTGCACTTGCCTCCTAAGTTCTACCAGATACCTAAACTTCCAATTGCGGGTCAGGCGCGACTTCAACACGATCGCGCGATACACGTTCAACGTCCTCACCGGTCTTGATGACCTCTGTATGTTCATCAAGGTCCACCACTTTGAAGGGTCTAGCCGCTATCGGCAACAACTTATGACGAGATTCTTCTTGTTTGTCCGGTCTTTCAACTGGCACGAAGACCTGACCTCCTACTCGGATTGCCGGGTTTCCTCTTCGCCTTCTGGCGTCATAGTTTCGCTTATAGCGAGCTTGCTTTTTCGATAACTCTTTAGCGGCTTTTTCCGCTCTGGCCTTCAGGTCATTCCTCCATTTCAGATGGTACTTAGCCGGGGTCGGCGCGTCCAATTCTGTCTCGTCGTCCAGCGCAACCGGTAAAGCCGGAGGGTTACGTGAGAGCACGAGGTCGAATGGTGCCGTCTTTGTAGAGGTATGCACTTTCGTATTGTACGCGTAGCACAGAGTATCTGTAAACATGTCCCATTCTTTCGGGTGGTCCGCGATGTAGTGTCGTAATGCTGCTATCAGCGTGCGGTTGAAACGCTCCACCTGACCGTTGCATTGCGGATGATAGGTCGTGGTAAACACGTTTCGAATTCCCATAATGCGGCAAACATTCTGGAAGAACTTCGCAACGAATTGCTTCCCATTATCTGATAACAGAACTTCTGGTGGTCCGTATATAAATACCCAGTGTTTGATAAAAGCCTGTGCCATTACGGTTGCGGTTATCCACTTCAGCGGCACAGTCCGCACTAGCTTCGAGAAGCGGTCGGTGATTACCAATAGGTAGCGATACCCTCGCCTTGAGCGATTCAATTCCCCTAGGATGTCGATACCGACGTATTGTAAAGGCGCCTGGAATAACTTCATCGGTTTCCGCTTCCTGTAAAGCTTCACGCGATTCTTCGCACATGTTGTACATAACCTCACTGTAGCATGGCAGTCCATTGCCAAAGTAGGCCAGTAAAAATCTCTTCTTAGATTCATGAACAACTTCGTTCCTCCTGGATGACTAGACAATCTGCTGTAGTGTGCGAGATGGAATACTCGACTGTTCAAGGCGTGTGGAATCACGATTTGATCATGCTTTTAGACATGTCTTAACAGTATTCCTCGTGAATCGAGTGAAAAGGGGAGCTCCTCCCCCCCGTTAAGACGAGAGCGTATCGACGCACAAAACGTATCGGCGTGTTGCTCATTGAGGAGCTCAGCGCACGAGATTCGCTCGAGTTGAACTGAAGGGTCAGTGTCTGCTAATGCAAGGAAAGGGTCTGCATCCGAATAATCATCAAGGGTCTCTTGTTCCTCTTCTTCAAAAGATGGTGAATGGATTTCCATGTAGAAGCAATATATCTCTTCATCGATTTCGCCTTGGGTTTCGCCCAGTGTTTTGAGTCGCGATAGCGAGTCAGCTTGGACATTGGCCAATCCCTTCTTATACTTCACTTCGAAATCGAATTCAGAAAGGCGTAAGCGCCATCGTGTGAGACGACCAGACGGGTCTGTAATGGACAGTAACCATCGTAGAGACGAATGATCCATGTTGACGGTAAAACGTTCTCCATGGAGATACGGTCGCAATGTGGTTAGAGCCCAAACAACTGCATGGCATTCCTTTTCTGAAACTGAATACTTCTTCTCAGCTGCGTTCAGCGATCTTGACCAGTAACCAATGGGTTTGCGTTCACCATCAGGGTGTGTTTGAAAAAGGGCACATCGTACTTGGTACTTGCTAGAGTCGGTATCCACTGAGTATGGCAGGTTGGGGATGGGCAGCGCCAAGACTGGGGCTGTAATAATCTTTGTCTTCAGCGTGTCGAACGCTTCCGCTTCAGCTTGTCTGAATTGTTCCAGCTGTACTGGTTGTCCTTTACGCGGCTTTGCGTTGAGCAGTGCCGCTATATGCGAGTATCGTGACACGAATCGTTGGTAGACGTTGAAAAAGCCGAGGAAAGAACGCAATTGCTTCTGTGTCGACGGAGGTTGTACTTCGCGGAGAGCCGCTGTTTGTGCCTCTTGAATGGCAAGCTGTCCCGGTTTGATCACATGTCCTAAGTACCAGACGGTGCCAGCAAACCATTCGCATTTCTTGAACTTCAAGGTGATACCTGCGCTCTCTAGTGGTTTGAGGATCTCCTCGACATGCCGTAAATGGCTTTCCACATCCTGGGAAAAAATGATCACATCGTCCAAATAGACTAAACAAGTCTTCCACTTGTATCTTTAGAGCAAGATGTCCAGAGTACGCTGGAAAGTAGCCGGTGCATTCGTTAAGCCAAAAAGCATCCTTTTGAAACGGTGGAGACCGGCGTGACACGCAAATGCGGTTTTGTCTTGGTCTTCTTCCGCTACAGGCACCTGCCAATAGCCAGAGTTGGCGTCCAACGTGGTGAACACGTTCGCTTCTCCTAAGCTGTGAATACATTCGTCCACTCGAGGCAACGGGTATGTATCTCGAACTGTAACTGCGTTCAGTTTTCGATAATCGATACAGAATCGCAAAGAACCATCAGGTTTTGGAACCAGCACCACTGGTGAGGCCCAAGCAGTTTGAGCTGCTTCGATTATTCCTTCTTCCCGCATTTTGCTGACATTCTCCTCCTCGATTTGAAGAGTTCGCGGACCCGTTCTGTAGGGTGGTTGGGAGATGGGTCGTGACCCTGGGACCGAATCAATGTGGTCTTCCGTAGCGGAGATCTCTTCTAGTTTTCCACTCCACATGGATGTATACTTCTTCAGCATAGACCTGATCTTCGTTCTGTAGTGTTCCGACACATGTGCTAAGTCTAGCTCATCGACCAGGCTCTCTGGATCCTTTGCCATTTGCAATTGGTCTCCAGACGGCGTTTGCAGTTCTTCATCTGTGTCACCGACATGGGTTTATTCCAATACTTCTGCAATAGAAATATGAGTATGGACCACCACTGTGGGATGAGGCAAAGCTGTTGCAACAACCTGATTCTTCGGTCTCTGATAATCGATATCGGTGAAGTTACTCACTAGTATCCAAAAGGGGCTACCAGGATCAACGTGAACAATGCCATTAGCGACTAGCAATCCACAGGATTCGTACATCCGAGTATTCGGTTGAACTACCACAAGTCCGTGTCGTTCTGTTCTTACTTGAACCCAAGTTTGGGTTTGCGCCTTCAGCATGGCACTCTTCGCTACTCGAATCCTCGGCGAGACACGTCCTCGGGATTTCCCGTATTCCATAGACGGTGGAAGTGGAGGTGCTTCAGAGCAACGACGCATTGGCTTGCGAACAATTGGTACCATTGATCCATCATCTAGTTCCACTAGTTTTCTTCGCGGGCGAATGGCTTCGACAAACTTGTTGCAATAATCACATTCCAGTACCACTGGTGCAGCTAACGTCTTACAGACGATGAAGTCGAATAGGACTATAAAGCGTCCCAAACGCACCACGAGTCGAACTGTTCCCAGTGTCTTCACAGGATTTTTGTTGGCATCCCGGATGTCCGGTAAAGGACCGTATCGAATACGTTCTAAGTCAGCAGGAGCGAGCTCCGATTCCCGTATAAAGTTCGGACCAGCACCTGTGTCCAGGATAATCAATCGACGAGATAACAGATTCCTGTCAGAGCCAATATCGGCATAGACCTTATAGTTTCTTTTAGACATTACCATGAGGTAACTTTCCCGTTTTGACGGACAAGTATAACGTCTCCAAGGACGATGTAACTCACAGTCAAACTGTACTAGCTTTCCGTCCGGCGGATTGATTCTGTACGGCGGAAATTTGGGAGGCCTCAAGAGAATCTTGGCCTTCTAAGCGCGGGGGCAGGGAGGCGAGCTCTCCCTGGTCAGCACTACGGGATCGACTAGTGCCGACCCCATAGGGGCTCCCTCACTTAGTTTTCCGGTTGCACCGGCTCATTCGCCTCAAAGGCGCCTCTTCTTACTGGGGTTCCGGGTTGTAACACTTCAGCATTCTGAGCAACCCGCTTGTCCGTCCGGCGCATTGGTATCTGAGAAAACCAACTTTTGGCTTTCCAATACATGCCTGCCGGTACGCGGCTCCTTCCCTCTTCTGAGAGTGCTTCATAATTCGTCATGATACGACTCAGATCCTTTGCAGGAAGCGTGCATTCTGCACTCAAACGGTGTGTTCCATAACATGAATAACACATCAAACCGTCATGACGGTTGGTCAACATAGGTTGTGAACTGTATGTCGTGCGAGTATCCACCCATCCGTGTTTCCCGTTCTTAAAACCTCCTTGTGGAGGCACCGTATAAGGACGGTACATAGGGCGACGGCCCTCCATAGCCATTAGGGCTTCCTCGTCCTGAGACTTCGAGTGTGGGAGATCCACTGTAGGTACAGAAGAGTCCGTAAATTCCATTAAATGGACCGCCTCCTCATGCGACTCACTCCCTTTGGGTGCCAACGACGAATCTCGCGAGTGCACTGGAGATTCCAGAAGTAGCAGTTTACTGCGCTGATTAACTCGGGCTGAGATCTTCTCCTTACCCATTGAGGTTCCAAAAGCCACTGAACGACGGGGGCTACCACGCGCTCTGGCCGCGTCTCCTTCAGCTTTCGCAAACTGAACTAACTCCAAAAAGGAGACTCTTCCATGCTTCTCTCGATATCGCGCTACCAACGACTTGATGCTCGGGTCCAGCCCGTCGATGTACAAGGTAATCTTGTCCTCCGTCGAGTGGACGTTTCCACAGCGGACTGAAGCTTTGGTAAGCCTTGAGCTGTACTCAGCTTCGCCCTCCTCAGGCTTTTGGGTCACATCCCTTAGGTCCAGGATCTCCTGACGTATCGCGTTTGAAGTCGCGTAACTGCGCAGCAAATACTGCACTGCCTCTGGCCATGAGATAATGCCGCCTTCATCGGCTGTCACTGATCCGCATACGGAACGATATTGCTCTAAAGCAAAACCCTTCAGGAAGTGTGGTAAAGACACAAATGCCTGTGGTTCACTCATATCTACAGTGTCTGCTTCGGCAACGAGTCGAGTGAGAAACTCGATAACGAGAATGGGGGTTTTCCCATCAAATGTTACATCATTGAGGCCGATCTTCATTCGTTCGATGTGATCCTTCACCTTCGCGGTTTCGCGCCCTGAGCGCTTCTTTCTCTCCACCTTCAGACGGTAGTACCTCTAATTCAGGACCTTTTGATAAAGCGGATTCGTGCACGGGAGCATCTTCAATCCTCTGTAAGGTGAGCCTTTTTTTCTCATTAACCACGAAGACGTGTTCTTCTTCCGAGACCGGGGCCTTTGATGACCATCATCACTGTCGTCGTCATCTGACGTATCTGAATCATCAGAATCATCAGTACTGGAACTGAGGCCCTCCGAACTTGACGATTCATCACTCGAATCACGTGCGGACTTCCGCTTCTTACGTCGTGACTTCGACCTCTTCGAACGAGCTTCCTCCAAAGGAGATCCTTCCTCTTCCAGCACGACTGGTTTAGCAGCAGTCTGTGCATGAACTGCCGCCTCCAGGCGTTGAACTGCCGCCTCCAGGCGTTCTAAACGAAGGTTAACTCGAGTGAGGACGTCCTCTACATCCACGGTTAAGCCGGGTAGCGCATCGGGCGTATTCCCGTACCTCTCCAGTAAATGGTTCAAATCCACACGTAGTGTTTTCACTGATGTAGAGACCTGCTTCTCATCGTCTTGACGAACGAGTGCTTGGTGCGCACTGCGTAATTTTTCGACATCAGCGATATGAGCAGCGATCTGCAATTCAAACGCAACCATGCGCACACGCGAAGCGCTTGACTCAGACTTGAGACGACGCACTTCCCTGTGCAAATCATCCTCTTCTTGAGGTCCGACGACCCCAGGGTCAACTACGGCTTCTGTGGTGGGCGTGACTGCCGCTTCCACAGGGGCCGGTACATCCGAGAGATCTCGTTCATCATTCACCGAGCGTGAGCGCGACATCGCTTGACGATACAGCCGCTCTCTGGCTTCAACAGATGAGGCGAGCCTCGGTTTCGGGGGTGGTCCCGCAGGACCGGGTCGACCAGTACTCGACTGGCTTCGGGTCTTCGGCATCCTAGACCAAACCGGAGTCGAGGTGCTAACCAAATGGTGTCTTCGACATCTCGACCACTTGTTCAACCACGATGAATTCTGCAATTGCCGGAGGTGGTTCGATATACAATAACTGTAGTGATTCCACTTCTTTCAAGTATCGATATCGATTCCACGTTCCAGGAACGAATTGTTTAGTGCAGCTGACCACAGTGGTTCTACGTCGGGAGACCACTTGTAGTATCCGCTCTAACGGAGAGAGCAGACACCTGCGACAGCGTTTGGACTGCCGATGGGTCGCTTGCGGCGAAGAAAAGGGGGTGGTAGAGCTACAATACCAGCGAGCTGGAAGTGGGGTGTAAGGCCACTACTCGCCAGCGAGGGTCAACAGTGCAACTGTAAAACGTTGATGGAACGTAGGTACGAGACGGCTCGTGAAGTGGGTGGGGGCTGACTATCTATTATAGCTCGTCCGGTTCTCCGGTTAAGGAATCCTAAGCGAGGAACAGAATAGTCATGATGCCCATGTTGTCTCCTTTACTTGGAGTCGGCGCTCACCTCTGGTACAGTACACTATATACTCTATACCAGGGTGAGTGCCCAAATAAATATATAAATAATACCCAGTGGTCAGCCACTTAGCCAAACCACTGTATGGGTATGGTCCCTAATGGACGTCTAGCTACAAAGGGTAGTAAAGCCCTCCACGTGGATCGCCACTACATACGCCGTTGCCAATATGGCATTCCCCTAGGAAGGGTCGCAACTATGCGCGCGCCGTGGTAAGCCACTCGACCCATGACGCCACGTGTTCCACTAAGACATTGGCTTCTAGGCATCCTATGCGGGATGCCGCTTCATATCACAATGCTGATGATAACACTCACTTATGAGTTCCAACAGCGACTTCGCGAAAAACCAACCTATCGGATTCCCCGACATACTAGAATACTACAACTTAGAACGTGACGTGGAAACCACGCTGTTGGTTCCAGTTGTTATGTCTGATCAAGAATCCTTGTGGGAAGATCCCTTCGTTCTGCCCGTAGAAGGCGTCAATTCTTCGGTCGAGTCCCCTGTTCTGCTTCCGACCGCTTCTCCTCCTCCATCTCCTTCGGGCGCTGCTCCTCAGGTTGAACTCTCATATGAGCAGCCCGTCGCCAAAGTGGAAATCCTTCCTATAGAAGTTACTGTGGGAGCCGAGAGTCCTATAGGTGGCGCGATGGCTCAGATGCCCACTATAGGCGTCGATATCGTTCCGTACTCTCCGTTGCTGCAGTTTCCCGCTTCGGTCAAGGCAGCAGCCGCAGATCTCCATCATGTCTGCCGTACATTTGGTATTACTGCATCGATGGACATTACGACAGTTCTGAGTGAAGCTTGATCCTGGGCGCGTCATTCAGCGCGCTACGCCGCGGTTGTCCAATAGGGTCAGGATCTGACGACCACTATGGTCAATATCCTGCAGCAGAATGCAGAAATGATGTCCCAGAGAGTTACTGCCGACTTGAGTTCCCGGTATGATTGAAATTTGAGCGACCAGGAGGCTTCCGATGGTGACGATAGTTCCTCAGGCGAATCTCCGCCGAAGAAGCGAGCTCGTGTCGCTGGTGCCGGTCCAAGTGGTACAGTATGCTCCTCGGGTGACCCTAATCCCCATTTCGCTACTACAGGTGCCAATGAGCACGAAGGAGTTACTCCTGCGCCACCCAAGTAAGTCCTGTTAGTGTTCGGATCGCTTTCAAAAACCTTGAGGTCATGGAGAGGTCTGTTAGGCCTTTTATAGTTAATCAAATAATGTAAAGCTTGTGCTTTGCCAAGGTCGCTCCTGCATCTCAAACGTGCGTGCTGTGGGACAGCGTCTAACCTTGAGAGCGTCTCAGGTCTTTCTCAGGTCTCGCCTGAGGACTGACTGTATTCCCTGATGCGGGCGCTACGGCGAACGGTCGTGTCGGGAGGCGTTTCGAGAGGCATTTTGTTATTATTCGGGCCCATGGTTGCCCCCTCCTGAAGGCTGCGCTCCGTGCTGCCGATTTTGCGCCAAGAGCGGGCGATAAAATTAGCCGGAGTGGTTTGAGGATCTTGCCAAGTGCCTTTGTCAGGTGTGTAGCCGAACCAGCGGACGCGATAGCGCATACTTCCATCTTCTCCCTGACCGGCGGAGATGATACCCTCAATCACGTATTCCGATTAGTATTCATTCTCTGGAAGGAGAGTGTAGTATAGTAGTACAGAGGGGCGAATCCATCGGAGTCGGTTGGAAGAGATGGATCATCGTCATGGGCATGGGCTATCGAGTTCATGGGGCTAGTAAGGTCCGCAGAAACTGCCTTAGGGGGTCTGGGGACTTGAGCGTCGACCTGAGGTCGTAGTGATTTCGTTGGGCTAGTGGACTGGGACTTTGGTGTTTTGGGGGAGCTGGGGGCCCGTCCCACCCGATAAATCGATACTATGTCCTGCAGGCCATCAATTAGTAACGTAATGGTGTGTTGATTGGCCTTCAGGACTTATTATGGTCCCGTAGAGCGGGGTAAGAGCTTCCGCGTAGTGTCCTCGAGTTCCTCACTGTCTTTCGGTGGCCGGTCCGGGTTTTCCACTTTCCCAAAATTAGGTGTGTTCCAGACGGCTTCATCGAAATTGACCTTGTGGCACCGCTGGGCTTCGGTCAGTACAGCTCTAGGCGATTTGAAGATGCGGTGGACGCGTCGGCGCGAGTAGCGCTTCGCCTGGGTAGGAGTCATTCCTTCGGTTATGTCCTGGGGTATAATAGATTCCTGAAGGTCAACAGCTACCGGCGGTGGCGATCTCGTCAGCGTTAAGTCAAAAGGTGTTGTCCCCGTTGGTGCTTGCACTTGTGTGTTATAGGCATAAACCAGTGGCTCAACGTAGTCGTCCCAGTCCAGTTGGTGCTCTGATACGTAGTGTGCCGATCAGTCCAGAAGAGCACTGTTGAAGCGTTCGGCTTGGCCATTGGTTTGCGGGCGGTACGCCGTGGTGGTCACATGTTTGATACCTAAGGTAGCGCAGACATGCGAGAAGAATTTGGATACAAACTGGCTGCTGTTATCTGTAAGGAGGTAGAGTGGCATGCCATATGGATATACCCAGTGGGACAAAAACGCCCTGGCGACATCCGTGGTCGTTGTATTTTCTAGGGGTAGGGCTCGGGTAAGTTTGGTAAACCTATCGGTTATAACCAAGACAAAACGTTTCCCATGGGACGACTTAGTCAAAAACCCAAGTATATCCATTGCGACAAAGACCATCGGGCCTGTGGCGGGGAAAAGCTTCAATTTGGTCTGATGGTTGGCGCGAGCCCCTCGGATTTGTGCGCACGAAGTACAGCTCCGGGCGGTTTGCCCTGGGTCCTGCGCCATTAGTGACCAATAAAAGAACTTCCTTAGGGTCTGGTACATTCGTCTGCCTTTAGGGTGACCAGCCAAGCGAGGGAAATGGGCGAAGTAAACGAATCGCGCCCTTAGTGGACTTGGTATTATCCGTTGGAGTGCGTCATCCAATGGTGAGCGGTAACACAGTAGTCCAAATCGGTCATTGTCGAATAGACATCCAGGGGTTGCTACCAATTGGGCTGTTTCCTTGCAGTACTCGTCTTAGACCTGCCCCTGTAGGGGTTCCTCAATAGTTATAGGGAGGAGCTCTTTTTCCTCTGAGGCTATCACGCTAACCTGAGGTGGTGTCGAATTGGGCGGTACTTTCTCCCAGTCCAATGGGTATAATTTATTCTCCTTTACCTCAGGATCATCTTCTTTGACCTTACCCATAAGGTAATCCTTTTCCGCACAAGCCTGAGGTCCATCATCTGCGAAGGGAGTAGGAATGAGGTCGTCCAATGGTGTGTCACCAGTTCCGTTGGTAATGATTCGAGAGAATGCATCTGCTGCCTGGTGCTTGATGCCTGGCCTATAGGTTATCGCTTAATCACATACTGACAGCCTGAGGCGCCACCGAGCGAGGCGACTTGATGCATCGGTCATATTGAGCAACCAGCAAAGTGAATCGTGGTCTGTCCAAATGGTAAACCTAGTTCCCTCGATGTATAGACAGAGTGCCAACACGCACCATACGATGGCTAATCATTCCTTTTTCGTACTGCTGCAGTTTCGCTCCGCGCTGGTGAGCGTTCGGCTTCAATATCCAATAGGTCGATAGTCCGTCGGCGACTCCTGTTCCTGTAGTAGTGCCCAGCCCACTTGGATATTTCAGGCCTCGGTGTCAGGACAAAAGGCCTATTTGATTTTGGTAAAGCCAATATAGGTGGGTTCAGCAAATTGTCCTTTTGGGTGTCAAATATCTCGTACTGGTCCTTGGTAAGGGCCGCAAACCCCGGAGGTGTTACCTTCTTCAGCATGGCGTTGAGAGGGGCCGAGATTTTGGTAAACCCTCGGACGAAACGTCGGTAAACATTGCAAAAGCCCACGAAGGATCGTATTTCCATGTTGGTCCTGGGAGGTCTAGCCTGATGGATCGCATTCGTGCTTGTTGTGGCTACCATTAGCTTTCCCGGAAGGACGCTGTGACCGAGATAGTCCACTGAGGCTTGAAAGAAAGCGCTTTTTCGGAGTTTCAGTGTTACTCTGGCGTCCTGGAGGTGTGTTAGCACCTTCCTCACGTGGCTTAGGTGTTCTTTCACAGTTCGTGAGAAGATTATCACGTCACAGAAATAGACCAAGGCGAACTTCTATTTGACTCTGGACAATATGATGTTCATTACCCGTTGAAAAGTTGCTGGCGCACTCCTTAAACCAAAGAGCATACGAGTAAATCTGAACAGACCTTCATGGGTGGTGAAAGTTGTCAGCGCTCTCGCATCTTCGGCGAAAGGGATTTGCCAATATCCAGAGTTATCGTCCAGTGTGGTATATACGACAGCTTCGCCTAAGGAATCTAGACATTCATCCATACAGGGTATCGGGTATGATTCCCTCATGATTACTGCGTTCAGCTTCTCGTAATATACACAGAACCTGAAGGAGCCATCCTTCTTCGCCACGAGGACAAGGGGACTAGCCCATTAGGATTGATTAGGAGGCGCCGGCTCTATGAAGTGAGCTCTGCGCATTTTGTCCAACTGCTCGGCGACAATTTCCCTACCCATCAGGCCTGTACAGTATGGGTGTTGGAACTGTGGTCTAGCATCATCCTGAAGATCAATGCGCTGTAAAGTGGCTCGGATTTTTCCCAATCTTTCTGACCAAATGGCCTGGTATTCCTTGAGGAGATCAAGTACCTGGGGCCTATAAGATTCGAATTCTGTGCCGATAGCGACTTTCCCCTCTCAAGAGTCGACTTCCTCGTTGAGAGTTCGCGTTGAAAGGTTATCCATTTGGGTTTCCATGATGGCCATGGGCGCAGGTAGAGTGATGCCATTCAATGTATCTTGACGTAACTGTACGGGTTTATCTCTGAAGGTGCTGATTGTGACCAAGAGGGGCCTGATGGGGTAGATGCCCATTACCTCATTGGGCATTAAGGTAAGGTGATTCAGAACCGTTTTTGGATGCCTCTGAATCGTTACGAGACCTAATGACTGAGAATGGACCGATACAGTGATTTGAGTCATCGGGGGTATGATCTTGGACAAGGGAACCTTATTGGACTTCGTGTTTTTGGAGACAATCGCTCGTTTGCAGGTAGCTTATGGCCCTGGGGTGGAGCCATTTATGGAGATGGAAGGTGCGCGATAGAAAGCGACTTTCTTAAGGCATGGATAAATAGCCTTAACGTATCGATCGATAAAGGAGGTCCCGAGGATTGCCTCAGTGCCCAAGTGAGGACATACAAGAAACCACGTGCGGAATTTGAATTGTTCTGCCTGGAGGTAAAGTGGTACTATCCCTTTAATATCCATTGGTCTACGAGACGCATCTGTAATCCTTGGGGTCTGCCTTGCCTGAACGTAATCTTGCCAACCCAGCGGGAGCAGCTTAGGATGGACCAAGTTGGGACCAGCGCCTGTGTCCAATACAGCTGTGGTCACTCGAGAATTGTTGGAACGAAGTCCTATGGTTACTTGAACTTTAAAGTTCTCTTTCCTGAGGATACAGACGGGGTCGTTACTGTGTTCCAATTTTGGTTCGTCCTGAGAGGTCCATTGTGGGTGGTTTGTATTGGAAGGTGAGGAGCTCTTTGGCTCATGACCGTCCAATTGGTTGAGGCAGGGGCTTAAAGAGGGGGGATTTGCCTCGAGTCGTCCCTCTAGGCGTTTTCCGATGGGGTTTCCGTTTCTTCCCGAGGATAAGATTCTTCTTCGGGGTCGTCCGTAGGATCTACAATGGCGTCGACCTGTGGGGCCTTGATCGGAGTGTCCGGAGGCGTGTCATAACTTGAGGTTCCAGGGGTCCCTGTGGTTCGTTGCCGTGACCTGTTAAACATTCCTTCGGATCTCCGCACACGGTAATTCTCTTCCCTGAGGGCTAGGAGGTTTTTCCGTGCGTCCTCAGGTAGATGTATCTTGCAGTCACAAGGTAGAGCTATTGAAAGGCAGAGGAAGCAAGCCCTTGGGGCGCGAACAAAAACGTCCTTGCCGGGCGGAAAGGGAGAATACTTCGGCGTGGGTGGTCCAGTGGTCGCTTTAGTTTTCTGGGAGGTGTATGACGGGGGCCCGGATGGAGGAGCACTGAAATTAACCGCGGGGACATCTCCCGAGTCGGCGTAATGGAGTGATGCATCAATGTCCGATTCCGAGGAGCTAACCAAATTGACTTGGTTGGGTTTGTGCAATGGAGTTGCGTGTTCTCTGGACATCCCAGAATTTCGTCTGGAATTCCTGTAGGTTTTTCCATAACCTAAAGCGTAGGTGACGAGCCTTCGAAAAGAGTATTGTGGGTTTTCCCTGTGGTAATTGCGGACATGTGTCTGAATGGCAGGAAGTAATCCCGTGATGAAGTGACGTTTAAGCCGTCCTTCGGAGAACACGTTTCCACATCGGTAAGCCTTCTTCCATACGTCATCTACGAAAATAGATTCGGTCATGGTGAAGCTTTGCCTAAAAGGTATAACTTCCTGGTGGGCATCCATTATAACGTCATCCATGGCGTAAGTTTCCAAGAGATAATGAACAACCTGAGGGTATGGCCTGAAAAGCTCACGGTCTTGAGCATACAATAGGTCAGTTGTGCCAGATATATTCGAAACCACTCGGTCACGCGCCATTCCTGTAAGGAAGAATTGGAAAAGGTACAGAGCGGCGCCCTCGTGCACACCGTTCTCATCGCAAGCCGTACGAAACAAACTGAGAAACCTAAGAACAGAAATGAGATCGGAACCCGAAAACTTGTCCGAAATGGTTAGTTACATCCGTTTTGCCCATTCGGCGACTCTTCGACCCACCGAACCAGAAAATTGCGGGGACCTGTCGGCCAGCCGGAAATTCCGGTAGTCTAGAACCTTTAGGAAAATATCGTTAGTTGTTGTCAATGATTTGAGGCCTCGAACGGCCGCCTCATCCACTTTCGAGTTGGTCGTTTCGGTTGAGGCCGAATCGGAATCACTCGTGTCCGAACGGTCTCTTCTTTTACTTTTTCTGTTCTTCTTTCTCCGGCGGTTACTTTTTATCTTTCCAGCGGAATTGGGACTTAAACAATCGACCACTCTATCAGATCCGATGGAGACCTGAGGTCGCTGTACCTCATAATGTCCTTTGTGTAGGGCAATCTGTCTCTCTTCTAGACACGGAGCCTCTCTTCTGCTCCTATATTGGCCTTCCATTGGATTTTACTGATTTTTTTCCCGGAAAGGGGCGGGTAATGCCGCCACTCCTGGTGGTTCGGTAGGGGATTGCCATATGGAAGCCGAATGGTTAACTTGTGGAGTGGTCCTAGGGACCGCGTTGCCTAGCTGGCTGGTGAGTGCTCCTTGAACGGCCTGAATGAGGGATTCAATGAATAGCTCAGACTCCCTGGCCATGGGGACAATTTGCGTATCGAGGTAATCAGTATGGACAGCGATCGCCGTAGCGAGTCACATGTCCACAATGGAATCCACATGGGCTGAACAGAGCTCACGAAGACGGTGCCAGATAAGGTCGCCAAGCCCTGCGGTAATGTGCTCTCCCATTCCTTCGGCCTTACGGGGTTCTCCTTGGGTTGTTTCTGGCCTAGAGATGGCCCTGGTGAGGCGTTCTCGTAAACGCGCTGCTACCGTGGGTTCTCGGCGAATCCTTTCAGGGTTGTCCAGGGCAGTCAGTACTCCTTGCGGCTGGCCTCTCGTGCTCCTGCAGTCGCTAACAGTATCACCCTGTGGTTCAGGCGACATCGTTGGCGTTGCAGAGGCAACTGGTCCTGCCGTAGGAGTCCTATGGTCTGGTCGGTTGGGTGTGTTTTCTGCATCCATAATGGCGTTGCTTCTGTACTTCTGGTCCGTTGGGGAATTAAACAAAAGGTTAGAATCCGGATAATTCTTCGTGTAAGTAGTCCGTTCAATTATACTTAGAGGATTCTAAGTCAGGAGACCAAAATGTAATGCAATGACTGGTGGGTCAGCGTACTGGTCTCAACCGGGGGTAGCGTGGTAGAGTGGACCCTAAGTTTCGTATCTTTGACGGCGGGAATCCCAGGGTACTTGACGCAATGGTCTGGCGTTTCCTGCGTAGTCCTACAGGTCGGAGCTACGGAAACAATGGATTGAAGACCAATTGGAAAAACTAATGTACCAAAAGGGGTAATTTAGATTCCTAACGGTGCCTACCTTACTCTACGGGAGAACCGTCACTTGAGCCAAGTAAGTAGAAATGGAGAGGCGCTGGGATGTCCCTGGCACTATAGTGATAATCTATTACACCAAATAAAATAAAACAAAAGTCTAAATGGGCGCAGCTGAAGTGTGCCATTTCACGTGGCGTCTGTAAGATACCTGAGGCCCGGGCGGCTTACAGGGCTCAACCGTTATCGTTGCTCTTTCACAGAAACCGTCTCAGATAAACAGTGGTCCTTTTTTCTAGGTTCGATAGAAATGTACTTCTTTCTACCTCTTAATTCCATTCTTGGATGCCATCTCTTCGGTTGATCTGATTTTGACTCGTGGTGGGTGGGGACCGCTGTCACTGTGTGGTTGTTCATCTGTCGGTGCTTTAGAACCACGTGGACCAAAAATAAGTTCTCCAAAAGATAGCGGCGTTCAACTTTAAATGGCTACTTTCGGGTCGGTCTTCACTTTTGTTTTCTGCGCCATTGATTCCACAGTCCTTTGTTCCTCACCAGAGGGGTAATTTCTTCCGCTTTTGGGCGTCGTAGCCCAGTTAGCTTTGATGGAAGGCTTTCCAAACAAAGCTGCTTGCCCCATGACAGGAGGCGATACTTCTTCTACTTGGTATTCTTGCTGTCAAGGGGTTGGAGGCTGTATCGGCGGAATAGCAAGTGGTGCTTCACTTGACGGCTTAGCCCAAAGCGGCAGCGACTCATTGTTTCGTGCAATTGTCTCCCACGCAATGGAGCCAAATCTTAAAACTTTTTTCTTATTCCAGGTTCCATGTCGACTTTTACGGGTGTTCGCATTCCACGGGGCCTATCCTGATAATTCGGAGGCTGTCCGTGATTGGTGTAAAAAACTGCTGGCGGTGGGAGATCAAGAGATTTCTCCCCCGACATAGCCATCGGTTGTGGTTCACTGTCTTCAGGATCACTTAGGGTGTTCCCTTGCTGGTTTGACGCATATGCGATATCAGCTCGACCAAATATCTAGATTTTTCTTGCGACTCAGGCGCGACTTCAACGCGATCGCGCGATACATGTTCTACGTTTTCACCTGCTTTGATGAGTACGGCGTCATCATTAGGTTCAGCCACCTCGAAGGGGTGGGCCGCTATCGGCAATGGCTTATGACACGATTCTTTCTCCGTGTCAGGTCTTTTGAAGGGCACGAAAACTTGAAATTTTACTTGGATTTCCGAACTTCTTTTTCTCGTTTAAGCGTCATTATTTCGCTTCTAGCAAGCCTGCGATTTAGATATCCCCTTAGATGCTTCTGCCGCTCTGCCCTCTATTTCAGAGGGTACTTAGCTGGCATCGGCGTATACAGTCCTCTCTCATGACTGACTGCAACCGGCAAGCCAGGAGGGCTGCATGAGAGCACGAGGTCGAACGGTGCTGTGCTCGTAGGGGTATGAAAATTCGTATTCTATGCATAGCACAGATTATCTGTAAACACCTCTCAGTTCTTCGAGTGATCTGCGATTTAGTGCGCTAGTGTTGCTATCAGCGTACGGTTGAACAGCACTACCTGAGAATTGCGTTGTGGATGGTAGACAGTAGTTAACACGTTATGAAAGCACATACTGTGGCAAACGTTCTGAAAAAACTTATCAACGAATTGCTTTCGACTATCTGATATTCAAACTTCCAGTGGCTCCTATACAACAACCCAGTGTTTTATGAAAGCCTGCGCTATTCAGGCTCTGGTCATCTGCTTCAGCGGTACAGTCTGCAGTAGCTTTGAGAAGCGGTTGGTGATTACGAATCGGTACCGATAGCCTCGCCTTGAGCGAATCAATTCCCCAAGGGTGTCAATACTGACGTATTGTAGAGGCATTTTTTCCTTGAAAACCTTTATCGGCTTTCGCTCCCTGTAGAGCTTCACTCGATTTGTTGCCCATGTTTTTCACAACTTCGCTGTAGCATGGCAGTCCATTTCCAAGATAGTTGAGTTAAAATCTCTTCTTAGAATGAAAAACAACTTTGTTTCTCCTGAATGACCAGAAAATCTACTCCAGTTCCCCAGTTGTAGTTCTCGGCCCTTCAAGATGGGAAAAATAACGATTTGATCACGCTTTTTGGCATGTTCTAACCGTATTTCTTGTGAATCGTGTAAAAAATGGAGCATCTTCCCTCCGTTAACACCAGAGCGTATCGATGCTCAAAATGTATCATTTGCTGCTCGTTAAAGAGCACTGTGCACAAGGTTCGCTCGAGCTGACCTGAAAAGTCATTATCTGCTTAGGCAATAATGATTCTGCTTTCGTATAATCACCAAATCTTTCCTGTTCCTCTTCTTGAGAAGGTTGTGAATGAACGTCTATGAAAAAGCAAGGTACCTTTTCATCGAGTACTTCTTGGGTTTCGCCAGATGTCTTGAGTCGCGATAGCACATTAGCTTCGACATTAGCCAATCCCTTCTTGTAATTCACTTAAAAATGGAATTCAGAAAGGCGTAGGCGCCATCGTGTGAGACGAACTGATCGGTCAGTGATTGACGAAAACCATCACAGAAACGAATGATACGTATTGAAAGTAAAACCTTCTCCCTCTAGATACTATCTCAAAGTGGCTAGGGCCCAGACGACTACAAGGCAATAATTTCTTGAATCTGGAAATTTCCTTTCATCTGTGTTCAGCGATCTTGACCGGTATTCATTGGGGTTGCATTCACAATCATAGCGTGTTTGCAAGAGGTAACACCCTACTTGGTAGTCGATAGAGTCAATAGCCATTGAAAATGGTAGGTTAGAGATGGACAACGCCAAGACGGGAGCTGCAATAACCGTGGTTTTCGGTAAATCGAACGCTTCCCATTCAGGCGGTCTAAACTGTTTCAGCAGTATCGGATGTCTCTTACGAAACTTTGCGTTGAGCTGTGTCCTTTATGCAAGTATCGCAGTAAGAATAGTCAGTAGACTTTGAAAAAGCCTAGGAAAGGACCGAATCGTTTCTTTGTATACGGCGGCTGAACCTCGCGAAGAGACGCTGTTCGTACTTCCTGAATAGCGATTTTTTCCGGCTTGATCAACTGTCCCAAGTACTTGACGGTGCTAGCGAACTATTCGAAGTTTTTGAAATTCAAGGTGATACCTACGGTCTGCAGTACTTTGAGAATATCTTCGACATATCGTAAATGGCGTTCCACATCTTGGTAAAAGATGATCAAATATTTCAAATAGACTAAAAACGTCTTTTACTTACAACTTCAGAGCAATATGTCCATGGTACGCTGGACAGTAGCTGTTGTGTTCGTTACGCCATAGGTTATTCTTTTGAAACGGTGGAGACCCGCGTGTCACACAGATGCGGTCCTATTCTAGTTTTACTTCGCAACAGCCACCGGCCGATAGCCAGGGCTGGCGTCCAACGTGGTTAAATCATTCTTTTCTCGTGATTTGTCAATATATTCGGCCATGCGAGGCAACATCAATGGGTATGTATCACGAACTGTAACTGCGTTCAGATTTCGATAGTAGATAGAGAATCGTAAAGAATCTTCCGGTTTTGGAACCAGAACTACTTATGAGGCCTAAGCATATTGAGCTGCTTCTATAACCCCCTTTTTCAGAATTTTTTGACGCTTTCCCCCTGTATTTGACGACTATGCAACCACGCTATGTAGGGTGGTTGTACTATGGGGCGAGACCCTAGAACTGAGTCTATGTGATGTTTCGTAGCAGATATCTCGCCTAACTCTCCACTCAATGTAGAGGCGTCCTTCTTCAGCATTGATAAGATCTTTGTTCTGTAGTGTTCCGATAAATGTGCTAAATCTGGCACATCAACCAGGCTTTCTGGAACCTATGCAGCTTGGCAATGATCTCCAGACGGAGGCTGCAGCTCTTCTTCTGTGTCACAGACATCGGTTAGTCCCAAAATTTTGTGGCAGAAAAATGAGTAGTGTCCACCATTGTGAGATGAGACAAAGCTATGGAAACAACCAGATTCTTCGGTATCTGATGATCATTATCGATAAAGGCACTCAAGAGTATCCGAAGAATTCAAACGGGTTCTCCTGAACAATGCACCTAGCGAATAGCAATCCACGCGATTTGTATACCCGATTGTTCGATTAAAATACCGCGAGCCTGTGTCGCTCTGTCGTTTGTTGTACCCACGTATGTTTGGGTCTGAGCTTTCAGTACTGCCCCCTTCGCAATCCGAATCTTCTGTAAGACACGTCCTTAAAGGTTACCATACTTCCCAGATGGTGGAAGAAGAGGTGTCTAAAGGCAACGACGCGGCTGCTTGCGAACAAATGGGACTGTGGATCCATCATCTAGTTCCAATAGTTTCCTTCGTGGACGAATTTATTCGACAAACCGGTCGCAATATTCGCACCCCTGCCCCACGTAGGAGGCTAACGTCCTACAGACGACGAAGTCAACTAGGACTCAGAAGCATTCTAATCACACTAAGAGTCGAACTTTACCCAGTGTATTTAGAACATTCTTGTTGGCTTCCCGGATATCAGGTAACAGAGCTTATCGAATACATTTTACGTTACTAGGAGCAAGCTCCCACTCCTGTTTAAAGTCCAAGCCAACTCCTGTATCCAGGATGTTCAATCGACGAGTATCTAGATTCTTGTCGGAGCCGATGTCGGCATATACCTTAAAGTTTCTTTTGGACATTGCCATGAGGTAAATTTCTCGCGTTGAGAGGTGTACAATTTCCAGGGACGGTATAAGTAACAGTCAAACTGCACTCCTTTTCCGAAAGGCGGATTACTTCCGTTCGGCGGGCATTTGGTATGTCTTGAGAGAATCTTGGGCTAAAAAATGCGGGAGCGGGGAGACGAGCTCTCCTTAAAAAGCACTAAGTGATTGACTAGTCCATACCCGTTTAGGGCTCCCTCACTTCGTTTTCCGGCTGCGCCGACTCATTCACCTCAAGGGTGCCTCTTCCCACCGGGATACTGGTTGTATAGCTTCAGCAATTTGAACAAAAGGCGGATCTGAGCGGGGCATTTAAGCCTGAGAAAACCATTTTTTGGTGTTCGAATACCTGCCTGCCCGTACGAGACTCCTCTCTTTTTCCGAGAGCGCTCCATAATTTTGTACGATACATTTCAGATGTTTTGCAAGAAAAGTGCACTTAGCACTCGAATGGTGTTTTCCGAAGGACTAATAGCGTATTAAACTGTCACGACAGAGGATCGACATATTTGTTGAACGGCTAACTGTGCAGATATCCACCCATCCGAGTTTCCGGCTCTTAAGTCTGCCCCGTTGGGACACCATATACGGACAGTACAGATGGCGAAGGCTTCCACAGCTATTGGGGCTTCTTCGTCCTGAGATTCCGAGCGTGGTAGGTACACTTTTGGTACCGATGAGTCCAGGGATTCCATTAAACGGACCACTTTTTCGTATGAATTAACCCCTCGGGGTGCTGACGATGAATCTCATGAGGCTATTAAATATTCCAAATGTAGCTATTTCTTATGCGGCTTGAATATGGAGGAGCTTTTTCATTACCCATAACGGTATCAAAAGCCGTTGAGCGGCGAAAATACCAAGCGCTCGTGCCTCGTCCACTAAAGCTTGAACAAACTGAAAGAACTCCAAAAATAGGACTCTTCCGTGCCTTTTACGATATCTACACACCAACGACTTGATACTCGGGTCCAACCCGTCGAAGTACAATTTCATCTTGTCCACTGTCGACTGAACATTTCCACAGCGAACTGAAGCTTTGGTAAGCCTTGAGCTTTACCCAGGTTTGTCTTCATCAGACTTCTGGGTCACGTCTCTTAGGTCCAGGATCGCCTAACGTATGGGTTTTGAAGTCTTGTAACTGCGCAGCAGATACTTTCCCGCTCTGGCCAGGAGCTAACGCCGCCTTCATCGGCTGTCAAGGCTCTGTTTACGGAACGATATCTCTCCAAAGCAAAGCATTTAAGGAAGTTTGGTAAAGAAACAAATGTCTGTGGCTCACTCATCTCGAGGTTGCCCGATTCGGCAACAAATCGAGATATAAACTCGACAAAGAGAATATGATGTTTCCCAATACTCGTCAAATCATTAAGGATGGTCTGCAATCGTTTAATGTGGCCCTTCAACTTCGCGGTTTCGTGTTCTGATCGCTTCTTTCTCTTCACCTTTAAATGGTAGTACCCGTAATTCAGGAACGCTGCAGTAGATTTGGGCACGAGAGAACCTTCTGTAAGGCGAGCCTTTCTTCCTCATTAACCACGAAGACGTGTTCATCTTCCCATATCGGGACTTTCGATGACCATCATCACTGTTGTCTTCATCTGGAGTAACTGAGTCATCAGAAGCCTCACTACTAGTACTGTAATATACTGTAGTAGATGATTTATCGCTCGAATCAGGTGAAGGGATCCGCTTCCTACGTCGTGACTTTAACTTCTTCGAACGAGCTTCTTTCAAAGGAGCCCCTTCTTCTTCCAGCATGAGTGATTCAGGCGTATCTCTGGTGGAAACTTCTGAATGCAGTCCTTCTAGACGAGGTCTGATTAGAGTGAGGACTTCCTTCGCGTTCACGGTTAGGCCAGGTATCGCCTCGGGCGTGTTCCTTTACCTTTTCATTAAATGGTTAAGCTCCTCACGTAGGGTTTTCAAAGATGCAGAGATTTGTTAACCATCGTCCTGATGAACAAGTGCCTCTTGCGAAGTATGTGATTGTTCGATCTCAGCGATCAGAGAAGCAATCTTCAATTCCACAGTGTTCGTGCTCATGCGCAATGCGCTTGAATCAGATCTGAGACGACGCACATCACTGCGCAAGGTATTCTCTTCTTGAGATCCGACGACTTCAGCATCAACCACGACTTCTGTAGTGTGCGTGACTGCCACTGTTACAGGGGCTGATACTTCCGAGATATCTCGTTCATCACATACAGAGCATGATTGTGAAATCGCCTGACCATACAGTGGCTCTTAGGCTTCAACAGATGAGGCAAGCCTCGGTGTCGGGTGTGTTTCAGCAGGACCATGGCGACCAGTACTCGAATAGCTTTGGATATTTGGAATTATAGATCAAACCTGCGTCCAAGTTCTAAGAAAGGTGTCTTCGACTTCTCGACCACATGATCAATCACAATGAATTCTGTTTTTGTTGAAGGTGGTTCGATAAACAATACGAAAGTACGATTCCACTCATTTCCAGTATCGATATCGATTCCACGTTCCAGGAACAAAACATTCAGTGCAACTGAGCACAGTGGTTCTTAGTCGGGAGACTACCTGTATTATCCGCTCTTTCGGTAAGAGCAGACACTTGCGACAGAGTTTGGCCATACCTCCACTGGCTGGCGGTGCGTACGGACTACACGGAGGAGTATGAACCCCTTAAGGACGCCACTCACATGGAAATACTGCGAACGACCGCGCCGGTACACCGACCCTCACCTGGAAGTACTCCGCAAGGAGCTGCAGTGAGGAAAATTTTCGGACGGCAGGTGTCGGCTCAAAATTATATCACCCACCGAATTGGTGCGCACGCCTGAGTTGAGAAAGGTACCTTGATATATCGCACCGGTTTGTACAGGGAGGATCTACGTTGAGAGACATGGCAGCCATTGGAGCACCTCATACGATCAGAAATGGCCCAATACCGACGCGACGCGGAAACCGTAAATCATTACACTCTGTTTAATGTCCATGTTGGATAAAGAAACCGAAACAGCGAGAAGGAGAGAGACAGAATGGAATAAAAATCGTTGGAAATGAAGAAGCATACATATAATGTTTTCTAGAATACGATATTCATGGCCGAGCCAAATAGACGATACAAACCTAGAACTTGATTGTTCGTATATCTACAATCACTCGGAGGATAACTTTTGCATTGTAGGCGTGCGAGAGCATCCCACATTTTGGAGAGGTTCCCGGAGTCTTTGTAGGCCCCCAATCTCACCTCGTTGAGGAATTGGGCTATCAAATCAACGCTACTGGTAACCCTTTAAAAGATCTGGTTCCAGCGCCGCTATGAATTCACCATAACCTATTTTTTCGTGAGTAGGGTAAAGCTTCACATCACAAAATAGCCCTGGAGGGATCAAAAACTGGAAAGGCGTCCAGTCCTTTCCTTAATATGCAATCTGCATGAGCGCAGAATGTTCGGCTGCTAGAGATTCTTCTGCGTTGCGGCGTATTTGGTATGAAAGGATAACCTCATGGCTCATCCAGTATCAAGCAGGGATCAGGGCTGCTGAGAAATTCCCCGAAAGCGTATTTAATCCATCCGTATAAGCGGCCATCACTACCTCATAGAAAACGTCGAAGGGACAGAACCACGGAGCCCGCCGAATACAAAAGAAATTTACGTGTTTGGTCGGATTTAGCCCTATCAGGGAGTCGTACAAAGACCACACTATAAGAAGATAAAGGATTAAAGGAAATGTAGTCGGAGGACTTGTTGGCTGCGGTTGAGAATAACAATGCGGGCAGATAAATTTAGTGAGAGTCTTCTTGCTTTGAGGGAGAGTTCCCTCCCGGATCCCGGTTAAGAAACCGTTCTAGAGAAGAAATATTTGGTTTGAAATCGTGCTTGGAGTATCAATGATAGAAAAGCAAAGCGAAGAAACACACCGTAGCTCTGAAGGTTGTTTGCAGGTAAATAGTTGTTGCTCTATAGAAACAGGAAGCGCGTGATATGGCCTAGAGAAACGCACCAGCAATCCAGACAAACGCTCAACATTGAACTGTATACCCAAAGCCACTTTTCTTTTTCTGGGTACGAAAGCTCTTCTAACAAAAGACACATTTAGTGCAATGCCATCTGGCGAAACACAGAACACATTTTATTATTGGCACGGTAATACTTGCTTAAAGTAACAAAAAAGTAAACTTCATATCCATTCAAAGTAGTTAAAAGGCAGAAAGCGGGGTTTTATAAGCCAAGGGAACACAAGTGGTATGTATGATATCGAGATTTCCAGCCCAGAATAGGGCCAAGAAAAGAAGTCAAAGAATGAAGGTAGAAAGGAGGATTGTAATAGCTAGAGAGTGCAAATAATAAAATGAACAATTCATATGTGGCAGCCAGACGCAAATGTAAAAAGAGTTGATGAAATAAAAATGAATTTAGTGAAGGCCTATACCACTATGTAAACACTGGATGTATATATGGCAAATGTTCTAAAAAAACAATGTTCTTCTTGCTGGTCCTAGCACGACTTCGAGGACTACTTTTGTAATGAAATTAGAGATCGAAAGCTTCGAGAAACCTGATATGTCATACACGGCATCTGAAGTTTCAATCTTTGTAATAAGCCCGTCGTAATGCGTTCTGGTGCTTACAACGGCCGTGGTGTACCGCTGAGTGACCTTGGCTTTGCACGTCGATTCTGCAGACGATACAGCGCTTCAGGAAGAGTTTAAAAATTAAAATACGGCGGAGATGCTTTTCAAGTTGAGAAACGACTCTAATGATGTGTTGCGGGCGAGAATTGCTAAAGGGTTTTGAAGAAGGTGAAGAGTGAGTGAGGGATGCTTTTTTCTTGGTGAGGCCGATTGCTTCCACCTCCAATTTGGAACCTTGCACAGTTTCACACGCCTGACAAATAGGTAGAAACTGAAAGAATTTAACGCACCGGTGACTCTCACTTCCCTTTTAGTATAGCTCACCCAGTATGGGTGTAAGTTCTAGAGCCCATCGTTTTTGTGGACTATTATACTACTCTTCAGCGAAATAACCTTTCCACGAGTGGTCAACAACCCTGCAAATGTAAAGAGGCTTATTATCAGGAGTGATTTTACCATTTGTTGTGTTTCTATCTTTTGTATTGTTTTTTGACGTCTTTGCTGTATTATCTCTACTCTCGTGAACATCCACCTTTTTTTCTGGTCTCGGTCTTATACTCGACTTTGTCTTTTGGTCTAAAAACGGACTCTTCCGCAGGATTTGCCCCGTGAGAGAAAGATCTCACACGTCTTCGTTTTTTTATCGATATCTTGGCATTACACCACATCGTTTTGTCAATATTGCATATTTTCTTTGATCACTACAAATTGTATCGACACATGAAGTGAACCGCGCTGCATGTTCTACATAGCTAGAGGCAGACGACTGTATGCTTTTTTTATATGTTTATATTGTATGTTTTCCTTGATCGATGAAAATTGTATCGATAGAAGTAGTGCACCGCGTTACATGTTCTACATAGCTAGAAATAGACCACACCGCAGCTTCGTTCCCATCTGGACTCCGCAGAAACTATTTTCGCACAAAAAACTACCTACTACAAAAGCATCTGACCTGTGTCCGGGCCCGCGTTTTTTCTCGCTCAAAGCTCCAGTGGGAAAGAAAGAGACTTCTGTTCCTTACTCAGAGAATCAAGTTTTGATTCTGTCGAGAGTATATTAGCTGATAGCCTTCATCCTGGTCTGAGAGAGCGGGCACATTTACTTGAAGATTCCACGACTGGTTTTTTTTGAGATTTTCGTCCACGGATTCTGTGCCGTTTAGGCACTGCCCAAGTATTGTCGCATTTGGGTGTGGTGCTGAACAAGAAAGAAAAGGACTCAGCATTGGTCTTTGACAATTAAGGGCCAAAGATAGCCGTCTCTCTTAGGACTCAAAAACTCAAGGAAACTATGAGTATGATGAGTTGCGCTGGAACGCATTCAGAAGAAGAACCAGATACTGCCAGTGATGGATTATTTCGCGCAAAGAACCCTTTTGATTTAGGGTTAGGTTCGGGTTGAGTTCCGTTTTAGCCTTTTAGGGTTTTTTTCGAGTCGTATTTCAAAGGTTCTCATGCACTCTCTGAGAACCCTTGGTAAGGCTTTGTTCCTTTGATACGCTGGCGCAAATGCAGTGCGCGTGAATGTATCCTACATCGGAATATATTTTTCCGAGCGACAGAGATAAATACCCTGCTTAGAGCTTGGGCACTTCAGAAGAGAATGCCTCCCTGGCATTAGTGAAACAAATTGTCATATTATGGTTGGAACGAACGGTTGGTCGACCCTCTCTGAAGAGGTTGCTTTCGCGCCGAGTCTGGGCTCCCTGTCTTTTTTCCAGTCTTCGTATCTCTTAGTCAGTTTCCCTCTTGAGATAAAAATAAAATCGTAGGATTTATCTAGCTCCCTCGAGATTGAAGTGTGTCCATACTGCTGAGCGACACGATTGGAACAAGATCAGTGTGAACAGAAAATCGACAGTACTTAAGTTACAGGGAAGTATTGTATGTAACATGTTTCAAGCTTTTGCTGCAACATGCACTATGACGTAAACTCCGGATTGGTGCGGACAATTCCCTTCCATTAGTGATGGTCGAATTCTCCTTATAATAGAGCACTTGCATTCTTGAAAGAGCGTGTCACTGTCCGGAACTTATTTCAATTGATTTCAAAGATTTTGCCAAGTAGTTTTCAATCGCAAAATTATTTGGAATAACTGCTTCCGAGGATGGGGAAGGCAGGCAGAAGTAGACGAAAAGCGTTGGTTACACACTGCACCTGCCCATCTCCACTTCTGCGCTTTTCTGGGTCATATGAAACACACAGAGCGTATTCATTTCCATCTCGCGACTTCGACCTGATCCTCGTAAACAATGTAATTTGTATTTGGAACTCAGTATGACAGTCATGATAGCATGGTCATCACAAAGAGCACATGACATCTCTTCCGTTCCTTTCTCTTTTCTAACCGTTTTGACTTTTGTCGCCTGCCTCTCCTCGGGCTAGTCCACCATCAGTTCGCTACGAACTGTTTGTTGTGTTTGTATGGGCTCGCGTCAGAGTGATCGACTAGACATCCTCACAAAACTGTCCGTTATGGTAGGTAGACTCCCTTGTCTTTTCCCCTAACGCAGCAGATTGTTCATTTCTTTGGACCTACCGTTCATGAGTCACCCGCATTCTCTGGTAAAGATACCAAATGCCTTCTGGATAGTTTTATTGTGGCTGTTTGGCTATTTCTGTTTGGTTATTTGTTGTCTTTTGAGGCTTGGGCAGTGTCTATCTGCTCCATTCATTCCGCCTGGGTATTTTTTGTCGTATTACACTTTGTACCCATTTATCTTAAAATAATTTCACTGCTACTCCGCGTTTATAGATTATGTATCACTTTACTTTTCCCGAGAGCTTCAATTTTCCTCCATCAAGAGAGTTCTCCCAGTCAGGTTGGCTATCACGAGCAAGTTTTTTGAATATTGGCATCAAGCCCGGTCGTTTCTGTATTAGTCTTTTCTTGTTGAGACCGGGGGTGTCTACACCGGTGTATCCAAAGTCGCTCTTGCAGCGCTTTTCAACGTGGGAGCTTCTCGTTTTCGTCGATAAGATTGTTTCGTATTTTTTTTGGTCTTGCACTACTGTTGTGTTACTACATTGCACGCGTGGCATTGTCGTCCCCTTCTTCTTTCTCACCGTTCTCTGAATATAATCCAAGATGAAAAGTCTGCTTTTGCAGAGAGTCGTGAGATTATTAGAATGCTCTTTTGGAAGTCATTCAGCACATCTGGTTCCCCCTTTTCCGAAAGCTGCTCTCTTTCCAGGGCTGAGCGATACCTCTCAATCTACCTTCATCTCAAAATTATCGTCTTCGACGCACTCTCCTGTGTCGTATCATGCGACGGTGAAAAAAGAACCGAGTAACAACCGCACTGGCACTGTCTCCCGCTTTGGCTATTCTCATATAGATGATGCCGGCTCAGATGTGAGTGGCTCTATGGTATCAAGTTGTGTAACATTGCCAGCCCTTCCTGAAACGATCCCCGAACTTAAAGAACCTGTTCGAACACAGGGCTATGTGATGAGGCTTGAAGACTTAGAAAAGAGAGAGCACAAACTGGAAAGGACGATCGATTCACTATTTCGTCGATTTTGTTACGAACAAGCGGTGGTGATCGGGAAGCTTCCCACGTTCTCTCCAGATGGACAAATATTTGTTATCTCGCAGGACCAAGATGTGCCGCCATACTGCAGTCGGGTGCAATGTAGGCTACGACCAGACGAGTGGCCTACAGCTCTTGCGCTGATGGGGTTTGATTGGCGCGAGAGCACAGCGTGGCTCTTGCGGTTGCAAGGAGCGTCTGATAGTACTTTGTTGCAACAGCTCAAGGCAGTGGCAATGATGAGCGCACCTTGCAGCGTTGTTCTGTTGTTATCGTGGTCGCCAATGGCGGTGGAAGTGGCCGATGATGCCGGATTCTCAATGGATGTGGTTCAGTATGGTGCACCTTTGTACCTTTTGAGAAGGAAGGAGCGCCATGCGCGTTGTGACGAGACGGAAAGTCCGTACACTTCTCCGCCATACAGTCCACCACCTGAACCGGCATTTGATGGATGGTTGGTGCGATTTGGTCTTGTAGAGAATGAAATGCCTCACGAGGTTCGGGATAAAATGATGGGGGGGTGTGTTAAGGTAGTAGGCAATAGCAAGGCTCTGGGAGGCTGGAATGTGGGGCGTGGTGTACGTCTGAAATCTATAGAAGGTATTCTTAGCGCTGATATACTTATCGAACAAGAGAAAGGCCTGGAATACAAGTACGTTGTACAGGGCCAAGATGGCACCGTGCTTTGGGAACGTGGCTGGAACAGGTGCTTGTCTGGTGTGGATGAGATTTGTATTTGCTTGGAAGAGCATTGGAGAGTCTGACAAAGTTAAGTAAGCCAAAAGTCAACTTCTCAGAGGGTGCGATAAGACAATAATAGAATAGAGGAGGTGCAAACAGCTTTGGAGAAATTGAAAAAGTTTTGTTGATAGAGGTTGTCCCGGCGTCAATTTAAAGATGCTTAAGAATCGTAAATAGGGCTGAAGAGAGAAAAATTGTATGGTAGACTGTCCAAAACCATGTGTTTGAAGTTTCTTTGCGAAGTGGGAAAAAAGAATTCTGGATTTTCTCATTAAAGATCAAGAGCATTCATTTGAGATTTTGGAGAAATGAAGAGCTTCCTGCCCTTCGTTGTACGTCATACTCGATCTATCGATCTAATATTCTCAGATGAAGAAAAAGGGATGGAGAACGAGAGAGCGAGAGAGAGAGAGAGAGAGAGAGAGAGAATGAGATCCACTTCACTCGACTCGCGCGAGTCCTCCAGTGTTTTTTGCCCTTAAAAGAAGTGGAGCGTTGTGTTTTCTCCTTGAAGAATTTCTCCGTGTCCGTCACAAGTATAAGTAGAGAACTAAAGAAACCAACTGCAAATAGTTTGCTGAACGCCACCTTTGTGTATTCTTGATATGCCTCCCATCCCTTGGTATTTAGATTGCATTGAAACTGTACTTTGTCGAAAATTTAGTCTTCTACTTTGCTGCTCATATCCTCTATGCAGATGACAACTTTTATTGCACTTGTTTATAAATTCTACTCTCAATCGCTCAAAACTTCGGCCTTGTGTACTACGTAGAATTGTTTTGCACCCGTCGCTTTATGTCATATTTTTTGCTTCTTTGTTGATGTCCATTCTTCGGGTTTGCGGTAGATTCTTTTTCTTTCCAGTGTCATTCATCTTTCTATTGTGCTTGTTCCTCTGGCTGAGATTATGAGAGAGGTGATAATTCTTCTTTCATGTCAACGACTTTTTTCTTTCCTTCTTTTCTATTCATTGTTTTTCGCTCTTTTGTCCATTTCAACTTTGAAAAAAGACTCTATCAATTTCTCAAAAAGAGAGTTTTCTAAATATTTCCAAAGTATCAAATGCACCTTCGAAGAAAACCTAGCCACTCGCTGCAATTGAAACACCACATACAAACAAACTATCTTTATCGTTACTGAGAAAAAAATCGGATCTTTTCTTTACTATCAACCGCATGAGAATATGACCAGCGATGCAAATGGATCCGACTCGCTTCGGACACTATATGACGATGATTTGTATGTAGTCGGAAAGTGTTTCCAATTCTGGACCAGCTATTCTCAAAGCCTTCATCTCTCCCAAATTATAAACGGCTATTGAGGACACGAAAGATTCTGTCTTCGTTAAGCCGACGTCTTGTGGTGGATTGCACTGAGTGCAATGCCTTGGGAAGATTATTGTATGAGAACGCTATCTCGACTAGAGGAGGGAGCTTTCTACCACTTTCTACCCTCGTGAACTTTGGATTGAGAAATTTGTTTTCTAGGGCATATCTATCCTTTTTCTAATCACGTCTTCAGTTTTAAATAGATCTTTCTGTCTGATCTATGGTATCGCCAAAAAAACAGTGAGGTCTGTGGAATCCATTTTGCACAACCAACAATTCCACATTACATTACTATTCTCCACACCGCTTTTCTATTATAGACATCACAGCTTTAACCTCGCCAGGTTCGCATCAAAGTCCAGGGCAAAAGGGTTGGAAACTTTCACAAGATTCAGAAGGGCCATCTCCCTGAAGTTGACAAGCGGTCTATGGGCAACTGTCATAACCCTCGCTTCAAGCGCTCAAACAGCGCATGAAGGAGGCTACCGTTATAGATTTGCTACTTGCGGTACGTTTACGCATGCCATACTGTTGGATGGATAATGAGCAGTGCGAGCTTTTCTATAGTTGTTGATCAACTGCTCGATGGGATTTGGAGTCCATTGGATCATGGGTTTTTAGCGCTAAACCGAAACTGCGAGGTTACAGGGGGGCCGATCTCGGTGGGGGGGGGGGGGGGGGAATGTAAGTCACTTTTTCTGCGACAGCCGCGTGTTGCGACAGCCGCTTGTCACGAAAGAGACTAACTACCCTTCGTACTTAACCTTTTGACATTTGCAACAAAATGCTCTGTGAATACAGCGATATGATATGATCATGCAATAATTATACCAGCCAGTCCATTTTGGACACGTCCTTGTTTTTGTCCCTAATAACCTAGGGTTGAGGGCCTCCGTTCGAAAGTCTAGCTGGAGAGTGAGAGGTATTTTAGAAGAACTGATTTGGTTTTTTGCCGACTGGACATCGTAGTCTCTTCGTCGTCTAGTCTCTGCTGGGCTCGATGAGGTTAGCAGTCCTACCCTCCCTCGATATTCTGCCTTCCAAGCTTGCTGTCTTGGTTGGAACGAATTTCCTGTGAATAGAGAGCAGATGGTCAAGAAAAAGAGGTTTATAATGGCACACGTGTTGACAGAAGATGTAAAATTACATTTTAATGTACATACGGCTTGGTCTGACTGAGGACACTGGCCACCCTTTGTAGCTAGCTACGAGCCTTGTGGCAAAAGAGCGACATGGGTATAAAGATCAAGGCACTCAACTCAATTCACTTCTTCATTCGGTAGTTTATAGAAACAAAAACGACACCCGTTCATTCAATAGAATTCTCCAACGTCAAAACAAAAAAAAAGAACAAACGCAATCAGCATCAACACCGAAAATCGCTCACTTGCACAACATAGCCAATACTAAAACCGCGGACAGCGAAAAGGAATAATAGAAACCCTCCATCGAGATAAAGCCGAAAAGTACAGGAAATAGAACCGTTGTCTAAACATATTCATATTCAAAAGAAATGTATCCAAACTCGACACATATGAACAAGGAAACCCCAAACTCAAGTGTTAACTCGACGATTCGCCTTGGGTTTCCACTGCGGACCCTTAACATGCTTCACCTCCGAGTACCCCGGAAACTGCGACAAATCTTGCAGAAGCGGCGATTCCGCCAACTCTCTCCTGGAAAGTCCCACCGGCATCTGCGTCATATAGTAAAACTTCTTAGGAACCATAGGGGCAGGAAGTACAGATTGTGCGTGAAGTTTGAGCCAGGGCTCGCTAACCCTCGCACCACGCTTCGGAACAATGGCACAAAACACTTCAGCTCCAAATCGCCTGTCCTTTCTGCCAAATGCCTTTGCAACATCTACGGCCGGATGATTTCTCATAGCAGCCTCTACATCATCAAGTGCTACACGCACAGTTTTCGTTAATGCACCTTGATCACCAGTGCTTGCTTTGACTTCAACTGGTTGGCTGTGATTTGTTCCATATGTAGCATCCGCAACTTCTCGTGCAGCCTTGACAGCTTCTCTAGTATTGTTCGCCGACGACTCCGCACTAGCAGCAGCAGCCATGACAGCTGCTTCAAGTTCCTCCATACGCAAGTCGATCACCTTTCCGCCATCACTGTTCCCATTTGTAGCGGCACGTTCCGCTTCAGCTTCAGCATCGGCCACACGTCGTTTCATTTCCTCCAATTCTGCAGCATTTCTCATTTCAACATCCCTCTGTAGTCGGCGGTGATTCTCTTCAATAGCTTCCAGCCGGGCCAGGATAGCATTGGCAGTTTCTTCATCTAGCTCATCGGGGTTCTCCACACCAGCGCGTACTAAAGCAGCCGATCGTTCTGCTTGTTCCATCTTCTCTGCCGCCTTTTGAGCACGCGCAACCTCCTCCTCAGCGGCGCGCTGCATTGTGCGTTCCTCCTCCTCCTGGATGCGACGCTCATCTTCGTGAAGTTGAAGTTCCTCCTTCTCAATTTTCTCTTTCTCTACATTAACAGCCACCAACACTCTCTGGCGTTCCGCCTCCTCCTTCTCTTCCTCTATTTTCTTTCTCTCCTCATTTGCTATTCTTTCCTCTTCCGAGCGGCGTTCTTCTTCAAGTTTTCGTTCGTCCTCTATACGCTTTTCCTCCGCAATTTGCTTCTCTTCTTCTTCTTTCCTCGAGGCTTCCTCAGCAGCAACCCTTTCAGCCTCTGCTTTGGCAAGCGCAGCAGCCTCGAATTCTCTGGCCTTCTTCTCCTCCTGCAATGCAATCTCTTCCTTTCTCAATGTACGGGAATCTCCGAATACTGTAAGCACTCCATCATCCTTAAGCGAACCATAATCCCCCGTGGAAAACCACACAACGGGCGGGTCATCTGGGTTGGGTGCGGGCGTCTCGAAGATGGCGCTCTCCGTGGCAATATCGGAATCGTAGTACGAAGAACATACATGAGATCCGGTTACGGCAATCTCACCGTTAACACCTGGCGGACACATTTCACGAGTGTCGTTGTTGAATACGGCAACTTCGACGCCATCAACAGCCTTTCCAACTGTACCGGCGTATACGGCATCATGTCGATTGGTGGTAGCAAAACCGCAAACCTCAGCAGTTCCGTATGACTCATACACCTTTGTTTTGAGACTCTTCTCCACCTTCTCCAATAGTTCGGCCGCAATGCAAGATGTGCCGCTTGAACGAACAAAGGTGAGTAACTGCTTGCCCGATGAGGGTGAGGACTTTTCGTTCTCTTCGTAGAGGTCAAGAATCTGATCGGCCGACGCAGAAACCCATGTTATGTTATGCTTTTTGGCGAAATCCCAGAATTTGTCGGCCTCAAAGCCGCCGAAGCCGGGAAGCACTATATGGCCACCGGAATAAAAGGTAGCAATGAGAATGAGAATACCATGAATGTCGTGCAAGGGCGGTGCTAGCATAGTGGACATATTGACAGCGAGATTGTAGGTGGTGACGAAGGACTTGGCAGCTTCACACAATGCATAGTGAGAGAGAGGGACAACGGCAACGTCGGACTGTACATGAACGGCAATTTCGTCCGGATCAAGCGTAAAGTCTCCGGCACCTCCCGCCCAAGCTGCGCCAGTTCCCATGAATCTACCGTGCGTCTCCAAAACAACTCCCTCATTTATTGTGCGATGGATATGCCACTCCTTGACGTCGAGTTTATCACACGCAGCGGTACACTTGACAAAAAGGGGGTCATCATCATCTGCAAGCGGACTGACAAGCACTTTGGCTCCCGATCGTCGGACAGCGGCTTCGAATTGGTCGGAGTCCAACGAAGGGTCGATGGGGGCGGCGACGGCCGCGATCCACCATAAGGCGAAGAAGTATATGATGGATTCACACGACGTGGGTAGGGCAAACGCGCAGATAGTTCCGGGGCGAACGCCGGCCTCCCTCATTCTACCGGCGACGTTCTCAACCATCTTGTAGACCTCGATGTGCGAGAAGACGGCCTTGCGACCGCGGCGCGCATTGGGATAAGCAGTGACGGCGAGCTTGGTGGCATATCTGGATTTGGGAAGCTCCGTGAGGGTGGTAAGCTTGAGGAGTTCCTCCTTCTCCGAGCTGGGCAACGCGCGCAGAAAAGAAGCCGACGCCGGCTGCATGTCGGAGCGAAGCGGGCGGCGAGGAAGCGGGCGGCGGGGAAGCGAGTGGCGGGGCGAAGGCGCAAGAAGGGGCGCGATGATGGCCTGCGAGCGGCTAGTAGAGGACGGCGGGCGTAGCTGGCGACGACGTAGCTGGCGACGACGTAGCTGGCGACGACGTAGCTGGCGACAGCGGCAGCTAGCTGGTAGATAGCGGCGGTAGCTGGCGCGTAACGTTCAGCGTGATACCGAATGGCGCCTTAGCGCGCCACTAAAGCGGCAGCGTCGCCACGTCGCCCACGTACGACGCGCTGTCACTCGCAGACTCGCAATGCGGAAACGCCAGCAATGTGCCACGTGTGCGCGTGGCGCATTCAGCATTGCTCTTCCACTCGTGGCGCAACGCCTTTCTGTACAGCTGTGTGTGTGTGTGTGTGTATGATGCCTGCCAGATTCACGCTCGAAGAAGATCGGTGTCTTACCCTAGCTAGGCGGTGAGAACGGCGGCGTCAGCATCAGCGCCGTCGCTTCGCGCAAAAGGCTCGCTGGCACAGCTATGGCGCGTCTTGCTTGCCTCCGCCGTCTCTCCACGCTCGCTTCGCACGCCGTCAAGCCGGCCCCGCCCTCGCGCTTCGCCGCCACTCCCCGCGGCCCCGAGGATGCCATCCTGGGCGTCACGCTCGCCTACAACGCCGACCCCAACCCCAACAAGATCAACCTCGGCGTGGGTGCCTACCGAGATGACGCCGGCCTTCCCGTCGTGTTGGACGCCGTTCGACAAGCCGAGTCTCGTATTTTAGACCGCTCGCTCGACATGGAGTATTTGCCCGTGGCTGGCAGTCACACTTTCTTGCAACGCGCCATCTGGCTCGCCTATGGGGACGACCTTGTTCGCAGAATGAGCGGAAGGTTTGCTGGCCTGCAGACGCTTTCTGGAACTGGTGCTTGTCGCATGGCTGGCGAGTTGATTTCCAGATTTTTGGACTTTGCTCACCGCTCCGACAAGCCTTTGGTGTTGCTTCCGGATCCGTCCTGGGCCAATCACCGTCCCATCTTCACCGATGCCGGATGTCACGTTGCGTCGTATTCCTACTATGATCCGCGCACAAACACTCTTGACATCGATGCCTGTCTGAATAGTTTGGCAAACGCCCCCAATGCAAGTGTCGTCTTGCTCCATGCTTGTGCGCACAACCCCACGGGAGTCGATCCCACTATGGAACAGTGGGCTGCTATAAGTAACGTCGTCTTGGAAAAGTCACACTTGCCTTTGTTTGATATGGCTTACCAAGGCTTCACAAGTGGTGATATGGATGTTGACGCCGCTAGTGTCAGGCTCTTTGCCGAAGAGGGCCATAAAATTGTTCTTGCGCAGTCCTTCTCAAAAAACTTTGGCCTGTACGGACAGAGGGTTGGCTGCTTGTCCGTTATGACCGACAGTGAACAAGAAACGCAAGCCATCAACTCGCAGCTCAAGATTATCGCCAGACCCATGTATTCCAACCCTCCAATAGCCGGCGTGAGACTGGTTGAGGAAATTCTCAATTGCGAAGACTTGCAGCACCTGTGGAGGAGCGAAATGAAGTCTATGGCCGAGAGGATTATGTCCATGAGACGTAGATTGAGAGAGCATCTGATTGAACTCGGCAGTGAACAAAACTGGGATCATATTGTCAATCAACATGGCATGTTTTGTTTTTCGGGCCTTTCGAAAGAGCAGGTAGACAAATTGAGGCACAATTTCTCAGTGTATCTCACCTCTAACGGACGCATTTCCATGGCGGGTGTTACGTCGGACAATGTTGACTACTTGGCTGAAGCCATCCATCACGTCACCACTTCATAGACATGTTGTGTTGTGCTCGGCGTAGTCCGTCGGTCAATACACTCTAGTCGTTTCGTGCCAAATGTAGATTGTTTTGTGTTCGCACGTAGAGAAATAGGAATATCTACTCTAAAATTAGAATAACATGTCTTGTTCGAGTGTTCCCGTCGTGGCGGCAATACCGACCGCAACAGTTTACTTTGCAATAAATTATCCTACAGCAATATTCGAGACTGGGCAACAAGATAAACACCATTCCACCATTCCGCCGCCTTGGGTACGACCTCCCCCCCCTAAGCAAGCCACTCAAGCAGCGAGAAGAACAAAACAAAACTGCTCGCCGTTCAATGACGGCCATCCTCGATAGTGTCATCAAAATGGTCATCAAAACGGTCATCCAACGAGAGTTGTTCAGCTGCATCAATAATTGCATCTTGCTCTTGCTCGTCCTCCCGCAACTCATCATCGGCCACAGCATTTGCTTCTTCTTCATCAGCGTACAACACTGCCCTTATTTCATCAAACACGGATAGGAAGTCGATTTTTTCGTGTTCATCTTCCTTAATCTTGCCAATAACACTCTGAATTATGATTTCAACATCTCTCAGTTTGTTGAAGTAAAACTCTCGATCGGTCTCGCAGTTGTCCATTTCGGTCTTGAGCTTTTCATTCTCTTCCTTGACGGCGTCAAACTCGGTACGCTTGACCATAGAAGACGCCGTACTGCGGGCACCATTGAGGCGTTTTGACGCCATTTCATGTGTGCGCGGGCGATTGGCAGCCAAAGCAGGTCGTGCGGCTGGACGGCTTATAGAGCCATCCTTGGTCATTAGCTCCTCGCGACGGAGACGACCGTCATAGTTTAAGGCTTCCTCCGAGGCGTGCGCGTCGTAAAAGGCCTTGATCCATTGCATAAACTCGAGATTGTCTTGATACTTTGCCTTGACCAACTTTTCCACATCGATACGTTTGCGAAGTTTTGCACGGTTAAAGGCAGCTTGTAGGATCTTGTAATTGTGCACGAATTCATGCGAGTGTTTTGCATTGAACTTGACCTTTTCAAATCGAATAAGCCCTGGATACAGGGCATCAAACACATGACAGGCAAACACACCAGAGGCGGTCTGTTCAATCTTGCTATAGTTGAGACCAGTAAGTTCGTTAATCCAACGCAGTAGCTGGTGTCGGCCGACAAAATAGGCACCGGCCATCATACCGATAGAATCTCCCGTGACTTCCATTTGTGCAAGGCGTGCAAAACGAGGGGGCAGCAGCGAGCAAGACGGCCACTAAAGGAAACAAAGAAAGGTGCGGCAGGGGCGGAGTGGCACAGCGAACGTTTGGTGCGCTGCACAAGGGGCGGTGGGGCTACGGGAGGGCGGAGGGCTCAGAACTGGACGACTGGCACGCTGGCGAGATGCGATGCGGGGCGGCAACTGCAGCAGAAGCGCAGGCAGGGCGCCACGCCAAGCCAAGCCAAGCCACGTCGTTTCGAACTTTTGAAAAACGGCGCAAAAGCGATTCAAATTTGAAAATCAAAAAAAAAAAAAGAACCTACGTAACGAAAACATGTACACTTGATCAACTACAGATCCCCCGGCACGACGAAGGCAGCGCCACTACTGCAATACGCGTAGCCGACGATGAGGCGTTCATCGTCGACGATTTTCCGCCGCGCCTTGGACACGGGCCACAGCGCGTGGTCGCCGTAGTTCACGTCATCGTAGTCCTGATCGACGCTTATCTTTCCCCATTCGCTCATGTCGAAGTTGCGCAAGTCGTCTTGCTCAGCCGACGCCGCCTTCATGCGTTCCCTCAGGCTGCCGTGCTTGGCGCCACTCTTCCCACTGGGCGCGCGCCGCGCCGCATTGCCACCGTTCCCTCCGCCGTCGCCGCCTCCATCGCCACCCTCATCACCACCATCGTCGCCACCGCCGCCGCCGCCGCCGCCGCCGCCGCCTCCGGCCAGTGCAATCGGCTCTGCGTTGATGACGGCTGCCGTGGTCTGCCCTTCGTCCAGCGCGTCCATGTGCGCGTACTCGTCCGTCACAACGAGCGTACCCGGCGTGTCCCCAGCCTCGTTTGCGGCGTGTGCCGCCGCGCACGACCCCAAGCCGGGGGGCGGCGCGGATGTGGCCGCGTCAGACGCAACGCGCGACGCGGCGTCAGTAGTAGCAGCGCGCGGTAGATTGTTCACGTCCGAGTCATTGCGCGCAAGGCGCCGACGTTCAACCAGGACAGGCTCGGAGGTGTGTGTCATGTACACTTTTCGCCAGTCGGTGCCGTGGAAGAAGGGATGTTCCCTGACCTCGGCGCACCCAGTGGGTCCACAGCCCAGCCGCGTGTCCGGGTTCCAGTCCAGCAGGCGCTTGACCATGTTGACGAGTTCGCCCGACGTGCTAGACGAAAAGCGGATGCGACGGTTGTTCATGTTTGCAATGACCTGATCCAGCTCTCGCGCTTCATACGGTGTGCGGCCTCTCAACATGTGGTACACAAACACACCAAAGGCCCACAGATCGACCGACTTGCCGTAGTTTCGCACGGAGAGCATCTCCGGGGCGGCGTAGGTGTGCGTGCCACAAATAGAGTTTGTGAGGGTTCGATCCGGCAGAAACTTGCACAAGCCGAAATCGGCGAGACGCACATGGCCGTCCGAATCCAGCAGCACGTTCTCCGGCTTGAGGTCGCGATACACAAAGCCCAGGGCGTGCAGATGCTCAAGCGCCAGCAGCACCTGGGCGGAGACGGTCCTGACCTGCGGCTCCTTCAAGCGGCCGGAGTGGGTCTTGAGGTACTGATAGAGATCGCCGCCGTCGTAAAAGTCGATGGCGAGGTACAAGTAGGAGCGGGTCTGAAAGGCGTAGCGCAGACGGGAGAAGAAAGGGTGACCGTCGACCATCTGCAGGGCGAGACGCTCATCCAGGGCGTGTCGCAAGGTGGTGTTGGACTCGAAGACCTTGTTCTTGTCCAGCACCTTGAGGGCGAGCTTGCGACGGGTCTTGCGGTCTGCGACAAGGAAGACCTTTCCACTGGCGCCCTTGCCAATGGGGCTGATGAACTCAAAGTCGGAGATGGCGACGACGCGCTGTTGAGCGGCATTGACAAGGGCCTTTTCCCACATATCGGTGGCGCGTTCATCGTCAAAGCGAATCCACACGGCATGGGCGCTGGACGGACGCGAAATCTTCAAGAGCGGAGCGGAAAGCTTCCTACTGATGGTACAAGCGTGAACAGAAAACAAGGAAACAAACTGGCCATTGTCGGCGGTGGCCAGCACGACTCTGGCACGCAACTCAATCCACAAGCGCTGATACTTTGCCATGAAGGGATATCGCGCGCACTTGATCAACGCAGAGGCATTGGCAGTAGGCGGAATTCTCTCGAGCAAAGCCAAAGACTCATTACGCACGACACCGACTGACGGGGCATTATACACGCGCGTGCGCAAGGTAAGCGAACGTCGGGCATGACGGGCGGGGCCAGAAGGCGGCAAGGACGAAGCGACGGGCGGCGCAGGGCGCTCTCTCACGACGGAGCGCGGTAGCGACGACGCCATCCATCAACGGCGGGCGGACGCACACGGGGGCTACGGCGCAGCGCGCGTGTGTGTGTGTGTGTGTGTGTGGCGCGTTGCTCTTTGTATCGCTGTAACTATCTACTAGCTAGAGAGACACTCGTCTAGAGCTAAAGAGAGAACTACGCGCCGCGCGCGCCCAAGACGTGCCTCTGGGGCGCGTGCGGGTGCGCCCGACAAGCTGTGCTGCTGGCGCGCGCGCGCGGGCCCCCTCCGCGCTCCCGCCGTGGCGCCTTACAGCGCGCTTACAGCGCGCGTGGTGGCGTCGTACGCGACGGCGGCGTGGCGTGTGCTCCACCGGCCTACGCTGCGACGCTTTTTAAGCATCGCGTAGTGCTCGCACAGCGCGCCTCGATTGAAGATGCGCCTCCCTCGATGCCGAGGCCCCCCCTCGCGGTTCACGCGGTCTTGTAGGACGGTCGTGGACGCGACGACAACCGCGCGCAGCGAGGCGTTCGCCACGCGGCCGGCGCGTCGCGGCGCGGCGTCGATTGCGTGCGATCGTCGGGCGAGATGACACGGCATGGTCGCGTTGAAACCATATATATACGCTTACAGACTGGGGTGACTCACCTTGCCATGGTGACGGCCACTTTACCGACGATGCCATAACAAACGAGCCGCCAGGCGCGCAGCATGCCCGACCTCCATGGGCTACGCAGCGCGTCACCGGCGCAACACACCCCACCGCGGGCAGCTTAGCGTTCTTTCGCCCACAAAGATACACATTACGAAGGGTAACAAGTTTTACCAACGTAGCGCCGCCAGCTCCTCGCCTCGGTGCGCCCGTCGCGGGCGCAGCTGTGCGGCCCATCGCGCGCCGCCGCCATGCGCAAACCGTGTGTGCCACGCGTGAGCCGTGTGCACCGCGTGAGCCGTGTGTGCCACGCGTGAGCCGTGTGCGCCGCGTAAGACGTGTGCAACACATAAGGCGTGTACATCGCGTAAGCCGTGCACCACGCGTGCCACGTCTCGAGCAGCTCTGAGCTCGCGGGTGCGGAGCGCTAGCTCGCGGCCGTGTGAGACGCGCGCGCACGCACGCACGCACGCACGCACGCACGCCCCCCCCCCCCCCTCTCCCCACGCCACGCCGAAGGCGTCGTCGCCACGCAGCCCTTTCCGCGCACAATGGCCGCTGCCATCGTCGTTGCCCCCGCGCGCACCGCCTTCGTTGCCAACCCTGCCGTCTTCGCTCGCGTGTCCGTCGCGCCGTCGCGCGCAAAGACGCCCGTCGCAGTCGCCGTCACGATGACATCGCCGTCGCCGTCGCCGTCGCCGTCGCCGTCGCCGTTGCAGCGCGCGCGCGCCACGCTGGCCGCACTGGCGCTGTCGGCCGCGCTGTTGACCGCGCCGCCGGCGCACGCCGTCACGTCCACGCTGCGGCTTCCGCCCATTGATCGTGCCAACGCCGCGCGCTGCACGCCCACCTCCTCCGCCATTGGACAGGCCAACGCCGCGCGCGACACGCTTCTCGATTTGCGCGAGTGTGACCTGCGCGGTGCCGATCTTTCCTCCTTTGACTTGTCTGGCGCCATTGCAGCAAACGCCGATTTATCTGGCGCCCGTCTCGTCGAAGCACAGTTGTCCAAGACGTATGCGCCGGGTGCTTCTTTCCGCGGCGCCGACTTTACCAATGCTGTGGCCGATCGCGTCGTGTTTGACGGCGCTGATCTTAGCGGTGCTGTGTTTGCCAACGCTGTGCTCAGCGACTCCTCCTTTGAGAACGCCAACCTGGAGAACGTCGACTTCACCGACGTCTACATCGGCGACTTTGCGCAGCGCACCATGTGTCGCAACCCCACTCTACGCGGCGTCAACCCACTCACGGGCGCCCCCACGCGCGACAGTCTAGGCTGTCGTCGCTAGCGACCGTCGTCCATACACACTCAACGCCCAGTAAAAAAAAAAAAACATCAAGTCAAACAAAACAACAGTCGAAGCGCGTCTGCCGTTTACGCATGCTACGGTTAGTAGCAATCTCCCTACCCAACCGTCCCGACGCCAGTCCACGCGCAACGCTGCAAAACACGCGCCCTCCGCCTACTGCCCACCCGTCGTCGTCGTCGTCGTCGTCGTCGTCGTCGTCGCCCCGTGCTGGCCGCCGTGCTGGCCGCCGCGGCGGTGCACCAGCGAGCTGGACAGCGAGAGCGGCGGCGTGGCCGTCGCCAGCAGATACGAGCTGTGCGACGCGCTGCCCACCGTCTGCCCGTAGTACGAGCCACCCAATCCTTCCTCCTCCCCCTCCTCCCCCTCATCCTCCTCCCACTCCTCATCGCCGCCCACAGCTAAAGGCACGGCCGCAAACGCCTTCTTCCGCTCTTCCATCACCTCCATCGCCCCGTACTCGCCAACGCTTACCACCTCCATCTCCGGCACCGTCGCCAACACGCGCACATGCTTCTTGGCCCGTCTCTTGTCGTAGTCCGCCTTGAGGTTGTCAAAGTTGTACAGAATCGTGCCCATCACCAGCACGCAAAACCCCAACAGTTGCAGCCACGAGTATTGCGTCAGCGGCTCGCCGAGCGTGCGCCCGGATATCAAGTAGAAGATCACCAGATCCGCGATCCACACCGCCAGCGTGCGCAGCGTCTCGATCACCACGCGGTGCACCGCGCTCAACGAGTCGGTCACCTCCATGCCGAACACGTTGTAGAACAGCATCATGGTCATGTCGGTTAAGATAATGCCCGCCACTGCCCACGAATGCGTCAGCATGTAAAACGCGTCCAACACGTCTTCCAGGTGGCCGTGGTCGCCTCCAGGCAGAAGGTACACGATGGGGAACACCCACAGTAAACAGTGCGCCATACCAAACAGCCCCTCCCACGCCACCACTCTCACCGACGACATTTGCAGATCCTGAAGCAAAAACTCTTCCATCACCGTTTGCGCCGCCTGCAGCACCTGCCCCACGAGAATCACCGTGATGCCGAAGATGATCTCGTTTCTAGATGCCGACGACTGCTCCACCCAGATGTTGGCCAGCCCGACCATGACAATACCCACCACGCACAGCACGATGCCGGCATAGTTGAGCGTGGTGAGGCGGCGCTTGAGGAACACGATGGACAAGATGGCGGTCCAAACGAGCATGGCGCCACGCAACATCTGATACACGGAGACAGTGGTGTATAACAAGCCGGTGGTGCCGCAAGCGGTAGCAAACAAGTCAAACAGAGTTGGGATGCTAATAATCCACACCGATGCCGGTGGCTTCTGGGCGTCCGGCGAGTGCGCCACCAGCAGCAGCCGCTCTTCGGTGGGCGTGGCAGGCGTGTCGGCGGCGGGCTGCCGCGCGTGTGCTCGGCGACGCGGAAGATCGAGCAGAATGCAGATTGACATACCCGTGAACATGGCCAATACTTGTAGCCAAGGCTTCTCGTAGTTCGATTGGCCGCCGTAAATGTTGGGCGCTTGCACGGAGTAGATGAGTTTTGCGAGCAGCGAGCACGCGGTGCCGAAGACAATCATGCCGCCGACGGCGGTGGGCGTAGATAGCTTCATGGTGGGCGATGGCGGGAGATGGAAGGAAGGGCGGAATGGGGATGGAGATGGGGATGGAGACGCTTTTCACGAGAGTGCTATCGAGCGCGACGCTATCTGGGGGAGGTGGGGCGGCCGACGAGATCGCGCGCCGCCGCCAGTGCGCCTTTTGGCTGAAGAGGAGCGCGGGCGTGCGTGTCAGCGCGCGGAGCGCGCAGCGAGCGCAGCGCGCTGAATTCACACCGTTGCCAAAGCAATTGGTGCGCATTTGCGCCGCCCACCCGTCGATTGATTGCTCCTTGCGCGCCCCGTCATGCATTGACAATGCTCTCTCCGTTCTCCTTCCCGAAACCCGCAAATAATCTGCGCGAGAGAGAAACGCTCTTTCAGGTCGACGACACACACTACTCATACAAAAGTGGGGGGGAGATATGAGCGCGGGAGACAGCATTTCGAGAGCGATTCCAACACGCAGCACGGACGGTCGACTTTCGTTCGATATATCAACATCTGTTTTCCAAGCTCGTAGACAATCACCGTGGCTTCCGCAGCCAGATCGAGCGGAGAGGCCAAGTGTTGGTACACTGGGTGACCAGTGACGATTTCCACAGCCCACAAACTCGCGGGCAACGCCCCGTGGTGACATCATCTTCACACGGATGGAAGCGGCGGCACAAGGGTGTGAAACAGTGCGTACATCAGTGACGCGTCGACTCCCACACAACCTCACAGAATTCAGGAAACCCGTTTCTAAGTATGCACCATCGCTCGCCCATTTAATCTGCCCATCGGTCGAATGTTTCAAGATAAGTTGAGCTTGATGGGGCTGACTTCGTTTTTTATGAAGCCAGCCGCTCTTTCTCTTTTTATACACTCATTAAAACGCATAGTTCGCAGTAATACGCTAACTTCTATGATCAAAAAACGATCTCCCAAACTAAACCTGAATTGCTACATTATTTCACCCTTTTTGTAGAAGTGTCGACTATATGCAAAGAACTAGAACAATAACCCAATTTAATCAAACACATCATAATAATATCTAAAACGCAATTGATCCCAAACTGCACAACAAACCAATTTTTGCACAAAGATCATCTTATTACACTGATCACGAGAAATTGTTCGGGTTAATATTTGGATTCCATACGTCTTTGAGGTTTCTCTCTATACTTTTGTTGCGCCATTTTTCGCTCTCTCCCCATTTCCTCACCAATTGCATATAATCGATTTATAATCCGATTATAATGGAGACCATCTTCAGCCCCAAGTGGATGCCACTAAGCATGCGCGTTTGTCATGGACACACAAAAAAAAACTAGTTTATCATAAGACTTCTTACTCACTTAGAATTTTGACTCTCTAACATTCCATAACTGTGTTAATCGGCCAATAAATTTTTCCACAATAATTTTATCCGAAGAAATCTTTTGAATATTATTAACTTCTGATTGAGATAATATTTCCTACATCGACGTTTGCTTCGGTTGAACTGCACTAACATGCTCTGAAGCACCTTGGAATCCGTTATCAATTGAGACCTTCGAATGATCGGGATAGTTTTCTAATAAACATCCAGTGTCCATCGTATAATGATGTCCTTTATCGTCTCTCTTCTTCAACATAGTTTTGTGATTCTGTAAATTTTTATAAATAGATGAATGTCTGTTTCTGAGCTAAGATCATGTGGAAAAGTATTAATTTCCATTCCATTTGAAAGTACAGAGACTTCCGTTTTATAACCATGAAGCTTATTTTTGCCGCTAAAATACTATTTGCCTTCGGCCATGCCATCACTTGAACGAGAAGATTGTTTAAAGATAAAACCTGTCGAGTATCTTCAGAAATTAAAAAAAACTTTTATTCCCAAACCGCGGCGCAAAATACGCTTCACTTTCCAAAGCCCATCAATTTCATCGACATTGTTATCGTATAATAAATAGAAAACAGAACGAATAAATTTCATTATCAACCTCTCAAATGTAGCCCCGTAGATGTTCAATAGTTTGCCAAGAAAGTCTCTTTTTCCTCCATGACTGTAACAACTTGCACCGCGTAAGCAATATATTTGGTCGTATATATAGCTCCGCAGCTTGGTCTTTTTGAACTGTGGGTCAAGGGATTTGAAGAAGTCATATGCGACTGCACAGACCATTTTGTCTGAATTAGGTCCCAAGTGATTACGGGTGCACGCGAAGTGCATTACTTAGTTCCCAGTCCGTTCAAGAAGACTGAATACACTCAAAACGATAGTTTTTGTCCCAATTAGTCTTCATTGAGGCATGCAAAAGAGAAAATCGTTCTCCGTTCTTCTCAGATGAGTTTTCTCTTGAGACGTTCATGGACATTTAAGCTGTTGTCACCTTTATAAAAAGCAGCACCGCGATGGGTCTAGAAAAAGAGGGACAAGACAAAGGACCTCCTTAAACAGCAAACTGTGTGGGTGTTTTAGCCAAGCTTCGCCCTTCTTGCCAACAATTCTCTTCATGCAGAGTTTCTTTCCTTCTTCGTCGCATAAACACATTTCTGACCAATTGTCACCACAATAGCTAGATGTTTATTTGGTACGATACCCGTACAGTGGTTTGCCTTGGTGGATGACGACCGGGTATTATTTACATATTATTTTGGACCCCATCCTAGTACAGAGTACATTTGGTACCGGAGGTAGACTCCGACTCCAAAGAAATGGAGACTACATGGTTTTCTTAACTTCTCCGTTCCTAGATAAGGACTATTTTTCAAGAGATCCCGAGGAGTTATATTGGGGAGTCAGACCATAACAATCTCTCGAACCACCTCGTTGAAAACGTTTTATACGCATTTTATAGTGTAATTCTCACTCTTGCTGGCGAGTACTGGTCGTACAACCTACATCCATGTCTCTGGTGTTGTATCTTTACCACTCCTTTTTCCTTCGCCGCAAGCAATACATCGGCGTTCCGAACTCTATCGCAGGTGTCTACTCTCATCGTAGGAATTGAGACTACACCATACTTGAAAACTCAATTTCCAGTGCAGGTTATTTTGGTAGCTACTACATACAAAGTGTTTAAAACACTTCCTTAGAATGTCAGGCTACCTTGTAAAAGGTATTCTTATTCTATTTGTTGTGTTGTTGGTTCTGCATTCACTTTCAAACGATGAAAAGCATGAAGGGTGAATTTGGAACTGATTTTATCCTATCAAGACTTCAAAGTCATAAGGTTGTTGGTGCTTTTTAACTCCATCATGATCAGCTACGACGAGTCTATCACAGGATAAAAATCGGCTTCAACATATCGAGAAAAAACTCATTTTGGACATCGCTATCGAAGCCATGAAAGACATAATGAAAGTTTAAGGACTGATTCCATCTTTCCTTTTCTGGAATGTTACTATGCTTTAATGGTACTAATACCAACTAAAAAGGCCAAAAAGATCACATATAAGCCCGTGCTCTTGATCCAAAAGAGAAAATTTATACATATGGGATCAGACTCAAACGAGTTGTTGAGTCTCGCTTACGTAAATCCATTCATTACGGCTCTATTTCAAGTCAAAAAGTGATAATTTATTTAAAAAAACATTTTTCTCGTTGAAACAGACCTTTCGATGTGTGTGGTATTCAACTAAAGACTGTAGAAGTCTCGGTGCAGTGGGTATCCACAGAAATATCTGAGAAGAGCTACTGTCGCCTTGCGAGCGACGGTTCTTAGATAAAAAGAGAGTGTGCGGGAAGCGGCCATGTGTGCCTGAACGATGCAGATAATACGTGTATTCGCGAGGCGGATTTCCAGATGGCTCGGTATGTGATGCACGCGAGATCGGCTCGACAACTTTTTTGACAACACAAATTGTATTGCAACGCCAAGGGCGGCGGAAACACACGAAGATGTCCGAGTCTTCCTCCAAGGAGTGTAGCACGGCGACGGAGCCTCTCCGGAGTGAACACGACTAAGTCGGGGTGTAAGTCCGAGGTTCACCGGCACCCGAAGCGGGGAGAGTGCGGGATGCTAGAAGGGAGCCGACCAGGTATGAGCTGTATTCCACGGGAGTGGGCAAGTGATAAAGGAGGGACCACCCAGTTGGGGCGATCGGGGGCATGGGCCACGAGAGCCAAAAGAAATATGTATCAAACCCAATACTGGAGCGAGAACACGGCAGTGGTATGAAAGATATACACTCTAACAGCAGTGAGTCTCCTGTTGACGCAGGGTGGATAAGTCTACCGTTAGTAACGCGGCTTCACCTCCGTAGAGTGTGGAAGACTCGCGAAAGCGGAAAAAGACTTATAGCCAAGAACCCTGGTTGGGGAGGTTTACTGAGTGTCAGGGCGAGATCGCTTTGGCACTATATAGTGTAGACTACTGTAGAGAGCTCCCTAACCTAGTGTAATAAAGCTAAATAAATAGAGAAATATCCAGCTATGCTGTGCCAACCTGTCCTAGGCCACCCGTGGTACACGTGGGTAAGTCACACCCGAATCGGGGCCACGGCGCACGGCCGCCGGTGCACTTCGCGTACAACGCGTATACACCTGGATACGCCAGCCCGCTAGTAGCGGTATTACTCATAGATCTCACAAGTATCGCCCGAGGCGGAAAAACAACCAAGTCCTGGAAAACGGCCCTCACGAGGGTTGCACTTCATATCCCCCTCCTGAGGCGCGAGTACGACATCCGCGATGGTGGGCGACGCGCCGAGACGAATGCATAAGAGTGCAACCAGCTCGCTGGGATCCACTTCATCCGGTGCCAAGAAACGCAGTGCGGCAAAACTCCAGTCTCCTGGCAACAACCGTTCTCAACGTTCCATCTCAACCGAATCCGCATCCTTGCGTGCCAGTCCTCCGATTCCTCGGCATCGTCTCCCGCTTCGCCGGTCTCCTCTTCCGGTCATCCGGCCTCTTCGCTCACCGATGAGCAACCAAAACAATCAACCCAACCGTCTCCCTGCGGGGTACTTCTCCGGCTTCCTGTCCGTTCCGCTTCCGCAAAGCGCGTCATCGGCTGCGCCGCAGATTCCTATCGCGAACGCGGCTGCTGCTCCGTACGGAATGTTCCCCCCGAGAGGGTGGCCGCCATACGACATGCTTGTCGGGCGCCATCCTGGGCATCATGCGTCCGTTCTCCGGCTTGCGCCGTGGTTCCACCCAATTGCGGTGTTAAAAGAAGCGCTCATAGCGATGTACACCGATGGAAACGGGATGCTTCCGGGCGATATTCCGGCCGTTACGACAACTTCGTTGGATTGGCAACGCCGCGTAGCGGTTCCGGTCCACGCTGTGGCGCGCCGGGGTAGGGAAACCTCGGCTTCCGCTCATGCGGCCTTCGTCCTTCTTGGTCATCAACGGCTTCGCCGGGCTCCTTTCGAATATCCCATCCCCGATGGTCTCGGCACCGACATTCGGCTTTACCGCATTCAAGGTGAGATTGGTTACGTCGACCGCCTGGCGGGTTTGGAAACACTCTCGTGGAGGGGCATCCCGATAGCACGGCAAGAGGCCATGTGCTGGACGCGACCGATTATCCGGGCAGAATTCCGCTACATGCGTCGACTTGCGCGGGCCAACTTCCTCGCCCTGATCCGCTTCGAGCGTCGAGCACGATCCCGAATCGGGTATTTGGTCCCGTATCAGAACGTGGAGATCGAACGCCTTCGCGTGGCCGACCGACGGGGTCGCTATGCCTAATTAAAATTTTCCTGTCCCAACCTTTCCATGAAGTAATTCTTCTCGTAACTTCTCGTAATCGAGCACAGCCCAAGCAATAGCTTATGAATGCCGTATCGCGACTTCGTAGTATTTTGATTGGTCGAGCTCTGGTGCACCCAGAATGCTACAGTGTGACGAAAATTATTAGGAAACAAGTTTTTGTGAAAATGAAAAATGATGAAGAAGTTCAACATAGAATCACACAAGCTAAGAAAATTCACCAAAAATCTTCAGTTGAATCAAATTCTTAAGATTAAAAATCAATTCCCCATTGTTTTGAAAAAATCATTAGTACGATTTCAACAACTTGAAAAAGTACAACAATGAAAAATATCGAGAAACGGAAATAATGAAATAAACTACTGAAACTTTAAATCGCCGTGACCAACATGTAAACCCCCCCGAATTCTTGAAAGCGAAAGAGAGGGAATTAAAAGGAATCATCAAATGAGATACTTGGAAGATTGTCTCACGAAAGGAAGTACCTGCGTTTGCAAACATAATTGGATCAAGAGTTTTTCTTGCTATCGAAACCCCCCCCAAAAAAAAGAAGTGTAAAAAGCTAGACTGGTTGTTCAAGGTTGTTGTACAAAGAAAAGCACTACTTAGTTCAAAACGTTATTACTGTAAGAAACAAAGCCATTTGTGTGATCATGTTCCCAACTGCATCTTTCAACTACAAAGAATGGATGTATGATGTAAGACGAGCATTACTCTGGGTACTGTAGTCCCTTTATTAGAGGAATGGAACGGTGGAAGGCATTGGTTCTTTAAATCAAGGCATTATTTGTCGCAAAGTTCAACTTTATTTACTAAAATATGTATCTATCCTTTGATTTGTGCATGCCGGCTGTACTTTGGAGCTTCTCGGAGCGCAATAAACTACGCAGACGCGTTTTAAGTGCCAAATCAATAGTCTCCTCTCCTTCTAGCATTCACAGCACAATATATATCGCTTGGATCTTTCTTCTGACGATAGCTGCGTGGGTTCCAACTCTTCCTCCTCATCAGACTCAACCCCGTCTAAAGCTTTTCCTGAGCTGCCCAAAACATCAGCCACTCCAGACACCATTTCGTCATGGCCTAGATCTTCTTATATATCATCATTGTCACCATTCAGAAGTTTTAAAAAAGACATTCTGCGTTGGAGGTGTACGAGACTGGCAAAAACTGAATGAAGCAAAGCATTTTCTTCCGCAGAGCCTTCATTTCCGGTAGTAACCTGTTCAGAAAGGTAAGACGGTTCACTAGACGTTGCTTCAATCAGGCCAGTAGAACACCAGCATTTCTGAAAAACTTGAGAAGGGATACCATTCCTTACAGTTTTTAGAATATTTATAAAAATCAGTTGATCATTTTCGTAGATCTCTTCCTCCGAACTATCTAAAACATCGAGTGCTCTATTGTAATGGACTGTCCTATATCTTGTTTTTAGGCAGGCAATAATTCCGGAATCCATAGGTGGCAGCTTAGAGGTTGTGTTGGCTGGTAGAAGCACAACCCGAACAGCCGTTAAACCGGGCATCGTCTCAAATTTTTGTGTACAGAGAAACTTTCCAATAACAAGAGCCCATTGCGACTAGCCCTTTTCCGTTTATAAGCATCAAATCTCAGTAGCCAATCATAAAATAGAGATGTGTCATCCAAGCTTTCTTGATAGCCCAGTTGTCAAAAACATGATCTTTGCCAAATTTGTTCTGAAAACACCGGAAACGTTGTGCGTTTCCTATTATCTAAAGAGGAAATTTATCTGATTCTGAACTGTTCGCACAGCAAACGATGGTTATTCTTCTTTTATCCTTTTTTCTTTCAGGAAGTGGATGAGAAGTGATACTACGGTATTGTGCCATAGCGTAGTTGCAACCTGTGTCATCAGCGTTCCACACGTTATTGGGGTGAAAGGTCTTGCAGAGCGCCCTTAAGCCTGGAAAAGCTTTCGCAAGAGCTGCAACATTGGCTTTCGCAGCCTCTCCGTGCAACTTTCGAGTTTTCAGTTTCCACCGACGCCGGAAATTTCAGAGCCATCCAGCCGAAAAATTCAATGATATCTTCTTCTCTTGTCCGAGAACGAGGTTACCATCTCGAAGCAGACGCCTCCCCCTCTCCCTGATCATGTCACTAGAAACACGGTGTCCACTGGTAGTTTGATTCTGAAACCATGCTGCAAGTCGTTCCTCGATTGCCAGCTGCGATCCTCGCTTGTTCTGTTTTGCCATGTTATCGGGCAAATTTGATAAATCATTGTTTGCTAAACGAGACCATGCAGCCATCGAAGGGTAGAATTTGAGCTTCAAATGCTTTTTGCCCACTGCGCCACGTCAGTAAGGCGCGAGGATTAGCTTCCTTGCAGGCGCTTTCGAATTTCTGTTTGGATGCAAATTTTCTGCCTGTTCGTTAAAAGTTTTCGAGTCATGGTGGTTGGGTGCGAGGATTTTTTAAGAGGGAACCTTGAGCAAGGCCTTTTAAAAATTGCACATTCACTCAATCGTCTGTTTTCAGGAAGAGTTCCTGCACACTCGTGAAGGGCATTGAAAAATAATTCCGTTAAGATTTGAATTAAGGAATGATTAAAAATAAGATAGATTTGGTACGTTTTCTTAAACTGGATTTGGAAATGACTGTTTCGGCAAACGAGATAAAAAACAAGCCGCTCTTAACAGGCTGATATGAGAGTAACGAGCACGGAAGAAGGAATATCATTCCTTGTATCGAGGAATTCATTAAGCCAAGGTTCCTCTAGTCGAGGGATTACTGTATCTAAAACTTGTCTCGGAGGGTACAATAAAACCTCCAAAAAGGTATGGGTAGTCCTTAGGACTCGTTACTACTCCTGTTAAAACCAATTTGTAAACCGTCGGAAGCATGTGATTATTGGAATATTACAATCAGGAGCCATCTCCGCAACGAGTATGAATGACCTCATTCAAAGGAGACATATCATGTTTTTACAAGAAATCAGTGAAAACTTTTAAATAACAAATTGTTTCATAGATGGGCGATTCAAGTACAACCGGCAAAGAATCATTCATGAATAATATAGATCGCACAATAAAACTCTTTGAATCAAGGAAAGAGTTGTTGGAGTATTCATATTTGGAGGTATGCAGATATTGACAGAAAAGGGAAATTATGAAACTTATCAAGCTCAGTTCATTCGAAGAATCGATCTCATAGAAATACTTCTGACTTTTCAGAATTCAGATATAAAAGAGCTCAACAGGGCTCAATAACACGGTTCCAAAAAATATCTTTCTACGTTAGCGAAATGACCGGGGTATCAGAAAACGTTTTACAGAAGTCTCATGGAAATAGAATAAATAATATCATTCGATAAACCGAAAACCAATTGATGAACATGAATTTCATACAACTAGATCCTGAATTGTTGTGCACCCGAGCCTATTGTGACCCGTTTTTTGCACATAATGAAGATCATACCTCTCAGTTCGGCTCCCTTTTCATGGCTGATCGTTTCAAAAGATGCAACATAATTCAATACAAGATCTATCAAAGTCACTGAGTAGAAAGATACGTACCTGGCGGTGAATTTCTTGCATTTGCAGAGTCATTAGAGTTCTCGCACACTTTCAATTCGGTTTGGAATCAATTATTGAAAATATAGTATCTATAAAAATGTTCCCGAATTTCAAAAACCCTATTTTATAGTATTATAGAGGCTTTTTCTACTGACGAAAAACGTGTATAAGTCGAAGTTTTTGCTGACTGAGAAGCTGTTGAAAAGAATGAAATTTGAGATGGCGGATTTGTTAAATCTGAAAACACTGCAGATGTATTTTCAAAATGACAGAGATCAATCGAAGTCTTTATTCAAATCTATGTAACAAACCGCTGTGATCACAAATATTAAAATGGATTATTCGAAAAGAATCTTGAAAATTCGGGTTTAAAAAGTCAAAAAAGTAAGAGTGTTGTGAAAAACGTACTAGTTCGAGGATAAGTTCGCACATCAGGAATTCATGATTATGTATTCGACGGTATTTCCGTGGGCCGAGAAGCGTTAAAGTTATGTTTCCGAGGTCTATACCGAATAAACAAAAAGAATAGTTTCCTGGAGATGCTGGTTTTTTCTTTGTAGTTATTAATATGACGACCGGTCATATTTTGAATGGCTTTGTAATTCTTGTTGTCGAGCTGCTTAATGATGCAACCTTCTGTTTGTCTTACTATTTTACATGGCACCCGTTTATGTCTCTCGGGTGCTGTAGTTTGTATCTCTATGCTTCGTATGTATTGTTGTTTGCTACTTAAGGTCTATCCGAGTCTTGATTGTAAAACCACGAGAGAACGCGCGCGCGTGCTTGTGTGTACTTTGTTCTACACCTTGTTTGTGTTATCGACGTGTATCGATTTCAGGTTACAGCCCAACTATTCTTAGTTATGGGCCCAGCGTTCTAGTCAAACCTGCCGTCACGGCCTAAATTCTCTTGGGTTGCAATATCACCTCCTTGGACCGACGGCAAAGGTGACCAAGAAGAATTTCGCGATGCTGTTCGTTTATGGAAAATGTTCTACAATGCACTACCCGACTCTAACAGCAATAAAATTCCTACTACTCTTCAAGCTATTTGTCTAAAGTCTCAACAGTTCGGACGTGCCGAAGACCTTTGTTCTGGAATTACGAACCAGCAGTTGACTGCCGATGGAGCTGTACAACTGTTAGTTGGAAAAGTCTATCAAAGAGATTCCTTGACTGTTGTTAGTGAATCATATCGTGCTTTCAACGCTCTCTGGAATACTCGTCGTGGAAACACTGAAAGTATGAAGAACTTTGAGTCTAGGTTCTCTGCACAGGTTGCAAAATTCAACTCCATTTCCACAACAACGAAGCTTCCGGAATGTATCACAGCTCTCATGCTGCTATCTAATTATTCGATTGATGACTCACCGCGAGTATCAGTACTAGCATCAGCTGCACCAGCTGCTGAGAACTTAAATGCACAGTCATCCAATGATGAATTTCTGAGTGCAATAACATACCAGTCTGTATCCTCTGTCATCAAGCAGTGTGACAAGTCTGCACCTGCAATAGGTTCTATGGATGCCCTTACTGCTAGTTCTGCTGGAACTACGATTCATGGGAAAGGGCACTACAATGGAAACAATATTACAATGAAGTTTCCTTGTGAAAAGTGTGGAAAGTATGGTCATTGGAAAAGAAACCATAAACCTGATGGATCCTTACCATCACACGTGAAGTCGTTTGACGCACCTCAGAACGGAAACTCACGAAATGCTCGTGACGGATCTTCATCTACCTCGGCCTATGCATCTACCGGTTTCGATAAGGGTAAGAAGAAAAGTGTTTCTTTTAATATGGCTACAGTTTCCGGATCTTCAGCATCATTGCCTGCATTAGCTCAACCTGGACCGTTAGTTGATGACGGAGCACCTTACTCGGCAATTGGACAGGTCGAAATGAACCTTCTCATCGGAAATGCTGGACTTCAGACCAATAGGAAGCTGGATAAAATACCTAAAGCCCTCAATGGTCACACACACTGGCAGTATGGTACAGGAAAACATGCCAGTCCAGCTCGTCGCATTTTAGGATCCACTGTGCTCACAACAAATTCTGACAGTGGAAGTTCTGTCAACATAACACATCTAGTCCTTGAAGGCTTATCGCAGTGGGTAATTGGCAGAAATGTTACAAGGAAGGCCAACATAGAACACCTTGAAAGAAATGCTCTAGCATTTGTCATAGATGCAAGTGTCGACCATATCTCCATGGTTGACCATGAGTTCTTAAGCTATGTACCACTGGATAGTTTCATCGAAAAGGAAAAGGGTACATCAACTTTGTCATGTCTAAGTGCTGTAACTTTAGACAAGATGCGATGGAAGGAACTCAAGAAGATAATCGATAAAGTTCACAAGCATGTATGTGGACAGGCAAGTTTTACGGATTATAAGCTTCTTTTGGAAAGGAACAACCTCTGGAATGAAACAATAGCCTTCTATGTTACAAGAACCATGGAAGAGTGCACAGCTTGTCGTTGCACTGCTGTACCGCAACCTAATAGGAAGGTCTCGATCAGCTCTTTATCAAAGAGTTTCAACGAAGTCTTGTGCGTGGATCACTTCAATCTGGATGAAATTCTCCTCATGCACTGCATGGATCTCATTTCGAGATGTTCAACGGCATACATTGTTTCTTCTACCAAGCTTTATGATGCAGTACTTGGATTTGAGGCCAGTTGGGTCAGTCAGTTCTGGTATCCTGATTCAATTCAAGCGGAGAAGGCTTTCCAAATGGGCGAGTTCAAAGCTTACGCTGACAAGATGGGTATTCAGATTCGTTCAGTTCCCCCTGGACGACACTCAAAGAACCCGATCGAGTCCAGACACAACATAATTCGCAGTATATATCTGCGACTGAAGGAAGCTGCTGGCTCAGAATTTGACTCTAAGCTTGCTGCACACAAGGCGGTTTCTATATCAAATGATTTGTATGGTAATGACACTATGTCTGCTTTCGAATTAGCAAAAGGTTTCACCAACCCCGTTGCTTCTAGACCCCAGGATTGTACTGTACCTGATGATGTTCTAGAAGCCCGTGAAAGGATGCAAGCTCGCCGTAAGTTAGCTCTTATTCTGCGATCAAAAGCAGTTCAAGAGTTACCTATTTCTGTTGGTGACCTTGTTGAGGTCTTCCAGAAGAAAGAGCACGAAAAGAGGGGCAAATGGTCAGTTGCTAAACCAATCCTATCTATCAATTACGATGCCCGCTCTGGCACTGTTCCTGGAAAGGCAGGACGCCAATTGTCTGTCGCTGTCGAAGACATTCGCCCTGCCATACCAAATAAGAGCCTTGCGCAATATTTGCAAGATGGTATTGACGTATTAGATGAGCTCCTTCACGAAAAATATTATGGTGTCACGGATCATGATGTAAATGGCGCTGTAGAATCCTCTTATGAGGTTGAAGAACCTGTTGACGATGATTTTTCAACCGAGACCTCGAAGCCAGAACCTGCACTTGGTGACAGAATCTCTGTTTTTTGGCCACTGGAAGGTCAGTTCTACGATGGTATCGTGCACTCTACAGCAGACGACGGACACCGAGAGATCCACTATGATGATGGTGACACAGAATATCTAGATATGACAAAGGAACATTGGAAATTTGCAAGTGCACTTCCTGCAAATGCTGGTAAAGTTTCAAGTGGTTTGGAGGTTACTAGTATTGAAAGCTCTGTGCTATCATCGATGCTAGACCACTTTGGTAACAAACCATTTCTCATTCACCAGGCACAAGGATTTGATCAGTTTCCTCTTGTCAATGCTTACAGAACGGAGGAGGATACATTCCTGAAGACTGTGCGACCTCTGCCTAAGAGTAAGGTTCCATCTGCGTCTAATATTATAAACAGTCATACACTGTACAAGTTGAAAAAGAATGATGATGGTTCATTGAAGCTTAAAGCTCGCATAGCACCTCACGGTAATGAAGACGATTTAAAGGACTCTCTAAGCAAAGACTGCAGCACATGCCCTCCTACAGGACTACGGATCCTCGAGTCCATATCTTCTCTCTTTGGGTGGACCCTGTACAAGGCTGACGTCAAGGCAGCATTTCTACAGACTGGAACAGCTCAGCGTGACGTGTACGTCAGACCACCGAGAGAGAGTGAGATGAAGGCGCCTCACCTTTGGCTTCTCTTAACTGCGGCGTATGGCTTGGTTCATGCTAACGCCAAGTGGCAAAATCAGTCTGACCAAGTAATGTGTGATATTGGACTCATGCAATCCACGCATGTTCCCCAGCTATTTTTCCAAAAGGAGAATGGAAAGCTTGTGCTAATCGTCGCGAAGATTGTCGACGACTTGAAGGCAGCAGGTGTAGGTGACCGGGCTATGGTTTTTCTAGACAAATTCAACAAAAAGTTTAAGTTTGGTGATGTTAACCTGGAAAACTTCGCTTCTTTGGTATTAATACAACCCAGAACAGTGACTTTACCATAGAAACTGATGCAAATGATAAGCTTGATGGTGTTAGCGAATATCCACTCTCTACACACCGCCGAAAGGAGTATGAAGAGCCGGTGAAAAAGATAGAGAAGTCAGCATTTTCGTCTATCAACAGCTCGCTTGGATGGATAGGAACAGCTGCCTCTCCGTTTTGTTCAATCTACTCTAGCTATCTCCAGCAAAAGGCACCGGAAACTAAAGTGTGTCATTTGGTTGAGCAGGTTAACATCCTCAGAAAGCTCAAGAAGCTTGGCACCACAATTTCATATCCAAGACCAACGGACAAATTGGAGCGAGAACTTTCTGTTCTTGTATTTTCTGATGCGTCAAGGATAGATGATAATGGTCAGTTAGGAGTGCTTACTGGCCTTTTGGTAGGAGAGATGAAGAGTAACGCAATTTATCATCCTATTTCTTGGATTTCTCACAAGTCTAAGAGGCCAGTGAAGAGTGTGCCTGCGGCAGAGATATTGGCTGCTGGTGAGGGAATTGACGAAGGAAAGTTAATTGCCAGTGCTTACTCCCAGTTGTTGGACATGGATATCCGTATGAGACTCTGCGTAGATTCAAAGGATTTATTGACTTCGCTGTCAACTCAGAAAAACTCTATCGATAAGTCTATCAGGGGTGACGTTGGATGTATCAGGTATGAGTTTCAGACTGGTGCTGTAGAGAAGATATCCTGGATACCTGGAAGCACTAATCTGTCCGACCCTCTGACAAAGAAAGACAGTAGTCTTCCGGACGCCCTGCAACCGACACTTTTCACAGGTCAACTATCCATCGACCTAGACAGTGTCTCGGAAACAAAAAGTTCAGAGAAGAACTTCGGCTGAAAGGGGGGGAATATTAATATGACGACCGGTCATATTTTGAATGGCTTTGTAATTCTTGTTGTCGGGCTGCTTAATGATGACAACCTTCTGCTTGTCTTACTATTTTACATGGCACCCGTTTATGTCTCTCGGGTGCTGTAGTTTGTATTTCTATGCTTCGTATGTATTGTTGTTTGCTACTTAAGATCTATCCGAGTCTTGATTGTAAAACCACGGGAGAACGCGCGCGCGTGCTTGTGTGTACTTTGTTCTACACCTTGTTTGTGTTATCGACGTGTATCGATTTCAGGTTACAGCCCAACTATTCTTAGTAGTCTTGTCGTGCAGAGGAAAAAAGCATCAAAGTTGTTCGAAAGGTTTTAGATGCTGGAGGGACGGCATGAATCCGAAAGCTTCATCATGGAGTATTTAGAAGGAGGCTTTGTGCAGTAAAGGATTGGATTTAAACTCGGCTTCGTGAACGGCATTTTCCAAGTGTTCATCTGGGAGGATGTATTTGGTGGACTATAGAGAATCCGGCTAAGGCCATAATGGTGTGATTGATGTATTCCGTGATGGAGTCTTGTTGAGGGCTGTACGGAATGGAGGTGAAGTGATTGATTCCGTTAATTGTTTAGTATCCAGAGATGGCGTTGGATATATATTCAGCACCGTTTTCTGCCTTTAAAGATACCGATATTTTCCGGTTGTGTTTTATATGTGGTTGAAAAAATACTTTATGAAGTGTGGGGTTTATCGGCAGATAGTTCCAAAGTCGAAAAATAGATAGCGAGAAGAAACCTCGAGGAGTAAAGTAAATCATTCATTCTTTGTTTTAAGGTTCTTCGTAGAAGGACACAGATGCCAGACTTTTCTTCCTTACCAAGCTGGTATATTTGTGGTTTTGGCTTGTGTTTACTGGGGTTACTTTACCTTATAGGCAGCCGCTGCAACTCAGAGGGTTTGTTGTTATATCAGTTGATGAGATGTGCCTAAGCTCCGGAATGGCTATTTGGCGGAGGTTGTGCTGATTTTAGTGGTTTAGTGTAGATTGCCATTTGTGTGTCGGTGAAATTCAATGAGTGGTGGGTCAGCGTACTGTTCTCAACAGGTGGTAGCGTGATAGAGCGGGGCTTAAGGTTCGTATCCTTGACGGCGGAACTCCCAGAGTACTTGGTGCAATGGGCTGGCGTTTACTGCGTAGTCCTACAGGTTGGAACTACGGAATCGATGGCTTGAGATCAATTGGTGGAACTAATGTACCGAGGAGGGTAATTTAATATCTTAACGGTGCCTCCCGTACTCTAAGGGAGAAGCGTTACTCGAGCCAAGTAAATAACAATGGCGAGGCGCTGGGATCTCCCTGCCATTGTAATGCTAATATATTACACTAATTAAAAGAAACAATCTAAATGAGCCCAGCTGAGGTCAGCACGTCCACGTATCGCCTGTAAGATACCTCAGGCCCCGGCAGCTTATAAGGCTCAACCGTTATCGTTGCTCCTTCACACAAAGGACCCTGCCGCTGAGTCCCACTCTTCAAGGAACGGTACTCGGAAATCCAATCTTCACGCTTACGAAGCTTTTTGTACAAAAATGCCTACGGAAAGGGCCAGAGAGTGCACGGAAAGTAAAATTCTATGTATATCTTTGTAGATGAGGATCTTTGTTGATGAGAGTGAATAGTTCCCACATGTTGTAGAGCACTGGGTATCCGTGCAAAGGAGACGGCCTGTGGGAATATAAAATATCATACATTAGTGTAGTATTCTACTATGTCGGGGAATCCGATAGGATGATTTTTCGCGAAGTCGCGGTTGGAACTCATAAGTGAGTGATGTCATCAAACTTGTGATATTAAACGGCACACCGCGTAGGATGCCAGGAGGCAGGGTACATTAGGGGAACACTTGGTATCACGAGTGGACTGGCTTGCAACGGCGCATGTAGTGGCGATCCACGTGGCAGGTTTTACTACCCTTTGTAGCTAGACGTCCATTAGGGACCATACCCATACAGTGGTTTGGCTAAGTGGCTAACCGCTGGGTATTATTTATGTATTTATTTGGGCACTCACCCTGGCACACAGTATATAGTGCACCAGAGGTGAGCGCCGACTCCAAGTAAAGGTGACAACATGGGCATCATGACTATTCTGTTCCTCGCTTAGGATTCCTTAACCGGAGATCCGGACGAGCTATAATAGATATTCAGCCCCCAACCACTTCACGAGCCGTCTCGTACCTACGTTCCTTCAACGTTTTACAGTTGCACTGTTCACTCTCGCTGGCGAGTAGTGGCCTTACACCCCACTTCCAGCTCTCTGGTGTTGTAGCTATACCACCCCTTTTCCTTCGCCGCAAGCGACCCATCGGCAGTCCGAACGCTGTTGCAGGTGTCTGCTCTCTCCGTTAGAGCGGATACTACAATGAGACACTAGCCATAGATTTTTGATCTTTAGGCTATTGGAAAGTAAATTTTGCTTCGAGAATTTCGAGTCGACCTTGCAGCATTAACACATCCTAACGATTTAGTGTTCGTCGGGATTGATTGGATTTGGTGAGGTCGACAAGATCCTTTTTTGAAGCACCATAAGAGACCTTTAGGATTGGAAACCTAGGACTCCATAGAACGGTGAGAGCCAGTTATGTTTGGCCTTTTTCTGCTTTGAACTGTTGCCAGAGATGGGAAAAGCTTTTGTTTTGTTGATCCTTAACGCGCGCATTTCTCGTTCGTAAAATTTGCTTAAGAAAAGATGTTAGGAAGCGTTTTGACCACGAAGAACTTAGAAGGTTTGAGAATATATAAATTGTTTGGCAGAATCGTGCGAGAACGGGATCCAGGCTAAGTAGAACCGTTTTTGCGGGAGCATTGCTCTGGTGATCACGATGGTTATGCATGAATGGTTTCCATAACCTGTGAGCCGGTCGAAGGAGTGGTCGGACTCTAGCCATCTTGTGCGGGATCACGACGGATTAATTGCGAGACGTCAACCATACTTGTACTGCCACACTATGCGTGGCAACAGTGACAGAACCTTACTTGCCCGAAGTTTTACCTACATAAATTTAGTTTTCATCAGTCTTCTATGAGGCTGAATCTGAAAAGTGAGCATTTCCAAATTAACGACTACTTTGACTGCTTTCAAAGTTCGGCGACCAAACAGTTACTGAAACACCCATGCCAAAATCAAATCGGATCATTCGGCCTGATAATACGATGGTACGACCTACTGTTGTAGATGTGCGATTGAATCGTCGAGCAACTGTCCACCGATCAGGCTGGCTGCCACGCAGAATCCGCATGCAGACATAGCTCAAGCTCCCCAAAAAATACCCTCGATCTCTCTCGTTCTTCTTCTTCTTCTTCTTTTTGAGCGCCGGAGCAGCCATAGAAAGACAGATTTCCACCAATATCTCTCTGCCACTGGTTTAAGGTGGCGTGATCGTCGAATAACACGTAAAGCTTTACTGCAGACAAATGAATTTCCTTTAACGTTTCTATTTATTAAAGCTTGCGGCCAGTCTTTGATTACCTTGACTGGTTTTGACCATCATTTTTATCAGTATCTTTGTTTGTTTTTTAAATCACACTACTGGGGATGCACACCGTATTCGGGAAATTTTGTTACACCTTTTCTATCTATAAGACTACGGCGTCTTGGATAAACTCGATCCCTATACTTGATATGAGGATTAGGATGTGTGCTTTCTTGGCACCCGAAAAGGGGGTCTACAATGAATCAGTGTGTGCAAGTTTAATCTTGCTTTTCGGGCGTCGCCTTTTGCTGAAGGCCCTGATTATGAGAACCATCATTGATGGAAGTCGATCGTCTACAAATACGCCCGCTCAATGCTTTGTATTTTGAACACTTAATTGTCGTTGCTATGAGTCATCATTCGTACCACATGGCAACCTCTTATATCATGTATTACGCCCGTTAATTATGTTGTAATGTACTCTATTTATACATCTATGTACCTCATGTTCGTAAACAGCGGCGACCCCGCTCTGTGAGCAATTGTGTACTCTGTCCTACACTGTGTGTACCTAGTTCTACACCGCAAGTCTAATCATTCTTAGTTATGGGCCCAGCGCCCCAATCCAATCTGCCGTCCCGGCCCAAGTTCTCCTGGGATGCCAAGTCTCCTCCATGGACTGATGGCAAAGGTGACCAGGAAGAATACCGTGATGCTGTGAAGCTCTGGCAAACGTTTCATAACGCACTACGAGGTTCGAACAGCAACAAGATTCCAATTGCACTTCAGGCTATATGTCTTAAGTCGCAACCGTATGGCCGTGCAAAGGACCTTTGCCCCGGAATTGCTGATGGCCAGTTGACGGAAGATGGCGCTGTGGATCATCTGGTAGGAAAACTTTACCGGAAGGACGCTCTCTCTGTAGTCAATGAGGCTTATCGCGATTTCAACCAACTCTGGAATACTCGTAGAGGCAACACAGAGACTATGAAGAACTTCCAATCCCGTTTCTCCGCGCAAGTTGCAAAGTTCAACTCCATCTCTGCAACGACTAAGCTTCCAGAGTGTATTACGGCGCTAATGCTGCTATCCAACTCTGCAATTGACGACTCTAAGCGAGTCTCTGTCATGGCAGCAGCTGCACCTTCCGATGAGAACCTGAATTCTCAATCGTCGAATGATGAGTTTCTGAGCTCTATCACGTATCAGTCAGTGGCCTCGGTAATAAAGCAGTGCAACAAGACTTCTCATGCCCTGAGTGGTACTGTACCGCTTACTGCTAGTTCGGCTGGCACCATGCAACACCGCGAACAACATCGCTATAGCAAGAACAGTTCTGATTACCGTTACAAAGGACAGTCTCCTTCAATGAAATATTCTTGTGACATATGCGGCAAATACGGTCATTGGAAACGTAACCATAACCCTGACGGCTCACTACCTCATCATGTCAAGTCGTTCGATGCACCAGCTACATCATCTGCTTCGCGAGCTCCTGGATCGCGCCCTGAACATGATCAAGAAAGGAGATACAAGTCGCAAAGGAAGACAGTGTCGATTAATATGGCAACTCTGACTAGTTTATCAGCTAGTACCGGCAAGTCACCTGTCGAAGTTGGACCTCTACTTGACGACGGAGCACCGTACTCATCAATTGGCTTTATCGAACTGAATCTACTTGCTGACCATATAGGGATATCGCTCAATCCCAAGCTCGATGCCATTCCCAAAGCACTCGATGGACATACACATTGGCAGTATGGAGTCGGTGAACACTCCAGTCCGGCACGCTGCATCATAGGATCTATTGTCATCACTGCGACATCTGACCAAGGTAGACCAGTCCGTATCACCCAACTTGTCCTGGATGGATCCTCTCAGTGGGTCATAGGAAGAAATGTAACTCGCAAGGCCAAAATCGAGCATATTGGAAGAAATGCATTGGTCTTCCTGGCTGACGGTCATAGAGACCATATATCTATAATCAATGAAAGTTTCTTAAGCTACATAGCTCTAGATCGGTTTACCTCTCATTGTAACAATGGTTCTACACTGTCATGCCTCTCAGCAGTCACTCTCGATAATGCACCATGGCTTGAGGTCAAGAAGATTATAGACAAAGTCCACAAGCACGTTTGTGGTCATGTAAGCTATACAGACTACAAGCTCCTCCTCGAGAGAAACGGATTTTGGAATGAAACCATAGCTCATACCTCACGGACATGGTCAATCACTGCACGGCTTGTCGGAGCACATCGGTCCCGCAGCCCAGTCGTATGGTTTCAATCAGTTCTCTGTCAAAGAAATTCAACGAGGTTCTCTGTGTCGATCATCTCTATCTGGATGAAATACTACTAATGCATCTGATGGATCTCATCACACGATATTCGAGCGTCTATGAAGTTACCTCGACAAATCTCTCAGAAGCTGTTGTTGGCTTTGAAGTTTCATGGGTATCACAATTCTGGTACCCTGACTCTATTCGTGCAGACAAGGCATTCCAAATAGGTGCATTCAAGAACTACACCAAGAAGCTTGGAATCCCAATTCACCCAGTGCCTCCTGGTAGGCACTCCAAGAATGCAATAGAGTCTAAACACAGCATCATCCGTAGCGTCTTTATTCGTCTAAAAGAAGCTGCTGGCGCGGACTTCGATCCAAAGCTCGCAGCATACAAGGCTGTGTCAATCTCAAATGACCTCTATGGCAACGACACTATGTATGCATTCGAACTAGCCAAAGGCTTTTCTAGCCCTATCGTGGCAAAGCCTATCGAAACTGTAATCCCGGTTGATGTGGTCAATGCTCGTGACCAGCTTAAAGCTCGTCGCAAACTGGTGCTTATTTTGCGCTCGAAGGCAGTGACCGAAGTGCCAATTGCAGCTGGTGATCTTATAGAAGTATACCAAAAGAAAGAATTTGAGAAGAGAGGAGAATGGTCCGATCCCAAACCGGTCCTCTGTATCAACCAGCATGCACGTTCAGTGACTGTACCAGGACGCAAAAATCGAGAAATCACTGTTGCATTTGAAGATACTCGCCCAGCGCTGCCTCAAGAAAGCTTCGCCCAACTAGTACAAGATGGTATTGACTCGATATCGGAGATTTCAAGTGACCACTGTACTGCTTTAAAGGCACAGGCTGAAATGAACACAGATGTCAACTTTGAATGCTCTGTACCAAGTGACACTGCTGTTGACTTATCTCAAGGTTTGTATGATATCAACAAACCTGTTGATGCACCTGTTGATGATGACTTTTCTACTGAATCCTCAAACGTTGAACCCTGTGTAGGAGACAATATCTCTGTTCTCTGGCCCCTTGAAGAACAATGCTTCCCTGGCACTGTCCACTCGGCAACAGAAGATGGTCGTCTAAACATACACTATGATGATGGGGATGTAGAACAACTTTAAATGGAGAAGGAGGTATGGAATTTTACTGAAACACTCCCAGCCAGTTCTGGTACAGTGGCACAACTGGAAGTCACAAGCACTGAGAACTCAGTCCTAGAATCGATTCTTGACCATTTTGAGAACAAACAATTTCTAAGACACCACGCACAAAGGTTTGACCAATATCATTTAGTCAACGCCTAAAATGCAGAGAAAGATACATTTATCAAGACTGTTCGCCCGGTCACACACGAAGAAGTTCCTCCGAACTCCAGTATTATCAGCAGTCACACCTTATACAAAGTGAAGACAAATGATGACGGGTCTCTCAAGCTGAAAGCACGTATTGCACCACATGGGAACGAGGACGATTTGAAGAACGTCTTGAGCAAAGACTGTACCACATGCCCACCCACAGGACTTCGGATCCTCGAATCAATTGCATCTCTATTCGGCTGGATAATCCACAGGGCTGATGTGAAGGCTGCGTTTCTGCAGACAAGGGAGGCTCAAAGAAACGTCTATGTTCGCCCACCCAAAGAAAGCCAAATGAAATCGACTCATCTTTGGCTACTTCTGACAGCTGCCTATGGCCTTGTCAATGCAAATGCCAAGTGGCAGAACCAGTCCGATAATGTTATGTTTGATATTGGACTCAAGCAATCGACCCATGTTCCTCAGCTTTTCTTCCAGAAAGAAAACGGAAGGCTGGTATTAATTGTTGCTAAAATAGTTGACGACCTGAAAGCTGCAGGCGATGGCGACCGTGTGAAACGCATTATGGAGGAGTTTGACAGACGATTCAAGTTTGGTGATGTGATGCAAGGACCAGGCAAACTCCGATTCTTTGGCATCAACACTGTTCAAAATGGCGACTTTACCATTGAGACATATGCGGACGATAAGATGAACTCTGTATCTGAGTATCCGTTTTCTAGGCAACGCCGCAAGCATTTTGATGAGCAACTCAATCAGATTGAGAAGTCTGTGTTTGCCTCCACAAATAGTTCACTTGGATGGATCGGAACTGCGGCTTCACCATTTTGCTCATTCTATGCCAGCTACCTGCAGCAAATAGCCCCTGATCTAAAAGTATGTCACCTTGTTGAACAAGTGAATATAGTTCGCAAGCTGAAGAAGCTCGGAACAGCTATTGCTTACCCTAGACCAACAGACAAAAATCAGTTTGAACTCAGCGTTCTAGTGTTTTCAGATGCGTCACGGACAGATGAATGTGGCCAACTTGGAGTTCTAACTGGTTTGCTTATCGGTGAGATGAAGAACAACTCGATTTATCATGCCATATCGTGGTTGTCTCACAAGTCAAAGCGCCCGGTCAAAAGCATACCTGCTGCAGAGATTCTTGCTGCCTTGGAAGGGATTGACGAAGGAAAGACAATCTCTAAGGCATACTCGGAGCTTCTTGGCATGGAAATCAAGTTGAGACTTGCTGTGGACTCTAAAGACTTGTTTACTTCACTATCGACACAGAAGAATTCTATCGACAAATCGATTCGTGGTGATGTTAGCTGCATCCGTTTTGAATTTCAGACTGGTGCTGTTGATAAGATATCGTGGGTTCCCGGTCATTCCAACCTGGCAGATCCGCTTACCAAGAAAGACAGCTCTCTGACAGATGCTCTTCAACTGATTCTGTTCACTGGCAGACTTTGCTTCGATTTCCAGGACATTGCTGAGAAGAATCATTCGAAGAAAAACTTTGGCTGAAAGGGGAGAAATATGAGAACGATCATTGATGGAAGTGGATCGTCTACAAATGCGCCCGCTCAATGCTTTGTATTTTGAACACTTAATTTTCTTTGCTATGAGTCATCATTCGTACCACATGGCAACCTCTTATATCATGTATTACGCCCGTTAATTATGTTGTAATGTACTCTATTTATACATCTATGTACCTCATGTTCGTAAACAGCGGCGACCCCGCTCTGTGAGCAATTGTGTACTCTGTCCTACACTTGTGTACCTAGTTCTACACCGCAAGTCTAATCATTCTTTCTGATTACTGACGCCGATGCAGTCATTCGAATTCCAGCGAAACAAAGCCTTGAGAATGCGAACAAACCAAAGAAGAAAATTATCATTTCCTCGAAGGTGTTTATGCTGTTGAATACGGCCTAAAGCTTTTACAACAACAAAGCCGTGACTTTACCATTCAAAAACGGTTCCACAATAGATGGACCCACAGTCATTGCGTTACTAATGTGTTGGTTTTTTCTCCCAGTGGGCTAAATATTGCTTGTGCTCTCAACGCCCCGGCAGTATGCCCCACTCATCCGCTTCATAATGGAGATGATTGTATGATATTCTTCTAGATCTTTATGAGAAGCATGGAGGTCGGTGCGTGGTGGACTCTGCTTTCGCTCCGGAGAAATACCCATTTTCGATAATATCGGCTCTAGATAAGACGAAAGCAAAAGATGTGAGAGAAATAATTATGATACGACAAGCAACGGCAGTCCCACAGGCCTCCAAATGGATCATACCGGCATTGAAAGGAGCTTCACCTCGCATAAAAGACGGAAGAAACGGGGAGAGACAGCGGAAGTTTTTATGTACCGTGCATTTGTTCAGTATGCCAATTCGGTTAGTGGGTACAACCAACCAGGTGCTTTCTACTTTTATGTCATATCTGAGCAACGACATAAATTATCCTGTTACTAAAAAACATGTGTCTGATTAGTGCACGAAAAGAGTTTGGCCGGCAGGTGTGTCTAGAGTTTTTGACCCACCATTTTTGCGACTCCTGCAAAGGTTTTTAAGAAAAGATTTCCATAAATTGTTGAAAAAGCCTCAAATACTCTCTCCAACGCTTTCGCTCGTCGCAGCGATCCAAACCCCTCTTTTTTCATTCCTTTGCCTGCATTTGGACACACAGACGTTCGTTTTCTTCGCATTGGCGTTGTTAATTGACGACAACTAGCTCTATTGAAGTTGTTATACCCATTTCCAGTCCAAATTTGTGCTCTCGGACTATAACTGGCTGCGGCTGGGTTTAGGTTGAAGATGGTAGTTGAGGGTGTGCGGCGTCGCGCAGGTGAGGAGAGAGGGACGGCTTCACGGACTAGAGAGTCCTTGTAAAGGAAAGGGAAGGGGAAAGGGACGGGGGAAGTGTGTGGGAGAGAACGATGGCGGGCAGAGCGCTTTCGTCTTTTACGACTCCTCAGTGCCTTGTGTTGGGATGAGGAGGAGAGAATGGTGACTACGAGTGGTTCAGGCCACCTTATCTACTACTCCTGGCCCATAGCACTACTCTACTTACTTCCGTAACGGCTAAAGCTTGGAGATTAAAACCGTTAACGCCGAGGGTGGGGTTTCAAACCCCGTTTAGCTCTAGCGTTTCCCCGATTTTTTGGTGCGCAAACCTTATGTTATTTTGGTATGGCGCTAATGACATTGCTTTTGACTGTATTACCCCGTTTGTATATCAGAGTTTGCGGCCATTTTCCTTGTATTCCATATCGAGGTAGCTGGAAACTGATCCATTGTGCCAAATGTTTCCAGTATGTTTTAAGCCTTGGGTGGAATCTGCAGACTACGAAGCTTCCCAAGTTCGGTGGTTCGTTTTCCGCTTTTTCAAGGAATTTAGCTCTGTCTTTGTACTTCAAATATCCCATGGCCGTTCTTAGGTAGCTTGCTGTGTATCCTCGTTGGGCCAACATACGGAATAAATGACTTATCTTCTGTTTCCACGTCCGTTCATCACTTGTGTTCCGGAGGTATCTGATCATTTCTCCTTTCACAACTCCAGTGAACGTGTGTGTGGGGTGGTTGGACTTGCCATGGAGGTAAAGAAATTTGGAAATAGGCTTGGTGTATACCTTTAGATCCACGATGTTCTCGAACAAGAACCTCCTTCCTTTGTATATCTCCAAGTCCAGGTACACTGCTTTCTTCTCACTTATATCCCATGTGAGCCTTAAGTTAGAGCAGCTGTTCAGCTTTTCCACGAGCTTTTCTGCAGTTTCCCTGTCCCGTAGTATGACCAACCTGTCATCTATGTATCGACGGTTTGTGATCACACTGCTGACATGGTCCATGAAGATCCTTTGGAACTTGTAAAACAGATAGAGATTGGCGAATGCAAGTATAATACTACATAAGATGAGTATAAAACATGGAGGTGAAGAAGAATTCATGCTACGGCAGGACGAAGAGGATATTGATGACTTAATCAGTGCAGAGACATCACCAGTAGGCTAAAGACAAAGAGATTCTCTCCTTTGTAATTTCATAAATCAACTATAAGAATAAAATCATCAATGATAGAGGTTTATAATCAAACGTCCAAGAACATTGCGCATATTTTACTTTCCCAAGTTACTTTTCTGAAGTTCGTAGGCCACTTTTGCATGCTGCTGCTCTTGCGTCTTAGTAAATTTCTGAATAATGGCGCTAGTTAAGCGCTTTATTCTTTTGCGAGAACTAGAATTGTCCGTCGAAATGATGGGTGGTGAGTCATGGCGTGCTTTCCTTTCTTCTATTTCATGCATACGAGCCAAAAACTCAGGTGTTTCAAACAGTTTTTCATCGTCGCCGTCGTGCCCTCATTCGAAGAGCTTTGCTACGAATGCAGTGTACTCTTTTTTTATCCATGTGAATTTATTACGTCATCTTTTGGCTTCTTGTTGTGTCGGCCGCACCGTCTTCGCGCATCTGCACAACAAATGGTGCACTGTTGTCACTACAGTACAGTAGTGCTGTAACGTATTCGCAGGCACTGTGGGCGCATTTGAGATGGCTCACAAGCGGTGTGATGTCCTTACGATTTGTGTTGAACAAACCTGAGTTGTTCCGCAACGTCTAGCCGACTGCAGCGTCCTAGATTACAGAGAATAGAATTTAGCGATACTGATATGTTATTTGCGCTTATAGTCTTTGTATGGACAATTCAGCAGAAAATTGAGTTGGCCGTGGGAAGCCATAAAAGCCCACCTGGAGCTCCCGGGTGGGAACTCACTGGACGAACATCACGACAGTGAGTTTGCCCGATCAGTTTTCTACTGTGCCACTTGTCTCAACTGCAAGTGTCGCACCTCTCTCCCTTCTTCAAAAATTTACTGTACCCCGTCGACACCGTACAGCACGCAAGCTGACGACCAACAACAAAGCGCTTTGCTCGAAGAGTACGGTTGTTTTGGTTGTTTTGCGTCAAGTGTGTGCGCAGTACCACAACACAACATGACATCTTCCAACTATGGTGTTGTGTCCGTTACTCAGCCGCCGACGTTACGATCTGTGGATCAACATTCGCTCATCAAATTAGAGACGGGCTACACGGCGTACCGTGCCAAAATCGAGGACGTCAATAAGGACAGGGATGCAGACTCCAAGCTCACACCAGCTTCTGTGAAAGACTGTGTGGATGCCGCCACTCTGCATGCCTTGTGTATGATTGGCGAAATCCAAGATTCGACGACGGTTGAAGAAGCTACGGCGAGTATGGTTCAATCGTGGTTCGACGCAGCCTCTAGTTCTGCCCTGAAGGGTCTTTTTGAACGTATCGACGCCTCTATGGATCCGTAACGTTCACTTCAAACAAGGAAGATCCTGCTGGTGGCGGAGCCAACTTTATTATCGAAGTAATTACAGCTTTAGACCAGAACAACACATCAGAGTTTCTGCAGGATAAGGATATGGCGAAATATTTCATCAATAGACTTGTAGGCAAGTTCCAACCAGACGTTCTGCAGGAGTGTATCAAGATGCTACGCCGAGGATGGAAAAAGGAGCAACCTGCAAGTATCAATCTTTTAAAGGACGAAGAGTCTAACACAGGCTTGGAAATTTCTCTAACCGAAACCACTCGTGCTTGAGTCAATCTTCGTAAATCTAGTCAGTGCCGAGATCGAAGTGCCAAGAGCCAGGATCGCTCCAAGTCTGGAACGTCGGGAAACAGGGCTACATCGGACAAGAAGAACAACAACCGCGTTGGAGGCAAGCGCAAGGAGGCCGAGTGGACCGAACCTTGCCTCAACGAAGAATGCGGTGGCATCCATCGCCTCGAGGGCTGTAGGAACACATCAAATGAACGCAAACAAGAACTTTTCGAAAAGTTTTACAAGAAAAAGGGTGCAAAGAACGTCAAGACCGTGAGATCAAAACTGTTCATGGAGAGCCAGATGTCTGACGCTGAAGAGGGGCGTTTCCGCATTGCTCTTGATGATGCGATTTTGAAGTCATGCTAGGAGACTCTGGTTCTGATTTCAGCGCGATTGACACCTCGACTTTCGATAAGGTCATGAATTTTGTCCCGGATTTGGATGTGAAGTACTTTGATTCCCCCATACCACTTTTCGGTGCTTTCAAGACTGACGAAGAAACGAAGTTCTCGGCTTCTCGTTCAGTCGTGCTCACAGTCACAATCAATCTACCTGGTTCGAACCTTTCTGTTCGTGTCCGTGGCATCCAATTCTACATCGTCGACCAAGGCATGGATGAAATACTTCTCGGTCGACCATTCCTCAATGCTATCGGTTTCAACCTTAAGAGCCTCCTCATGCGTGTACATGATACTCTACACAACAAGCATCTTGACGAACTTGATCCCCAGGAAAGGAAGTACGCCGTAGTCAAATATCACGGCCTCTCGTACACATCTGCTGAAGACGACCAGGTTCAACTTCCCGAGTGTCTTGCCGCAGGCATCGGTAAGGACAGTAAGGAATCGATGAAGGATGCGTTCTCCGACATGGCCGACGAGGCCAAACACAATGGAATATCAGACAAGGGCTGTGCGCAAATCACCAACATGCTTGAGCAGTACAGTGAGATGTTCCGCATCAAGCTCGGCGCTGATCCACCCGTTGACGTTCCAACACCAACCGTCTCGCCTGTTGAAAATGGCAAGCCTTACCGATCGCCTCAACGTCGGTATGCGCCACAGCAGAGGGATTTTATCGCGCAAACCATTCGGAAACTAGAAGCCGTAGGCGCCATCTACAAGAATCCGTCCGCACGCTGGGCTTCACCCGCTCTCGCCGTTCCGAAGCCTGGATCGAGTAAACTGCGATTCACGGTGGATCTACGTGGCTCCAACGCGCGGACTGTACCGATCCAATCTGCGACGCCTTACTTGCACTGCAAGGTTTAGTTCGTCGCAGGTAGCACTTGTTTTGCGAACATAGATCTGGCCCACGGCTATTGGCTAGTCCCGCTCTCACCCGAATCGCAGGAGATGATGTTTATTCAAACTCCCCTTGGAGTATACTCCTCAAAGAGTTTACTGCAAGGCGGCAGGGGTTCCGGCAACCACTTCCAAGCAGTACTGTCTCATCAATTCGACGGATGTGTCGCAAAGATGCTGTAGTGGATAGACGAGATTTTCTTTTCTACGCGAAGAACGAAGGAGAGCTGTTGGCAAACATCGAATCTTTCCTTCGCGTCTGCAGCGAAATAGTATTGAAGGTCCACGCAGAGAAGTCGACTTTATTCGCACGTCAAGCCCAGTTCTGCGGCTAAATCATCTCCGCTCATGGCATAAAGTACCATCCGCCACACTTCGAATCATCGGTTACAATGAAGAAACCCACCCTGGCAAGCGAGCATCAACAGTTCGTGTGCGCAACAAACTGGATGAGGAACTCCATCCCTTCCTACGCTGAGCGCATCGCCCCCCTTCACCAACTGCTGGAGAAATTCTACACGATGTCCGGAAAGCGCAAAAAGCACGCACTGCGATATCTCTCTTTCGCCAACTCTTGGAGCCTTCAACATGATGCCGCTTTCGCCGACATCAAGGATCAATTAGCCGCCTCGGTCAAGCTCGCACATACGAAGTCCGATCAACACATGTGTCTTTTCACCGACGCATCGGAGACTCATTGGGCAGCGATTCTCACCCAAGTACCTCCAGAAGACCGACGCAAGGTCATAGAGGAGCAACGTCACGAACAGCTCTGTTTCTTATCTGGCACCTTCTCAGGATCAGCTGCGAACTGGTCTGTACCCGAGAAAGAAGGATACGCTATCGTGGAGGCTATGTGCAGACTAGACTACCTCGTCATAAGGCATGAGGTATTTATGTTATCCGATCATGCGAATCTTGTCTATCTCAACGACCCTTACGACAAGAATCCCGGGATGTCGCGGCACATGGCCAGCAAGCTCATTCTCTGGGCCATTAAGTTTAGTGCATTCCTCAACGTTATCTAACACCTACCAGGAGACCGTAATGTCTGGGCCGACATGCTGACTCGCTGGGCTGTCAGCCCCAGGTGTAAGGTCAGCGCTGCAAAGCTTCTGCGAGCTAAGTCGCTCATGGCTGCTCCACTCAACCCTAGAGCGGATCCGAAGCTCTACTGGCCAAACCTCGAAGATATTAAGAAGTCACAGCTGTACTCGAAGAAGTCGCCTTCGAAGTCGTTCAGGAAAACTCAAGAAGGAATTAGAAACGCAGAGCAACTCCTGTGGATTCTTTCTGACGATGTGTCACTGCAGCTGAGAATAATTATCGCCGCGCACACAGGGCACGGCGGGCACCGAAGTTCGAAAGTAACGCACACGACGGTAAACGCCCACTTTTACTCGGAACAAATGCAAGAGGGTATCAAATCGTTCGTCCATTCTTGTCTGCACTGCCTCTGCACTGAGTCAGGCAAGACCATGCCGCGTCCACTGGGGTCATTCTATTCATGCTTTCCAGCCGAAAGAACTATTTTACTTCGACTTCTGCTATATGTCGAAATTCAAAGACGACTACCTGTATGTGCTGGTGGTCAAAGACGACTATAGTGGCTACGTGTGGCTCACACCCTTAACGGAAACCACTGCAGAGGTCTTTGCCGAAATTTAGATCTGGCGGTTTGTAGTTTTTGGTGTTGTAAGGGATTGGGTCTCGGACCGCGGGTCTCACTTCAAGAACGAAGTAGTTGGATTGCTAAAGGAGAAAATTAAGTCATCTCATCACTTTACTTTAGCCTACTGTCCATGGTCCAATGGGACAGTCGAAGTAGTTTGTCGAGAAATACTTACAGCATCGCGTGCTCTCCTCTCATAATATCATCTGCCACACAGTTGCTGGCCTAGCATCATACCCGTTGTGCAGTCTGCCTTGAACAACTCAGTATTAGACAGACTTGAAAACCGCTGTCCTCTAACAGTTTTCACGGGTCACAAGCAGGACTCATCAAATACAACGATTACGCGTACAGAATACACGACTGTGAAAATTTTCCAGTTGGATAACATCCGCAAGGAGCAGTTCGAAAGAATCGAACGGGTACAGGACGCCCTAGGAATGATGAATAAAGATGTTGCTGACCGCTCGTCGAAGAAACGTCAGCAGGAAGTGCAGTCTCACAACCGAAAAGCAAATGTGCGCCCCATAATTTTACCAAAAGAGATTTTGTCCTACGGCATCGCAAATGTTCTTGGAAGCCGTCTTTGAAGTAGATGGAACCTATTGCGTGATGGAATGCCGTTCGGAATACATTTTTCTCATCGAGTCTTTACTTAATACAAAAATGAAAGAGGTGCACGGACGAAGATTAAAATTCTTTCGCAACAAATAATTCGAAATCACTGAAAAACTCCTAGACTACCTTTGCTATCAGCAAGGCGAGTTGGTTGTCATCGACCACTTCATGGATATACGACGAAAACAAGGGACGATTGAGTTACTGGTTAAAAGGCGTGGGGTTTCCGCCCATGAAACCGATAGAGTGACACTGGCTTCTCTCCGCGACGACATCTCTACGCTCATCGATGAGTACATTTCCGAAGTCCCTCAGAACGAAACCCAGCGTCAGCGCTCCGTCGTTGCTTTCCTCCAATTGATTATCTATCGTTTCCACATTGGCAATCATAGGGCACTGTTTTGTCGGCCGCACCGTCTTCGCACATCTGCGCAACAAATGGTTTACTGTTGTCATTACAGTACAGTAGTGCTGTTACGTATTTACAGGCACTGTGGGCGCATTTGAGATGGCTCACGAGCGGTGTGGTGTCCCTACGATTTTTGTTGAACAAACCTGAATTGTTCCGCAACGACTAGCCCACTGTAGCGTCCTAGACTACAGAGAATAGAATTTAGCGATACTGATATGTTATTCGCGCTTATAGTCTTTGTATGGACAATTCAGCAGACAACTGAGTTGGCCGTGGGAAGCCATAAAAGCCTATCTGGAGCTCCCGGGTGGGAACTCACTGGAAAAACATCACGACAGTGAGTGTGCCCGATCAGTTTTCTACTGTGCCACTTGTCTCAACTGCAAGTGTCGCACATATCTCCCTTCTTCAAAATTTTACTGTACCACGTAGCCACTGTACATAACGCAATCTAACGACCAAAAAACCGCTTTTTTCACTCCGTGATCTGCAGCAGCAAGATTTTTCGCCTTTGCAAAAAACTCGTTGAGAGACGTGTATCGATGTTTAGTTTTTTTGTACCCGGCTTTAGTAATCATGTTAAACAGTATATTGAATGTGTCGATGACGTATTGTTGTGTTTTAGCTGAATGTTTTACCTTATTCTTTGGAGCTCTGGTCAGGAATACTCGAAATTGCAGCCTTGGTAGATGCAGCAGCGTTTTGTATTGGAATACTGTGAGTGTTTCTTGTATTGACGACACTGGGGGTGGGATCCGTGATTTCATTTGGTTGGTCACCGACAGACATGTTGGAAGTTGTGGAACTGTTTGCCGGCCACGGTGGTGGGAGGAACAGATGTAGATCTACATGAAGTGGTTTTGATCTGTTTGAACTGCGCGTTTGACGGGAGAGGAAGCGATGGGTTATGTTTTCAGAAGCGGTGGTGTTTCGGTTGTAGAATGGCGCGAAAGCTTTCGGGTGTCATGTTTACTGCGCGCTTCTACACAGCACGCCCTCCGTCCGCGCCCCTGTCCCGTAGACAAAAAATGTCCTCCAGACATAAGAGCAGTTTTTCGTGTCCCCTAAGAAGCTGTCCCTAATCCGGTGTAGAAAGCCAAAATACCCAATTGAGGAGGACCATTTTGATATTTTGGATTTCCGTTTTGACCCATTTTTGTGAAAACCATGTGTACACGGGTTTACATGTTGTGGCCAGGTTTTTCATTGGAAATGCTCTATACGTCGGCGACGTTGAGTGTCTTAACGTCTTGCCGTCCAGCCCGCCTCTCTCTCGCTCCTCTGTCTTTCTCCCTCCACCGCCACCGCAACGAGTCGCAAGCGCGCCGAGACTTAACGACGCACTTGCTCTACAGAAACCTTAGCGCCCAAACCGAAGCTCAAAATGGCCAGCAGCGGCAGCGGTGGCGGCAACAGCAACTACGCTAGAGTCGTTGCCAACATCGAGAAAGTGCGCCATGAATTCAACGTCTTCAAGGCGGAGCTCGCTCACATCCTGTCCGCTACGCCCAGCCTAGAGTCGCGAAATGCTGCACGCGAGCTGCTCAGCCACATCAAGGCCAACGAAGCATTGCTCGAGAAGGCCGACGCCAAGGTGCAGCGTCTGCGCTTGGCAGGCCGCCTGCTGTCACGCTCCACTGTCCCCGTCCCCGCCTCCAAGAGAGCCAAGCGCGCGCTTTCCGTGCTCAACGCTGCCGACCCGCACCTGGCTAGCGCGACACGCTCGGTCCGTCGCAAGACGTCGCGCCCGCGCTATCTCACCCTGGCAGGCAAGAAACCCGCCACGCCCATTCGGGAAGACGAGTTGCAGCCGCTGATGGCGCGTGCTTCGGAGATTTCCTCCACCAAGCTGCTGTTGTTGAAGGATTATGGAGTCAGATTTGATTGGTGCCATATATTCAGCGCGTTCATTTGGTTCAAAGAAGTCCCGCCGCCAGACGATGCCAAGCCCAAAGCTGGCGGCAAACCCGCCGTGTACCTGGTCCCGGAGCATGTGGCTTGCTTTAGCACGGACGAAGCCGGCGCCGGACGATGGTCACGGAGCGTCCACGCTGTGTTCAACATCATGACCGAGCGGGCACAGGCAGCCATTCGCTACTTTATGGCGCGCGAAGACACGGGAGAAGAGGCGTTCATCGAGCTCGTTTTATGGCTGGTGAAGCACAACAACATATTCAGCGCCAAGTGCGACGACAGGCGACTTGCGTTTGATGCTTCGAGGGGTATATTCCTGCCTCCTTGCGTGCATCCGTTTGATGGATCGGGTCCGGCCAGGTTCACCAGGGGCACCATTCCGGTGCGGAGCGCGTCTGCCCAGCAGAGTTCCAGACCCGCACACAGCTCGCATGCAAGAAGTCAGATTTCGGCAGCCGCGCACGCCTCGCAAATGGCGAGGCACGAAGCGAGGATAGCAGCGCAACGACAGCGCGCATGAGGTGATAGCACTGTGCCGAGAAAACCACAGCTGCAGTGAACACCGCTCGTTGTCGTCGCCGTCTGGGTTCAGCAAGCAGTATGTTGCCTATCTGCGTCGTTAACGCAGCATTGCAAGTGTCCCTTACCACACACGAGCGAAAGAGCCCGGCTCATCCCGCACCACGTGCTTCTCTTCCCCAATCGAGCTTTTGTGCATGTTTTGAAAGGAGTTGGCAGTTCCTAATGACACGTACAAACTGTACGGGCCCAGTCGTACTCATTGGTTGATTGTGAACAGTTGATGGATGGCATCTTCCTTCTTATTAACTCATCCCGAAGCTGAAATAGAAACATGGTTGTTGCACGCGTTTGCCCTCCTTCTTGACGAAGTGATGCATATCTTGAAGTTCTGGGGTAGCACCTCAGGGGTAAACAGGTTTGAATTTGAGCTGAGTTGTGATGAGTGACGGGCGCCTCATCCATAACCACAGCATGGTCGCTCAACAGCTCACACTCGGGGGCGCTTCACACCCCATTGCGATCACTTCGGTTTTTGGGATTCTGACAAATGGAGCGCCATTCTAGCCACGCGCATCCTAATGCTTTGACATGAAGTGGCTGCAACGCAGGGCGGGTTGATGAAGGTGTTGAGGATAGTCCCATACTTTTCGACGCCGCGCAGAGTCATCTCTTTGCAGACTATGACTACCTTTTGGTGTTTGCGTCTGATTCACATCAATGATAGGCACAAACTGAGAGACACCTCTGACTTTGATCCCTGGCACATACTTGACGAGTTTTTGCACCGGCTCCAATTGTCTCAGCTTTGGCGTATTGGCTTTATTTCTGTAAACGGGCGAATTGAAACAAGAGATGGGATTCAGGATTTTGCTTTGCAGGCTCGCCAAAAATCGTCAGAGCCTAATACATTCCTTTACACGCAGATGCAATCCAAGACAGAAACCAAGGCAGTTTAAAACGTGCGCGGATGCGAGTTTGCGAAGATCGGGGGCGGATGAGAGCGTTGCTCAAGAGTGGGGCGCGACAGCTGCCTGCTTCTACCTACAGGCCATGTACAGAGGAAATGGTACCAAATAATGGGCACGGTAAGCACAGCACGTAACATTTACAAAACAAGAGAAAGAGAGAGAGAGAGAGAGAGCATGGGGCAAGGCGCATCAGGCCATGACAGAAGCATCCAGATTATCGTTGTGAATTTCATCGATACGACGCAAAACATCCTCAGAAAGGTGGACATCAAAGGCGTCAATGTTTTCCTTGAGTTGGTGCATGTTAGTAGCGCCGATAATAGAAGATGGAATGTACCAACGACTGTTGCAAAAAGCCTGCGCCAAAGTAGCAAGCGACATGCCGACATCGCTGGCCAGTGCGGCGTATTTGGCGGTAGCGCGCGCGGAAGCGCCGTTGATATACCTTTCCATGAAGCCGGAGAATTTGACCATTCTGCAGTGGTCCAGCGACGAGTCGACGGGGCGGCCGTCGGATGCTACCTTGCCAAGATACTTGCCCGAGAGCGCGCCGCCGGCCAGAATGGACCACGGCAGCAAGCCGATGTTGAAGTTGGACGGGGCGCAGGCCTCAGCCAACTCGGCCTCGAAGCGACGATCCAAGAGACAGAAGGAATTCTGAATGGTTGCGGGACGCGGCATGGCGAGCTCATCTGCGATTTGCACAAACTGACACACGCCGAAGGTGGTTTCATTGGACAAGCCCCAGGCACGAATCTTGCCGGCGTCCAAAAGTTGCTTCAATGCGGTGAGGGTCTCGCGAATGTGGACGGCGTTTCTCTCGTTGTGCGGTTGGTACGCACGCTGACTCCACAACGGGACGTAGCGATCCGGCCAATGTAGCTGATACAGATCGATGTAATCGGTTTGCAGGCGACGCAAACTAGCGTCACAAGCGGCAAGGATGGAGGGAGCATCGAGACGGGTGGACGGGAAGGGCGGTTCGGAAGGCGGGACACAACGGTTTGCGGCAACGCGGGTGGATGAACGATAACCAGCAACCTTTGTGGCGAGAACAATGTCGGCTCGGCGATGCGGATGATTGGCAAAATAACGACCGATGATAGTCTCGGTGTCACCGGGGTTCCATTTGGGATACGAGGATGGTATGGGGTAAGTCTCGGCGGTGTCGATGAAGTTTATGCCGCGGCTGAGTGCGTAGTTTATCTGCTCGTGGGCTTCGACCTCGTTGTTCTGTATGCCCCACGTCATGGAGCCGAGGCAGACGGGCGACACGCGCAGCGCGGAGGCGCCCAGCGGCACCAGCTCCCTCATGGCGACGGGCATGGGGAGGGCGGGGGTGTGTACTTTGGCGTGGACGTGGACGCGATCGTGGACGTGGACGCGATCGTGGACGTGGACCGGGGCACCTCTAGACTCTACGAGAGTCAAGAGATCTAGAGTCTAGAGATGTAGAGTCTAGAGATAGCCTCGAGATGCGGCGCACTAGAGAGATGCGCCACGAAGAGATGCCGACGAGCGTGTGCGCTGGAGTGTCCCACCCCACGTAACACACGTTGCAAAAGAGCGACACGCGCGCGTCTTAATTACGCAATTGGGCGCGACGGCGCGCAATTGGGCGCCACGCGCGCGCGTGCGCAGCAGCGCGCACGTGCCACCGCTGCGCGGAGACGCCCCCCCCACAAGCGACGCGCCCATAAAAGCAACGCGTGGCGCGCGTGCGTTGCGCTCGACTCGGAGAGACGCGCGGTCCGGTCGTGTCGCGCACGATGGGCGCGCCGCCGTCGCCGTCGCCACCGTCGCCACCGTCGCCGTCGTCGTCGTCGTCGTCGTCGTCGTCGTCGGCGGCCCCGTCCCCGCTGCCGCCGCCGCCGCCGCCGCCGCCGGAGATGCGCATCGACGTCGCGCCCGACGGCCATGTGCAGCTGGCCGTGTCGCTGTCGTCCGCCGTCGACCCCGCGCTGGTGGCCAGCGTTGTCGCTGCCGTGCGCCACGGCATCGTGCACGCCTTGCCACCGCCGCCACCGCCGCCACCACAGCCGTCTTCCGCGAAGCCGGCGCCGTCGCGCGTCGTCGCTCCCGTCTCCGTACGCGACCGCGTGCGTCAGATCGATGCCCACCCCGCCGCCCACTTTGCGCGCGAGTTCGCGTCCTCACCCGCGCTCACTGCTGACGCAGCCTCCTCTAAGCCGCCGCCGCCGCCGCCGCCGCCGCCGCACTCCAAGCAACACCACCAATACTACCGCCGCCCCCACGCGCATCACCAGCAGCCCGCCCTCAGCGAACGCACCATCTCCATGCCTGCGCGAGCGCGCACTGACGCCCAATTCATGGTCGCCACGGCTGCTGTCGATGCCCGTCGCTCGTCGCCCACCTCTTCTCTGTCAAGCTCGTCGCCGCCCAGCACGCGTTCACTCTCCGACCTCACCGACGATGACGCGCGCGTCGCCGTGGCCTCGCGTCTCGCGCTGCCCGATGACGCTATGGCCGCCATCGTGCCCTCCTCGCCATACGTGCGCTCACACACCTTTGTGCGTGACGACGACGCAGATCATTCCGTCGAATACGTCGCCTCAGATCGATTTGCGCAGTGGGATGTCCCGAGAGATGTGCCGCCACGCTCCTCCCCCTGGCGTTTGCTTCCGTCTTGGGCCGCCCTGCGCGGAAAGCGACCACCGTTAGAACGTGCCGTTCATGACGCCACCTTGGCATCTGCCGCCCCCTCGCGAAAACGTGCGCGTCAACGCGCTCGCACTTTGTTCCTACGACCGTACGACACGCGTACGCACTGGATGGAGTTTTCATGCGCGCTCAGCGTGGAACGTGTGTTGGCGGAGGTGGCCTCTGTTGTAAAGACGCTACATTACGATGTTTGGCGTCGCGCAGGTGAGAATAAGTTGCGTTGTGTGCGTCGTATCTCGGATGCTCATCATATGCACGTCGTTGTTGTCGTTGGTTGTGTCGCGCTGCCACGCGCGTCGCTCAGCGTCGTGCGTCTGCGTCGTGCAAAGGGAGACCGCAATCGCACCGAACACTGGCGCTTTCAGGTGCTGTTTCGCGAGCTTGTCGACCGTCTACGCGCCAGCGGCGTCGACGTGCGCAGCGAACAGTCGTGACGCCGTTGTTTCCAATTTGTTCCAAACTGCTTTGTATCCTAAGTTAATATTGAACCCATGCGTCTCGTGTGTTGCTTGCTTACTTGGTGCCTACTGCTTCGCTGTCCATCGCTCACCCTCACATAGTGTTTTCATCCCCCTCTCCGTCCGTTCCAATGCGTGCGTGCATTGCGCATCACGCTTGCCTGCTTGCCACTTCCACCCCTAACCTCACCTGTCTCGAGATCGTTTCTCACCGCTCATACCAACAAGCGCCAACACTTCTCGTCTGTGTTACTGTCCCCGCGCCCCATTTAGTGTTTTCTTTCTCCCTTTTGTGCTTGTACCAACGCCACAAAACGTCGCGTCCTCCACGCCTCGCGTCGCACGCGCTGCGCAGCATCACCGACACATGCCGAAATGCTCGCAGTGGGGGCAGTGAGTCATGTATGTTTGCCGGGAGCGTCAAACAGAACGTAATCTCTAGTCATACCACTCCTTGACAGCCGTCCGTCACGTTGCGCTTGCGTGTGGTTGCACTCTTTTCCACGCTCAATCAGTACGCTGGCGCAAGCTTCGTGTGCTTGTCGTCAATATCCAGGTCGCCTCCTCTGCGTATCATATAAAAAGCCACACTTGGCATTATTTAACCTTCAAAGACGGCTCGGCTCGCACACTGGTGGCGCCCATTAATTGCTGATATCACTATCAGCTACAGTGTGCGAGCGGCGGGCGTGAGCATGATTTGTGCTCGCCAACGAAATGTCACCGAAAAGAGCAGGCAGTAACTTTGCAAGCGACCAACCAGAGTTTGCTTCCAAAAAAACGCCACACCGGCTCTCGAGACTCGAGACTCGAGAGAGGGCGAGCGCTTCATCAGTCAAACTGCCGCTTTGATCGCATGCCTGAGAACGACACAACTGCGCCCGCCCTGTCCCTGCCCCGTTTGCGCTGCGCTTGGTAGTACTGGCGTATCAGTGGGACTTGATTTTTATTGAACCAACGTTTGTTGAGCACCGGCGCTGAATCACCCGTACTGTTGCATCGCTTCTACTTGCTTGTTGTTGTTTTCGTTCTTCGCTCTGGCTGCGGCGAAGGTAAACACTACAGACAAAGTAAGAGCAAGACTGCCAGTGCGCCGAAATGTAGCGCTGACTTATGGAAATAGAGGCGCCGTTGTTGGCAGCTGAGCGCTAAAGGACAAGGAGGTGAGCGGTCCTTTGGAGCCAACACCTCGCTTTTGGAAATGAGATATAGCCTCTCTCTCCTGTCTGATTGGATACAGTACCTGACACTGTCAGTTGCTTTTTGGCACGTTCAGCTCTATTTACAGCTTTATTCTTGCACAGTGTAGAGCTGCGAACAGATCTGTATCTAAAACTTGGGTGCAATAAATAGATATTTTGGCCCTAGTATGTGTGGGCCCTGTCAGATCGCACACACACGTAGCACACGTGCGCCCGAAGAACATTTATAGTACTAGCCGCCGTTGCATACACAATGTAAACGTCATATCCGTTCAAGTAGTTAGGGCACACAAGTACAGTGCGTTTCAAAAACATATCCTTTCCTAAAACCGGGCAAAAAATGGCGTTTTCTGTACTGTAGAGCGAATTTCTCACCGAAAAAAACCTTTTCAAGTAAAAAACCTTGTTTCTTAAACATATCCTTTATACAATATAGAGCTCCATTATGACTTGTGTACCGCCTTTATCTCGCCAAAACTATATGAAAATTATTAGAATGGACCCCAAAGGCATGATCCCAACTTTTATAGCGCAAAAACAAATAAAAATCCCAAAAACAAACAATTATTACAGAACACTCTGTTAAGTATGAATTCAAGCGATGTTTGAGCCATACCGCATTCTTTCTAACAAAAAACGCGTGTAAGTAAGCTTTATCTGTTCTGTGATACTTCATCGTGCAAAAATAATTGAAACAAAACAGTGTTTGAATGTAAAATGTTCTTAAATATGACGCAAATTAAGAATTCAAAATTGATTAAACTATACAACAACAAAAGAATCTTCTTTTGAAAACGCACCATAAACGCAAACGTGCGTTGTGTTCCTCAGAAAAGCCTCATTAAAAAAAAAGTATGAAAAAAAGATAATTTTTTGGACGAAACCTGTTAATATGAAAGGACCAGGTTTCTTTAAATTCTATTAGTATGATAATGGCAAAAAAAGTTGAGTTTTGTAAAAATGTTCTTTGGTTATAGATCTAAGATGGTTTTAGATGGCATATTTGAAGTAACACTAACTAAAATAGCGTTTTTAAAAGCTTTAATGACTTAGAAACGTTATGATAAAGTGGTAGAAGTTTTGTGCTACTTTATTCCTACTTTACGTATGAATTGATTTATGATTTTTAGCAGGATAGTGCGCTTGTAAAACAGTCAAAGTTTAAAAACAGTACATGAACGGTTTAAATATGACTGATACGGATCTTTCATGACGAATTTCTAATGTTCAGTTTATTGAAAACACCAATGGAGTGCTAGATTAGATGATTTATGGGCAAATTAGACAGTTCAGTACAGTTTTTTATTCGAAAGTTTGTATCACAAATTACTGGGACAAAATAACGTTTAATATAATTCATTTTTTTATTGAATAAATGTTAACACACTCTGTAAGTGTCAGTAGGGTTAAAGAGGCGAAAACAAACTACTGAAAGCGCGCTGTAGAGAATATGGCCGACGAAAGGATATGTTTTTGAAACAGTTTTTTGACTTTATATTTTTCATGTGTTGTTTTTATTGAGTGTACTGTAGTCGAAAAGGCATTTTACGAAATATTTGTGCAAGGGATATGTTTTTGAAACAGACTTTAGTAGATATGCTCTTGAAAGTACCAGCCCAGACTAGAATAAAGAAAAGTAGTCACAGAAAGACGACAAAAACAAGGAGTGTAATGAGTAGAGAGCGCGAATGATAAAACGATCAATATGTATGTGGCAGCCAAAAGTAAAGATAAACAAATGTGATGTAGTAAATGACATGTGCCAAGGCCTATTCTACGATGTCAAGACTGGATATATACATCGCAAGCGCTCTAAAAATTAGTAAACTTCTTCTTTTTGACGCCGGCACGAGGACGACGAATTTTATAATGAACTCGGAGATCGTGAACTTAAAAAAACCTGATATTTTATACGCTGTGACGGTACCAAACTTTTTTATCTTTGTAATAAGCGCTTCGTTGTTAGTTTTGGTTCTCATGGCCGCCTTGGCGTACACCCAATTGAAGCTGGTTCTGCACGTTGATTCTGCCAACGACACAACGCTTGAGAGAGAATTTATAAGATGGAAAACGACGGCGACGCTTTTCACGTTGCGTAACGAATCAAAGAATTTCAGGGGTGCGCCGTTTGCTAAGAGCTTTGATAGAAGGTTAAGGGTCATTCAGGGATGTGATTTACTTGGTGACGCTGACTGCTTCTTCTTCCGAATGGGGATCTTTCATATTTGAATATTCGTTCGAATATATCACAGACATTGACACTTTATGGAAGAGATATAAAAGCCAGTACTTGCACAGAATACCAAAAAGCATTGAATGTAAATTACTCTTGAACCAGTTCCAAATGGCCGTAGAGTGCGATCTCGCCTTATAACGCTGTTCTGTTAAGAACAGGAGGTTTTGAACAATCCCAGGTGTGAGGGGTTCGCAGAAAAGATGGGCGTAGTCGAGGTAGAGAGCGATTCAACCCCTAAAGTAAAGAACGAATAAAACGGAAGAGTTGGTGGCACAAAAAACACAGACTGTGCCAAGAGATGATTTTGGTACCAGAGTAAGGGAGAGAGAGCCGCTTTAATTGAGCTGGTTTGGCCAGAGCTAGTCGCAGCCGACCGAAGTCAGCTTTATATAGATAATTTGGAGGCAGGCCGGCGTAAGATTTTGTGCGGCTTCCAGTCTGGCAATGGCTAGCTTGTTCTTAATTGCGCGCTTTACTCGTCGCGGAACAAATTTGCGTTTTGTACTGAATTTGTGTCTCTAAATAAATATTCTTTCTAGAGCGCTACACCCAAATAATAGCTTAATGACTATATTAGTTGAGTGCAATTTTAGTATAGAAGCGCGTCGTTTATATTATTATACAGGAAGCGGCGCGCTTTTTGCTCACGCGTTCCCTACACCTGACACTTACCCTCATCTTATATCGTCTTTTTCTTTTCACACCTCTACTCTACTCTTGTCTGCCTTTTCTTTTCTTCTCTTTGCTTTATTATCCCACTTTTTGAACAAAACAACCTACAAAACGAAGATAAATTCCTCCTTCTGCACCGCTCGCTATAAGCATAAAAAATACTTTCCACAAACAACAATTAATTTTTTGACATGCTACAAATGTCGTATAGTGACAGAAGGTCTGACCTTTGAGGTTGGCAATATACTACACTGACCTTGTAGGTGATGGATGCGAGGGGTCATCGGCCACGCAGCTCCGGGCGAGCTACCATCTAGGTGTTGTCAGCCACGTGTAGTGTTGACATGTACCTTCTGGTTGATTAATTGTTAGTACTTGTAATTCTAATTATATTTATTTTAGTACAGTAGTGTAGTGGCCACCTGGCACTGTAGCCAGTGCTGGCCAGGTCTCTGACACTAGGTCAGAGACCGTGCCTTGCTGGCTCCTCCCGGGTGATCTGGAGAGTGCAGTCCACCGCACATAGGGAACTGCACCTCCCCCATCCTAATCTGATAAAGACAGGGCACCACTTGGGTCACGACTATACCTTTTGGTTCTTCGTTTCTCAACTACCACACAGGCTTTCCCGCGCGTCGACGCCTACCATCGTTCACCTACACGGTATAGGCTAGTTGCCCCGCCGTTTGCCCCTGCGGGTTTTCACGGTGCCCTGTTACCATCGAGGTTTACTAGGTCCACCTTCTAAGGTTGAGAGTCAACACGCTCCCTACGGTTGAGCGTCACTGCGCTCCCGAGACAAGACAGTAGCATACCCTGCAGGTGGTTGTACGACATTTTGGTCTCCCGACTTAGAAAGTATTTTTAGGTTTCGTCGTACCTTAACGGTTCACATGAGATTCCGAGAAGGATTGGACGCTCGTACATCTATTTGGTTTCAGGAAATCCCGCAAAGCAATACAGGATACCACAATTGGTCACAAATGGAACGACCTAAAAGGAATACGCGTGGTGCGAGCGCCCCGCCAAGCCATAAAGGTCCTAAAGGAGCCCCATCGGCTCAACCGATTCTGGAAAACCCCGAGGAGCTGCTCCGGCACCCGCGGGACAAAACCGTAAAGGTACATGGTCCGCCGCCTATGGCAACGGACCCTCAAAGGGAATTACCAATTGAGGTTGCAGCGGAGGAGCTATGGCTTCACCTCGAAGAGCGAGCGAAAGCGCTCGTCACTTTCGCAGTCGAGTATGCATTAACCTTAAAGGAGAAGTCGGATACCCAGATGGTTCCGCCCTCAATGGACGTCGATGCATTTGCCCTTATTGTGGTTGACCGAGCAGCTCAAGAGCTATCGGACAGGATAACTGAAATGGTGAAACAATATATCTCTTCACAGATGCTAGGGAGCATGTTTACCGTGTTGTGCAGGACCTTTGCGTTTCCGAGGGATTCGCAGAATCCCGGCCTACACAGGTGAACATCGCAACGCGCATACCACAAGGGTTCCAAATGGGTCATTCCACCCATTCCAAACACTTACCTACTGATAGTGAGTACCTACAAGGTCCAAGGCAGAGTCAAGAGGTCCCGGGGAAGGTAGATCCTCAAGACATCTATCTGCCACCAATTACTGGTTTCTTTCAAAAGGATACTCATATTACCCAAAAACCTGCGAAACACTCCCTTAAATAATTTTTCCACTTTTCCTAGAGCAAAACAAAAACCCAGCCCATATACACACCAAAATCATAATGCCTCCATTGGTTTATACATACGTAGCGACACTTGTGGACCGTTCAAACCAAGATCTTGCCATGAAAACCAGCACTACGTGAGCTACATTGATATACTATATTCTATACTTCATCGTTTTCTTCATCCCTGTCCGTACATCTGTCAAACAAATCACCCCTAAAGCCATTGCATTCATCACCGCACAACATGGAAAACCACCAACTATGTACCGCTCCGACAAAACACGAGAAATCCAGAGTATTGAGCTGAACAATCCCTATAATCTACACGGTATTCAATATTGATCGAACACACCAAACCAACCACAAGAATACTCCCTCGCTGAACGCATCAAACAAACTACTTTAACCGCCACTCGCGAAGCACTGCGTCATTCTCAACTTGATGATTCATTCTGGGACGACGACATGAAATACATCATTTTTAAGTGTTACATTACGTTACACGATGCAACGGGCAAGTCACCATATCAACTCTGGCACAACCACAACCCGCAACTAACACGAATGTTTTCTTTCGGAAAACTTGAAACGATCTCTAACTACCATCATCAGAATACCAAATTGGAATTACGAGCGGACCCAGCGCGTTTCCTGTACAACATCTCCGCAACCCGTACCATTGCTCTTAATTTGAGAACAAACCAGTGCAAACACCTGCGCGCCATTGACTTCCATCATTATTTTCACAAAGTAGACCCTCTATTCCACAAAAGCCAGGCTTTGTCATCATTCAGAAACATGAAACACCCAATACCTTTGATCATTACACCTACAACCACACGCCCCACATCAATATTCCAAGCCCTTCAGTATCCGGACGCATATAAATGAGCAACAGCACACGACGAAGAACTGAACTTTATCGACACCACTAGCACAATCAAATGGATACCGGATACCGTACTCAGGTTAACCCTCTGAAACGAAGCAATTCCCCCTTAAAATGACATACCGTTATAAACGCTCCGGTAAAGGTATCATAGCGAGACACAAAGCGAGATGGAATGTTCGAGGCGACCAAATGCAGCCACGCGCTCCTTTCAATCCAGAACAAACTACCATATACACTTCAGAACGGCCATCAATTAGAACCATAATGTGCCTTGCAGCTGCTTTTAATCTAGCCATTGAGCAATTCGATATTTTCCCCATCTTCCTTCACGAGTAGTACCAGCACACTGACTCAGTATTCCTAACACTAGTTCGCCTCTTTGAAGGTTCATTGAAACAAAACTTTCGCGTATGAATATAATGAGGAAACGTATACGGAAACCACCCATCGTCTCACATTTACTTCGAAGCAATGGCAAATTCCTCCTTTCCAATGGCTACAAACAACCCCAAAGCGATCCGTGCTTATTCTTACGATTCACACCCAAAGGATTATTATTCATCACCATAACAATTTAAGACTTCTTTTTCGCATCTTCAAGAACGTCAATCATCGACCGCGTTTCCGAGAAACTCAAAACCCATTTCAAAATAAAACGACTTGGAGAAAAAAAGCCTTCCCTGAACTGGCGAATCCGAAGATACGAAGATGGATCAATACAAATCTCGCAGCCTCACACCATCCCAATCATTCTGGACAAACACGACCTTCTGAACTTCAATACCAAACCCATGCCACACGTCGATGCCAAAAGGTCTGTAAGGCCCGACAACTCGAACAAACTTTCTTCCGAGAAAGCTCACACCTTTCGCCAGACCGTCAACGAGCTCAGATAAATTGCAGAATCCACCCGTCCAGACTTCGCCCATAGCGTCAGAAAACTTGCCGCTGACCTGCAAAATCCCAATCACGCTAACTGGGGACAACTACGGTACCTTCTCCAGTACCTTAAAGGTACAATATCTCACGGCATTCTCCACAAGCACATTCCAAACTCTGAAATCATTAAACATGTAGATGCCGGGTTTGAAAACATCCCAGACCGCAAGTCATACTCTGATATTGTTTATTTACTGACCGCCAGTCCCGTAAGGTGGTCGTCATCGAAACAAATGACTATCGTCATTTCCACCTGTGAAGTCGAATATATCGCCTCCTCCGCTTCTGCCCAAGAATCTCTGTGGCTTTGCTTTCTTCTCAGCGATATAGATCACAAGCCCAACGTTGCAAAAACCTTAAAGGTGGACAATAATGCGGCAATTCTTGTCGCATATCAGACCGCACTAACGAAAAGATGAAAATATATTGATCTTCACACTATCAATTTCTTCAAGATCAGGTGAAAACAAAGCGCATGACCCTCGAACACATTGCAATCGTCAACATGCTGGCGGATATTCTCACCAAACAGCTGAAACCCCAAACACTCATTCAACTCCGCCGCGCGCTCAAAAACACCCCACCCCCCTGATACTATCATCAGCTTGCAAAAGAATGTCAGATTGCACAGAATCCTCACGCTGATAGCAGTTTTATCCTCTCTCCTATCGCACACACACGGATCACAAGTGCGCAACTGTACCTGCTCTTTCTCTTCAAAGGCTTCATCTTTATATGTGACGCTGTGGACCCAACTTTACAGCAAACTACGAAGGAAATAAGCCTTTTCCGTTACTGAATGGCCCAGATAGATGAATGAGATACAATTATTCCGCTACAAATCTCTTCTTCATGATTTTCTTAAACCAAGGCGACCAAATACTTAACCAATAGGCTCAAGGGGTAAGACTCAGGGGTCCGGAAATAATCGCGACATTTTGTGCTTCTCGATCAATTATTTTGAAGTTAAATTTTTCGTCGCGCTGCAACCGTTTTGAAGTTTTTGGGAATCCTTCGATTTTGAAGCTCTCCGCTGGAAACCGAAATCATTCACTACGCTTTACAAGGCTCCCATTTTTACCATCTGGCTGTCCGATTCCCGTTGTTAAATTAACTACATCTCCAACATTTTGCGACATGTCTAGTAATCTTACTAGCATATTCGGAAGTACTCTAATGATTCACCACCCTTTTCAGAAGTGTCTTTTGGATACTATTCGCAGTTTCTTATTCGACGGTCCCGATATCGCCATAAATCAGCTTGCGAACCTCATGAGAGGATATTATTCCCCTGATATGTTATTTAATCACCAAGTTTCAGGCAGTGGGGCTCTTTTTCGCTCTATAGCTCGTAATCTACAGAGAATAGGAATCGATTTGGCCCACCGTTCTTCAAGAATAACCATGAATCGTTTAGATTTCACGATCTATCTTAGAAATGAAACGGAATAGTGACAGAAGAAACTATTAAAATTTCAACAGCATTTTTAATCTCTTCCACTCTTTCTGAGCCCATTCTTGTCTCTCAGGGAGAACCTGAAAAATATAAGAAAGAAAAAGGCCCTTCCTCACATGCAAATAACTCTGATACTCCCAAACGATCAGAATCAGCACTCACAACTTGGCCATCCCTAAGATATCTCACAATCTGGCCATGCGTTTCAAAGACAAAAACGCAATGTGTTCTGGAGCCATTTGAGAATCTTGGAATCATTTTTTCACTGTGTATCGTATTGCATTAGACGATTACATGATTCCAGATTATAAACATCTTCACCTTTTGCAAAACATTCTTAGAGAAACTGCCAAACGTTTCTTCAATGACATCGTACTTCAAAATTCCCAATCCTTTGGAGTTGCAACAAAAATAATTGAAGAAAATTTCCGTTCCACTTCTAAGCCAAGTCGAATCGAGATTCGTTTGATCAACATCCGAATCGATTCTTTCCGATCAGATGAAACTACTGCAACTCAAGCATTTCAGAATTGTGATTCTTAAATATCGTAATTGGCCCCACAAAGTTCTCTGCATTGTCGTACTGAAGCCAATAAGATATCCTATTTAAGAAAAGTCGTAATTAGACGTTCATGGGTTAGTATTCCGGTTAGTCGTTGGGATACCGAAAACCTTTCTTATCCAGACTTCTATACTCAGTTAAAGTGTACTATTCAACGAGAAATGAAATAGAAAAGTGCCTGAAAGGCCAAAAATGGCGTGAAATTCTCCAAGAATTCAAAATTGATAGATGTTCTCTATCAATCCTCATCTAGACACCATATTCCCGCAGCACGATACAGCCGTCATTGTAACAAAGAAAATCCATGACTGAGCAACAAAACTTGCTTCAACTGTGGTGGAAAAGTATATATCTTGCAATGTTCTCGCCATTTAAAGGACTTACCAGCTATTACTGCAACAATAGTTCAACTCTTCAGCATTACCAAGACCAAAACAGGGCTTTGAAACAAGTTCTTTATGAACTATGCGAACAAGCTGACGTTGACTCAGAAACCGAAGATGTAGACACATTTTTCAACATTGCAGAAAACGAACAGGACTTTAATGGCAGAATTTTAAAAGACTCAAACGTTAACCGCGTCGAAAACCTGTTCATCAGGGTTGATGCCGAAACTTCGACAACGAAGTTGAATTTTTAATGAGAAACTCTCCTATTCGTCGATTTAAAACCCGAGACGTTCCCAAAGGTTTTGGCACATAATAAATGCAAACATTTCAAATTCATATTAAAATGATTCAAAGTTACTAATGCAGATACCGATTTCGAAACCCCAACCGAATTCAATGGTGATTGTCTAGATATCGGAGCACAAAGATCTATAATTGGTAAGGAACAAGGCCATGCCTATTTCAAGCAAAAAGGATTCAAGATTAAGAACAGGCCCTTAAAAATATGATCTCGACTTGGCAGTTCAACCTACCGCAGTACTGTTCAATTTCTTCTTTCAAATCTTTGCTCCGGATGGAAAACTTTTGAAACTTACAGTTGAAGTGATCAATTGTAGAATCTTATTACTTCTTGGACTCGAATTCCAGCACAGAGATTTACTATATGTGTACAATGATTCAAGTATTCTAATCTGCAAAAACGGATGGAAAATTCCGATCAATCGCAAACTAGGTCATCTCTATATCAATTGGAACGAATATAAATCCCATTTCACTAATGCCAAATTCAAAGAGATGCATTTACACATCTGTCATTCATCCGTACAGAAGATGTTCAACCTTTTGAAACCAGCTAAACCTGACAAAGCAAACAGCGAAACCATGAGCTTTTGAAGGAAATTTCCAAGCCTTTCCTTGCCAACCTTGTCAATGTTTTACTCCCAAACCACAACTTTTTCGATTTTATTTTCGTCAGAGAGTCATTTTTAACGAAGTTCTCGCTTTGGTTCTATTTTTATTGACAAAAAGGCAATTTTACATTTTGTAGATTTGCACACCCACTATGAAGCCGCTCGTTTACTCCATGAACAGTCCGCACAGGACAATTGAATCACTTTATTAGAATGGTGGGAAACTTTAATTACAGGATATCATGATTCTATACATTGTTACCAAGGTTCAGCACTTACTTCTACCTGTTGGAAGGAAATCATGAATAAATTTAAAATTGATTTCATCCTGTCTGGCGTGAAAATTCATAACTATATTGGTGACATAGAACGATATCATGATCCTCTAAGACGAATTTATTACAAAACCAGATTCGATGCAAATATTTTTGACGAGAAACTAATCTTTGCTACTGCCGTTAAGAATGAATGATACAATGAATCCAGAACGTCTGGTTCCCTTCCTTTTAGTATTCGGCACTTTGTAACGATTTCCTGGCATTCATACAAAACTTCCAGATCAAGAATATCTTAAGCAAGCGTTACTTATACCTCGTTCAGAAATGTAAATAATCGAAAACTATAATAGACTGAAACGAGCACTCGAATGACGATTTCCAGAAGCCGTACACCAGAATTTCGAAACAGGAGAAAGCATTATCTTCTATCGAGAGAAGAAAGTACCGCGATGGAATGGCCCGTTTGAAGTAATCAAAATTGTTCGGAAACAAATTTTCCTGAAAACGAAAAATGGCGAGGAAGTGCAACACAGCATCACGCAGACCAAGCCTTATACTCCCTAAAAATCTGATGAAAGCTACACTGGAGTAAGACAGAACAATTTATCTATCCCTCATGGCTTGGAGAATTTCTTGAATTAGGTTCTACATAATGTCAGCAGAAATGAAGATATCAAGGACAACGATGAAGTTTCAGTGTACATTGCATCTACTTCAACGCTGCAACATTCTCCATTCAATTATTCAAAGTAATCAGAAGCCAAGAAGGAGGAAGTTGAAAGTTTATTTAGACATGATACCTGGAAAATAGTACCACATAGATAAGTTTTAAATGATGCTATTGTTATCAGATCTACATTCGTAATAACAATCAAGAATCCAAGAAACAACGAGAAAACCTTCAAGGAAAGACTGTTGGTACAAGGAATTTCCGATAAGGAACAGAATTAAATCGTGTATAATGGCACTACTGTTTGAAACAGTATCGTCCGACTTATGATATGGAGTCCTGCGATGATCAACCACAAGGTATGAAGTCACGATGTTACAAAAGCCTATATTCAGAGTAATCAGGATCTTACTCGCAAGGTATACACTCGACCACCCAAAGACATAAATGTACCAAAAAACTCTCTTCTATCACTGGTGAAATCTCTGTATGGATTACAATATGCCTGTGACGACTAAATTCTTACAAATATGCCGAGTTTACGAGACAAATTTTGACTATTTAGGTCGACCGCCACTCTGGCCTCCTGGGAAGCTTGGAAATAGTAGAAATCCAAAAGTGGATTAAAGCATGTGCACTTTAGGGCCCCCTCCGCGGAAAAACGCATATGCGCCTCATCTCAATCTCAACGTGAAACGGCCATCTGATTGGCTACTGCAAATTCTTTTATGCAACGTGGTATGGACAAGTGGTCTGGTTTTAATTGGGCGTGTTGGGGTCTCGGCCCAAGTGGAGCGATCTGATTGGACGAGAGCGCTGAATGAGCACGGGCTATGCAGTTGGAGAGAATGTGCGAATGGGGGCTGGAAATGGGGTTTGGCCGGTACCACCGAATCTGGGCTGCGCGGGGCGTTTGGCGCTGGCGCACCACTTTGGATGACTTTTTGAGTTTTTATTTGATATGCTTTATGTTTGAAATTGTTTTGGCGCGCAACTCCTCATCGCACAGAGGCAAGCTGTGAGACGTGGGTGGCTCGCCGATGGTCAGCACCGGCAGCGCAAGCGCGTGCAAGGTAGATATAGTTTTCAATGACGGTCGCCGACGACCAAAGTAAATTGTCAAGGCTGACTATCTCCCCTTGTTTTTATTGTTTTACTTTTCTTTTCTTCTCATCTTCTCCCCTCTCTTTTCATTTTCCTTTACCTAACCTGCGCTCATGTTGTGAACAAAATCGGTATGCCTGCAATAAAAGGAGATATTCCATGTTTTTTCAAGAAACATCAGCATAATCTTCATGGTATTAACGGCTCATACGTTGATGACTCCAAAATTATTGGTAAGAATGTAATCATGAAATTTACGAACAACTCATAGGAACGTTTTGATTCATGAGATGGAGTTGTGGGAGATTTCATATTTGGAGGATCCCAAATTTTGGCCGACAAAAGAAGAGACGAAATTAATCAAAAAGATTTCAAAAATAGGATAAAACCAATGAAAAACATTGCCAAGTATGCAAATTCTAGATCCAAAAGAGCTTAACTAGCGTGGCTTGTGAACACCATTACGCATATTTCATTCTTCGTGAACAAAACCGCTCAGGTGACTTAGAAACTATTTACGGAATCAATTACACCAAGAATAAACAAGGTTATTTGAAAGACACAAGAAGAACCGAACACGTCTATGTTAATGAAACTTGAAACGCAGTCTCCATGTATTAAGGAGTACAGTAATTCTTCATTGGCAAATAATGAGGACATAAAGTCTCAGCTTGGATATTTGATTCTACTGGCCGACCGATTGAATCGTTGTAGCATAATTCATTACGAAAGTTACAAAAGCCGTAGATTAGTTCGATCTGTACTTGGAGGTAAAGTGTATGGTTTTGCCGCTGCTTTTGATTTCGCATATACTCTGAAGTTTGATTTGGAGACTTTATTGAATCAGAGATTTTCGATCAAGATGTTCACTGACTTTAAAACCATGTTTCATGTTATAAAGAAAGCGTCAAACAAAGCAGAAAAGCGTCTACTTATTGACATTTGTACAGGTCGCGGAGCCTAAGAGAGGAACGAAATATCTGATATTGGATTCGTCAAGTCTGGGAACAATCCCACCGATGTATTCACAAAGAGAACCATAAATGACGTATTCCACGTGATATATCAAAACAATAGACGTCCCCATGAAATCGAGCAATGTATACTTGGTATTTACAACTTTGACGATTGTATTGAAAAGAAGAAAACTGCAAATAGATTTGGCACGCGTAGGGCATCTTCCGTTAGAGTTGACACGCGCCGGGCGCCGGCCCTGACGTAGATGTTTTTTAAGCTTGCCTTTTGTGAAGACACGATGAGTTAGACACTATTACGCACTGCGGAAATGACTTCAACAGGTGACATGTTTAATCTCACACTATCATTTACTCTTTTCTATAGATTACATTTTAATTTGTTGTGACAGATTAGTTAAAGAGCGATCACGAAATCTCCTACTGATTTTTTGTTGTCCAGAGCTGGATACAGCTGGACAGAAAGGCCAAGCTGGGAAGTATAAAAGGTCTCGAGCAGAGACTTTTCCAGTCGTTCTCCTACCTATCATCATTAAAGCAAAGAACAACTTCAGACTCTTCATCACCACCTCCTTCATCAGAATCACCGTCCATTCCCTCCGTCTTGTCCCTCTCATATTTCTACGTCGGTCCAGCAACATCTACTCCGTCTACATCAGTTCATCAATATCTACTTCGCGTACCGTGATCCTCATTTTGCACAACAGTGTGGGCGCCATCTTTGGACGGGACGAGGTGTGGAGAGCTTTACAGTAAGCTCCGGAGATAATTAGCCTTTCCGGGTACGGAATGGCCCAGATAGATGAATAAGATGTAAGTATTCCGACACATACTGCTTTTTCTAAATCTTCTTAAACCAACGCAACCAATTTCTAATGTCAATATTCAATAGGGGTCAGACTTCCTGGCTTCCGTTCAGATACTTCGGATTTTAAAGGATTTTCAGCCCCCTCACATCTTCTTTTTCCAGAAACAGGCGTGTTAAACCTTTACAAGGTTTCCCAAGGAGAGTTCAAAACAAAAATTTATGCTTTCACTCTATACCTAGAGCTGTTGTTTTTTAGGAAAGGATACGCGGCACCACTTGCGGTATTTCTTCGTTTAGTGCAAAATCCAAGATCTTTCCCAAGTCTTTACGAGCGTTACAGGAATTACACTCTGTTGATGCTTTCTAGACAGACAGAATACCGTAGGTAACCACAGATCGTCTCCCTTCCCCGCCGAGGGCGCTTCAACCTGCACAGTGGGCTGACACGAGATGCTGCTTCCAGCTGCTAACCCCGCATTGGTCCCTGGAACTGCGGCAAATGCCTCACAAACTTTTCTAATGTTTAGGGTTTCTCTTTCAGTGGCAATCGCCACAGTAGACCCCAGGCGGCAGACGTCTCAACTTTTGATTGCGGTTGAAGGGCTCGAAGCCAAAAGAAATTGTTGTTTTTGGAAGTCAAAGGTTGATGGAGGTCGTCCGAGAGAGAACGCGGAGAAATCAGACCTCGTTTTATACAGATCTTGAACATTCAAAATGGAGCTGAAACGTATTACTACTCAATAGTTCCTACTATCTCTTCGTTGATTCCTCTAATCTTTGCTAGCAGCGTTTAAGGCAGCACACGAACCTATAAAGATATAATAAACATAATCTTTTCCCATGACGCGCCAGTGTGGCTTTTGACACCAACGATGGAATAGAAAGTGCAGACCTTGCTGGTACTCCAAAATAGATGTGCTTTAGCAGTGCTGGAACACTATACGCATTTCAAGTCCCACAGTATGATTTCCAAAACAATCTGCATTGCTATAATATACGAATTTTAGCTTTCATAGCACACTGACGGTTTAATGTTTGTACGACAAGAGCCACAGATCAAAACTGCTTTTCAGAAAGGTGGTCATCCGTATGGCTCATTTTGAAACACCTTTTGTGACCCGCTTTTGGGCTTTGTGATGTAAAAAAGGCCAGAAAAGAAATTAAAAACCTAACGCTACCCACAACATGGCTTCATTTGAGACGCTAAAGCTTATTCAGCCACACCTATCCCGACCCGTCCACTCACAAAGAGTGCTAAACGCTAAATACGCTTCTGCCACTTGTTTGGCGTCCTTTCAGCCATGTTTCTTCTTTTGTGTGTACTTCCTGACCTACGGGAGCGCATAAGCTCTGCCGAAAGAACTTTTCGTAGATCTCACTCACAAACACCAAACCCACTTTTGAGCCTGAATAGCGTTTGGTTTTCTTTGTTTCTTTTAACGCCACTTATTCTTAGCGAACATTTCTTCCTCTACCTTAAAAATCTCATTTAACAATTTTTTGTTCTTTTTTTCCGTTCTGAGTCTTATATTCAACAGCAAAGCAGAGATTACTCTACTATTTTCCACGTCCCTTTCTGGGACATGCACTGGAGCTCGAAATGGCCCACTCTTCTACAGTACTCTGTTGGTAGTTCTATGGGTCTGTAGAATGCGCTTCATTGCGGTTAGTGCTCTTGTACGATCAGTAACGAACACAATAACCTGTCTTAAATTCCTATAAATACCGGCTATACTACTCCAAGACTGTCTAACATTGTTGCACTACAATGCCCTCTGTAATCCATCACAACCGAGTACACGTTCACTTTCTATTCTAAATCTAACATTATACACTAATCAGGGGTCATAGGCCAGAGTCGTTCTTCTTTGGAGCTCTCATTGATTGTTAACGGAGTTAATACGCGATCCCCCGCCATTGAGTTCTTCAATTTGAAGGTCGTGTTCGAATTTTTGAATTTTCCGCCCAGAAGTAGCGCATTCCTTGAATCACGAGTTTTGGACTTGAGCTTTTCGTTCATGCAAGAATCAGAAGGTTCGATAAAAGGTGGGCGTTACGCGGGTAATTGAATTATATCAATGATGCTTTTGGTGCATATTTCGATCCAGTAGAGACGTTTCTTCGAGTTATGATCGTCTAAAAGAAGAATTAAATATCTTTTTTAGGCAAAAACTGGAGCACATACTTCACAAAATGATGCATTAGCAAAGGGAGGTATTCGATCCATGGAAGCTTTTGCGGTGTATAGGACAGTGGTACCGTTTGTAATCCAGATGAATCCACAAATTCAGCTTTATGAGATGGTAACACTTGAAGTTTGCAAAGGAGGCATTGGATGTATCCACGAAGGAACTGCCTTCTTCTCGGCTGCACTGAGAAAAACTGGTGCTTTATTCCAGATTCAAAAGCAACTATGACTGCCGTAAACTCTTTTCAGTTGTCCTTACGATTTTGACGCCTATCGAAGAAATGTGATTTTTTACAACGGAGAACTTCGACATGCTTTCCATGCTATGCGTTTACTGCGATTTCGTTTTGGTTTTAGATCCTTTCAGGGTAATCAAATACTGTTGGATATCTCATTCTCAAATCCTTTAATTCATCTTTTTGAGTCCGAAAATGCTTTAGATTTTCTCCCTCAACGTATTTGTCGGACATTTGCTCGGCTTTGCGAAATTTCAAACTTCTGGTTCGTGTTCGAAATGAGCAAATTTCACCATCCGAGAGAACACCTATGCGGTACCCTTTCCTACTGTCACTGGTTATTTCCGCCAGAACGCTTTTAATAGCGTTTGTGGCAAATGCAAATCCTTGTTTGGCTGCGAGAAGTGCGTGGTTAACCACAGAAAGATCTTCAATTTATGTTAGAACTGGTCCTCTACATGCCTTGTTGGAAACATGATCAAGCCATTTATTTATAGTTGTAAATTCGTTACGATGTATAGATTTCTGTATTCGGTAAACGGCTTCCCGAAAAACGCTACATGATGACGCTATCGTTTGAACTGCTACCTTAGTCTTCAAGAGCTATACAGCTCTTTTTCGGTTTGTTTTTCTTATGCCACGCATGTGGTTAGGGTTCTTAAATCCTGCTTTTTGCCTTCTCATTGCATTGAAGGACGCAATTTGGCGTTCCACGAGCAGACATGTTGCGGAATAGACAGGTTTTAAGGGAATGTGAGGCCATATGACCTTGAATATTTGAGCGATGGAAGAATCTGAAAACTGTGGCTCTCAGGAAAGGTACTGTTCGTCTGAAGTTGATCCAATTCTCATTTTTAGAAGGTGGGAATGCTAGCCTTCACAAAACTTTCGAATTGGTGCACGGCTAAATTTGGAACACTGAATATATTCGTGCCGAATGAACTTCAGGGTTTAATCGTGGATTCAAGCGCCGTTCACGGTCAGAAATTCCCCCAGTAAATGCAAAGTAGCTGTTCTGCGTCCGAAAGACTGTACTTTATTCTGAACGGCCCGAACATGTCATCGTTCATGCAGCTCATGGCTCCAAGGTTCACAAAGCAACATTAAATGATAGAAAAGAAAAATTGCCGCGGAAAGAGGCTCTGAAGCTACTTAAAGGAAGGCTCCTACTTCTAAAGACAGTCGCCCGAACGAATTTCTCAAAAAGAACCGTTAAAATTATTCGTCAAGCCTTCGAAATGAGCAAGAACACTAAGCTTGAAAAGATTCTTGACCCTAATAACCACATTAGAATTAAGAGATTCGTTTCAGGCGGTCCAGAGCAACTGTTGATAGTTGAATGAGCATATGAATCAGCATGAAAAAAGTTTTCAATTTATCACAATAAGAGGAAACTACTATACGAGAAAAGCAAAAAAGAAGGACGTGTTTCATACAAAGCTAACCCGTCTTCTGATGACATAATTCGCATATTTTGCGCAAGAAATTGACAGCTGACCTTCTGCAACGCCGAAAATATTGCAACAGCAAAGATAGCCGGACATTCGTTTAATCATGTGGACACTCTGAAATAGGTTTTTGTACAACTGCAAAAGGAACATCCTGGAATTTTATCTGATCCAGAACGTACATGGAACAAAGATGAAACCAGCATTCTCCCAGAATTCGGAAGGGGAATTCAGTGTTTCTTCCCTTCAAAAAGTCACCATGGTTTCACAAGATTAGATATGAAGAAAAACGGGAAGCATGTCACAGCTGGCTGGTATCATAATTTCTGCCGCGTGCGTAAAGCACCGCTCCTAATGACGGCAGGGAGGAACAGAAAAATGTCTGACTAGATGGAATCATTGAAGCCCTAATATTTGTTGAAGATGATGATAAGACCACATTGGCTCACCAAAAAAATGGGGCCCTGGAGATATATGCCTGAGTATGAGTGAGAGTGGATCAGAAGTATAAGAACTGATGCCGCTGGGAGTGGAACATATCAACAAAATATCAGGACTACTGTGTTCGTAAGTAAACCTGTAGTACTGCTGCTGGATTGCCACAGTTTCGAGGTAAGTATCGAATGGGTACCCGTGTGTAATGAGCATCTGATCGAGGTTATCAAGCTCCCAACCAAAACAAAGCAATTTGTATATCCATGTGTTATGGTCATGGACAAAGAATTCCAGACCAATATAAGTAAGATAAGAACTTCTTTACTGCAGCAGTGCTACATTTCAAATGTTGCGTTGAGGCTGAAAATGGAAATGTCTGGTTTTCGTACCGTCACCCCTGCAATCGTTTGAAAATCATTTTTAGAAGCCCGACTTCGGCCTTTGGACTTTTGTTTTCTAAGATACTTCACAACCCTCTTTGACTCCCAACGTTCTTACAGTGTGATTCTAAGCGGGTACCAAGTGGAGCACGACAAATGTGTCTTAGATGCTCTCTCATGCTTCCGCCACAAACAGGTTATTAGAACCCTCACGAACGAAAATAATTCAATCACGGAACCCATCGGCCGTGCATCATTAGCACTTAACGAGATTGCACTTTTCATGAAGAACCCTTATTTCATAAACAAGCTCCCGATAGAACTAGTCTGGCCCGTCAGTAGAGCAGCTATCCCATACGTTCCGAACAAGGTTATTGGAGCCTGCAATGAAGCAGAGATTTTACTGTTCAAAGAATAAGAGGATAACTACCACAATTGAGAACGCTAGAAGACTAAAAAGTCGAAAACAAAAGAAGGCATCGCCTACTACTTCAGAATTGGCCATTGATATGGAGTATAGAGCAGCAGTTATTTCTGCCGGACAGTAAAATTCCATAAACATTGACGTCCACAGTTCTTTGGATGATCTAATGATCACTCAATAGACGTGTTTTTCACGTATAATTGCTATCTTGGACCGGGCACTTCGTCCAGTTAGCCGCAATCGGAGCGCAGTGGAGGCTCTGGTCCCTCGCGACGTTTCAAAGCACGGTTCATATTCTCCTTGCTAAGTTTCAGTTCACCACCCCTTTAGTGTACCTTCACGACTTTCTTACATTCTTCAAAAAAAAACAAGGACCATCTAACTCAAGCGCAGAGTGGTATCAGAAGTCTCCATGACATAGTTATAACATTAAAGCTCCAGAAGTGTCAGTTTTTCACCGGCTTTGTTAATCAAATGGGATATCTTTTCCGTTTTTTAGAACTATTGATAGACGTGATGCAGTTATCATCGTTAAAAAAGTCAAGAATACGACCACACAAAAGGACCATTCATCCTTTCTAGGACTATGTAACGTGTACCAACGATTTGTTTCGGATTTTGCCGATATTATCACTCCGTTGAACACACTCTTTACCGAAGGACAGTCACAGAAACTGGAATCATTTAGCGATGCAGAAGCATCCGCCTTCACGGTTCCAAGTATTGCTGTAACTCTTGTTCAAGGTTCTGCCAATCTAAGTAGTTCCCAGGGTTTACTGTTTGTTCAGGCTGCCCTTTATAGGCAGCCGAACTATCTTCCTGCTTCAAATCACTGGTCACAGGTTCTTTTCAAATTTTGTATCTAGTTCCAATCGTTTTGGTTACAAACTCTGCGCCACTATTCAGATACAGTTCCTGAAAACTGTATCCGTTCTTGTCCGATTGTAACGATCAATTCTCCAACACTCCCCCTCGTTCCAATCTCCTGACAATCATTCCCACCAGATTACACATAAGCATGTGCTTTTCTTTCGACAACGCTTTGGTGAAAACATCAGCTGTCATTTGCGCAGTTTTCAAGTACTTCAAACAGACGTAGCCATCTTGAACAGCCTTGTGCACAAAATGATACTTCACGTCGATGTGTTTGCTCGTCTCGTTGATGGTCTCCTCCTTGCTGAATTTCAACATTCCCTCGTTATCACCAAAGATTGTCAAAGGTGTTTCTGCCACGCCATATTTCAACAAAAAATCTTCGTAGCCATAAACCTTCGCGCACTGCAAATTACATCGCAACGTACTCTGCTTCAAGTGTTGACTGCGCGACTAGAGTCTGTTTCTTCGAGCGCCATGCAATGGCTCCCCCACAGAACTTGAAAACGTACCCACTAGTCGACTTGCGGTCTGACCGATCACCAGCAAAATCCGCATCTGAATACCCTACCAGTACACCTTTTCCTTTCTTGTAGACAATATCTGCATTAACTGCAGTTTTCAAGTACTTCAAGATGTTCATTGCAGCATTCCAATGCTCCCTATTATAGGTCTGCATAAAACGGGCCAAGTAGGAAACAGAAAATGCAATGTCAGGTCGAACTGTGTTGTCCAAATGCATCAGTGATCCAACTAGTCCCCTGTAGGGTAGACCTTCTCTCCCTTCTGTTTTCGTCGCCGGCAAGTTCGAGTGTTGCAAAGGGACGTACGCATCGGCCGCATGAGAAATTCTGAAGCGCTTCAAGAGCTCCAAGATCATGGATTTGTTGTGAATGCAAATCTGGTTCTTCGTAGCCTCGCGTTCGATAATCACACCAAGAAACTTCTTCGGGTTCTCAGTGATTCTTATTTTCACGAAAGTTTACAACTTCCTCATGAACTGCTGGATGTCACTTCTTTCTTTCCCAGTAACCAAACCATCATCTACATACATCACAATACAAACTCTTCTCGATCCCTTGCCATAGAAGAACAAACTCGGATCGATTTGTGATTGAGTACATCCGATTTGGTCCATCACAGAAACAAACTTCTTCCTCCAGGCACGTGAAGCTTGTTTTGTGCCGTAGATTGCCTTCAGCAAGCGTAGCACATGACTTTCTTTGCCCTTGATGACAAACCCCTTGCGCTGCGTCATGTACAACTCCTCTTCTAGATCGCCGTAGAGAAAAGCAGTTTGGACGTCAAACTGAATCATGAGAAGATCTTGTTCTAGTGCCATGGCTAGTAGTGTGCGGATGGTATCATACTTGGCTACTGGCGCCAACAACTCACCGTAGTCAATTCTCCTTCGCTGAGAGAAACCGCGTGCGACCAAACGAGCCCTGTACCGGGTCACTTGACCGTTTTCATCACGCTTCTTGAAGAATATCCATCGGTTGTCAATCGGAGTGCAGTTTGCCGGGCGCGGGAAAAGTTTCCATACTTCCCATTGCTTCATGTTGCCCATCTCTTCTTCCATTGATTGAACCCAGTTCTTTGCATCCGGAGCACGCATAGCCTCTTCATGAGTGCTGGGGTCATAAGCCGTCGAATCACTCAGCACGCTCTGTGCAATCAATGCAAGCGCAGTGTCCGGCGTGTAGCGCGACGTCCGTTCAGGAGTTCTAGTAGATCGTCGTAGCTCCGCAGGATAGTGAGTGACGTCCTCCGGGTCGTAAGTAAAATCTTGTTCAGCATCAACGAAAACATCCTCTTCTTTGGCCTCTTGTTTCTCATCCTTATATTCAGTGCCTCTTCTGTCTTCTGCAATTATCATTTCATCATCGTGGGACACTTCTACTTCAGAACCTGTGATGTTCTCCTCCAGTGGAATCATTTCTTCAATGATAGAGCCCACTGTAGACAAATCAAGCTCTTGACACAGTTCATCACCTTCCTGTTCCAACCTACGACAATTTCATTGAACGATACTTCCTTTGTGAAAATGATCTTCGATGCTTCTGGTAGATACACTCTGTAACAGGTTCCCTTGTCTTAACCCACCAGCACTCCTCTCATAGGACGAGCACTGTACTTGTCACTTTTTGTTCTTCTCTCCTTGTGTATATGAACAAAACATTCTGTTCCAAATGTCCGAAGATGGGATATGTTCGGCCTATTGCCCGTGAACGCTTCGAGGGGAGTCACCTCGCGCTGATCGCTTCGCTTCGTGTACATTCGGTTGCGCAGGTAGTTTGCAGTACGTACAGCTTCATCCCATAACTGAGTGTAGCGAGGAGTTCCAGCCAATGTTAGCAGCATTGTCCGCGCTTTGTCATTGAGTATACCATTCAAACGTTCGGCTTTGCCGTTTGACTCTGGACTATACGCTGGTGAAGGCTCAAGGACAACCCCTTTGTCCTGTAACCACTTCGTGAATGAATTGCTCTCATACTCGCCTGCATTATCGAACAGAAATCTCTTAAGCTTCAGTTCCGACTGAGTTTCAAACTCATATATCATCTGCATCAACGCATCCTCACAGGAGGACCTCTTCCTCAAGAACCTCACAGAGGACAAGCAGCTCTTGTCTTCATATGCCGTCACAATATACCTTGCTCCAGAGAGAGACTGTACCTTGATTGGACCCATTACATCGGTATGAAAGAGTTCTAGAATGCTCTTTGTCATTCGTTCCTTCTCAGTTATTGGGAGTCGGGGTGCTTTGACTGCTTTGCCTAACGCACATGGCTCACAGTGAACCATCTTCTTGACTCCTTCCAACGATACGCCTTTCACAATCATGAGCGTTTTTCGTAGATACTGGTTGCTGGGATGGCGCAATCTGTTGTTCCAAACCTTCGTAAAACTCTGATCATCATTGGCAACCAATGCAGAATCCTCATCCTCTGATCGATGTGTTAGGAGTAGTTCATAGAGCCCTTCGTCGCGCTCTACAGCAATAGCCAATTGTTTGTTACTGCCATGTCTTCCTAGCAACGCACCGCCGTTGTCACGTAGATGGTTTGACTTCTGGTGGAGATGGGAATTATTTTTCTGTGAGATATCCCTAATGCCAGATTTTAAGGTCCGCTATAGCGAACCGTGTTTTTGGCACTATAGTGGTTCGGCTAGACTTAACTATTGGCCAATCTAAGTTAAAAGGCATCATCCAGGGCCTTACTACGATCTATCCACCAAATTTCAGCCTTAGATGTTGCCAAATTTCTCAATGGTGAAGGATAGAACACAGAGCTCCAGACATGAAACCGCAACCTAAAAAATGCCGTTAAGTGCGCTATACCGCACCCATAGGCCCGATCTTTGTCTTCCAAATTCCCCCCTTTTTACTGCACTACTGCTCCTAGACAAGAAACTACGTCCTGCGTTGCCTATGTGTGGATCACTCACTACCAGAATCGGTCTCTCTAGACCTACGTCTTCGATTAGACCGCACGGAACCATTGCTTTGATCACCTTGTGCCCCACTGCCACTACCACTTTCACCATTGCTTTCTGTTTCTGTGGTAACCACAGGCGGGGGCGTTCTTCGACCTTCGAGCCGCTTGTTTGCGTGCCAGAGGGTCCAACAGCTTTTCCTAAGTCCTGGATAGATACGTATGCACAAATGAACGGAAAAAAGATCACAGCAGTAAGCAGATCTATGCCCCCTCCAACCAGGCTTTTTCAACCCGCACCATGCACAATAAACGAGCTGTTTCTGCTGAGAAGTGTGGCCGTTAACAGCAAGTCGCAATGAAACGCCATAGGTTCCGTTGAAGAACACGAGCCTGTTTCTCTTCCGATTTCGTGCCAAATCAACCAACCGTTTCACATCATCTGCTGCCGTTACTTCCTCTACACTCAATACCTCAGAGCTTTGCATTTGAATAGCTGCAGCATAGCTAATCAAATACTGTGATACGTCAAACATGAAATCTGCCGTTGCTTGAACCTTATTTAGACAGTTGCGATAGTTGTATAGTGACTTGAAAGATTCCGACGTCTGCAACAAGTCTTGTCGCTCAAACATTCTCCATGCAAAGATGGAATTAATTGCAATCGTCTTCAATGTCTGCGACACGATTTTCTGCTCCCATTTGAAATGGGATGTTGAGCTGCGCAAGATGGCTCTCTGTTGCGTGGCTCCATCTACACCAGCTTTAGTCTTAGAATAGAAACTCTGTGTGTGACGCGTGTTTGAACAGCTTCAAGGGTGGAAAACAGCCGTTGTCAAGGACATGTTTGTCAACAATTTTCCAAAACTTGTGCCGAGTCTTTAGTAGGTCCATGTACTCTGCCGTAACGAAAGCCGGAAAAGAGACTTCTTCCTCATGTGCCCACTGCACCAAAGGCCTTGCAGCGTCTTCAATAATATGCCTGCACGCGGTAAGGATACTTCCCGTGCATTCTATGAGGACTGAGTAGACAATTCCAGTCTCTGCAGCCACAACAAACATACAGTAGCGAAGACCCAGCGCGATTAGCTGGTGTAAAACCTGTGCCCTGTGCTCCTTAGGCACATACTTCCGAAATACTTCATCGCCAAAAGTGAAACGCACGACATCCAAAGACGCCAACTGCATCACTTCTCCAAGCGTTGTTGCCGCCACCTTAGTCTTGATCTCCACAGCAATCAGCGCGATCCGCATTCCATCCATTTGTATAACATCCTCCTAAAACCAAAGCCCAAAAAACTCTGTATCCATACACAAAACACCGTCTGGAGAGAAAGCAAGGTACCTCGAGTTTCTAGCTGACACCATCGCCACTTCATAGAAAGCCTTCACAAAGGGAATCGCCTCCAGCGCATTAGTAACAGCTTGTTCGTTTATAGTTCCCCTCATCATGGCCTCTGTAGACGCTTTCGAGCTGAACCATCCCCGATGCAAGACGTCAAACCATTGCTGCAGTGTCCTTTCCTCTTCAACGGTGCCACCCTCCATGCCCATCATGTGCAAAACATCCGAATTCGCCATCAACAAGTGCCCATCATTTGTCCCTGTTACCCTGAACTGGCGCAGCACGAACCAGTCAGCGCATCGCTGACCCAGGGTTAGCACACTAGAACCCTCACGTATTCGGCCCTCCGCGATCTCCCGAAAAGATTGAAGCGTATGATCGCTGCTTAGTCCACCCCTGAACAAAGTTTTGTTCAATTTTGTGTTAGATCGCGGCACAGCGACCCAGGTGTTCATATTGCTCTGCAACACCGGCTGTACGGTATACAAAAACCTGAGTAACTTGCAAAATTTAACTGTTCCACACTCCCTGACTGCTATTGCCGCAATCGTTTTCTGTCCTACTCTTCGATCAGAAGCATTAGCAGTCTTAGTGGCAAAGAACACTTCTGGGCCCAACATCGGGTCGTCGTCTATGACGTACGGCCTGCGCCTGTCGAATCCAGCCAACAATTCTTCCCGAGCATCTCTATCGACACCACGGGACTCTCCAGCTGCTGTGCTTGGCACGACGCGGGAAATATCAACGCCCTGAACTGACGAGTCTGCTACGGAAGACTGACGCTGGGAATTTGAAGCCGCACCTTCTGTTGCTTGTACAGCATGCACGGACACCTCCAGGATAACTCTTTCGTCTGATGTGCTTTCGGCCTCTTTCTCTAAATCTCCTCGAAGTGGATTTAGGAACGATTTGGCTACAAAGGAATGGCATCCAAAAATGAGGTCAGGCATGACAAAAAAAGAACCTAGGCCATGTTCCATCAGTATCTCCATAAAAGCTTCCTTTTCATAGCCTCGATCAGCTGTAACAATACACCCTGTAAGAGTTTGCTCCCCACGACCATCCATGAGGGATGCCATTAGCTTCCTGACAGATTCCACTTGCGACTCCTCACGTCGCCGAAACCTTATGGAAAGCACGATCCTGAAAAGAGCGCCCGCTACCGCATCCGCAGAATGCCCCTGCTTGTCTGCTTTCCGAGAGCTAAACATTTTTACCTGGTTGTCGGTTGCTCTGGTGCGGAACAGATCATCATTCAGCATCGCCAACAAGTGCAACGGCGTGAAGAAGGGTTTGCGAGGTTTTCAAAAAGCCAGAGTCTCAAATTCAGTGCGATAACGCGTTTGATCCCTCTGTGCACTCCAACTGAAACTTCTCTGACTTCCCCTGGCGGTTGGACGATAGGCCAAAACATTTGCGGCAAATAATCGGACAGATTCTAACGACAGAGGGATGTATTATGCTTGTATTCGAATAAACATGGCCTTTTCAAAACTAAAACCAGTTGTGTGAGAAAAAAGGAGGACGGCGAGGTTTCTATACATGTAGGAGAGTAAAACATGGTCACTAAAAATATTGTTGAGACGGATGCGTTCATTTAACGACTCCATCAATTGCCTTAGCAATCCATTGGCCAACAAGACAACAAACCCACAACGCGTCGGAGCAAGATTCTTGACGTTGCATTCAACCTTTATGTTGGACATGGACACACTGCAGAGCAAACGAGCATGATGCTGAATGAAGCTATCCCCGAACTCCTTCTCCAGAACCACCTTGTTGCATTCAGTGCTACTCAGTGTTCATCCATAGCTTGCGTCGTGACCAGTCTTCCCCCCTCTTCCACGACCCGCACTTCCTCTTCCTCTTGTTCCTGCTTCGCTTCCTGATCCTCCCCGCCCCCTAGCCCGCGGTCCAGTCTTCGATAATGGTCTCCCAGAGGTCTCACCTGCTGCGACATTTGAACGAGCCGCACCTCCTGTGGTGCGCGCCCTAACGGGGGAACCGGATGCGTTTGGATGCACTGCGTTTTCTTGACTGCCGCCCGTGACATCGGAGTCAACAGTTGCGAGTGGAGTGGGGTGTGCAGCCACATTTGAGGCGCGGATGGGTTGATAAAACATCATCATGGAAGGCAGGCACCCCTGGGTGACAGGCAAGGCCGGTTCTCAGCCGATTCTGGATCTTTAAAGTGGCGAGAGTTCCACGCTCCATCTGGATTTAAAACCAGCTCAAAGAGTTGTAGTAAAAAGAGCCAATTTGGCACGTGAGGGGTAGCAATGGGACCCCTGAAACGGCTCGTGTTCGGTATAGCGAACCTAAGGCCAAAACGGTCAAATCGGAATTTTCCACCTAGGATCGGTATAGCGAACACATGCGGCATTAGGGATATCGGGGTTGTCAAATTAATGTGAAATGTCAATTTAGTGTACAATCGGATACAACAAAGTTTGATATTTAGGTAGAGCAAAACACCCTATCCACACACACATGTGCCTATACCATCACCACTACGCTCTCAGCTCCATCGTTCGAAACTCACCCTTATTCACATCTTTCTCCTGCGTTACCGGCGCAGATTCATCGAGCAGTTCTTTCGCTAGCCATCGCACGGCCTCATCCCGACTATCAACACACTCACACAGCCTGGAATACAGGCAAGTCAAGTGCTGCGCCCATCCATCAGTCCGCCTCATCTTTCTTAACTGCTGCAGCAAGAACACGGCTTCCGCTCTTCGACCTGCCGGTAATGGACACTTCCCAGCGCGATGACCGTCTGCATTGTATTGCCCAAGGACTCTGGAACAGGTTTCAACCACGCACTTCCCGCTTTCTTCTTTTATACTCACATGGGTCCTGTTACTCGGCGCTCCGTCTGCAAGTTGGAACAGTTTCTTTTGACATCCTCTCACGAAGCGTGGTCGGCCTCGTACGTGCCCTTCTTCCGCTCCTCTGGCGAGTATCCGTACCAAATCTTGCTTCGTTGTCGGCGATGTATTCGAGCCCATACGGCTCAAACCGTCTTTGACACACTCGACTAATCGCATATCATTCACTTCCCGTCGCTCACGCTCCTCAACATTGTAGTTTTTCTCGTAACCTCGCTTTCTTTCTTTGAACAACATGTCTGTCACTAGCTTTCCAAACTCCTGCCACACTTCGTCGTTCACATTCGCACCACGCTCCCCAGATCCCTGCTTCATTGCAATTATCACCACCTCCGTGGCCTGGATCCAAAGAGGGTCATTGCATTCTTCTTCCTTCTCCTTGGCGTTCAACCCATTCGCTTCCCCAATGTTCACCAGATTCCGTCTGAGACTTCTATGGGCGCTGCTACTCACCATAATCTTTCCCAAAACGCGGAGTACATTTGCTGTTTGAGAAGCCTTCACAGCTGCCGGGGTTTCATCACTTCGATACATCCGAGAGAGCAGCTTCAATAATCGGGTACTCAGAGCGTAACGATTACCCCGCGAAATGTTCTCGCGTGACACAATTCCTAGCATGCCCTCAATAAGTGCACTCCAACTGGCTTCGTCATTGCCAAACGACAACTCTTCCAGCCCTTGCAACGTCACATCTTGCACTTGAGACACACCTTCTCCGATACCAGAACTTTTTGCCGTTTCGTTGGTGGCTTGTCTGCCCAACGACAACACCATGAGCACTTCTACAAGCACTCGTGAACTACTCGGGGTAAACTTGTCAGCCAGTCTCTTCCGAGCGCTTATAAGACCTTCTGACAAGATTCGCAATGCTTTTTCATCCACTACCTCAAGCTTCTTTTCTCTAGATTTGTGGCTGCTGTCATTTCTCATGAGCTGACGACCTCCAGTGGCTTCACTCAGAGCACACCACACAGATTCCCACAAACTCACCGTTCCGAGTCTCTTTGTTACTTCCGGATCTTCGGCAAGCGGTCTAGATTCTTCACTATCGGTAGTTGCAACAAACGAAGGAATCCAAAAGCTTGATCCAGCTGGTTTAGACGACGAAGAAGATCTTCCAAGAGGCGGGGCTCTCAGTTCCGGTGCCGAAATTGACGGGCGTTCGACAACCAGTCCAGCTGCATCAAGTAGTTCCAACAAGGCGGAAACCCCAGCCACCGCAACCTCTCCGTCTCTGCTCGCCCCAGCGACGCCCGCAGCGCGAAGCATTTTTCGCCAAAGACCACCCGTTCCCCCATCCGTCAGCATCATAAACAAAGGGCGATTATCCTCATCCGTCAAAACTGAGAGTCGCGGCATAGCAGTGCGCAGCAGCTTAGCAACACCAGCAAGGGCAAGAACACGCGTCTCATTCCATTGCTTTCGAGGGGTATCTCGACTGTGATGCAACAACAACTGCACATCGCTGCGGCTCTTCGCGAGGGGTGGCTCTTCTTCCGCCGCCACCGCCGTGCTTCCGCCTTGCATAACTTCTTCGAGCAACGGTAGCAAAGCCTTTTCTACACAGCTATTCCATGCGACGGCCGATAGTCGAGAGCTATGTGCCGAAAGCGCCCCCGTGAGCGTCTTCACCGCACAGTTTCGAATTTCTGGTCTGTCGTCCATACTGACCTCCTTCAATGCTTGAAAGAGAGCAACCCATAATTCGTCATCTTTTCCAACTTGACCCACTTTGGCTAAGAAATCGGCTGTTCTCCACATAAGGCCAATGGATGTCAACGCCACATTCACGTCATGAACCTGACTGCTGCAGAGCCGTAGCAAATCCAACCACAGTGGGAAAGAACTCTTCGTGATCGATGAAAGAAAGTCGTCTGCGATGAACTGTACCAATTTGAACCCATCAGACACCGTTTCCGGGGAGGGTTCAAAGATAACAGGCGTGCCGCTTGCAAGCGCCAACTCTTCCTTTCTATAATCACTGTGCCCGTCTGCATTTCGTTGGACTCTTGTGCCTGTTGCTATGCTTAGTATTTGGAGAATAATGCGCCATGCAGAGTCTCCTTTCAGATGCTCGCCATGCTTCTCGAGGATTGAATATACAGATGACAGCGTTCCAGAGTGGACATCGGCATATGGTGACGACAATAGATCCAAAAAGGGTCGAACTATCCGCTCGTGAGCTATGATGATGTGACAATCGCCTTGCAAAGCGCCACACGCGATTTTGGTCAGTGAAGCCAAGGCAAACAAACGAAGCGGTTGCGAAGCGGTGTCCACGCAAATCGATGTCAAATGACCGGTCACGAGCTGCCAAAGAGCCGACGGCTCCGAGGCTTGTCCAGAGTCTGGACGGCGCAAAGCGCTCAAGATCGCAATCTCCGCGCCGGCAATACCAAACAGACGCACGGAGCCACCAGAATCAGCGCTCAACCTAGCAGAGTCATCGCCCTTATTGTTCTTGCTCATCTGCGCGACAGACAGTCTCGAGCAGCGCACAAGCGCCGAAACAAGGTCATGGCATGAATGCCATGGCAACTCCGAAGAGCAGCTCATCAACGCCCGAGTCTTCTCACCAAGCCCTTCTGCACTGCTAGCAAAGACCTTGGCGTCGCGATCAGTAGTATTCACGGAAATCTTTTCATGCAACGCATCCATGTGATGCAACGCATCAATCACAGGCTCCCACAGACGACCCAACCCAGTCTTGCACTGCGTCGCGACGTCAAACAATGCATTGAACAATGCCTTAAGCTGTTTTCCGGCAATGTCCACTTGGTTAGCCGAGGGTTTGGAGCGAGCACTCTCCGCACACGCCGAGCACAAGGTGGTGATGGCCTTTTCACGAAGGCGCTCAAACTTGCAGGCATCGCTCACCGCTGCAATCTTGACGATCGTGTCCAACATGATTTGAAACGCTGTCATCTGGGCTTTCTGATCCGCAGCCGACATGTGGCTAAGATTGGACGGACTAGAGTTCTCGCGCATTAGTGTCGCAAGAATGACGACAATGCTTGCAGTGGTATCGGTGGGCATGAGCACGGTAGCAACGTCGAGATGTTTGTTGCGCACAGCGTCGTCGGCGGCCTTGACAACTTCGACATGCAAGCCAATGGAAATAGAAACCATAAACTCTGTGGAGTTCGCAATAAGTTTGGCAAATGGCTTCATGGTGGCTGTGATGGGCGAAGGCGGTAATATTTGCATGTTGCGTGATTGAGAGAGAGAAATATGTTCAGCGCCAGCTACAATAACGCCAGATATACACTTCGCGGCGCCTTTACCCAGATCGAATGTGCGTACAAAGTCAATGAGGGGGCTAGATTCATTGGGAGTAGATCTGAAAATGCATCGCAGAGCCTCTATCGCATAAACGATACTCCAGGACTCGAGAGAGCGAGTCGAGCGGTCTGCTTCCGCGCCAGATCCGGCAGCCATGTTCGTCAAGGTGTAACAAAAAGTCTCGGCATCTGGCTGCAAATTGCGCCAATAGTTACGCACGAGAGTAACAATAAGACTAAGCAGAGACTTTAGAAGGCTCTTCTGCTTGGTGGTGTGCAACAGTTTGTGGACGGCGGGACAAAGACGAGCCAGAACGAGCTCGGAAAACACGGGCTGTCCCGCAAACAAAGAGATGTTAGTGGCCAGACTGTCATCAATGACCTCGAGCGCGAGGGTGACATCCAATGGTTGAGAAGGCTCCGAGGAAACGGTAGAGAGCCATTCACTGGGCTCGGCGGCTATGGCGTGACACAGGTCAAGAAAAAGGTTGAAAGCCGCGGTGGCTTCAGAGGGAAAGGCGGCGAGCGGGATGAATTGGCCGTAGGGGGCGTGTCTCTCCACAGCGGTTCGCACGGTGGCATCGGCGGCGGCGGCAAACAGATCGGAGGAGATCTGACGAAAGGCGGCGTTGGCAGTGTGCTCGATGACGCCTCTCTCCAGGGCGGGCGAATGGGCGGAGAAGTGCGATATGGCGGACAGGGCGGTGGAAGCGGGGTTGCTGTTGGATTGTGCGCGAATGGAGCGTAAGTGAAAGAGCATGGAGAAGGCGCGCGACAGATGAATCTCAGACAGCGAGCGGGTGTAGGCGCGCACGGTGAGCAAACTAAGCAGGCTCTGCAGCACCTTCAAGGTGACGGTGTCATCGAAGCAGGGCGAGCACAGGCGCTGCAAGGCTTGCAGCACGACCGGGAGCGTGGGCGGCGCAAGCGCGCGATGGGTGATGAGACGATGCAGACAGGACACAGCGCGCAGCGAGATGCCGACCTGCGGCGGCTTCGAGGGGGACGGAAGCGGAGACGACTCCGGAGCTTGGCAGGCGGAGCAGAAGACGGCGGCGGCATGATCGGCGGCGGCCAACTCAGCGGCGGCGTCGTCGGCCTCCTTGAGCAGAAGTATGGAGCGCTCCGCGGCCTGCTTCACGGACGGGTTGGCGCGGCGCGCATCGGCGCACAGCGCGCGCAGATCGGCCTCGAGCGAGCGCAGGAACGACGACGGGAGCCGCGATGGCGGCGGCGAAGTCATGGCGTGCAACGCGCTCCTGTCTCTACCACACGCGACCACCGTCTGTAACACTTGCTAAAGTTGGAGCTTGTCTTCAAATTATCTGTCGCCGTCTTTCAGCTTTCCAGCGCATGACTGTAGGCTACAGTACAGTATTGCTAGCCAGCTAGTCATTTTCTACAGCTAGATTCCTCTAGCAATTGCTAGCAATCCCGTACAACAACGCTGGATCACTCTTGCCTCTCCAACCATTTACAAGACCTTTCGTCAACGTCTTCTTCAGACATGTCTCTCACTACCACCTACAAGCATTTTTCCCGCGATGAATGGTTCTCCGTCACCGCGCACTTTTCGGGTAGCCCTGGTAGCAAGCCACAGCGTCTTCCTCGGCTAGCTATTTGCGAGATATTTGCAACTAAATTACCTTCAGCATTTGTAATGCAGTGCTTTTGCTCTACGGTTATTGCTTGCGCTCCACGGTATATCTCTAATGCCAGATTTAAAGTTGCGAAACAGGCTCTTTAACTTCGTAGACACAACAAAGAGCATCTCTCTAGTGTCTACACGCCCGGCGGATTGGCCTCACATGACGCCAGCTTGGCCTCATATGAGGCCAGTTCTATTTTCCAAAAAATTAGTAAAAATTACTGGTTTCCATACTGCAGCGGCGTATTCTATTTTCTAAGGAAAAAACAAATTTTCTCACCATGTTCCTCCTGCGCTAAAGTACATTCTTAAGACAGTTATCTTCAGTAACAGCAGTTCAGTAGTTTCAAGACCGCTCGGAGACTGATAAAAACATGGTTCAAACCTCGCTGAGTTCAGTGTAACTCGAAAACTCCTACGGGAGCTCGAATAATTCTAAAAATCATTATGGTCTAAGAATGCACTTCTGTCCACTTTAACCGCAGACACAATAAGGTGAAATTTTCTAAAGAGATTGTTCCGTCAAAGACCATAATAAGTCAAGCAAGTTGAATAACGAAGAGAGAATTAGTAGGTGCTAAAGGCAATTTGCACTTTTGCTTCATACTTTTAAAAATAACATAAAACCTTAAAAACGCATGTTAACACACGACTTTAAATGTTGTTGACTAAATGTTGCTCGAAATGTGATGAATGTCACGTAGATGATCTATATAAACACTAATGGCCGGTTCCAGTGTGACATATATAAACATCATTGTACTTAAAGCATTCTGAACAAACAATTTTTGATTTTTAAGTAGGTTTGCAGACTTTGCGTCGTCCTGGATTTGTTTGAGACGCTAAAGAACCATCAAAGTTTCTTCGTTTTTGATTTTATCCATTAAATGAATTTTGGTACCAGCCATATATGGGTTTTCTATTTCATCTTTCTCCTTACATTTTCTTTTCATAGTTCGAATAGCATCCCAGTTGTTATCAAATAATCCGTCTGCAAGATTACAATATAAATTATGCGGTGAAAGATTTAATTTGTTTCCGTATGCACCCTTGCAAATATTCCAAGCATCAACCACGCACATTGCCATCAAAGAAGTATTCACTCTAAAAGACCATTCTTTCAATTCAAACTTTTTTCGATATTCAGATCATCTTGACGAGTCCTATTATGCCCATGAATTCTTGAACAACAAAAATAGAACTCCTCAAAACCCTCTAGAATTGCAATGGAAAGCGAAATTTTCTTTGTTATTCCATCAGTTGTCCTCCATCTTTCACGAGAAATAGGAGTTCTTGGTTGGGTACTGCTACAAGTGCTGATGAAATATCTCCTCTCTCGATCCACCCAGAGCACACACATCATCTTTCGATCCAATTCAGGCAGTTTCGAGACCATTGACACGTGCTCGCCTCGTGCCTTCATCGTCAGTTTGGAAAGAGGTTTCATAGCAAACCTTCTGGTGGCTGTTATTATAACCCCAATAAATCGCATTCTTCTTTTTAAAAGTTCATTAGCTGTTTCAATAGATGAAAAATAAGAATCGGCACAAACGATTAGATCACTTGCGAACCAATTCTCAACAAGTCTAGTTAAAAAATCTGTTCCATGTGCATGTTCTGATTCAAAAGGCTGTACATTTGGTTGCGTAGCTCCCATCGTGATTTCTATTTTGAGAATAATTCCACTCCTTTCACAACACACTGTCTTTACTTCACAACCATTTTCAGGTTTCCTATCAAGAGTGTCGTATAGTGGCAGAAGGTCTGACCTTTGAGGTTGTCAATATACCACACTCACCCTGTACGTGATGGACGCGAGGGATCATCGTCCATGCAGCTCCGGGCGAGCTACCATCTAGGTCTTGTCAGCCACGTGTAGTGTTGACATGTACCTTCTGTTTGAGTAATTGTTAGTAATAGTAATTGTAATTATATGTATTTTAGTACAGTAGTTGAGTGGCCACCTGGCACTGTAGCCAGTGTTGGCCAGGTCTCTGACACTAGGTCAGAGACCGTGCCTTGCTGGCACCTCCCGGGTGATCTGGAGAGTGCAGTCCACTGCATATAGGGAACTGCACCTCCCCCATCCTAATCTGATAAAGACAGGCATCACTTGGGTCACGCCTATACATTTTGGTTCATGGTTTCTCAACTACCACACAGTCTTTCCCGCGCTTCGACGCCTATCATCGTTCACCTACACGGTATAGGCTAGTCGCCCCTCCGTTTACCCCTGCAGGTTTTCACGGTGCCCTGTTACCATCGAGGTTTACTACATCTACCTTCTAAGGTTGAGCGTCAACACGCTCCCTACCGTTGAGCGTCACTACGCTCCCGAGACAAGACAGTAGCATACCCCAGAGGTGATTGTACGACATTTTGGTCTCCCGACTTAGAAATTATTCTTAGGTTTCGTCGTACCTTCACGGTTCACACGAGATTACGAGAAGGATTGGACGCTCGTACATCTATTTGGTTTCAGGAAATCCCGCAAAGCAATACAGGATACCACTATTGGTCACAAATCGAACGACCTAAAAGGAATACGCGTGGTGCGAGCGCCCCGCCAAGCCATAAAGGTCTTAAAGGAGCCCCATCAGTTCAAACGATTCTGGAAAACCCCGTGGAGCTGCTCCGGCAGCCTCGGGACAAAACCGGAAAGGTACATAGTCCGCCGCATTTGGCAACGGAACCTCAAAGGGAATTACCAATTGAGGTTGCAGCGGAGGGGCTATGGCCTCAGCTCGAAGAGCGAGCGAAAGCGCTCAACACCCTCGCGGTCGAGGATGCATTAACCATAAAGGAGAAGTCGGAGACCCGGATGGTTCCGCTCTCAATGGACGTCGATGCATTTACCCGTAGTGTAGTTGACCGAGCAGCTCAAGAGCTATCGGAAAAGATACCTGAAATGGTGAAACAGTATCTCTTTACAGATGCTAGGGAGCATGTTTACCGCGCTCTGTAGGACCTTTGGGTTTCCGAGGGATTCGCAGAGTCCCGACTGTAGTATCCGCTCTAACGGAGAGAGCCGACACCTTCGACAGCGTTCAGACTGCCGATGGGTTGCTTGCGGCGAAAGAAAAGGGGTGGTAGAGCTACAACACCAGCGAGCTGGAAGTGGGGTGTAAGGCCACTACTCGCCAGCGAGGGTGAACAGTGCAACTGTAAAACGTTGATGGAACGTAGGTACGATACGGCTCGTGAAGTGGTTGGGGGCTGACTATCTATTATAGCTCGTCCGGATCTCCGGTTAAGAAATCCTAAGCGAGGAACAGAATAGTCATGATGCCCATGTTGTCTCCTTTACTTGGAGTCGGCGCTCACCTCTGGTACACTATATTCTGTGTACCAGGGTGAGTGCCCAAATAAATATATAAATAATACCCAGTGGTCAGCCACTTAGCCAAACCACTGTATGGGTATGGTCCCTAATGGGCGTCTAGCTACAAAGGGTAGTAAAGCCCTCCACGTGGATCGCCACTACATGCGCCGTTGCCAATATGGCATTCGCCTAGGAAGGGTCGCAACTATGCGTGCGCCGTGGTAATCCACTCGACCCATGACGCCACGTGTTCCACTAAGACATTCTGCCTCTAGGCATCCTATGCGGGATGCCGTTTCATATCACAATGCTGATGACAACACTCACTTATGAGTTCCAACCGCGACTTCGCAAAAAACCAACCTATCGGATTCCCCGACATAGTAGAATACTAGACCGACCTACACAGGTGAACATCGCAAAGCGCATACCACAAGGGTTCCAAATGGGTCATTCCACCCATTCCAAACACTTACCTACTGATAGTGAGTACCTACAGGGTTCAAGGCAGAGTTAAGAGGTCCGGTGGAAGGTAGATCCTCAAGACATTTACCTGCCACCAATTACTGTTTTCGTTCAAAAGGATACCCATGGAGGTGGTCCCAATGACGATTCGTCTGACTCGTTGGATGAGCGACGAAGAAACCGAAAAGGGAAGAAGCGGAGGACGAAGAGGGGAAAGAATCGAGAGGATGATTCAGACCCTGACTCGTCAGGCTCCAGTTCCGATACGAGTTCATCGTCGGATGATGACTGTAAAGGTAAGAGGAAGAAGAAAACGAACAGGTCGACGAAGAAGTCGTCGAAAAAGAACCGAAAGGGTATAAAGCGATACAATGAGTCGCCCGACTCTGAGTCGGACACCAAAATGGACCTGGAGGTGCACCAATCGTTGAACGAGATGTTCACCAAAGCGGTTGACTACAGGACTTATCGGTTGATCAAAAAGTCTTCTGAATACGCCCAAGGGGTGGCTCAGAATATTACTAAGCACCAAAAGAAGCTCAGCTTCCAAATGGGGGACACAACCTTCACAGGTACGGATCCTATTGCGGTGATTGAGTTTTTACAGAAGTTCAAGATTGCATGTGGCCAAAATGGTTTTTCCGAGGGCGCTGCTATGTGCCTATTTCAGTTTTACCTTAAAGGACAGGCATACTACTTGCTGCAGGGTAGGCTCCGCGGCAGTACTTTAGCGATGGATGAGGATGGCACGGAGATGTTGGATTCATACCCAGAGGTGGTCAATTTTCTTTTGGAAACATAAGCCACCGATGAGGTTATCCAAGAGGCTGACTCGGAAGTCCTCGCTTACCATCGAAGGTCTGGGCAAATTGAGTCGGAGTTTTCGCTCGCGCTTTGGAATCTGGCAACCCGTTATGGTAATGTGTTCACTACCTCTAGGTTAAAGTCGCTATTTGCTGACAATGACGACAAATCGATCCGATCCCAGGTACGCAATTACCTGGCCACTAACCGAAAGATAGACTACAATGGGCTGGGTCGATACTTCCAGGGCCATGAAGATACCCTTCGGCTGGGAAAGAGACCAGCCATGCCTCCAACCTCGAAGGATAAACGGAAAAGGTCGGTCTTGGAAATTGAAGATACCACAACCTCAGAGGGTAGCTCTCACCTCGAAGTGCCTACAGGGACCGCTACCCTCTTGGTAGCGACCCAGGGGCGGTTCTCGAAACCCTCGACTGTAGCAAATTGGTCGTCAACGCGTACACGAAACTCGGTGAAATCGCCGCCAAGTGCGATGAGCTCGCAGAAGATGCACGGAGCGAGCTCCCATAACTCGCCACCCACATCTTACGCCACTGCTCCTACTAACCAGGTTTCGAAGCCACCCTCAATGGTAACGCGAGACCCCCAAACTGGAGGGCTCGTTTGCTGGTTCTGTCTTGCGACAGACAATTTGGCAAACAATTGCGCTAACTTACCTCCAGGGATGAGAGACCAGTTGATTCAGGCTCGCATGCAGAATCACTAACGCCTCTATGGGTCTTCAACGCAAGCACCAAATAGGTTCCAACCCCGTACACCGATACAAGTCAATACCATCGAGGACACACCAAACTTGGACTCAGCCCCGGAGGAAAACACCGAATGGTTGGCGTGATGGCCGAACCCAACCTGCATTTGGAAGGCCAATCGATACCTAGAACCTGGAAGGGGGAAGAGAACACGTCACAACCAGTTCCGGTTTTTCATATGAAGTACAACAACTATAAAGTATGTGCTTCAATGTGTTTCTCCGATCGCCTTGCGGTTCCGGTCACCTGCGTGTTGGATACGGGGGCCGGCCCAAACGTCCTGAACTCCCGCGTCATACCTGAGGCGGTACTTCGGAACTTGAGCCCACCTCCCGACAACAACCCGCTGGTGGATGCAAAAGAGCGCCCATTAAACCTTCGAGGTATGCTCACCACTGTGGTGCAGCTCGGACACCTCAAGGTAAGACTGCAATTCTTTGTTGTCGACCGTTTACCGACAAACTGCCTACTAGGTACGAACTTCATTGACAGACATGTCAAAGCAATCCTTCCTGGTTCCCATACCGTCCCCCTACGTCAGGGGGGACGAATTGCCATTTTAGGTAATACGGAAACCTAACGGGGATGGTTCGTCAAACCGAAGAAGACGATATCCACCGAAACGGTCTCCAACAAAGTGCGCATTATCAAACAGGTTGTTATCCCGCTAATGCACAAAATATTGGTACCGGTGTCGTGTGCGACCCCCGGGTTGTTCATACTACAAAACCATCAGAGGCTAGCACATCGACACCTCACCTTGATGGCCAACGGGATTTTCGACAACATCCCAAATCAACCCTTTAATGTGTGTCTCAGCAACTTCAGCAGTCATGACGTGAAGTTGCCGAAAAATACCAATGGTGGCATCGCACTACCGGCACCACAAGGGTTCTTCCCCGTAGCTCACACAGATCTTGGCGAGGTCTCCCTCGATAAGGATGGGGGGTGTGCAAATGCGTCCACAACCACAAATGTATCGATAAATACCAACTTGGAAGCGAAGGTAACCGATAAGGCATCGGTAGACAAAGAAAAGAAACCGGACCCTGAGAGGCAATGGCAAGATACATTCCAGATCGGTGAAGAAAACGGCCAACTTCGGGGCTGTATTATCGACCTTCTGGAGGAGTTCGAAACCATGTGGTCAGGCGATCTGGGCCAAATTAAGGCCACACAGCATCGCATCGAGCCCCTCCCTGACTCGAAGCCGATTTACCAGCAGCCATACCGAGCAGGTCCGAAGGCGAGAGAGATAGAACTCAAAGAAGTGGAGCGAATGCTCCAAGAAGGTGTAATTGAACCAGCCAACTCAGATTGGGCTAGTCCCGTGGATCTGGTTCAGAAGAAAGGGGATAACCGTAAAGGGTTTTGTGGGGGCTACAGGAGGCTCAATAGCGTGACCATCAGGGATTCGTACCCGATACCTAGAATGAATGAGTGCATCGACTCCTTGGGAGATGCGCAGAGATTCACCACGTTGGATGCCAATTGAGGTTATTGGTAGGTACCCGTAGGTGAGGAAGATCGAGACAAAAATACCTTCACGTGCCATGCAGGTTTGTTTCGCTTCACGCGGATGCCTTTCGGGTTACACAATGCTCCACTACCTTTCAAAGGGCGCTGGACATCATCCTTTCGAAGGTTAAATGGACAAACGCCTTGGTATATATCGATGATGTAATCATCTATTTCAGTAACCCTCCTAGCTGAGGCGGAGGTGACGCTGAAGCTACGCAAATGCGTCTTCTTTACCAGAACGGTTGAATACCTGGGACACATCGTAGGCCCTGGTACCCTAGAGGTTGCGCCGAACAACATTAGAGCCGTACAGGAGGTCATGTTGCCACGATCCCAGACAGACCTACGATCTTTTATAGGTATATGTAACGTCTATCGTCGCTTCGTGAAGGGATTCGCGAAAATAGCGGCTCCCCTCAACAAGAAGCTCCAAAAAGGTGAACCTGAACGGTTTGAGAATCTATCGAATAAAAAATGGATACCTTTGAGGAATTAAAACGATCACTGTTGTCGCCGCCAATCTTAGCGTTACCGAAAACAGGTCTACCATACACGCTGGATACAGATGCATCCCATGCCCAAATTGGTTTTTGTCTCATGCAGGAGCAGCACAACGGAGACAAATTGCATATAGGGTACTGGAGCCGCGCTATGAATGAGGCGGAGCAGAACTATACGGTAGCCGAGAAGGAATGCTTAGCAGTAGTGTGGAGCATGTTGATGCTCCGTCCATACCTTTATGGTGAGCGCTTTACGTTGTGCACGGACCACGACGCCTTAAGGTGGATCCTCGGACTCGCAGATGGGTCTGGTAGACTTGCCCGTTGGAGATTGAGACTGTCAGAGTTTGAATACGACGTACAGTACCGTTCAGGTATCAAGCACAACATAGCTGACGCTATGTCACGCTTAACCACCTCAGGGTTAGAGACAGAACCTGTGGACGATGATATCCCTTGCTTTTTGGTGTCATCAAACCAAAATGGTACAGGCGAACACCTAGAAGGATGTTGGGACTTACCTGAAGAAGGTGCCTTGCGGAACACGGACATGGCCGACATGGCAACGCAGATACTGACCCTAGAGGAAACGCACGTCATACCAGTAACCCGGGAGGAATCTCTACGAGAATAGGCCCAGGATGCGTACTGCAGAACCCTGGCGGACCAAATTGGTTTCAAAAGATCACCGTTCGATGTGGACCACAGTTGGCACATCGTGAGAAGGTCAACCTTGGATTGTAGCCTCCAAAACGTGGTTCCGAAGCCACTGCGCCCGCGAGTCTTGTATCTCGCGCACTACCCGCGACTATCGGGACACCCCGGTGCCACCAGGATGTATTACACCTTGAGGCAACAGTTCTATTGGCCTCATATGGCCCATGATGTCTGTACCTTTGTAGATCAATGCGAATCTTGTGTTCGTACCCGCGGTGGTATTCGAAGGCACCGAAAGTACCTCAAGCTGTTTTTAGCAGCGGGTCCACTGGGGTTTGTTGCGATAGACCTTCTAGGACCACTTCCCAAAACCAAGAACGGGTATCAACACATTCTAGTGATCACCGACAGGTTCTCGAAGCTCACAAGAGCGATACCTTTAAATGATACGAAGTCAACCACGCTGGCGATCGCGTTCCTCAACAATTGGGTCTACCCGTATGGTGCACCACTGTACCTACTTACCGATAATGGTTCAAACTTGGCATCGAAGTTCTTCAAAGCAGTCTGTAACCTCTTGGGTATCAAGCACTATTTCACTACTGCCTACCACCCGCAGACAAACGGACAGGTCGACCGCTTTAATCACACATTGGTATCAAGGCTACGACACTATTCGAAAGAGCACCAAACTGGGTGGGATGAGCTGGTGCAACCGCTCACCTACTCCTATAACCTTCAGGTACACCGGTAAACGCAGACCTTTCCCTTTGATTTGATTCTTTCGCGACACACCGCAGGTATTGCAGTGCAGGGAGATCATACCACCAGCACTGCAGCTGGCACACTGACCCCTGCCTAATTCAAGCGAAATACCCTTGTGAAGTTGAGGAGGGCTCTCAAACATGCAGAGAGCCGCCTCACTGCAGCCCAGAAGCGGTACAAGGCCGACTACGACCGTAGGGTAACCAAAGTGGTCTCGGTATCGTCGGGACAATATGTCTACATAGATAACCCACCTTCAGAAAAAAGACCACGACCGGGTGATGAAGCAAACGATGAAGCTATCGACAAAGATATCAATTCGAAGCTTCTACCCAAATCAATGGGACTCTATAAGGTATTGAACGCATCCGACCACACCGTTACGGTTGACCAGGACGGAATACCGAATACGATATCAATTGACCATGTTACGGTAGCACCTGAAACGGTTCAACATCGCATGGAGGAAGGCACCTCAGCCCGAGAGCCCAGAGCGGTAGCTCTGCGCACTCGACCCTCGGAGGACCCCACACCAATTGAGGTGAATGATGAATTACAACGGGATGATCCGGATTACATCCCTCTAACAGGGACGGAAATGGAACCTCACACGGTAACAGCGGAAGCTCCCGACCCGGCTCCCACGCACGAGGCTCCCAACTCGTAACATATGAACCCTCGAGGTGGCGTTCCCCCGAAAGATCAGGACCAAACCTCAGAGAAGTTTCCCGTTGACAGTCTTTTGAACCACACGCGAACCTATAATGGTCTGAAGTACACCGTCAGATGGTATGGCTGGGGCTCAGAAGGGGACACCCTCGAACCCCCAGCCGCAATACGCCCACACTTCCGTATCAGGTATTGGCGCCGTCGCAAGGAGCCGATGCCTGCAGACCGTTAACCTTAGACCTTCATGGTACTCAGGCCTAAGGAAGGGGGAGAAAAGACGTCGTTTTCCGCAGAAGGTGGAGGCATATGTGTGTCAGATTACCTACAAGGGAGGACACGAAAGAACAACCAAATGTAACAGTAGAGGAGACAAGAAGAGACAACAATTCAATTTAAGAAGGACCTGTCGGTTTAGGAGCAATGGAATCAGGAGGACCCGTGTTATTGACCACCCACGGAGAAAAACTTGCAGAAATGCTAGGAGCCATCGACCTAGGAGATAGCGAAGGAGCGGTAGCCCCGCCACTGGGGAGAGGAGTCCAAACCAAAAGAAGATGAACGAAAGGAACCGCCGAAGCGGGTTTCAAAACCGCAGGGTTCAAGTTAGCACCTAGAAGGGGATCCGTCAAAGGACCAGATTGGCAACCTGACGGGTGGCCAGTTGGTACATGTCCAACTGGAACTAATTCCGGAACTCACCAAGTTCGTTCAGCGACTTCATGTATTGCGCATGGCGCGGCAGCAAACCTTCAAGGAGCTTCAATGCATCAAACACGGAGGTAGGCCCAGCCCTCTGAAAGTTGGTGACGCAAGCCTGGAGAATTTGAGCCAGCAAACCGACCACGGCCGGAGAATCCATCATAGGTTGAGGCAGAGGACGAACAATACCCGCCAACAGAGGTCGAACCAGACCAGCAACCCACGAGGAGCTCGGTTGAGTAGGAGTCACACCCGTAGGGGTAAGCGACTTACGACCTTAATATAACGGCTCGGACGAGACGGGACCAGGTGGGACGACGCGCAGAGGGACCTAGGACGAAAATGAAGTTTGAGCAACCGAGAAAGGTGCGATACCAACTTGGTTGAACAGTGGGCTATGCGGAAGCAGAATCGCAAGCACGCAGGGGCCCACTACCGAGAAGGTGTCCGCTAGCGCGCTATTGACACTGCATCGTTCTCATGACAGTCCCTACCTGAATGGTTGTCGCCCAATTCGTGCGCCGCCGTCGTCACTCGCACTCCCCAACCGACACTGGCACTGAGTTCTAAACCTCAAGGGATCGCGCGTCGCGCACCGTGAGCAACCGCCTGCGGATACCACTCCGATGCCCGCGCCGCTGTCGCTCGCTATACCTTTATGGTTTGATGGAAGGAGACACTGGGCGTGTCTCACGGGTAGGAAGGGGGTCTGGCGTATAGTGGTAGAAGGTCTGACCTTTGAGGTTGTCAATATACTACACTCACCCTGTAGATGATGAACGCGAGGGATCATCATCCATGCAGCTCCGGGCGAGCTACCATCTAGGTGTTTTCAGCCACGTGTAGTGTTCACATGTACCTTCCGGTTGAGTAATTGTTAGTAATATTAATTGTAATTATATGTATTTTAGTACAGTAGTTGAGTGGCCACCTGGCACTGTAGCCAGTGTTGGCCAGGTCTCTGACACTAGGTCAGAGACCGTGCCTTGCTGGCACCTCCCGGGTGATCTGGAGAGTGCAGTCCACTTCATATAGGGAACTGCACCTCCCCCATCCTAATCTGATAAAGACAGGCATCACTTGGGTCACGACTATACCATTTGGTTCATGGTTTCTCAACTACCACACAGTCTTTCCCGCACGTCGACGCCTACCATCGTTTACCTACATGGTATAGGCTAGTCGCCCCGCCGTTTGCCCTTGCGGGTTTTCACGGTGCCCTGTTACCATCGAGGTTTACTACATCTACCTTCTAAGGTTGAGCGTCAACACGCTCCCTACGGTTGAGCGTCACTACGCTCCCGAGACAAGACAGTAGCATACCCCAGAGGTGATTGTACGACAAAGAGCAGTGCAGTGTTGAAGTCCAATTTCAATTCAGTTCCCTCCAAGTCCATACCAACGTTACATACTTTCATCCATGCACAAAGTGTGTGACGGAGTTACGAAAGCTTCTGATGGTCATTTATAGATTTCAAAAACTCAGAAACGCATGACCACCGTCATTCTTCTGTTTTTTGGTCATTTTCAGAGCCTCTGAAAACGATAAATTGCCGTATATGTTCAAACCGATTTCGTGACATGATCTTTCCGAGCTGCAGAGATTCGATATATTTAGAAAACGTGTCTTTAGGCCAAAGAGATCTTCTATTTGAAAACTCAAAGCGTGTCATAAACACCATTAAACCGAAAAACTTCAAAACGAAACCCCCTGTAGTCTGCTTTCAGCCTTTTTCTTCCAGCCGAGAGTTGGTGGATCGAACTATTTTTTCCAAATGAGCTACAGGAAACATCCACATGAAGAAATCGTATGGAGAGAGTCCCGAAGGTGCATGAATGGCGGAGATAAAATATCCAATAGGTCCCGTGACTTTTCATTGATGTATTTGCACTGGACCATTCAGAGTCAAGGATACATTTTTCGTTGTCCATTTCGTCCAATGAACATCCTCAAAGCTGTCTTGCGTGTCACTGTTTGTCACAGTAGGAGGGCTCAACGGATTCATTGTGTGACAGTGATCGCCATCCGTGACAGTATGCTGCTCTTCATTGTTCGAAACTTCATTAGTAATAGCAGCACCATTTATCTCCACGTTGAAATTTATGGGTTCTTAAGCAGTTTCCTGAACCATGGCATGATCGCCGGCTTTCACATTGCAAATTTTGAGAGTGCATACTTTGTTGAGACCAGGTAGCTGGAAGTTTACCGTGACAAAAGTGTGTCTCGGAATATTTTTGACAACAACGTCCACTTTTGTAACACTTCCGCTGACCAGTTTCGTCTTCCATTGCATGCCAAAGAAGCGTTTACAGTCGCTCTCCGATATGATGAGACTTGCGCGGGTGTGTACTCTGTTTCCCACTACACGACGGGGATCCACAGATGATGACATATTTGATAAATTATGAAAGAATGAAGTAAAGATGATCTTGTTTACAGGTTGTGGACGATCGTTCGTGATCTTTGAAGTTGACGCCAGAGAAGAAGAGAGTGTTGAAAACGTCTAGGCACAACAATTTAAGGAAATTGACAAAGTTTACAAAAATTATCGATGTTGTAATTCTGGCCTCATATGAGGGCAGTGGTCGTATAGACACTACTGTCTGCAAACTCGGAGGATCAGTCTCACCTGAGGCCAGCTTGGCCTCATATGAGGCCAAAATTTCTCTTAAAAAGTAACTGAAATTCATTCAAGATATGAATTTTCAAATTTAGAGCAGAAAGCAAGAAAACAAAAATAAAAACCATATATCTTTATCATTGAGGAAAAGCCTCGGGAATATAGTCAAACAGGGATTTATTACTTTTCTTTAAAACGATATACTTTTTGTGTAGCAAACTTAAGTAGTCGCAAAAAAACATGTTGAAAAGAATATCTCTTTCATTCATATAGTAATGCATACTTAAAATCTTGAGGCCATCAAAGAAAGATTGTTTGGAAATATGTTTCTTTTGTGCAGAGCTAGTAGATTGCATATATTGCTTAGTTACAAAAAAAATAAAAAATGGCCTCATATGAGACCAATTGACCTCACATGAGGCCATCGGTCGTATAGACACTAGCGTGCATGAAATTATAGAATGTAATAGAGCCTCTTTATTGGGCAATCTACTCGATAGATTGACATGAAAAGTACTTTTCATAGACGGAAGCGACAAAGTCCGGAGGGAGAATAGCGTATCCGATGGGCATGTAAGGCGAGTTTCGCATCGCGCGCGACCAATGGAAAAGTACCACGATGAGAAGACGAGACCACAGAATTAACCTGAGCTGACCGATAGAGGTAAACCACGGTTGAAAAAGCGCGGAGGGTCGCCAAAGGAAGAGCGGAGACTAAGGAAGGCTCGAATGACCGTCAGATTAGAGTAAGACAAGAGACGATCTCGCCAACGTGACACGAGAAATGCGCCGGCGGTACACCTATGGTCAGTGCTCAAGGCGCGCTTGAGTTTCCATCCTTAGTCGAAATAATTGCCACTCCGGCGCCAATGGTCAGCTCACGCTGCCTCGTACGCCCGCAGGTGATGACGACGCGACGTCCCGTCGCGCCCAATGGTACTGGAAGCAACTAAAAGTTCACGGCCCCTGGGTCAATCATGAGGCCATCTGGACTTCGCCGTGATGGTCGAATCGTAAGGAGGGAGACATGTGAAGGAGCAACGATAACAGTTGAGCTCTGTAAGCCGCCGGGACCTGAGGTGTCTCACAGACGCCAGGCGGACTGGCCGACCTCAACTGGGCTCATTTAGATTATTATTTTATTTCAATTAGTGTAATAAAATAGCATTACAGTGCCAGGGTGATCCCAGCGCCTCGCCATTACTATTTTCTTGGCTCGAGTGACGCTTCTATGTTAGAGTAAGGTAGGCACCGTTAAGATACTAAATTACCCCCTTTGGGACATTAGTTCCACAAATTGGTCTTCAAGCCATCGTTTCCGTAGCTCCAACCTGCAGGACTACGCAGTACAGGCCAGCCCATTGCACCAAGTACTCTTGGAGCGCCGCCGTCAAGGATACGAACCTTAGGACCCGTTCTACCACGCTACCCCCGGTTGAGACCAGTACGCTGACCCACCAGTCATTGCGTTACAGAACGATATATTACTTTCTGCCAATATGTTTCCCACCTCTTCTTGAGTCCAAGATGGTGGAAGTGACTAAACTAGAATATTCTTGGTGAGTTCAACATGGCTTTCATACAACTAAGGGAGTGTTCTGTTGCATGTTTTCGTTGGAGAATGCGGTGGCCTTCATGAAATGGGACATGTCCCGGACGGCAATGAACTGTCCGTTTCTCAGTCGTTTTCTTGTTCTCCAAAAGTTGGTGAAATTTTCACGGACTAATACCTTTCAGCACTTGAACGGAGCTGTAGCAGGAGGAACAATTACATATGAGAAACTGATGGACGCATTTTCGGTTTCGGCAATTCGTTAGCTTCCAGGTGCACTCTTCTGTCGTTCGAAAAAATCTCTGATGACCAGCCGCTCTAAAATTACTGGTTCCAAGAAGTGAGAAACGAAATTTCAGTTCATCTAATTATAAGAAGTTCGAGTATGGCCGTCTACATTTGACGTTTCTAGCAGAACTTGTGAGATGCACGGCGTCGAGCTGCCATCATCAAAGATTGTCTGCCAGCCATTTCTTTGACCAGAATAACTCAGTAGTCGATTCCGAAATCGAGAAACATGGTCCGCATAAAGTGCATCTGTTTCTATTGAGAGTTAAAATGAGGTTTATGGTGTGGAAAGATGGGTCACTGAAGGAATATATCAGAACTGAAACGGGACATTTAAGTAGAACATAGGCCATCACATCTAGCTGACAGATGAAGTAGAAAGCGGGCATTCAGGTTCAGCTCTGAAACGATATCTGCTCGAGTGGAGAGGCCAGTCGGTGTTGTTCGTATGGCCTTGTACTAGCAATACGAGTACAACTGAAGTACAACCTTCGTCACGTGTGCGCCCAGCACAGCTGATTAGTTTACATGTTTCATTGGCATTATTTCTATTGGGGTAAATAGTTTAAATATGTTATCCTACACTTTATAGCGGCGCGGCGATCTCGGCTTGCCGCTCATTAAATCTTCCCCAACCCGGTTTTGTGGCTTTAATTCTTTTTCGCTTTCACGTGTTGCTCGTCTCTTCGAAGGTTAGCCTCGTTACCTGTGGTAGACTCAGTCACTCCTCGTCTTAATGGAGAATAATCCCGCCTTTGGCGTGTGTCATTTGATACTTGTCGTCTTATCGACTTTGCTGAGGGGTGGTTCCTGTTTGTTTCCATTAGCTCAAGTGCCTTCTGTTTCGTTTGCTCTACTGGGCAGCCCTTCCATCTTTTTTCATACCCTACTTTCGTGGCTGCCTACCCCCTTGAACCAATACTCGTGGCCCCAGTCTTTCCCATTCACTATCCACGCTTTTCGTGCCGGTTTGATTCGGATTTTCACCTCGCTCTCATCATGCATTCACGAAAACACTCCATTGATGTTCTACTCTCCTAAAGAGAAAGATTTCGAACGACTTCGTGTCACTTGGTCTTCCGAACTTGCACTACAACGATGGTTCCAATATTTTGACTTCGGGTCTTTTTCGACCGAATGTGCAGAATATCAAGCTGCATTTCTTAAATCTTCCTGATAAAAAAATTCACTGTATGCTCACAAATTACAGTAAATACGGAAGCTTGGTTCTTTGAACTGAATAGAGCTACTTACTTGGTCACCCTTCTCCATGCAGATAATCAAATAAAGCTGTAATTCTGACGCATTATAAAAAAGCGCAATAAAAAAGCAAGGAACCAATATAAAAAATCATTTTGCTCAAGCTATGCATCCAAAGCGAATTTGTTGTTCAAGTGCAGTTCGAAACCAAAGTTGCAGAACATATTCCAAATGTTCATAGATATAATATAGGACTTCAACCAAATTCTTATAACGTTACATTGGAGTTTCAATTCTATTTTCCCTCAATAATGTAAGATCGTGTCTTTTTTTTACGCTAAAATCCCAAAGATGAAATACCAGTTCATCAGATTTTTGAAATGTCTACATACGTCTATCAATGTTTGTGAATGAGAATATAGTGAAATTTGTTTTTCCAACTTCCCAATCCTACCGAGCGACCTTTTTGTTTTTAGTCAATCAAGAAAAAGTTCACACCTATACATTAAACGTTTTTATCGTCCAATTTCGGCTGCATTTTTAAATACGCTAGTCCAAAGCAGCTAATATATTGAACAATTGCGATTATTATATTTTTTGTTCTATAAACCGCTAAACTGCATCACAAAAGATCTTACAAATATGCGTGCATCTCATTTTAAAAGTATTTCTCATATCATACAATAAATACACAGCACAGAACCTTTTTTAACAGAATACAAGATGTTACGAAAATCAGTCGCATTAGTACCGATTGAAAACAGTAATATTTTTATGGCTAAATGATACGGTTTGGGGATATCAGCTTAGAGATTTAGACTACCCCTGGGGTGACACTATCCTTGTGAGAGGAGGACTCTACCCGGACCTTTACTTCGAGCTCTTCTGTGCCTTTCCTAAGTACTGGAGATTTCTACTGTAATGTTTGGCATTCAAAAAATGCGGCGCATCAAGGATTCGTGCTTGATGGTGTTTGACAGTCCCCGGTTGATGCGTCGCATTTGGTTGCGGTTTGGGGTGTACTTGGAGCTGTTCCCTTAGTTTTCGGAATCTATCTCGGTGGAGGGGTTTGGTAAATATGTCGGCCGTCATATCAATCGTCGGGATTCTGTTCAATGAAATGGCGCGGGAGGCGATGTGGTGTTGGAGGTGATGGTGTCTAAGGTCTATATGTTTTCGTCGTTTGGTTGGGGCTTGTTTTTCGGCAATTGGTAAAGCAGAATGGTTGTCGATATAATGTGGGGTTGGGTCTAGGTTCGTCAGTTGTGTGGCGTGTAGGATATTGCGGAGCCATTGTGTGTGTTGGGTGGCACTGGTGGCGGCTATGTATTCGGCTTCGGTCGTGGATAGCGCACCAATGTTTTGCTGTTTGGAAAACCATGAAATCGGACTACCATTGATGAGGTGGACCGTTCCCGTAACTGACTTTCTGTTTTGTTCGTTGGAAAAGTCTGCGTCGCTGTAGACCGTAAGTGGTGCGGTAGTGCGATGATCGGAATGGTATCGTAGTCCATAGGTTTTGGTGCCTTTCAAGTACCGGAGAAGCGTCTTTAGGGATGGCCAGTAGTGTTGTTGGGGTTGCCACATATGTTGCGCTAGTCGATTGGTGGCATAGGTGATGTCTGGTCTGGTGCTGTCTGTGATGTACCTGATTTCCCCCAGGATCTGTCTGTATCTGGAGGTTTGTTCGGTTGATAGGAGCGGCGTTTTTGGGAGCCTGGCTAAGGCTTTTTGATTGTTGTAAGGGGTGGCCGTTGGGTTTCAGGTGCTCATGTTGGTTTGTTCGAGTAGTGCCTCGATGGAATCTGGTTGTGCGATGTGGACTGCTCCATCCGCAGCATATGTAATTGTCCAATTACGAAAGCGGGTCGGTCGTCCTAATCGCTTGATTTTGTACTTCGTGAGTAGTTGCTTGTGAAGGGTATCGATGAGCTTCTGTGAGGATGCGAGGACTAAGAAGTCATCGATGGTGGTGCTGACGATTGTGACGCCTTCTGGCGTGTGGCGTGTATAAAGGCACGGGTCGTGTTCTGAAGTTGTAAATTGCAGTTTGGTGAGGATTGCTTTCAGTCCGTGGTTATAACAGTATGCGGCCGGTGGGGATCCGTATGAGTTGCCCATAAGCTGTGCGTATGGGCCGTCGTGTGGGTAAGTACCTTTGAAGCGTGGCATCTGCTTGACATATATGGGTTTGCCGTGTTTGTATTCTTCATGTAAGTATGTCGATGTTATGTCAAAGTGCTCCAGTGGCATTTTGTGACGAGCGTGTAAGGCGATCAGCATCCGTTGAGTCGTACGGTCGGCAGTATATGTGGTGGTGTGTTTGGGGTTGTAGTTAACGCCAGGTTTCATGAGGTCACCTCTGAGATTACATCTGGCTTTACGTTGCACTATTTGGCCGTTCTCTGAGCGTTTGTACCGATATAACATCATAAGGGGTATTACTGCGTGTTTTGGTGGGATGAATGTTCTTGGAAGCCATTTGATGCTGTTGTGTTGGTTGAGGTTGTCAAACTCTGTATCATGTGTCTTTTTCCACAGCTCGGCGTCGGGGTATTGTCGGGCTTGTGTGAGGTTGACGGGGGGGGAGTGTCTTGATGCTGATTGCGGTGGGCAGTGGTTGTCTTTGCATTGCTCTGGCCTTAAAGGCTGTGGTTGTAGTTGCCGTGGGGTCCTTGGTTTTGAGATACTGATGAAAGTCACTGGCCCGGATGCTCTGGTATTATTGGGTTCTGAGGTTTAGTACTACAATGTGCTTGAAGGATATGGGATACATGTACCTGGCTGGCTCGGCCCTCGATTCGAGTTTGCTCTTTGGTGCATATGTGGGTATTGTGCTGAGTTCGCCGAATATGAATATTTTTGCTATGGCTGGGGGTTCGCCGTACCACAATTGAAATGGAGATGTGTTGATTGCTGCATGATGAAGGAGATTATATTTAAAGACTGTGTCACGGGCGGCGTCTTGCCAGTATTGTTCGGGTAGTTTTGCAGTCGCTAATAGTGCACGGACCGAGTTCATGATCGTTCGGTTCATTCGCTCCGCTATGGAGTTTTCTTGTGGTTGATGGGGTGTTCGGAGGTGTAGTTGCACTTTATGCGTGTGATATAAGTTTTGCATTTTGGAGGATGTATACTCCTTTGCATTATCCGTTCGAAAGTATGTCAGAGGGTGTTTCATTCGGTGGCGTATGTGATGGAGTGTGTTGCTGACGTGCGTCGGTATGTCCTTGCGGTCCTTTATAAAATGTGCGAAGGTGAATCGACTGCGTGCACAAATGAGGAGAAGCATGTGGTTGTTGTCATGCGTAGACGTCGGTTTTACCGGACCACAAGTGTCTGAGCTGATGTATGCCCCAACTGGGTACGTGTGTATTGTCGGTTTGTGAGGTGCCGGGGCTTGTTGGGAATGGCGACAAGCGCTGCATGTGAATTTGATGTCATTGGGCAAGTGTTTGGGCATTGGACGGATCAGCTCTTGTTTGGCTGTCAGGCTGAGTTTAGCTGGGTGCGCATGAGTCATGCGGATGTGCCAAATGTGGGCTATCAATCGTTCGGGGGTCAGATTGTTATTCGACCGTGGGTTTGGGAGATGCCTAAGGGACTGTGTAGTGGCTTTAGTCCGGAGAGTGGGAATGGGTGGTGGTACTGTCCGTTGTATTTGGGTTGATGAGGCTCGTGTTATGGTTGCTTTGTGCTTCGTGGGGGTTGTTGTTGTGAGGGGGGATTTAGTTGCGACAGAAATCCGTGGTTTACGTGGTAGTGTTCTGGCTCTGGAGGCGTGGGTCGTGTCTAAATTATGCCCTTAAGTCGATATTGCGATGTGATCCTTGGTGCTCTTGCAATTATTTGTGGGGTTTGTTGGTGTGTGTCGATGATGTATCCGGCTTCCGGTGTGAAGGAAATGAGGCCGTATTGAGTCGCGAGATCATGCACAGAGAGGAGATTTTGCCTGATGTGCGGATTGGCTACGGCTGTGGTGTGGATGAATTTCTTAGTCGTGCTGGGCCGTATCCTGTTTATCTCACGATGAGAGAACATTGTCTTAGAATTCGTCGCAGTGGTGGTCAGTGTGGGGTGTTGGAATCTGGACATGGTTAACGTTGGTAGGGGGATATGGGTGGGTGTTGCTCCGCTGTCGAGAATAAACGTACTTTTGTTGTCGTTATCTGTTTCCGCCGGGTCACTGTGTTGTGCGGGATACGGGACGGGATCATATGGCTGTGGATAAGGCGGGATGGGGATGTGGGGATGGGGAGGATATTGGGGGTGGGTGTGTGCTAGTTTTGCTTGCATCTTAGTGTGATATTTGGGGTGTCTGCTGTCCTGGCATTCCTCGTCCGTGTGAGGTGAAGGGACTCCCAGACTGGTGTGTGATCGGCAAGGCGTGTAGCCGGGGGGTAGTCGGCGTTGGACGTATGCGCTGCGGCGATACGGACGGTAAGGGCGGCGGTACTGATATCTGCCTCTGAATGAGTGGTCCCCGGTGAAACGTTGCTGGTCATAATCCCCGATGAAAGTCCTAGCTGCTGATGGTTATGGTGTGGGTCAGCGAATGGGTCGATACAACGATTGGAGTTGTTTGAAGCTGATGAGAAAAGCTTTGATCGTCTGGGGTTTTTGGAGTATGATGGGTCCGAGAATGGGGGTTAGGGTTGAGTTGTTTTTCAAACAGTTTATGATGAATTCTACTGTGGTCTCTTCCTGTTTAATTGTTAGGATAGCGTGCTGATATCATCTTCTGCCGGAGTTCAGTGTGAGACTTGACGTAGCTGTCGATGGTTGTGTCCGTGGTGTATGTAATATTTTCGGCTTCTGTCCTCAGGAACTTGTGATCGTCCTTGGTTTCTTGATCAATATGGGTTATAATGTCGAGGACTAGGTTGTGGGGTGTTGGCCGATCTTCTGGGACGAGTAGGAGACCGAGTATATCCGAAGGAACAGTACTGAGGATGGTTGAAAGTAGTTTGGACTTGCATTGTGTGTGGCGTTTGAGTTGTGCGGGGTCTACTGGGATGGGGGGGTTGCTGGAGAGGTGTTCGGTTGCTTCGATCGTTGTAGCGTACGTTTCCAACGCTAGGTACCAGGGTGCGTAATTGGCTGGGTTTAGCTTCGGGATCCTGGGGTGTCTTTCGTTTTCCATTGTTCTGTGTTGCGTGGTGTCTGTGTCGTGATGTTTGTCGTTTGCTTCTTTTATGGCTCGTGCGTATAATTCTGTCGTAAGCTCGGTGGTATCTTTGGTGTATTGTCGACTTTGACGACGTTGGGTTCTTAGGTTTGTCGAATTCGTTGTGTGTGAGGTTGATGGCCTCGTGAAGTGGTTTGTGGGTGAGTGGATCGGAGACGTTATCTTGTTTTGCAGCAGTGGTTGCGTCGGGCGCATAACCTGTGAGAGGAGGACTCTAACCCGGACCTTTACTTCGAGCTCTTCTTTGCCTTTCCTAAGTACTGGATATTTCTACTGTAATGTTTGACAATCCTAGCGGTTGTTTTTGGGGTTTAGCTTTAGAGGAATTTCGAGTTGTTCGCACCTGTCACAACCAGATTGGTCTAACTCTGCCACCTGTCACCCCTCCAAATCGTACAATCTCCCTATTTTTAGTCAATCCAAAAACAGACCAACACGTCCAATATCGGTAAAAATAAATTGGAAATCATGAAGCCACTGATTATCAGAGAATACGGTAAGTTCAAATGTAGGATTATTTGTCTGTTCGACCTCTTTCACAGTAGGGGCGTTTATGTTGAGTAGGGTTCATTTAGGGGTTGTGACCGCTGTTAAAGATCGTTAGTTTGGGGGAGTTATGAATTATTTTTACGCAGGGTCATTGTGCAGCTAATGCTGTGTGTCAGCGGAAGGCCCTTGTAACGTACTTTATTTCGTATTTGCCGTCGTCGTGTCTTTTGTCTTTCTAGCTACTTTAATGCCGATTACGTTTTGACAATGTGATGCAGCAATGTGATGTGCTGATTGACAGTCTCGGGTTGGTGCATTACATTTTGGAAGGTGGTGGACAACTGTGGACTCGATTTCGGAAAAGCTCTAAGCGGTCGTGATGCAGTGGTTTTGTAAAGATGTCGGCCTTCATTTCGGTCGTCGGTATTCGGTGGAGGGTTATGTTGTTGAACGCAACGTGATGCTGAAGGTAGTGGTGCCGTAAATCGATATATTTCCTCCGCTTCGTTGAAGCTTGGTTTTGTGCCATGAGAATGGCTCACCGGTTGTCCAGATAATGAGTTGTTGCCTTGATTTGTTCTATTTGTGCCGAGTCGATAAGTTTGCGTAGCTATTGAGTATGCTGCGTGGCGTTGGTAGCTGCGGTGTACTTCGCTTCTATTCTGTAGAGTGCGACTATGGATTGCTTGCGGGATATCCACGATATTCGTGTGGACCCTACGCAGTGTGTGTTTTCGGTTATAGACTTAAATTCTTTGGCATTTGCGAAGTCGGCTTCGCTTTATACTTTGAGTGTATTTGTATTTGTTTCGTCTTTGTCATGCGGGGTGTATGATAGGCCATGATTCTTTGTTCCTTTTAGGAATCTTATGACTGTCTTGAGGGCTTGAGAATGATATTGTTGGGGGTGTGCCATGTGCTGGGCTAGATGATTCGTTGCGTACGCTATATCAGGTCTGGTGCTATCGGTGATATATGTTAGCTCGCTTAGTATTTTGCGATAGCTTTTGGTCTGTTGCGATGTGAGTGGCGTTGTGTCTTCTTGCTGATCTAGTGTTTTGATGTTGTTGTAAGGTGTTCTGTTGGCATCGCAGTCTTGCACCTTCGTCTGTGTGAGGGTAAAGTCAATGGAGTCTGGTTGTGAGATGTTAACGCTGCCGTTTGGAAAATGTTTGAGGGTCCCATTGGAAAAGCGCGTGGGAAGTTCCAGGCGTTTAAATTTGTATTTCGTCATCATGTGGTGGTAGAAATCATTGATTAGAGATTGTGTAGAGGCAAGCACTAGAAAGTAGTCGATGTTGGTGCTGACGAGGGTGATCCCTGCTTCTGTTCGTTTGACATAAAGGCATGGGTCTGCTTCTATCGGGGGAAAGTGGAGTATTGTGAGAAATGTTTTCAGTCCGTGGTTGTAATAATAGGCGGCTGGTGGTGACCCGTATAGGTTACCTTTTAATTTTTCGTAGCGGTTGTTTTGTCGATATGTGCCATCCAAGTTCGGCATCTGCGTTACATAGACGGGACGATCATGTTGTTACTGTTTGTGGAGGTATGCAGACTTGGTGTCAAAATGCTGCATTGGCATGTTGCAGGTCCTATGAAGCGCTAAGAGGAAGCGTTGGGTTGTGCGATCTGCTGTGTAGGTTGTGATATGCAGTCGGTCGTAGTGGAGATTTGGCTTCATTAGATCTCCGCGTAAGTTGCAGCGAGCTTTTCGCTGTGTTACGATGCCATCTTCCTTTCGTTTATAGCGGTATAGCATCATAAGGGCGATTGTTAATTGGCGGGGTGGTTTGAAGTCTGCGGTAGCCATTCGATGCTGTTGTGTTGGTCCAAGTTGGATAGTTCGGAGTCATGTGCTTGTTTCCTTTCGGTGGCTTCTGCGTACTTTCTTGCCTGGATGAGATTGGATGGGGCGAGTATATTGATGAGGATTTGTATAGGGATTGGTTGGTGTCATTCAGCTTTGGTTTTGAATGCCTTGTACGTTGTGCTGGTCGGGTCGTTTTCCTTTTGATAGGGACGAAAGCCGAGCGCTCGGATTGTTTGGTACTGCTTGTTTGCTAGGTTGAGGACTACAATGTGGGTGAGGGACGTGGCGTACATGTAGTGGGCTGGGGTGGCTCTGTGTTCCAGTTTGTTTTTAGGGGCGTAGATGGGTATGCTATCGACTTGTTCGAAGGTGAATAGTAGTTGAAGTTGGGGTTGTATGCCCTACCATTTGTGATAGGGCGAGGTGTTGAGGCTGCCATGATGGAGAAGGTTATATTTTAAAATGGCGTCTCTAGCGGCGTCTTCCCAATACTTGTTGTCAAACCGTGCAGTGGTGAGGAGGGCTAGTGTTGCTTCCAAAACCGTTTTGTCGAATCTCTCGGCAAGGGAGTTCTCCTGTTGTTGATGGGTTGTGCGCAGTCTTCGCTTTGCTCGGTGTTGATTGTATATGTTCTGCATTTTGGTTGAGGTGTATTCATTTGCGTTTTCTGTTCTTAAGTATCGGAAGGGGTGGTGCATATTCTGCTGTATGCGGTGTAGTGTGTGTTCTACATGCTTGGGTACATACTTGCGATCTTTGATGAAATGTGCGATTGCAAAACGACTGTCTGCGCATAGAAAGGTGAGCATGTGGTTGTTGCCATGCATAGAGATGGGTTTGATGGTTCCGCACGCGCCTCAACTTCCATATTCTCCGGTGCTGTAGGCATTGGTTTTACTCTTATGTGGCGCTGGATATAGCTTCGATGTGTGACAGGAGTTGCATGATAGATTGATGTCAGGATCGAGATACTTCGGCATTGTGGGTATTGACCGTTGTTGGGCTGTGCGTGAGAGTTTGGCTGGGTGGGCATGATTCAAGCGAAGGTGCAGGTCATGAGTTTTTCGCAGAATGATGGACTTCCGTAGTGGTGTTGTGGGATTATGGAGTTGTTGTAGTGAGTTGGGAGTTGCTTTTTGGGTATTACTTTGTTCAGCGGAGGTGACAGTGGATTTATGAGCGTTGATTACGGAGCTGTTTGGGAAGAGGGCTTTTTGGGTTTGTCGGTTTTGGGCGGTTTAGGTGTGGAACGCTGAACTTGTTTGGTAGTTCTGGTCTGTTTGGGTGTGTAACGCTGATCTTGTTTGGTAGTTTTGGTCGGTTTGGGTGTGGAACGTTGTTTATGTCCTACAGTTCGAGTGGTATATACATTGGTTGGTGTTCCTTTTCTTCCCTCAATTTAATATTGAGTGTTGTGCCATGGTGCTGTCGCTAGGACTTTCGGGAGGTCCGTACGTGCGTTAAAGATGAGAACCTGTTTGGCTGTGAATATGACAATTCCATATCGCGCGGCTAAACCGTGTACCGATATTAAGTTGTGGCTTATGTCTTTGTTGGCCACGGCGTACGTGTTTAGAGTATGGTTACTCGTGCGGGGGTTGAGGTTGAGGGTTCCATGGTGCGTGCAGCTTCTCAACTGTTGTGTGGCTGTGTTTGTTAGTGTGTTTTCCTAAACTGGGATCATGGGGTGATGGGGGAGTGGAATATGTGATGGATGAGCGCCGCTATCTAGGTTGAATGTACTCGTGGAATCGTTGTCCGCTTCCGATGGTGCTTCGACCGGGGGAGGTGGTGGAGGTAGTTGCATTGGTGGATGCAGCGGGTGTGTGTTTTTTTTAGTGGGTACCGGAAAGGTGTGGGGGGGGGCAGTGAGCTGCTGCTGGGTGATATGGAGCTGTTGCGTGTGCTGCTAGTCTGGCGTAGTGCCCTTGCTGTTTGTTTGGTGCATTTTTCGGGTGGCGTGGGTCTCTTCATTCGCTGGCTGTGTGTTGTGCGGGTATTTTGAGAGATGTGTGGAACTGGCAGGGTGATTGGTTCTGGTTGACACAACCTCGGGTTTTATGGAATTGTCTACGATAGTTGGCTCTTGTTAGGAGGCGGATCCGTAGTCCCCGGTTAGTGTCGGTGTCGGTAGAGAGCTGAAAGATGGTGCAAAAAGTGTGTGTGTGGGCTGGTAGAGGTTGTATAGTAGTTTCTACTTTATGGTGAAATTTTTGATAGTTGTAGGTTTGTTGGTGAAAAGGAAACCTATAATCGTGGTGAGGCTGGAGCCCTTCTAAAGTCCGGCCAATACGAAGTCGATAGGTGTTTCTTCGTCGTGAATGGCGGGATAATTTGCCGCTATCATTTTCTTGCGGACATCTACGTGTGATTTGAGGTATTCATCGAAAGTTCTACCTTTTTCGAAGGTGAATGTTTTTGCTTCTGTCTTCAAATATTTTTGGTCTTCTTTAGTTTATTGGTTATTTTGTTCAATAATACTTTGAAATAAGTTATGAGGCGTTAGCCTGTTGCTTCGTACGAGTAAAAACCCGGTTTGTCTCTTGGGACACTGGCTAAGATGGCTCTCAATTGACTGCTCTTCTTCATTTTGTTTTGTTTTGATGCTTCTTCTTCTACTGGGGTTTTAGGATCTCCTTCGAGCAGTTCCATTGTTTCAATCGTGTTGGCGTAGTTTTCTAACTTGTACTACCATGGGCCGTAGTTCTCGGTCTGAAGAGTTGGTAGGTGTGGTTGATGATGTATGTTCATTTTCAAAGGCGCTAAATGGTTTTTGCGTTGTGTCTTGTGAGATGCGATTGTCGTATTCGGTAGTTTTGCGTTGAAGTATAGCTCCTGGGTAAGTTCTTGCAAGCATTTGTGTAGTTTCCGTCGGCGACGACGGGTTAGGCGATGATTGATGGGTTCTGCCATATTTGGAGGAGAATGAACGATCAGTACGGGAGGTTGCGTGTTTTCCGTGTGCGTCGAGCTCATTAACACGTGAGAGAAAGACTCTTTTCTCCTGCTTTTTTTCGTGTTCGCCGTCGTCGTCTTTTTGTCTTTCTAGCTACTGTTGTTGGAAAACGCGTAACACCTGACAGAAAAGGAACAAGAAGAGCAAAAGGTCACATAGACGAAAGAGAGGGGTCACGAAATACAAACAGTGGAGTGAAAGGGTAAGAGTTCGTTTTATCAGAAATCAAAACACGACTGCCAGCAGGCTCGATGGCAGACTACTACTAAAAGTGGAAAACGCTGATATAAAATTCAAATAGCAGGCAAACGCAACAAAGAAGACGATCGAACGGTAAAACGAAAAGCGGAAGGAGCAATTGCTACTTTATACGCCCAGACAGACAGCGAACGAGGCACTGGAGGGAAAAGAGGAGGAGAAGCAACCCCAGAGACACGCAACGCCAAATACCTTCATAAACTGACCGTGGTGAAGTTTGACATCTCCGAGGTATCCCGTCTCCCGTCGCCCTCATCTCTCCCCAACATTGAACGACCCAATCCCTTCTTACAGCCTTTGTTATGAGTTGATATAATTGCATGGAAGGAACTATTTGTTGGAATTGTATATTGATCTTTTTATTGATTTGTTGTTTAGAATTTGGACTTGCTGGAAAATAGTGATGTAGAATAACGTAGTCTTTTATTGTTGGACTATTGTGTAACTGCTAAGTACTATAACTACCTGATGCAGTACGCCTACTTTATATCTCAAAAGTATATATAAGCGCTTCTTGAGTCGCACTGGCACTCTCTTCCTCCCTTGCCAAGTGCAGATCGGAAAGAGTGCCCAGAAGTGCCTCCCCGACAGAAGCACCTGTTGATAAAAGAATTGAATCATTTAATTTTAAGTACTTGCATTATTGCACCATCACAGTAATTAGTAAGATAAATACATACGAACCTGAAAACCCAATTGCTACAATTGGTAGCATCGCTTTACAGTACTAACAAAAAAAACAGTAACTTCAGCGGACAAGTGCTCGCCTGGGAAAGGTGGCAGCAAGGTAGAATCTCAGACCAACAAGAAACCGCCAATTGTTCAACTGGACAACAATCAGAAGTTGCCAAGTGGACCCCAAAAAATCAGTGAATATAGAACCTTTCTGAAAGATCTACATCGACCAATCAGAAAGCAGATTGTGTAACTGGCAGCAACCATTTACAGAAAGTTGTCACGTTGACGGGAGGTTGGATTAGAAAGCCATTGATTCATCGGCTCCCGAGGCCGGTACGGCCACCAAGGCTATTTAAGAACCAGTCGAGCTACTTACCTATTTACGACGATAAATACGCTCCGCTGACAACCCGTCATTTGGATACCAGTATCCCTGCTAGTAACCGACTTGACAGGATACTGAGGGCTGTAAACAAGTCGCGTGCTGACTGTCAGCCAGTTGGGCGTATCTGCTTACCCCGTGACTCCGTAGAGTCACGTTCTCGTGACCTCTGTCGTGACTGTCACCGTCACAAGTCACCCACTGTGTCGTGGACTGATCACAATTGCTCAGCAGATCACATTCGCTCAATTTTGAGCCAATCTGGATCTGGCGCAGCTCGACACCAAGTACTCGTGGAAAACGTGGACAAGTTGAAAATTCCTTGCCACTTGTGCGATTTGTGGTGTAAGGACGTTCTAGCTTACTTTCATCACTCGCTGACAGAAGAACATCTGCTTCGTGTAAGCGCGTTCCTTGAATACGCTTCCGTGGCCACGTTACCGAACGGTGAGCCAATTAATCGCAATACAAGGACCCCAAAAGAATCGGTTGACACAATTAGTCAAGTAATTAATTACTTTAAAGGTAAGCATTGAATAAAAAATTAATTGATTATTATTGTTTAAAATGTCTACTCCACCTCAACCATCATTTCAACAAAGTGTGCAAGCCATACAAGAATTGCAGCAACAAGTAGTTCAATTGAAAACTCAGTTGAACAATGCCAACCAAGCATTTATTAGCTTTGCTAATAATAACCAAACTAATACTACACTAAAAGTAGGTAAACCCGAAAAGTTTCACGGAAAGAATGCACGAAGTTAGATTGAAGGTCTTGAAAATATAATTCAAAGTATGAACACTGCCCCAACTGAGGAACAGAAAATAGAATATGCTGTCAGATATATGAGCGGATATGCCTTACAATGGTGGGAACTAATCACCATAGATGAGAGTAAACCAGAAACATTTAAAAGATTCAAAGATCAGTTACTACGATTATTTGAACCAGTAAATAGAGAGTTAACAGCAAGAAGAAGATGTAGGACAACGCTTGGAGCGGAGACACCACGAGGATGTTCGGGATCTTCCTCTCTTGAGAGACACGCCTCAGGTGGAGGAGACGCGTCCCAGCGGAGCACAGAAACAGAGCCACTCTGGAAAAGCACGACGAAGTAGGGTGTAAGACCGAGGCCAATCCGGCGGGATATACCTAGAGTGTTTAGGTGAGCACGGCACAGTCCGGGGTGTGACCAATCCTAGGCGGAGCGGTATCACGGCGATTGTCGGAAAAGGAGCGAGGAAACACTCGTATGAGGTGGACGAGCGAGGTGACTGAGGCGGCCACTCACGAGAGCCAAAACGGAGAACAAGAGGAAAATGGGGGCGAAACCCTATATAGGGGCAAGACTACGACAAGTATCGGCGATTAAATATGAACCCAAGGTGGTGGTAGCACTCTCGTTGACAGAGGGGTGGATGAACTAACGTGCAACGGGCGCTCACGCAGTATGCGGTGAAGACGCGCCGAAGGCGAAAAGTTCAGAGCCAAGACTCCCTTCTTGGTCTCCCAAGAGGTTGTTTACTGGGGAGCAGTGCTCAACCTCCTAAGTAGTGGGACGCGCGGCCTCTGAAAGTGGGCACGCGCCCGAAAAATAGACACTAAATAGCGACAGCGTAGCTAAGTAAATACTAAAAATTACTAAATAATACTAAATAATACTAACCATTAGATAGAATCCGGGCCGCGTGTGGCACGCCTCGCACTCGAGCGTCGGAATCCGTGCAGTCCACGTGTTCCACCAGTGTGCAATTCCGGTCCTAACCGGCCGTCAGCACGCAATAGTGGTATAGTTTGTCATAGCCCAAGCTAGTCCTCAAGCGAGCGAACTCTCTAAGTCCTGCGAAGAAACCCCCCCCCCCTTGAAGGGCATTTTCCTTCAGAAGATTATGCGAATTAAAGCAAATTGGAACGTTTAGTACTGTAAGATCCTATAATCATGAATTTACAAGATGGTTACTACAAATTCCTACGATGTCTGGAGCGGAACAATTGTTTCACTACAGTCAAGGCTTAAAAACCAGAACTAGAATTGAAGTAGAAAGAGCAAAACCATCCAATATTCAGGAAGCAATGAAAATTGCGGACAAACTCGACAATATATTCCGTAGGGATAGTTGGAATTATAATCGCTCAGGAAATAGCAATTCGGGTAATAATCAAGGACCAACACCAATGCAAATAGGAAACATTATTACGAGAAGAACTCCATTTGTGTCACCTACAGAGAGAAAACGTTGCTTTGAAAACAACTTATGCTTCGTTTGCAAAAAGAAAGGTTGTGTCGCCAAGAATCACTATAGAAATAAGTTTGAAAGGGCGCATAACCTAAAAAACTAAATACCGCGCTAGCCAACTGTATGTTAGAGCGCCCATGTAAGTTATGTAATGAATGCAATAATACAGAAAAAGGCACAAAAACTATAAAAGATGATACGCAGAAAACTAAAGTTAAAATATGTACCTTAACATCTTTAAAAATGAGTAATGAGTTGAAGAGATCACCTATGTTGGTGTTTAAAGGGAAAATTGATATTCAAGTACTACACGCATGCAATGTCCTAGTGGATAGTGGTTGTGAGGAGATAATTATCTCAAAAGAGTTTGCAGAAAAGTTGAATCTGCAAATAAGTAAACCAAAGTTACAAGCAGAATAGTGGGATGGAACTCTTGTCCCCATGGACATAAGTTCAAACGAACTATCTCTGAAAATTGGTGAGCTAAGTTTCGACATAAGACCATATGTAGTGGATCTGATTTCTTTTGACGTCATCCTAGGTAAGTCACGGCTATCAGAAATAAATCCACTTATTTATTGGCAGTCGAATCGAATGCAAGTCAAAGTAAGAGATAAGTTTGTTACTCTGAACGCAGGGCCTGGTAGGTACGGTTTTACATCCCGGCCAAGTTTTTTAATTACCAGTAAGCAGTTTTTGAGACTTGTAAGAAAACATAAGAGAATGGTATACCATATTATTGTTAAGTCAAATATGGATGAAGTCGATCCCAAGTTAAATTCGGGTATCAAAGAAGAAGAGGATATCCAATTACGAAAATTATTATGTGAATATCAAATTGTTTTCCCGAAAGAGTTGCCTAAGAAACTACCCCCGGATAGAGAGGTAGAGATGAGAATTAATCTCAAAGAAGGAGAAAATCCTAAGATGGGACCAATCTATAATTTATCTAAGATAGAACTGATTGAAATGAAGAAGCAGCTAAATGAACTCTTAACGCATGGCTTTATTAGACCAAGTATAAATCCTTGGGGAAGCCCAGTTCTATTTACAAAGAAAAAAGATGGAGGTTTAAGAATGTGTGTCGATTATCGAGCACTAAATAAACAGACCATTAAGAATCAAGTACCTCTCCCAAGAATTGATGAAGCATGGGATCAAGTAGGAGGTGCGAAATACTTCTCTGTTATTGATTTAAGATCCGGCTATAATCAAATAAAAGTCAGAGAAGGCGATATAGAAAAAACCGCCTTGCGAACAAGATATGGGCAGTTTGAATATTTGTTTGCGCCTTTTGGACTCACAGGAGCCCCGGGATGTTTCCAAACCTATATGAATATGTTATTCAGAGAATATTTAGATGATTTCATACTCGTTTATCTTGATGATATACTGATATATAGTAAGACGAGAGATAAACATCTAAAACAACTAAAAAGAGTATTCCAAATACTCAAAAAGAATGAACTTTATGGAAAGGTGTCCAAATGTGACTTCATGAAAGACTCCATTGAATACCTTGGACACATTATAACATCAAACGGAATTAAAGTTAATCCAAAGAAAACTGAAGCTATTAGGAATTGGGAAATACCTTCGAATGTTACGGAAGTACAAAGCTTCCTTGGCTTGTGTAACTATTACAGAAGATTTGTGAAAGACTTCTCGCGAATAGCAGCACCACTTTCTGGCCTGACAAAGAAAGCTATTCCCTTTCAATGGTCATTGCCTCAACAAGAAGCTTTCAACAATCTTAAAGAAGCATTAAGTAATACACCCGTTCTAAGATGCGCAGACCCGACAAAGCCATACGAATTAACTACTGATGCATCAGAAATCGGAATATGTGCAGTTCTTACTCAAACTGATGAGAAAGGAACCAGACCAGTAGCTTATGCCTCAAGAAAGTTATCAAGTGCGGAACAAGGCTATTCCACACATGAACGAGAATTATTAGCTATTGTATACGATCTAGAAACTTGGAGGTCTTATTTGCATGGATCGGAGTTTACTATCTATACTGATCATCATCCACTAAAATACCTTGAATCGCAAAAAGTGCTTTCAAGAAAACAAGCAAGATGGGTGGAATTCATGCAAGAATTCGATTATGAAATAAAATATATAAAGGGGAAAAATAATCAGGTTGCAGATGCTTTATCACGAAAACATAAAGGTCTAGAAAAAGTTTCCTCTGAGATAATCAGAAAACTTCTAAGCGTTACAACTATAAAAATTAAAGAAGGTATTCTGAACGAATTAAAAGAGAAATATAAGGAAGATAAATTCTTCAAAGACATTATAGAAAATATCAAAGATCCATTTCATTGGCATAATAAAAGATTGTATTTCGAGAATAGATTGTGTATCCCTGAAGAAGATATGAAACAACAACTATTAGATGACAACCATAAGTCATTACTTGGAGCTCACAGAGGAATCCAACGAACAATATCATTAATGAAAAGAGATTTCTTTTGGCCAGGTATAAATAAGGATATAAAAGAATTTGTTAGATGTTGTCCAGAATGCCAAGCAGCCAAAAGTACAAATCAAAAAATGATGGGACTTCTACGGCCGTTTCCTCCACCAACTAAGAAATGGGAAGTCATATCGATGGATTTCATATTTGATCTACCAAAAACAAAGGATGGAATACGTTCAATCCTTGTTGTCGTTGACAAACTATCAAAGAGAACTCATTTCATAGCAATGAAGAACAATGTTAATGCAAGAGATACTGCAGAGATTTTCTACAAAGAAATCTACGAAAATCATGGCCTACCGCGTAAGATCATACCCGACGGAGATTCGAGATTCACTGGGAAGTTCCGGAAGGAATTGATGCAGATCTTGCGGGTGAAACTCAATCTGGCTACCGCATCTCACCCACAAACCGATGGACAATCTGAACGAGCATTTAGAACCTACTGAAACAGCTAAAGAATCAATAGAAGCTACAAATTTGAGAATGATGGATGAAATCAATTCTAAGCGCAAGGAACAGAACTTTGAAGTAGGAGATAAGGTTTTACTTTCAACAAAGAACGTTAATTTGAAAAAGGGACGAACGAAGAAGTGGTCTCCAAAGTACATTGGACAGTATACCGTGTGTAAAGTTTTAGCCGCAGGACGATCTTATGAACTGGAATTACCGAAGAAGTTAGAGAGGATTCGTCATAAATTTCATGTATCACTTTTGAAACCGTTTGTACAACCAAACGATACAAAAAGACAAGAACTGAATGAGGCGAATTCCTCCAACGTGGAGAAAATCATCAACGTACCAGACAAACGCATCGAAAATATCCTCGATCATCGCATTCGAAGCATTAGTCTTCAGTACCTCGTGCACTATAAGAACACAGACGAGACCGAGAATCAATGGGTGGATAGCCAGACGTTGATCACATCAGTCGAACCGATGTTAATCGAAGAATATACATCATGGAAGCAGACTCATTAATCATCCCGGATTACGCCCGTTCGAGTCATGTAATATTCTTTCGACGTCATATAGTTACTGGAAGATTAGTGCAAACCTGGTTTCTACCCTTAACAGAGAATGAAGTTTATCAGGCTGCCATTACTCCCGACCAAAGTCGTCTTGTCGTTTCTTTTCACTTCCACTATTCTACCAACCGTCATGACGACCATGTTAAAGCTCTGCGTCCGCTTAGAGCTTAAGATAAGATTGTTACGCTTAATAGAGAACGATTAAGGATTTTAAAGGAGTAGTAGTTGTTTTGAGTTGATATAATTGCATGGAAGGAACTATTTGTTGGAATAGTATATTGATCTTTTTATTGATTTGTTGTTTAGAATTTGGACTTGCTGGAAAATAGTGATGTAGAATAACTTAGGCTTTTATTGTTGGACTATTGTGTAACTGCGAAGTACTATAACTATCTAATGCAGTACGCCTACTTTATATCTCAAAAGTATATATAAGCGCTTCTTGAGTCGCACTGGCACTCTCTTCCTCCCTTGCCAAGTGCAGATCGGAAAGAGTGCCCAGAAGTGCCTCCCCGACAGAAGCACCTGTTGATAAAAGAATTGAATCATTAAAATTTAATTACTTGCATTATTGCACCATCACAGTAATTAGTAAGATAAATACATACGAACCTGAAAACCCAATTGCTACAGCCTTCTCGTCTGAAACGTGTCATGACCAACAGCGATCCTGCGAGAACTGTAATGCTGATTGACACTGTGTATGGAATTGAAATTTGGTTTAAATAAAAATTTAACACCTAACTTTGAGATTTATAGATGCGTTTTCAAATCATTATTATTAGTAATACTAAATCTCTAACGCTTTGAGAAACGAAAAAAGTACGTCGGCGTCAGAGACAAACTCGAGCGCGTCCAATGAAATAATTTTCTTGACGAACCATCGATCGTTCACATAGAACGGAATCGTTTTTGTTCCATGTTGTTCGGATTTAGAAAAGCAAGATAGCACTAGATGCGAATCGTAACAGACAAAATTTAGTTTGCGTAAGGCGCACCTCTAATTATTCTCGTGAAAAACCTCGTATTGTAGGTGTGAAAGGTGGCTACAAAATTTCTCACGAGAACTGGATTGGGTTAAATCCTCTATTATGATAGAAAGTGTCAAACATTACAGTAGAAATAGCCAGTATTTAGGGAAAGCAAAGAAGAGCTCGAAGTAAAAGGTCCGGGCAGAGTCTTCCTCTCCCAGGTTATGCGCCCACGCACCCGCTGCGGCAAACCCACACACCCCTAAATCTCACACACATAACAAACCCGCATACCATACAACGCAACACGAATTCTCCAGATCCCCGACTCCTCCGCCGTCAAAGTAGGCAGCACGCAGAACACATCAACGAACTATACAGGAACGCCACACAAGAAGCAAACGACACACATCAACACAAAGACACAACACAACATTACCCAATGGAGCACGAAAGACAACCCAGGCTCCCAGAACTACACAAAGCCAATTATGCACCATGGTATCTCGCTCTTGAAACATACGCAACAACAATCGACGCCACAGAACATCTTTCCAGCAATCCTTCTCTTCCAACAGATCCAGCAGATCTCAGGCGACACACACAGAACAAGTCCAAATTACTCTCGGCCATACTGAGCAGCGTACCATCCGACATCCTCGGACTCTTACTAGTTCCGAAAGACCGACCCACCCCAGACGACCTCGTCACCGACATTATATCTCACATCGACCAAGCTACGAAAGACGACCACAAGTTCTTGAAAACCGAAGCCGAAAGTATCACTTACACTCAGGACACCACCATTGAAAATTACATCAAAGCGCACACCGACCTTCGACAGAGAATGATAGTGGCACGCTATCCCAACATCAAACAAGAAGAGACAACTGTCGACTTCATTATCAACGGACTCAAAACGAACACAGCCCTCACTCCTATCATTGCGCCCATCTTGTTACAAAAACCAACCACGATCAAAGCTTTTCTCATCAGCTTCAAACAACTTCATTCATTGTATCAACCCTCGCACGCCCCCACTTCCCAATGTTCAGCACCCAAAACGTTCCCCGGGGACTACGGGCCCCAAAGAAGCACCGGGGACTACTACGCCAGGAGCAGAAACCAATTCCGCCGCCCGTATCGCACATATCGCAGAACGGAATACACTCCAAGACACCTACCCCCAGGGTACTCACCGTGCAAATTCCATACCAGCCTCGGAATCCCATCGATGCACACTGACGAAGAGTGTCAAGATCGCAGGCATCCCAAATATCAGCCAAAAACACAAGCCCAGATGGCACACACCCAAACGCCACCACCGCCACATACCTATGGCCCGCCCCCAGCCTATCAGCAGCAGTATGGGGCAGCCTCCGCATCAATGCCGTACAATGCCTCACACAGGGAAGAGACGGAATCCGGAAATGGAACCCAAAGTACGTTCATCCTCGATAGCGGCGCGACACCCTCCCATATCGCACGACCAACTTCCGCAATGACGAAACTCAAACACCCTACACTGACCACCACTGCGACCAACTCCCAGACAATGTGCACGCATCATGGGACGATCCAGATTATCCCCAACAAGACTGAAAAAGTCATTCAACCCAGGGCAGTGGCCAACAAACACATACAACAAAACCTACTATCAGTCCATGATCTCACAAAAAATTATGGCCTAGTAGCCTTCACACCACACATGGGATACATCATAGACACCCATCACCGCCCGCCCCAAATACTAGCACAAGCTCCGTGGATTAACTCGCAATACCAAGTTAAGGGCACACTCGTAGATCAAAACCAGGCGCACACAGCCCAAACATTACCACGTAAATCACGCACAACAAGCAAAACCAAACACCCCCCATCTACCGTAGCCCAGAAAAGACCAACCACAACCAAAGCGAGCAAGCCAGCATCTTCATTGCAACAAGCAGCCCCCCCACCAACCCTGCTGCACAACCCAAAACAACCACACACTCGCTTCACCTCCTATCCAACCCCAGAAAGCATAAACAGCAGTCAAACGATCACTTGCTGGCTCACGACTGGCACATACGCATGAATCACGCTCACCCATGGAAACTAGCACTAACGGCCAAACAAAGACTACTCCCCACAATGCCGAAACCCTTCCCCACAGACATCAAACTCTCCTGCAGTGCATGTCATCACGCCCAACTAGCCCCCGCACCACACAAACCAACAAGCCACACATATCAGGTGGGAGCATACGTCAGCTCAGACACTTGTGGACCAATCAAACCAGTGTCCAAGCATGGACACAACCACATACTCCTGATCACCTGTGCGCGAAGTCGCTTTACAGTTGCCCATTTCGTCAAAGACCGCAAGGACATTCCCACCTACATCAGCCAAACACTCGAACACATACGCCATAAAATGAAACACCCGCTGACATACTTCCGTGCGGACAACGCCAAAGAGTATACATCATCAACTATGCAACAAATATACCAACAGCACAAGGTGCAACTTCACCTCCGCACCCCGCATCAACCGCAAGAAAACTCAATCGCTGAAAGGCTAAACAGAACAATTATGAACTCGGTACGAGCGCTCTTACAAACCGCCAAACTCCCCGATGAATACTGGGAAGATGCCGCCCGCGACACGGTGTACAAGTATAATCTCCTCCATCATGTCGCAATTAACACATCACCATTCAACCTATGGTACGGGGTCCCACCACCACCACAAACACTATTCATCTTTGGGGAGCTCGGCACAATACCAATATATGCCCCCGAGAGCAAACAAAATCCAAGAGCAGATCCGGTCCGGTACATATACCCAATATCGCACAAACACATCGTGGTACTCAATCTCAAGACACACCAATACCAGAGCATACGAACCAAGGTCTTTCATCCATACCACAAATACAAGGACCCCACAGCCACCACCACATCAGCGTTCAAGGCCAGGACCCTACCGCGACCACACATCCCCACGGAAATCCGAATCAATACACCCCCCCCAGCCAACCTGACACAAGCCCGACAATATCCGGACGCAGCGCAATGGCAAGAAGCACATGATCGTGAATTGAACAACTTAGACCAACACAACAGCATCAAATGGATCCCAAATACATTCACACCACCCAAAGAAGCTATCATCCCCCTCATGATGTTGTATCGTTACAAACGTTCAGCAGAGGGGCACATCGTCCAACGGAAAGCCAGATGCAACCTCCGAGGCGATCTCATGAAACCTGGCCTCCACTTCGATCCAAAGCATATCACCACTTACACCGCCGACCGCACCACCCAGCGGATGTTAATCGCCTTACACGCACGCCACAACATGCCATTAGAGCACTTCGACATCACATCAGCATACTTGCATGAAAAATACCAACACACCCGTCCAGTCGACGTCAGGCAGATGCAACGTTTCAGCGGTAGCTACGCCCACAACAGCAAATATGGGCAACTCTTGGGCAATTTATACGGATCCCCGCCGGCGGCATTCTATTACAATCACGGATTAAAGTCGTTTCTCATCCACTTGAACTTCACACCCTCCGAACACGACCCATGCTTTTACGCCCGCCACAATTCAGACGGAGTCACATTAGTCAGTACCACCATTGACGACTTTTTAGTACCAGCCTCAACCCAGGATCTCATCAACACACTCTACAAAGAACTCCTCACGAAATACAATCAAAAGACTAGGGAGACCCACTCGCTTCTTAAACTGGACCATCACATACGGCGACGATGGTTCGGTGCACATAGCACAACCGGATGCCATCGAGGCCCTCTTTGCGCAGACAAAAATGAGCTCCTGCAACCCAGCTGCAACACCGTACAACAATCAAAAAGCGTTAGATCAGCTTCCGGAAACAGAAACACTACCAGAAGAACAAGCCGTCAGATACCGCCAGATCTTGGGAGAAATTAGGTACATAACAGACAGCACTCGCCCAGACATTACTTACGCCACCAATAGACTGGCAGAACACATGGCACACCCCAAGCGCACCATTGGAAAGCATTAAAGACGCTTCTAAGATATCTGAAGGGCCCCAAAACCCACGGGCTGCGATACAATTCCAAACACATCACTCGAACCCCGCTCACAGTGTTTAGCGACGCAGATTTCCCAAACGAGAACAACCGACGATCAATCACAGGAACAATTCACTCCGTCAACGACACACCCATATCATGGCTTTCCAAACAACAGAACATCGTTTCCCTCTCGACGACGAAGGCAGAATATATAGCGGCATCCAGTGCCACCCAACACACGTAATGGCTTAGAAAACTCCTCCGAGCAACACACCTGACGAACGAAAACCCCACGCCGCACTTTATAGACAATCAATCAGCCATCCAGATTGCCGAGAATCAAGCTCCAACCAAACGACGGAAAAACATAGATATTCGACATCATCATCTGCAACACTACATCGCAGAGAACGCAATCGACCTACACAGAATCCCAACCGCAGAGATGCCCGCCGACATACTCACGAAACCCCTCCACCGAGACAGATTCAGGAAACTACGAGACCTGCTCCAAGTACACCCCAACCCGAACAAAAATGCGACGCATCAACCGGGGACTGTCAAACATCATCATGACCGACATCTTGATGCGCCGCATTTTTCGGATGTCAAACATTACAGTAGAAATAGCCAGTATTTAGGGAAAGCAAAGAAGAGCTCGAAGTAAAGGTCCGGGCAGAGTCTTCCTCTCACAGAAAGCACCCACAAACCATAAGATTTTTGAAAAACTTCGAGCTATCTCGCGGTTTCAAACGGGATCCAAATCTACACAGTGCACCATGATGAGATGTCGGAGGTCTGTCCTGTCACCGGCCTCTGTACCTCCGTCTCCTGCGCCTTGTCTCCGAATCTCAATATCGGCCACCACCGCCGCCATGGCCTCCTCCTTCTCCTTCACCGCGCCCGCCTTCATCGCGGCTACCCCGCTCTGCGTCCCCGCCGCCGCTGCGCCGTCTCCCTCTCTCTCGCGGCGCCGCCCTCCGCCGCGCATGGTGGCCTACCCATACACGGGCAGCGGCTACGGCGCCGCCGGGATTCCCTACGCCAACGACCGCGTGGGCCAGTCCTTCCGCCAAACCGCGACGGACGACATAATGACCACCGTCGCCGCGCTCCCGCCCTTCTCCACGCTAGCTGCGCTGCTCCGCGAAACGGGCCTGGACTACGACCTTCGCAAAGCCGGCCCATACACGCTGCTGGCCCCGTTCGACGACGCCTTCGCCGCGCTGCTGCAGCCGCACACCTTCGCCACCTTGGCGCCGCTGCTACGCCCGGAAAATCGCGGCGACCTGCGCGCCGTGCTGGCCCACCACGTGCTGTGTGGCCGTGTCTCGTCCGTCGCGCTCATGCGCGCCGGTCGTCTGTCGTTGCCCACCTTGGGTGGCTCTCACGTCACCCTCATGGCTTACAACAAGAAGCTTTCCGCGGGCCCCGCGCGCATCGTCAAGACGGACGTGCCGTGCGCTAATGGCGTCATGCATGTCATCGGATCGCTGTTGCTTCCGGACGGCTTTGTGCCGCCGTCCCTGCCGCGCAAGCCCGCCTTTGTCAGCTCTACAGTTTTGGACGTGTACGCTAACATGCTCACCCCGCGCCAGGCGCTTGGCATTGACCCGCTGCCGGAGCAGTCCGTCGCCTCCTCCTCTTCCGCACTCGCATCGTAGGAGGTCGCTGCCAGCCCATAAAAAAGCATCCCCCCTCTCTGTCTAACTATCTCCACAAGCCTGCACTCACCGACCACGCTTCAAGGAGCGCGTTATAACCGCAACTGCCACTGTGCGTGCGCCGTCGCAACCTCCCGCCGCGCTTGTCTTAAGAATAAGCGCAACAGCACCATGCATCACCCACGCGCGCGGGGCAGCGTAAACACTGTCAATTCGGTGACGTCTTCGCCAACCACGCCTGTCGAACAAAGCATCCAGCCCCCATCACCCCGTCATTGAATCCATCCTACCTATGACCTAATTTCACACCGAGCTGATTACCAAGCTGGCACCCATCTTCTCGCTACCCCACTCGTGCTCATCCGCTCCCCATATCGCAGCTGACGCCCAACGCCGTGCCGACACCAGCAGTCTCCAACCAAATTGAGATATGCCACTTGCCGACATCCAGTCACGGGAATGGCCAGCTGAGAGCGCTGTGTTGGGTCTGGTCCGCACTATGCGTGATCTTCAACAGTGGGAGCCGAACCCCATTCACATGATGGTAGACCTAGAGCAACTAATTAATTACGACTTATACATTCCATGATCGTCGTCTTCTCTCCGTCTTCAAGTGTCACAATGGGTACATAAGAAGCTGCAAGCAACCTCCTTGGTGTCGGAAAGCGTCCGGTCGCAGCCCTGATGACGCTAAAGCATCCCCTCACTTTCCAGCGTCCAAGTCTTTCGTCGTTCTCCAGCACAGCCTGTGACTGTTGAGGAAGAGGCTGCCGTTCTAATGTTCGAACGAAACCAGTCCAAAATGGGCAACATTTGCAGTCTGAAGTCCAACGGCACCCGAGGGCCGTGCCGCGGTCTAAGCCCCTCGCGAGCGCATCCAGAAGCACGCGCAGATCCCGGGGTGCTTTCAACAGGAATCTACAAAGATATTCTGAAGAACAAGATGTGGCAGGCAGAACCAATCTCGCTATTCTGCATGTCACGGGCTTTGTTATTGCACCCCGTGTGGAATTGGCCAGAAGCAAGGGCTCAGGCCAAGGGGTTCATCGCCCAGACCCAACCCATGTTCAGCGCGAGAACAGGGCGGGTAACCCCTTAAAACGCAAGCGAAAGGGCCTGGGCCCTGGGTTTGACGATGAAGTGGGACCGCCAGCTCCGAAAAAAGCTCGACGAGGGCTGGTGGTGGACTTGGGGACTTACGTAACGAGTGGAAAATGGGCCGCCTCAATTGGGCAGGATACCCCCAACACTTGTGCAGGCGAATGATGTATCACAATCGCCGAGCCCTGGTCATCAAAAAGATGATGATCAAGGGAGCAACTGTGCATGGAGATTGTAGCCCTGAACATCTTAGAAAGTCTGGGATCTCAGGGAAGAAGCAGAAGTGGAGTCGCGGTTCACTGTCTAAAAACCAAAAATAATCGGGGTCTCCAGAAAAGGACGCCTCTTAATTGCAACGCAAGAGTTAGCCGCAGTGTTGGACTTGTGCACGGCATTCCATATGCGAAAACCTTCGAATAGTTCGCAATAGACGAGAGTGATATACCGTGGAGCGCAAGCAATAACCGTAAAGGCAACTTATGTTGCCATGACTGCATTCGGGACAGAAAGATTTCTTTTCATACACAAGGGGGATACGCGCATGGTTGTCACGTTTGATTGGAAAGTTTAAGTCTTCATAACATCTTGCCATGCTTGGACAAGCTGCCCCATTTGCTATCAAAAGAAAAGCTGTAGCTAATGGGCAGCAAGAAGGGGGGTATTTATAAAAAGAAAGAAGCGAACAGAGTTTATTAGAAGGGGTGGGAACCAGGCTTGTGACTAAGTATCATAAAAACTTGGACACGTTGAACTAACGATTTCCACATAGGCAATGACTCAAACCCATGTAACCTGATACTGAACGCCAAACTACGACGAATGACGAACTACAGTTCACAATTTAACCTTATTGCATAGCATGAAGCTTCCCACTATCAAGTGACAAGAGAAGATCTAATCTATGCAGAATTCTGACATCAACAATGTCCCAATCGAACCCAACTATCTCAATTACAGCTGCAGATGTCATAGCAAATCAACAAGCAATACAGAAAAAAAGTCAAGGTGTTCGAGGTGGTATGGGTTCAAACACATTCACAGTTCTCCAGCCTATTTCAGCCCGATACGTTAACCACTGTTGCTCGTGCTATTTTGGCAGCTCAGCCATCATCTGCAGCTGCAGAAAGAATGTTTAGTTATCTGGGCCGTCGAGAAGGATCGCAATCCAATTCATTGCTCTCTAGCACCGTTGAAATGAGCGAACTGCTCCGAGTTTGCATGCACAGTGAGCTACAGTCTAGCAAAGATGTGGTTCTAACTGGACTGTTGCATCCCATGGGTCAAAAGATTGAGAATATTGTGGGGTTGTCGAATACATGGATGTCAAATAAAGTGACTGAGTAGCTCTTTAGGCAGTGACTGATGACTTCTATCTTGGCATTATTCAATCACATGTACGTGCCTGGTAGAAACCATTAGCGACTAGTACGAGAGAATCGGGCACAGAGCCGAAACGAGCATCCACTGCGGCGACAACGATGTTGGACAACCCACACGCAACAATAACTCAGGCACTCTGTTCATCAAAATATATCCTTTTCTGCGTACCTTGAAACATCATTGCTTCAAGTTCAATCGTTTGTAGAACATGTGGCAAAAGATAAGATTGATTTTTGTAGACATGATCACCAACGAAAAGCAAAAGTGCGGTACTACATTCTGTTCCTGAGCGGGCACTGTTTGAATATATAAGATTGCTTAAAGTTGTGTTTGAGTGTTGCAAGGAGAGAAAGAGAGAGAGAGAGAGAGAGAGAGAGAGAGAGAGTGGACTCAAAAGTGATCAGGTGAGGATGCGGGGCTAAAGCGAAAATGATTTCATGTCGAGTACGTACTCTACAGCTACATTACACAATCTCCTCACACCACAAAGTTTCGACACTAAGATTCAACTCTCCTGCTGAGTACTAGTTTTATTGCCACGTTAAGCATACGGCTTTTGTTCAACAGCAACAAGCCCTATCTCATCTCTCCTAAGTGCAACTATCGTTGTTTTAGTTCTTCTTGAGTGATGTAAATAAACAATTGGAATCTATGATGAAGAAGAAATACCTAAGAAGCAAAAGACAACACATGTTCCTGCCGTTTTCGCCAAATATCCGAAGGAGAAGGTTTCGTCGCTATTGGAGAGGAGGAAGACACGAAGTCTAGAGGGTATTCATTTCGTGTAGTGTTTACGATGAGATGCACGTCGTTTGAGTCAACTCTCTACTAGTGTCCACAAGTGTCTCTACGACGGGTGCAGCTGTTTGATTTTTTTTTTGGATTGTAGTTCTGTTTCATGCACAGCTCCAGAACGATTTTTTAGAGTGCAAACGGTTTTTCCACCCAAGAATACCTGTTTTATATTCTAAGATAGAAATTAGCTTGCTTATCAGTTAAACATATATTCTATACTGTTTTGTTCCTTAAGTTGCATTCTTTCACATGGAAGCAGTTTCGTGAAGCGCATATTCTTTTGAATAGGTTCTACCAAGTCTTTACTGTTTGGAGCTCAAAACAGGAAAACAATCCCGTCAAGATAACAAAAAATCAGCACCTAAATTTACAGTTTGGCCTCATATGAGGCCAAACTGTAAATTTAGGGGCTGATTATTAGTAATTTTGACTGTTTTTTTTCGTGTTTTGACCTCGAAGCAGTAAAGTCTTTATATCACCTTTTTATAAAAATCTCTGCCTCATGGAATTTCTTTTACGCGTAAGAATAAATCTAAAGGAACCAAGTAATATAGAATTTATATATAAATGACGAGCAGGCTAATTATTATGTTAGCATATTAAACCTTTTTTGGATGCAAAAACAGTGATTGCACTCTAAAAAATCGGTCTGGAGCTGTGTATGAAACAGAACTATCCTTCAAAAAATAATCAATTTCGAACAATTGCCCCGGTCGTATAGACACTAGTGTCTATAGAACTATTGGCCTCATATGAGTTCAATTGGCCTCTGGCCTCGTATGAGGTCAATTGGCCTCTGGCCTCGTATGAGGCCAAACAGACAACATTGATAGAGTTTGTAAACTTTGTCAATATTCCTTAATTTTCGCGCCTGAGTGTTGTCAATACTCTCTTCTCCGGCGTCAGCCTCGGGGGAAGTTTTCGAGAGGCGTTTCTTGCAGAGGGTGTGAGCGTGGACTTTCTTAGAGCTGAAGCGCTATTTACGCTGCTCCGCGCGCGTGAGTGATGCATGGTGCTGTTACGCTTATTCTTAAGACAAGCGCGGCGGGAGGTTGCGACGGCGCACGCACAGTGGCAGTTGCGGTTATAACGCGCTCCTTGAAGCGTGGTCGGTGAGTGCAGGCTTGTGGAGATAGTTAGACAGAGAGGGGGGATGCTTTTTTATGGGCTGGCAGCGACCTCCTACGATGCGAGTGCGGAAGAGGAGGAGGCGACGGACTGCTCCGGCAGCGGGTCAATGCCAAGCGCCTGGCGCGGGGTGAGCATGTTAGCGTACACGTCCAAAACTGTAGAGCTGACAAAGGCGGGCTTGCGCGGCAGGGACGGCGGCACAAAGCCGTCCGGAAGCAACAGCGATCCGATGACATGCATGACGCCATTAGCGCACGGCACGTCCGTCTTGACGATGCGCGCGGGGCCCGCGGAAAGCTTCTTGTTGTAAGCCATGAGGGTGACGTGAGAGCCACCCAAGGTGGGCAACGACAGACGACCGGCGCGCATGAGCGCGACGGACGAGACACGGCCACACAGCACGTGGTGGGCCAGCACGGCGCGCAGGTCGCCGCGATTTTCCGGGCGTAGCAGCGGCGCCAAGGTGGCGAAGGTGTGCGGCTGCAGCAGCGCGGCGAAGGCGTCGTCGAACGGGGCCAGCAGCGTGTATGGGCCGGCTTTGCGAAGGTCGTAGTCCAGGCCCGTTTCGCGGAGCAGCGCAGCTAGCGTGGAGAAGGGCGGGAGCGCGGCGACGGTGGTCATTATGTCGTCCGTCGCGGTTTGGCGGAAGGACTGGCCCACGCGGTCGTTGGCGTAGGGAATCCCGGCGGCGCCGTAGCCGCTGCCTGTGTATGGGTAGGCCACCATGCGCGGCGGAGGGCGGCGCCGCGAGAGAGAGGGAGACGGCGCAGCGGCGGCGGGGACGCAGAGCGGGGTAGCCGCGATGAAGGCGGGCGCGGTGAAGGAGGAGGAGGAGGCCATGGCGGCGGTGGTGGCCGATATTGAGATTCGGAGACAAGGCGCAGGAGACGGAGGTACAGAGGTCGGTGACAGGACAGACCTCCGACATCTCATCATGGTGCACTGTGTAGATTTGGATCCCGTTTGAAACCGCGAGATAGCTCGAAGTTTTTCAAAAAACTTACGGCTGTTTGTGGGCACGGAAGACTCTGGCTGACCTTTTTACTTCGAGCTCATCTTTGTTTGACTGAAGTACTGTCTATTTCTACTGTAATGTTTGACTTTTGAAAATGTGTCGGATCAAAGCATCTTGCAGTGAGGGTGTTTGCCAGTCCCCGGTTGCTGCGACGCGTTTTGCTTGCGGTCTGGGGTGTACTTGCAGACGTTCTCTCAATTGCTGGAAGCGGTCTCTGTGAAGTGGTTTCGTGAATATGTCAGCAGTCATTTGATCCCCAAAAACTCTATGCAAGGTGATTGCTTGTTGCGATATGTGATCTTGGAGATAATGATGTCTTAGGTAAATGCATTTCTTCCGTTTTGTGGGTAAGTGGTCTTCGGCGATGAGGATTGCCGATCGGTTGTAATTGAAGTGAGATAAGGGTTTGGATGTCGTTAATCGTTTCGTTTCAAGCAGTTTAAGCAGCCATTTTATATGTTGTGTAGCATTTCGTCGTGAACAGCGCTACTATGTTCTTTTTTTGGATAAAAATGAACTCGGAGTGCTGTTTATTCCATGAAAGTTGCTTATGGTTGGATTTATGTTGTTCTAACTTCCAAAATCAGCGTCGCTATGTGTGGTGAGCGGATTTTTGTTCTTTTTGTTTTAGAATAATTCTAGTTCGTACGTCGTTGTGCCTTGAAGATTTTTAAATTCGGTTTTGAGAGAGTTCTAGTGATTGATCTGCGGTTTAGACAAATGCTGATCTAAAAGGTCGGTTTCTGAATTAATGTCTGGCCTTGTGCTGTCTGTGACATATCGGATGTCGCTCAATATTTGTCGGTATCTGTGGGATTGTTTGGGTGACAATGGGGTTGTATATTTTTGCTGTTCTAACGTTTTCAGGTTGTTTTAAAGAGCGACGGCTGGATTGCAGTGGCTCATGTGGTTCTGTTAGTGAATTGCTTTCATTGGGTCCGATTCTTTTTTAACGGATCCATCCATTGCAAAAATTATCGCCCAGTAAAGAAAACGGGTTAGAGTTTCTAACCTTTTGAAATTGTATTTGGTAAGGAGTTAGCGATGAAGGATATCTATCAATTTTTGTTCCATTGCTAGAACCAAAAATTCATCTATTGTTGTAATGACTAGTTTTGTGCCTTCTTCTGTGTGTATTACACAGAGATATGGGTCGTGTTCAGATGCCTGGAACTTGAGATGTGTCAGGAATGTTTTCAGTCCGTGGTTGTAATAATACGCTGCTGGTGGCGATCTGTAGAGGTTCTCTATGAATTGGCCATAATTTCCATCGTTTGTATATGAACCGTCGTTTTTGGGATTTGTTTCACATAGATTGACTTTTAGTGTTGCTATTTTTCGTGTAATTATGCCAAGTTTATGTCAAAGTGGTCAAATTGCATTTGCTACTTGGCATGCATTTCGACGAGTAACTTTTGCGTTGTACGATCTTCTGTGTATGTAATCGTGTGTTTTGGGTTATAATGAACTCCTGGTTTCATCATGTCGACACTGAGGTTGCATCGCGCTTTGCGTTGTATGATGTTTCCTTCGGCTGATCTTTTATATCTGTAGAGCATCATAAGGGATATGATTGCTTCACTAGGTGGCTTGTATTTTTCTTGTAACCATTTGATACTATTGTGCTGGTCGAGGTTGTCTATTTCCGTGTCATGCGCATTCTGGCACTTCTGTGCGTCGGGATATCGGCGCGTCTGTGTCAGATTGATAAAGGGAGGGGTTGTAATCTGGATCTCATGAGTAATGTGTTGTCGGTCTTGCGCTCGGGATTTGAATGCGTTGATGTTTGTGGCTGTGGGATCGATGGTGGTGTGATACGGGTGAAAGTCTTGCGTTCGTATTTGTTGATACTGCTGCGTGCGCAGGTTGAGGGCCATTAAGTGCGTGTGAGATACTGGATACATATATCTAGCTGGGTCAGCCCGTGGGTCGAGTTTCTTTTTCGTTGCGTAAGCTAGGATAGTTCCTAATTCTTCGAATGTGAAGAGTCGTTGTGTTGGTGGTCGATGGCCGTATTATAGATGGTATGGGGATGTGTTGATTGCTGCGTGGTGGAGTAGGTTATATTTGAAAGTTCATATTCCTGGCTGCGTCCTCCCAGTATGTGTAATCTAATTTGGCTGTGTGTAGCGGTGCTCTGACGGATTTCATAATCGTTCCGTTAAATCGTTCAGCGATTGAGTTCTGTTGTGGTTGATGCGTTGTGCGGAGGAGAAGTTTGACTTAATGTTTGTGATTTATGTCTTGCATAGCCGTGGATGTGTATTCCTTTGCGTCATCGGTTCCAAAATCCGATAGCGGGTGGTTAATACGTTGATTAATATGATGTAGAGATTTATCAATATGTTTGGGTATGTCTTTGCGGTTTTTGACGAATTGGGCCATGTTTGTGTTGTTCCACTGAAGACTGTAGAGGTCTCAGTGAAGAGGGTATCCACAGAAATAACTGCGAAGAGCGGTTGTCGCCTTGCGAGCGACGGTTCTTAGATAAGAAGAGAGTGTGCGAAAAGCAACCAGGTGTGCCTGAACAATGGGGATAATACGTGTATTCAAGAGGCGAATGTCCAGATACGGCGGTACGTAATGCACACGAGATCGGCTCGGCAACCCTTTTGATAACACAAACAACCAGGTAACAATAGAGGAAACAACAAAGAAACAACACACACACACACAAAGCTGTAGAAAAAGGGCGGTAAATGCGCAACAGTAGGGGGTATCCTCGGAATAAGAGTTATAGCTCAGAACGGTTGAGAACTGATACTATAGGTGTCCCTTTGTGGGGAACCACTTTAGGATTTCTAGGACTCACCAAGATAGTGTTTAGGTTCGTTGATGGTTCGTCTTCCGCCGTCCTCACCTGGGCCTTATGCCCTTTAATGCGCCAAGAGGCAAAGCAAGTACTGTACAGTAAGGCATACACGTTGCGTGCCACTACACAGTTATCTAAATAACACTAAATAAAAAATTTGGTGATGGCCCCTTACGGTGTACACTAAATACAGTACTTCCTAATTATATTTCTCCTGTCCAAACCTTTCCATGATGTAACTCTTCTCATAACTTCTCGTAGTAGAGAATCGCCCAAGCAATTGCTTATGAATGCCGTATCGTGACTTCGTAGTATTTCGACCGGTCGAACTCAGGTGCCTCCACAAGGCTACAATGGTGAATCAGGTTTTGGCACATATGATAAGGACCATATGGATATTTCCATGTGTCCATGTGGGCTTAACAGTTCCACATGTGTCTGAACTCATGTAGATTCTTACTGGATACATGTGGGTTTTGGGTTTGTGTGAGGCTGGAGACAGTTGGGCGTGATGAAATGCCCTACATGTGAGTTTGATATCTTTAGTTATTTGTTTTGGCATGGTTGGTAGGAGTCTTCCGTTGGAGGTGAGCGCTATTTCTACGGGGTTGGCATGGTTTAATCTGATGTGCCAGTTGTGGAGGTGAAATACTGTGCTGGATTGTGCTGGAGGTATAGTGGAATCAGATAGTCTCTGAAGGGTCTGATTGGTGTGAATTTTGGTTGGTGAAATGACGATCGGAGGTGCGGCACTATTGTTCGGAGTATCTCGTGATTTTATTATGTTTGTGAATCGCTTAGCATGTTGTGGCGCCGGTTTTGGTGTAGAGCGTCGTTTATTAGCTATTTTTCGCAATGTGTATGCATTGGTTTGATCTATAAGTACGCCCTTAAATCGGTAATGGGCTTGGTTTCATGGGGCTTGCGCAACTATTCTTGGCGGGTTACGATGCATATTGATTACATATCCTGTTGATGGTGTAAAGGCTGTGAGGCCATATCTTATAGCGAGGTCATGTACTTATAATAGGTTGTGCCTGACATTGGGATTTTCCACTGCTGTTGTTTGTATGATATGGTTACTCTTGAGTGGGCAGATTTTGAGCGTTCCACGGTGTGTGCACGGCGTCTGTTTGTTGGTCGCAGTGTTGGTTAGAGTCAGTCGGCATACTTTGATCATGGATTTCGTTGGGAATATGATGTGTGTGGGATGTGCTCCGCTGTACCATTGTTATGATCGTCTTTTTCTGTTACGGAATATCCTTGGGATAGGTGGTACGGTAATTGTTGTGCTTGTAGAGCTTAAGCTTACATTGGGAAGGAGTATTGATGTGTGGTGTAAGGGGGTTAGGTGTAGGCCATTCGTGCTTGTGTTTTCATCATATATTTCGGATAGTTTCGGTTCTGGCATTCCTCTTCTGTGTGCAGTGATGGGATTCCTGGTAACGTTTGAAACCGACATGGAACGGTACCTGGAGGCATGCGGCGTTGAGTGCATTTGCCACGTCAATAGAGGCGGCTTGTTCGTCTGAATTGACTTCGTCCTCTCAGTAAGTGGTCTGGGGTGACTACTTGAGGTGAGTACACCCCGGTGAATCTAGTAGATGCTGAATATTGAGTTGTTGGTCTATGTACTGGTTGGTAAAGAGCGTGAAGTTCTTTGAAGCTCCTGACGAATTCATTAATAGTTTTCCGTTTCTAGAGAAGTATAGGAGCCAGAATGGGAGTGAGTGTCGTGTTTTTTCTTGAGGCCGTTGAGTATGAATTTGACTGTAGTTTCTTGAAGGTTTTTCCCGGGATAACGTGCCACTATCTTTTTCTGGCGTATATCAGTGTGAGATATGATGTATCTGTCAATGTTGGAGGCGTTGTAGTATGGCACATTCTCTGCTTCTGTATTTAAAAACTTGTGAACGTCTTTGGTCGCTTGATTGATATGGGCTACAATATCTGCGACTATTTCATGCGGTGTAGGACCGTCGTCCGGTACCAGTAAGAGGCCGACTATTTCTGATGGGACACTACTTAGTATAGCTGATAGTAGCTTTGATGATCGTTTGATCTGAATTTCGAGTTATCTGGGGTCTGTGGGTATGTATGGATTGCTGGACAGACTTTCTTTGGTGTTGATTGCAATGGAGTAGGTTTCGAGTGCAAGATACCATGGGGCATAGTTGGATATATCTAGTTCTGGTAGTCTGGGTTGTCTGTCGTTGTTTATGTTGCGGTGTTGTATGGTGTGTTTTCGGTGATATGTGTCGTTTGCTGTGATAATGGCGTTTTGAAATAGCTCTTGCGTGATTGTGTTGATGTCTTTGATGTCTTGCCTTCGTTGGCGGCGGGCGTTGCGTGCGTGTGTCGTATTTGTTGTGTGTTGTTTGTGTGTCTGTGGGGTAGGGTTGTAGAAGGGATGATATACGTATTGCATTTTCTGGCAGCGTTGGGCTCATAACCTTTTAGAAAATGACTGTGGCTGACGTTTTTACTCTGAGCTCATCTTCGTTTGACTCAAGTACTTTCTATTTCTACTGTAATGTTTGACAGGTAGCCCTCGTACTTTATATCATAATAGAGGATTTACGCCACACCAATTCTCGAGGGATAGCCACGCTTCACACGTAAAATACGTGTCTTTATGGCAAAGGGGGAATATACACGACGTACCACTTGTAGCAGAATGATTGGATTTAGACCAATGAAAATAGGTTACCCAACTCACGGAGCTAAAAATGCGCCGTGTTACCCAATTCAGAGCTCAATTCCGGCCACATCATCCGGACGCGAATAGGATCCTCTTATCACCCTCCTGCGCCAATCCTCTCTGCTTCTTATATCAACTCCCAACTCACGAGTAGTCTCGCGCCAAGTCAAAGCGCAAATGCGCGCTTTTTAGGCGCACATTTTCAAACAGAATGGGTGAATGCGGAAACCAACAGTACGCGAGGCGGCCAGATTTTTAAAGTTGTTTAGAAACCCCAATTTATACCAGTAGGTTAATATTGGCGCCCAGCAGAACACCAAATCCCCTTTTCCTCTAGGACTAGTGCTATTAAAGCAAAGCGCAATCCCCTTTCATCCCAATAAACGATCTCCGGAAGGAAAATGCAAAATAAACTACTTCCGAAAGTCTACGGCTCACACCGACGCGATTACTCGACCGGATAACAAAACTTCACCACCCTCTACAACACAGTCTCCTGAACAATCCTTCAGTTTAGTAAAGAAACCATCACAAAAAAGGCTGACAAGAAAATGTTTACGTATGAAACGCAATCTAAATTGAAGACTACAAGAGACACAACGGATGCACCAAAATATAAAAAGTTTCATGTGACAAGCCTTCTTGCTATTTTCGAACGAATCTAAACAATTGATGCAAACGTGCGGGCTACTTTTACCTAGGAGTTTAATTCGTCGAACAAATCAAACTTTTTTCCTTCTGAGGTCCAAGATTTGTTTAAGAACAAGTTTGATAAGCTCTGCAACACTAAGAAACGAACTGGAGATCTCCCCTGCCCACCAAATGTTAAACGTGGTACTAAATTACGCGAAACAATCAAAGAATCATTGCCGCCACACTTGTAGAAGCTAATGAAGACGGTGAAATTCAGTCGAAAGAAGAGACGAAAAACGAAATACAACAATAAGATGCAGGAATTGGAGAGAGAGCAAAAACGACGCCCAATTGATCATGCAGGGTTGCATGCAAAAACTTCTAAAGACAGAACCTTTAGTGAGTAGTGTTGAGAAAATAAAGAAGTTTAGGGAAATCATCGCTAACTAAATAGGATCTACGGGTGTTTTTGCTCCAGTAATCTCCAGTCATGAAGCTTAAATTACCAACGCAGTCAAATAAGAGGTATTCGCTTTGAAAAAGGAAGTCCAAAAGAGCACGAGTGACACGAAGGAAGTGCTCGTAGGCATGAATGTTGCTTTGAAAGCGCTTGTTGGTACGCTGTTTGCGACGCCTCCAGCCGCAAATCCGTAGTAACGAAACAGAGCGAATTGTAACAAATGTCGTCAGCTTTTCGTATTTCCTGGCCTTACATAGCTGCACTCGTATTCTGCCGTATCGCCCGCCTTGTTATGGCTCCATGACTCTGTTATCGGGATGGGTTAGAAGTGTTTTCTATCTGATTAGGACTTATTGTGTGCGTACGGTAGTGGAATAATCGTACGACAAGTTCTATGAGGATACTTCGTCTCTTTACGTCTGTTGTCAGTGCTGTTTTGAGTCTTCCAAATGTCTGTTGGATAGCTCTGATACCCCATTCAGCACTCTGTTGTTCATTTGGCATAACTCGCTGCAAAATAAGGTCAATTTCGGCTACTTCCTGTGACTCTGGAATGTCATTAGTTTCGTTCATGTTTCATACCCTTATGATCTTTCCATGTTTCCGTTCGTACAATTTGTATTATTTACCAACTCAGAGTATCCTAGCATTTCCATAACAGGCGACGACATAAGATCCGAAAGTTTGGGAGAGTACTATCCAGACACACCAGCCAAGTTTGTGTTATACCAATCCCCCAGAAAGTTGATCCCAGGATGTATGATCTCTCCATAGAAGATAAAAAAGAAGGTTCATAACTTCTTCTTGTTGCGTATGGTTTTCTTAGTACGCGTTCTGTACGTTAACTTCTCCATAGTTCTGGCATTTACACAGTCCTCCATCAGTTACACCAAATGAATCTTTCAGCAGGGTTCCAAACTGGCGATTATCTTCTAAAAAAGATGCGGATGCCTGTTGTTCATATGGCGAAGGGCATCGAACCTGGAAAAAACAGCTTCTTCTGTCTTTGTTCCTTTAAGAAGAACATCAAGAGCGCAGTCTGGCCAGAAACTCGATGTCTAGGGAATGATTTCAAAGAATGGACATAATTAACACGCCTTGCAGCTCGTCTTCAAGAAATAAAGGACCAGCGCTAGTAAATAGAATGATCTCATGAGTGGTTTCCTGCCATGAGGGCTGACTGTTCTTCCTAATGGGCTACCGTAATTCGTAGTAGAACGAGTAGCGTCAAAGAGAGGCAACATTGTTAGAAGTAGAATGTCGGGTGTAAAGTTTACGGAGATGATAAAGTCGTTGTCTGTTCCAAAATGAAGAATTAGTTGCTATGGTGTGTGTCACTTTGCATATGCTGGATGAAGGAAGCCGGCTCTGGTGTGCTGAGCAGAGTTATGACAGCGGCGAGATCTTTTGCCTTGTTTTCTGAGCAGAAACTATTTGCACAGAGCTGTGGAATAGGCAGCCGCAGAGGAAGATATTTCAGCTCTATGGAGTCTCGAGTGTTTCGAAAGACCTCTGCAGTGAAGCAATATCTGGCAGACGGGTTGGCGCGGTGAATAGTTTCTTGGGCGGGCTATTCTGAACGTCAAATTTGGCGAAACTCCACCAAAATTGAAGCGAATTAGCTTTCTTTAATCGAGTCTGATTTGGCCAGCGGGAGATTTGGTGATTTTCGCAAGCACCGAATGTTCGCATTCTCTCTTTTGTTGTTCTATTCTAACGATTGCATCCAAACCATCGTTAGTAATTGTTTGAAAACCGCAGGTAACCGCACTTCTTCCATATACTCAGACGCTAGCGTCCCAAACGGCCTTTCAAATGACTCAAACGCCTTTAATCTGCAGACTGTATGCATCAAATATCTCTTTAACATCAACAGAGTGACTGTATAAAATAAGTATCTACCATCAAACTATTGGCGGTGAATACTTTCAATGACACTAGTTGCTTTGTTCTGTGCCTTAACAGTTCTATTTTTGTGACCTGTTCCACGGGATTATGGTCATGTTATGAAGAAAGAAAGCTGTGAGAAATACTATTTTCAGTTTCTTGGATCTGTTTTGTATCTATGGTGTCCGTTCTCCGTCTTTTTATGGACAGCTTCTCCGCAAAGCCTCTTTTCCGTTTACTAAGAATCAGTGGGTGAAGAATGGGAGCCTGTATCACAGCCACATTTATCAAGTGGTCACCAGAAGTGAAATTAGTCTTTGAATTCCGGCCGCCAGGAAGACGTAGGCTTTCAAGATATCGTACTGGGGATAGAGAGGTAATGAATCCTCTGAAAGAACATATTTCACTGAGGTATAAAGTTTCTGGACTCTTTGGACGGCGATTGTACTTATACTAGCCGCGAGGCGATGAATTTGGTCGTATATTTCCTTTCCTTCTCCCCATTTTAAATAGTTACTTATCTTTGCGTCATTATTTTCTATCACAAGGCTTTGGAGCTCTCTACTTTCTTCTGTCATTGCTTTAGTTTTCGATTCTAACGCATCAATATCAAAAAGCCCAGCTTGTCTTCGAAGATTAGACACGAGCTCCATGTTCTATTCGTCGGAACACGTTTTCCAGTAAGTTTAAAAATCCTATCAAGCAGAACGTCCTCAGATAGAACCAACTTGAATCTAGGCTGACGCAATACTTCTTCTGTGTACACCATGGCGCAACGCACAATGAGGCGGCAGGTAAATCCCAACGTCACGATCACCCTACAACCACCACGAACCTCGAGACTTCGTTCTGCATTTGTACTGCTCCATCTCACATTGTATTCAAAGAAAACAATTGGAGGCGTTGATGATTTTAGGTACTGTGACGGGTTTGATGCGGAACGCTTTTGTTCAGCTAGTGATGCCAGACGTTTCCTCCATACCATCTGAAAGCAAGCCACTGGACCTATATAGCTGTTATGGAGGTTCAAATCCGGCCATTCGAAGATTTCTAGATCAACCAGAGAAGCACTGAGAACTCCATAAGTCTTTGAGGGCTCAATGCTGAGCACCTGGATCTTCAGCAGGGAGTAATTTGTATTCTCGCTTATTATGTGGTCTAGTACAGAGAGAGAGAGAGAGGAAGCTGAAAATAACGGATAGACCTTGGCCTGAAGCTCAGAGTACTGAGTGATCTCAATTTCGCGGCGTTCCTCTCCGCTTTGCGTGTTCCTGTATGTCGATGTAGTTCATGAGGGATCCTGGAAAATGGGGTCTTCTTTGACAAGATTTAGGCACGATAGCCCGAGTTGGAGGCTTCGTTACATCCAGTATCCTGGAAAGGGTATCTTCTAGACACCGCTGCGTCACGGAAGAAAGTCACTACCATTTGTGGCTTGCGTTGATAGAGATAGTTGAACCAGAATGGGCTCCGTTGGTTTAAATCTGTGAAGTATATACGTTCGAATGATTCTCTTTTTTCAGTGAAGCTTGACATAGAATTTGACCTTTGCAAATTGAAAAGCTTCCGTGACATATCATCACACCAAGCCACCCTTCCCAATTTCGTACACCATGAATTTACATTGTTTATCTGGTTTTGATTAAGATGCCATTCATCGAGAGAGATGAATGACGTATGGAAAAGCTTCTCAGTCACGTTTATGCAAGCGAAGCTCTGATCTATGGTTACCATTTTCGGGGAGACTGGAGTTATTGGCATAAATTCTGTTAGGACTTATACGATATCCTCTTCAGTTTCTCTGGCAATGAAAACCATAAAAAATTTAGTGTGAGTTCGTCATCAGCTCTTCCATTTACGGTGAACAACGTGTATCCGAAGCGGTTGGCCATCGCTTTGCATTCCACTAAGATTTGCGGCACTATACCATACCGTTCATAGTTCTTTATTCATTCTCTGAAACTTCAAAAAGCCGAAATCACTAGCCCTCGTCGGTGTTTTCGGAAAGCTATAATTGGGTGCTAGATTTCTAGTTTGGGTGTGCAACAATGTCTATGGTTACATTCAACAATTCGCAGAATTTTGATGCCAGAATATCTAGCGCAAAAATACTAGCCCAAGTGAATTTTAGGGAGACTGTAGAAAACTAGCAAACGTCCATACTAAAACCGGCACACTAGGAAGAATGAAAGAGAAATTGGGAGATATCTTTTGATACTCATTCATCGTAGACCATGAATTCTACCGACAATGAAAGGAATACTGAACGCTATCGAGCGCGTGATCATTCATTCCACGCAGGTAACGTAGCTAGTATGAACCGTTAAATGCCCTGCAACTTCTATTTAATGTTCTCTAATGACCGTAACGGTCAGTGCATAGTACTGCGATCCTGCAATGGAGACCCACAACCGGTCGACGTTGCACGTGAAATGAGATCTTCCCATTACACATGCGGAGACCCGCTTCGCATCACGACCTCCGATCGTTGCGCATCACATCGCGTTGCGCAGCCGCGCGATTCAATTTGGGTCGCAACGTACATCCCAAAAGGGAAACCTGGTCAACCCGTCACCCCCCACCCCATTACGTAACTCTCTACTTGCGCTCAGCCCGTTCGCACATAAACATAAGCCAAGTCAACACTTGTGAAATTCCAGAAAATGGCCACACCTCCCTTGTCCAACATCAGCGCCGGTGTGGCTACCGCACCACCCGCAACACCTTTCTCGCCACCAGCTCGAAGGATGGCACTCAATTCCCACCGCGCACGAAGTGCCCACGCGTCAAGACCGCAGACACCCGCTCTGTCTGCATCTCAAACCGCCTTTCCAACAACGCTCCGCTGGTAGAAGAGGACGACAACCATTCCATCCTGCTCGCTCTGGCCATACGCTCCCCAGACGCCGCCCACATTCTCCACGCTTCTCCTCGCTCTCCTTCTCCCAGCCCTCGCTCCTCAGTGAAACTCCATCCCATCGTCTCCTATATCTCATTCATCGCCACCAAGCCCGGCAAACGCAAAGCCAACGAACTCATCACCCTCCTCAAGGACCCCGACTACTCCCAAACACTCATCCAACAGGTAACCTCCGTCTCCCACTGCCCTCAAATTCATTCCAAACTATTCGAGGACACTGTTGGCTCCATTGGCTTCAAATCCACAACCGTGCGTCACGATCCCTCAAACATCACTGCAACTCTCTACCTCAAAAACCCCGTCAATGTCCTTCTCCAGCAACTCCTCTACGCCACTGGCGCTAACAACTTCTTCCACCCTGTCAGAAAGTGTTCTTCAGATGGTTCTCCTGCACACGCTCATCCCATGGCTTCAAAACTCGGCAGATGTGTCTATCCGAACCACAAACACCACATTCTCTGCTCTCAAGACCCAGATGTTATTTGGCACAACGCGGATATTAATGGCATAATACCTTTCTTCGGCTTCACACAGCTCTACTCGGACAAGTCGTGCACTTCCTTGACAACTCCTCTATCACCTCCTACCCCCTTCACATCACCCTCCTCAACATTTCAGACTCCTTCAGCCGCCATTGCATCTCCGGCAAGTACACCCTCCTCGGCTACTTCCTCACCTCGTTTGACGCGCCTTCCTACATATCCGACGGGGAATCAATCGAAGGCCGCCCTCTTTCTTCAGCCATCAGCCGCACCACCCGAATGGAACTCATCCAAGAATCTCTACAAACTATACTTGAACCCCTCGCTGCAGTCGCCCCCAAGGGTTTCCCTTTCCGTGATGAAAATCAGGTCATCTGACAGTGCCACCCAGTCATGGAAAAGTATGCTGCAGATATCCCGAAAGCAAAAAACATCCTTGCCATCCTACACGCCACAAACCCATCCATGCCCTGCCACAGATGCCTAACACCTCGCTCCGACCTCAACGGCCACCTCAATTCCCTATCACCTCCAACAGTTTCCAACACCCGTCACAACAGATCCTCAAACAACGCTCTTCTCAAGGATGCCTACGACGCCGAACAACTTCGCCGACCGCGCATAGCAAGAACTCTCAGAGACCAACCAGTATCTCTCCTCCTCACAAACTCCCTCTCTGCGTACCACTCCTTCTTCGAAGCATACCCCCTTCTTAACATATCCCCACTCCTCACCCCTTACTCTTTCTTCTCCTTCGAACCCCTTCACAATTTCTATCTGGTTATCTCCAAGCTCTTCAAACTGGCAACCATCGAACGCTTGAAGTCCGACAGCCTCTTCCCCACTGTTGCATCCTCCAATGGCTCGTCTAAATTCTTCAAATCCATCCGAAGCTTTCTTCTCACCCACGCAAACACCATCCTCGCAGATATCGAAGCGAACTTCTCCGCACCCGGACTGTACATCGACTTTTTCATACCAGAAAAGGATACATAACTAAATGGGTTCTTCGAGCAGGCTGCTCGATCACAGTAGAGGGGTTAAAGCTGATACTGTAAGCTGAACCAACATGTAGTTTGGTGACTAGATAGACTGCGCACTATTCGGCAGTAGCAAACGAAACGCAGATCATTTTTTCGTTTGGTTCGTCACCTTTTGGAAGTTCGTTTCAAAATTTAATGTGCTTTGCTGATGAAAAAATGCGTGCCAACTGTGTAGTATAGCGAGCTACGCCAATAAGATAGGGATGCCACCTTGTAGAACTAGATGGTTGCCAGCATACGCCGTATACTGTGGTGGTTTACTTAGCAATTAGCTTGGCTTTTCTCTCATGTAGTGTCAGTTAGATAGGGGTAATTAGATAGGGAGGCGCACCACAACTGCACCTCCCCGTGGCCCTGTGGCGAGGAGCGCCACCGTAGGTCGGATGGCCGGTGAGATACATGTATTCATCACGCATGGCCACCCCGGTCACTATTGTAAAGTCAAGCACCTACTAGACTTCTTTTACCCCTTTTGGTTTCTACAGTCGACCATAAAGGTATTTCTAGTGTCCTTACGGTTTTCCGGACCCGCGTGCGCTGTGCATCACCGTCTACCAACGTGGTCTCAGTACGCCCGCCGTTCCTGTACCACCCTTCAGTGGCTGGGGCTGCCACAACTTAACGATATATTTAATCTCCGCCTCCTAGGTCGAGGACATTACGGGCTCCGTAGAACCGAGAGGTCTTACACCCTTCCGATATTGTTTCGGTTCATACCACAGACCCAAAAATGCAGCGCCATTTCACTTGCGAGTTGAGACTTTTGGGCGTTAACAGGCTCGAAATTTTTTCTTCTCTGGTGTAACGATCGGTTTTAGCAGCCGTGTTGGGCCTCGAGCGCTGGGAAGGAGCTCAAACTTCGAGTTGATAGTGGCGAAGTTGACGCGGCGGCGTCCATATTATGTGAAGTCCTTTAACGTCGAATGTCTCGTGAAGTCGTGGTTAGCGGCTCGCTCTCATGGAGCGTTTATAAAGTCTCCCACTAAGCGGTTATGCTCGTCACGTGTGTTATTGAAAAAGAGGATTTTTCATTAGATGGCTGGAGCCGAGGGCTGTTGAGACTCGGATGCAGCTAGGTAATAATGGTAACCCTTCGTAAGAGTTCCAATTGGAAAGTATCTGTAAAACGGCCATGCCACTAAGACATGCCTTTTCGGAGTCCTGCCCTGTGGGCGATAACAGGTGCGTATCGCTCACAATTTTGTATGCGTGCGCGTTATTCTGGTGTTTCTGTCGTTCTTACTGTTCCTGCTGAAGCTTCACTCGCTGTTAAACGGTAAAATTTTGTTGCGTTCGCTCAGTAGTAGTCTCAAAACCTTGATCCACATGTCGGTTAAACTTCGCTTTCTGCTGCAGCTGTTTACGACCCTGTGCGATCTGCGCCCGCAATAGCGCAACTCTCGTCTTGGCGCGCAAAACTTTCTGGTGTGAAGCGCTGGGGCCTGATCTGCCACGAAAAAGCTGTTGCCGCAGTCTCCTTAGGGGTTTTGAAGCGTCATATGCCTCCGCACATACGACAAGAATTGCGTTTTTTCCTTTCTAAATCTCTTCTCCTTCTCACCGAACGATATTTGTTCGCAATGAATTCCTCGGGGTAACGTGTGAGCATGAACGCATTGTGCACCCCAGCCAGACGGCGATGTTTTGCGTGTGACCTGCGCGTGTTTCCGCCTAGTTCCAGTAGCTGTCGAAGCACCAGCTTCTCAGAGAAGACGCATAACGGAGTTCGAGAACTGTCGTCGTTCTCAGAATCATCAGCCATTCTTAAATCTCTATCTACGTATTTATATTAGCGCGTGCTAAAAACCGCCGTTGCTTCTAGTTTCTTTCCAACTGCCGCTTGATTTCGATTGCAGCGGTACAGCTACACATTCAGTGCTTTGATGAACTGCTTGATCTCGCCCAATTCGTGCGTAAAGCAGTTAAACGTGTTGCTTCTCCACCGACGCAAAAATGCAACTTAGATGCTGTTGAGAATGCGTTTAAGTTCGTTTTTATTCAGCTGGAGCCGTGTGCGCGGACAGAGAAATAAGCGCAACTTATGGCGATGGCACAAAAGAAAGCCCGGACGGGAACGCTCTGCGCGGCGGAGTGTAGGACGCGCGTTGCGTGCGGCCATATGTGCGTGTATTACGACGCTGGTGCGGAAAAGCGGGGTACGTATTGCCGGTGCGTGAGCGTGGCGTTCCCAGAGGAAGCGCGCCAGCGTATGGAACAGAATCTGGTACTTACAGAAAGTTTTAATACGAAAACTATATAAAAACGTACGCATCTTTAGTAGACATCTATATTTTTGAGTGCTTAGTTTCTACAAGTAAACTTGTATACATGTATATGAAAATTATAGGGAGAAATGTTTTGCTTAAATCCTTTATTGATTAAAATTTTTCGTCAGTTGATTTCTTAACTTTAAATTAGTGTGGTTGAAAAACGGGGGGCAATATCTGGCTATTGGTTGGTTATAGTGAAAGCTTTATTTTTTATTATTATAAAACTTCGGTGATGGAAGTCAAATTTGTGTTTTTTTTTGTTGCTCTTGTATGCAGTCCGTGACCGCCCGAAATAATAGTGCAATTTGGGCAGTTATGACAAGAAATTTCCACATAATCAACTTCTCAGGAAATCAGAAAACCTCCCCCCACAGCTCTGTAATGGCTTTTTCTGTACAGCCGTCAACATTTAGCAACTTCTGTTGCTTGTCGGCACCGCGGTCGTTTCGGCGCGGTTTTCACCGCCTCTATTCTCAAGAGTGTCAGAAATACAACACCTGTAAGGAACTTGGACATTTGTACTCTCGTAATGGAGTTGGCGAAAGGCGTTAGCGCAGACGCCTACATATTCAACGACGAATCCGGCCTCTAATTGTTACCCTGTTATGCGTGCGGTACCGAAGATCAACTAAAATCCAGCAAGGAACTCATCCAAACGAAGTCCCAGATTCACCATCGCGCTTCTGTAGACACCAGAAGATGTAATAATCCATTTAAAGACACCAACATGACATCCTCTAGACACAAACTGATGCTCTGCACGGCATGTAGGGGACGCGATACAGGGTGGGACATCATTTGCAACCCACATAAATATGGAGCTTTGAAGTCTGGTAAAGATCTACAGGCTTGTAAATCTCAATTGCAGCCGAACCAAAAAGTCCCACCTTGACAGTGTTGCGTCGTATGAGCCACTAAAGAGTCAAATGACAACAAAGGGACATGAGATGCCGGAAGTTTTGGTGACAAAAGAGCCCCAACCAGAGATCTGACTTTACTGAACCTGGCCTATGCTACGGAGAAGGCTAGCGGAAAATTTGTATCTGAGTTGCTACGGCTTTTTCTTCGCCGGAAGAAACAGTTTTGAAGAGTCCAGCATCCTACGTGCTCTGCTACAGACACATTAACCACTCAAGGTATGTTAATAGTGCTGCCATACGTCACGGCAAGAGGGGTTCTTCTGGGGGTCATTGCATTTTTTTGGAACATGGTTGCCATGAAAGTGGTACAAGATTGCGCGGTTTTCCATATTTTTCGAAAGAAGAGGCACATCACATGGAGTTGTATGCAGAGTTTTAAGATGCAGTGTCTTACCATTCTAATGGCCACCCAGACGTAGAAACGTGTGCTGGGAGGTATGCCTGCTCTCAATGCTTATATCTTTTAACGTCTGACAATCACGGATCAGCATCACTGCTGGATGTCCAGAGCGTAGAATGCGTTACAGATCTGTGGCTGATTCATTGCATCCTTTTTGCATTGGACGAAACAAGGAGAGATGTGTTCAGGTTACCGGAGGACTCCAGGAGGGACAGCGTGTTAGAAAAAGCCGCTGACTTCCTCCACTCCAATCGAATTAGACCTTGGAACAACGTTGCTCTCTTGCCCTTCAGGCATGTCGTCACAAGCCGCAGGCTCATCACACGCGGAAAACATTCTAAAAAGCGTCAAGATGTAGACCCAAGAACTTTGGAAAGGAGGATTAATATAGTGCTGGCGTCTCGACATATAAAATTGCATAAGCTCTCTGCGAAGTCCAGAGTTTACATGACTACTCAATGGTTTGACGCAGCCGTTCACGCCGGATTGAGATTGTCGCGCGAACAATACGAGGTTGGTGAGCATGATTTGTTTAGTCGAGAAAAGACGTCTATGCTGGATCAGGTAGCACAGTACTTTCGTGAAGGAAGGATTCGTACTGGGGTGAGAACTGGACATTGAGCACTGAAATTCCCAAAACACCAACGCGTCTGTGGGCTAATCTGGTAAGCCAAATGAGCTCAGCAAGACGAGTGTCTACGTGGAGGCTTTCCGCTTTGGCTCTTGGAACGCGTGTCGATGATATATTCCCTCTATCGAACCTTATGGAGCATCTTCCAAAGCCATCCATTGAAGAATGCCTCTCTTCCTCTGGTGGGGGGTACATAATGACGGATATAATCATTTAATTCGCACGTACAAGGTCCTTGAGCAAATCGTTTTGTCAAGGACAAACAGCATTGCCGTTCCGCTCACAATCTTTCTGTCCGCATGCAGCATTGTAGAGCAAACCCCGTCCTTCGTGAGCGTTCAAAACGCTCTAGGGATCTTACTTTTGTACACTACAACAGAGAGATATCGCAAAAGACTTATTGCGGAGAGAGAACGATCAACTCGGGGCCCGTGGGAGGACCTCCCTTTCTGCGAAGGTGAATCTACTCCGCAGTGTCAGTTCGACAAATGGGACATTTTTCCACTCCGCGCAGTAAAAGCAGAAGGCAAAGCCAACTTCAAGGTCAATGGTTCTCTTTTACAGGGCGTTTTAAAACCTCGGAAGCGGAAACGGAATTCGTTTGGGGTGTCCGACAGAGAGTCTAAATTTGAGTGGAAGCGTCCTGCTCTGCATGGTACACGGACCGCATTCGCCGAGTCGTTCACATCACAGAAGAAATATGAAGTACTATAACAGTTCTATGACATTGTTTTTGGTCTTTTTTACACTCATAGGGAGGGTCTCTTGGGCCACAATACGCTTGGAGAGGTCGGCAGAACAATGAGCCGTCATGAGCCCTGTTCTGCGAATACTGCGATTAACTTTCGATCCCTGTTCCTGACAGCATTCAAGCCTCACCGGGGCGTGCGGTACGACGATGAAGGGTTTGGAGATCAGCGCATCGTCTACATCGACATCTGTAGGGAGAACGCGTCGGATCTATTTACAATCTGTCGCATGCTTGATATGATTTCATCTACATTGCATCTAGGAAGGTAACATAGTCCCCAATTAGTGGTAGTCTCCGGGGGGCAGTCCTCATACCAGGTGCTTTTTGAACTCTGGTTAGCCTCGTCAAGGGAAACATTGAAAGAGCACAGGACTTCACGCCCAAGTAGGAACACATCACCAAAGCTACATGAATGGATGATACCATTTCCGGGATTCTTCCATGCTGAAAAGCAGGCAATTTATTCTATATGTAAGGAGGTGATGGATGGCGTGGGTTTAAAAGAGCTTGCGTCCTGTGCCGGACTTTCCGCATCACAGACAGAGAACATGTTAGAACATGGGCACGCCGGCAACAACCGGGCGTTCTTGTTCTCGCTCACCTGCGATATGGTAATCCATCTCATGCACGTAGATCTATCAGAACATCCTAAACTGCGGGACCAGTGTAGGATCCGCTTTACGGAGATAGCAGACACCTGAAAAAGTGTTCGGGACTGCCGAATGGGTGCTTGCGGCTAAAGGGAAGGTGTGGTAGAGCACAACACTAGTGAGCTAGAATGGGGGTTGTAAGGCCCCACTCGCCAATGAGGGTGGTTGGTACTATTGAACGGACAGCTACTTGTTGTAGCTTGTCCGGATCTCCGGTAAAGAAATCCTGAACAAGGAACAAGTGAGTTGTGAACCCGTTTGTTGTCTCCTTTACTTTGGAGTCGGCGCCCCCTTCTGTGCCTTAAGTACAGGGCACAGGGGTGAGCGCCGTACATAATAATATCTAGATATAAACTTGGTTAGCCGATAAACCCCTCTACAGTACGGGATAATGGTTGCCACGTGGCTACTCACTACAGTAAATGCGTCGTCGCCAATCTGGTATTTCTCTACAAAGGGTCGAATCGGGTGCGCCGTGGCAGACCAAGGTCCCACGTGTAACGTACCACCTCATGGACCATCTGCGGGGTGCCGCTTCATAACTTCATCCTAGCCGTTGCACTCACTTATGAGTATCATTATACTTAGCCAAAAAAATCTTCCATTGGCATTCCGACAGTGCAGAATACTAAAACCGGCTTAAAAAGCTACAGCGACCATCTGGGCGGAAGGACGTAGTTTCGGAAAGTAGGCATTTATCTGCTCGTCACATGTTGGGAAAAGGCGGAAAAGGCAGAGCGGATGAGAAACCTTCACGGGGCTTGTATGGCCAGACTACGACAATCGTTTCCTCTCAGATGCTCGAAGAAGGGCAGTTAATTTGGCGAAATGTCGAAGAAGTCTTTGGGAAAAGTGTAAACGGAAAGAATTTCGTCACAAACATCCTGTTTGGCTGCCTTCTACCTACATTCGGTTTTCATGTGTTGTCGCGAACGGGACACACGGATTTACGGAGTGCTTTTGGTTCGGACTGACATATATCCTGCACTCATGAAACCATTTGAAGGATCAGAAGCTCTCTCTGTTTTACGCATTCATGAAAAAATCCTCCCATCTTCCGTTGTGTCTTACTTGTTTATCGATAAGCCTGGAACGTGCGTCTTAAAACTTTCAAGCTTTTCAAGTGGGACTCGGAATGCCATTGACCAGAAGGGATGGACTTGCGTGCACATTGATGAAGCATTAGCAATGCTCATAGTCCGACATCTGAAGAGCCTCAGCCTAACTTTACTGAGTCATTTGGAGAATTCCGCATCATGGTTACTTCAGGTGTCACATTTCTGTAACATGGCTCAGGACGTCACTGGGGCGACGCGAAAGCACGGACGTTTCAGAAATGTAGATGACGTAGGAGAGAGTAGGAATGTCCTCGCCATGGTTGAAATAATGCGAAAATCACGATTTATGACCCTGGAACAACGGGAGAGAGCCTGGATATCCAACATGTTCTCCACACCTCCTTTATGAATAAATATAAAGAAGGACCAAGACTCCCTTCTTAAAATACAAGAGCGCGGAAAGACAACAGTTGCCCTACACGCTTCGGTGCTGTTTCCGGATGTGTTTAGTCCTCTTTCTCAACAGGACAGACACAAATTTTTCGACGGGAAAATGTTTAAAAAGTGGACAACCCAGAAAAGGGTTGCCACTGCGGGGCAGTCGATCAGAAAGAAAGGACGGCTTTCATCTTCGTCGCCAGAAACGGAAGGTACTTTCCCAATGATGGCTTTGACAGCGGTTAAGAGACCAACCTCGCTCCAATCGGCCTCAAAAGAGTTCTCCGAGAGACGTCGCAAAATTCAGAGAGCAAAAGACCTGTTACATAATGCCGAGAGAGAGGCGCGCGGCAAAATAAACGAACTATCTACAGAGAAAGCCTCGGATCGTTGGGATCTTGTGCCTGACTCTCGGCACTTTATTTGGCCTCAGGCGGACGCATAATTGAACAATGACGGCACTTTAGTGCATGCTCACAAGTCACGGTTTCTCAAATAGGTTTCCTCGAGTGGACGGCAAAAAATCTACACATTGAACGAGCTTTTGCCCTCCATCGATGATGCACCAACCCGAAACCACCCGGTATCCAAGGGTGTCTTCGACGCCTCTATTGGGGGCATCTTCTCCATTCTGTTGGATGCGATGAATGCCATACACTACCGTGGATACAGCGCCGAGAGCGGAACCACTTTAAAAGAGGTAATTACTGGAAAGATGAAGAATATACTGCGGCGGTGGCTGTAGCGAAGGAGGGGAGCCTGCCTACGACAACTACACCTCCACAATGACGACCCATATCTGGTTCTTTCACAGAAAGGCGCTGATCAAGAAAGGAGAGACGCAAATAGAAAAGGGCGAGGAATTGGAGGGAGTTTGGATGAATCGGAATGCATTGTAGGACTTAGCGCGCTCCCCAGCTTCGATGAAGAGCTTGTATTCCCATGGACGCACCTGATTCGGGATCGAAGATAAAAAGACGAGATAGCTTCTCTCCATCTTATACGCGGTGTAGTTGCAGCTCAGGGGCTTTGCCGTGAGGCTGGATTCGAGCTCACCCTTTACCTACACGGTGGAGCGTTTTCAAGCGGACCTAGTTCTACCGGCAAACTTTTATCAAGTTTGGAGGCGAGGCGAGCTACGGAATCGGACAGTGGTGACACAAGAGGCACCGTTGTCTTGGAAGAGAAGCGTCACGACGGGGAACACGAGTCTGAATCAAGCGGGAAGTTCGAGACTGCTCCTCGCGGGTGCGTCGTGACCATTCGTAGAAGCGGTCACCTTGAAATATCTCAAATTCACTTGTGTCACGGAGAGGCTGAAACGGGAATTGTGTCGACATTTAAGGTCTTAATCGAGGCTCCGTTTCTTCGATTGTTCGAACAAAGACGCGCAGAAGCCCAGCAAGCACACGTTTCTCTGCAGCACTCCTGTGTAGTGCTCTCCGATGATACCGACCTGTTTATAATACTTCTTTTGTCAGGTTGGATGGCAGGGAAGCCAGTTCAGCACGTAGTACGTGACACGGTGCACGATTTGGACTGCGCTATTCATCGAATGGGGAAAGCCCGCAGCAATCCCGCAGCTCCTGCCATGATGTATGCGATGGCGGGGTGTGACTTCACTCCCGGGACGAGAGGTATCGGTCATGAAACGTACACGGCGGCGTACATGGCATCTGCGCCAAATCTCGGATGCGTCGTCATTTCTACTTCGGAGGAGCTATATGGGAATCTAGTCTGCCTAGAATTTATGCGAAAGTCTGGAGTGACATGTTTTTCGACGCTAATTGAGAAAGAAGAGAAACGATTGCTACTAGCTGAGGCTGTTAGGACGCACGCAATGAGGCACAGAGAAATGCTTCGGGCACTCGACTCTTCTTTCGCCTCTTCGCAAAAGTTCGGTTCCCCATCATGGCGTGTCATTGTTCGAAATTATATTTCCGACAAGGTGGAGACTTTTTATTCACTCATTTCTCCTAAGCCTCATATTTCGTTGCAGGTGGCCAGGTGTCGTTTTATCATATTCAATTACTGGGCAAGAAGTAGTGAAACTGATCTATCGGGTTTGAAACACAGCCTCTCTGACGGAAATGGGTAAAGAAAAGATGAAAGCATCTTAACTGAGGACGGGAAAGATGTACAATCACTACAAGCGCAGATGAAAGCTAATTTTGCGAACTGCGGGTGCAGAACAAATTGTGAGACGTTGCGATGCTCTTGTCACAAGGTTTCAAGAAAGTGCATTGGATGCAGATGTATAGCTGGAATATGCCGAAACAGGATTGCAGGAGAACGACGCATTCTGAACGGTGAAAAAAGTAACCTTCTCAGTACGCATGACGATGCGGAAGGAATGCCTGAACCTGCGACTAATGAAAATAGCCAAGTACTTGTCTCAAACGGATCTACAAACCAATTCGGACAAGTTCAGAGTCAGGACAATTACGTCTCTCTTGTCTCGGACAGCGACACGACATCCGACACAAGCTGCGCAGAAATATCCTATGAAGAGATGGTAGTCCACGACGAGCTGGACGAGTTGATCGCTGGAGAAGAGCATTTATGAACATCATGGAATTCACAGCTTCAAGCACCGACGCCCAAGTTCGGCTTTTTCGCAAACAGGCCTAGATGCCCCGGAATTTCAGTGTGATATTGTAGTCATCGTATCCTCCAAAGGTACTTCGAAAGCCTCTGCGATTCCATCCGAGTTCCATAGTGTCTTTGGGAATGCTTTCGAAAAGGCCTCGAGGTTTACGACGACCTTTTCTGGATTGAATAATGCTCGGGACATCCATCTTAGGTAAACGAATTCCACATCTTTTGGTACAGGATTCTTTTGGAGGTACTCCCTGTTTTGCCATATTAAAAACCCCAAGGCTTACTGCGGGTGGGGTTTAGGAGATTGCCTGTCATTGAAGAGGATTTGATTCGGATGCTTGAAGGGAAGACAGTCAGGAGGTATTGAAACGTGCAGAATTGCTCCGGCACATATCCCTTTGACATCTACAAGCACACTATAGCGTTTTGACAGAAGCAGTTATGCACATCTGCAGTACCGACGACTTGAACGAACTTATTTTTCAAATAGAGAGATCAAATGTTTAATGATACCTACTTCGAATGTAGTAATCTACTATGCCGGGGAATCCGATAGGTTGGGTTTTCGCGAAGTCGCAGTTGGAACTCATAAGTGAGTGTTGTCATCAGCATTGTGATATGAAACGGCATCCCGCATAGGATGCCTAGAGGCAGAATGTCTTTGTGGAACACGTGGCGTCATGGGTCGAGTGGCTTACCACGGAGCGCGCATAGTTGCGACCCTTCCTAGGGGAATGCCATATTGGCAACGGCGCATGTAGTGGCGATCCACGTGGAGGGCTTTACTACCCTTTGTAGCTAGACGTCCATTAGGGACCATACTCGTACAGTGGTTTGGCTAAGTGGCTGACCACTGGGTATTATTTATATATTTATTTGGGCACTCACCCTGGTACACAGTATATAGGGTACCAGAGGTGAGCGCCGACTCCAAGTGAAGGAGACAACATGGGCATCATGACTATTCTGTTCCTCGCTTAGGATTCCTTAACCGGAGATCCGGACGAGCTATAATAGATAGTCAGTCCCCAACCACTTCACGAGCCGTCTCGTACCTACGTTCCCTCAACGTTTTACAGTTGCACTGTTCACCCTCGCTGGCGAGTAGTGGCCTTACACCCCACTTCCAGCTCGCTGGTGTTGTAGCTCTACCACCCCTTTTCCTTCGCCGCAAGCAACCCATCGGCAGTCCGAACGCTGTCGCAGGTGTCTGCTCTCTCCGTTAGAGCGGATAATACATCCAACGGAGGATTGGCTCCTGCACCTTCAACGAGCAGCTCATTTGCCTCCCAACAACCGGAAGATCTGAACAGTGTATCGACTGATGATAAACTGCAGTCATTTGTGAGAACGCCGCTTTGGTTCACGCTTTCGGCGAATACTTCCATTGAAATAAAGCTGGTTACTCTATAAACGGAGTAAATGTCAGGTGAAACTGACCGAAAAGTATGGCAGGTGAGATTAGTAATCTGTTCCTTCGCTAACATCACTAAAGCTCCTTAAAAGAGCCTCTGTCATTTTGTCCAGGCATCTGATCGATAACCGTCATAGAACGAGTTATAAATGATAAAGTCTGGCCCCGGCCGGATGCGCTGCAGCATGTTAAAGAAACTAAGTCGACTTTGAAGTGACGTATCATCTCAGAATTTTCGATAGTTTCATCATCTCAGAATTTTTGATAGTTTCATCATCTGGTCTGCTCCTGTATCTCCGAAAAGGCTTGGCTGAAAAATCTTAAGTAATTAACAGAGCCCACCGCTGACCGGTACCTTTCCTTGTTCTTTGTACTTTGTAAAACGGCCTAAGTACATCTAAAATCTTCTAATTTGTTGTCATGACTTTGAAAGCATCGTGGCATACAGTAAAATCGTTTTGATGAACATAGTTGCTGAATTGTGTCGTCACATTGCGGTCTCTGCATTGTACCGTATTGCAACGACCCCAAAACGGCTTCAATTCGTAATTATATGTTCCAAGCATTCTTTCTTGTGTTGGAAAATGCACTTTCAATTGATAAAGGAACTTACGGGGGCGTTGAAGAAAAGTTGAGAAGCTGGGAAACAGTTGCAAATGATGGTGTCACTGATAATTGTACCGCTTCATTTGATACATTTAAAATCACTCGGTCGTGTTCAAAAGAGGTCCGCCTTAGCTTTGGGTGACATTTGTTTGGGCTGGTCTGCCCGAATGCGGTTGAAGAAGAGTATCACTGAATGGAATCGTCTTTTTCTTGTTGAAGAAGGACGGTGAAGGGGGAGTGAAATTGGGATGGGTAAATGCTTCTGCATTGCTTTAATTCAATATGGAATATGTTTTGGCTTCGGTTTTGACCCCAAATTCGCACTTTGCACCATTTCTGGCGAAGTGTGTCGGCCGATCACGGACTGTGTGATATGTCGTTAAAAGATAGATCATTTTACATCAACAAGCTTCTCTGTCGTATTGCTATGTGCCAGTGTATGCGTCCGTAGAATTGAACTCCCATAAAGCCAAATTGACCTTATATGATTCCAATATTTCTCTTACAACAGAACTGAAAATTTTCATGATTTAGAATTTCAAAATTAAAACAGTAAAGAATCTTTTGAGTCCTCAGCAGAAATAAAAACTATATTTTTTGTGTAGCAAACATAACTATGTCCAAGTATACCAGTAACTAAAATTTTGGCGTCAAGCGATCCTGGAAACCCTCGTCGAAGGTTTGTATCTCGTTTAATGATCTAATGTTGCATACTTTGAAGGTAGATTCCAACGAAGGCAGAGTGTTCCACAATACGTTACAGTTACGTACAGTGCGCAAAATCTGGATAAAGTCACCACCCTATTCCTCCTTACTGCCATCCAAAGACGGCAACTGGGACTTTTACCGTAGTCAGTACTTAAAAAACCATGAAAAAACAAGTTTCAGAGCTTTGCAGAACTAGACCGAGCCCACAGTTTTCTGAACTTCACAAAATCCTGAACAAGATAGCGAAATCTAAATAAAGGCCAAAACAAAGAAACACATTTATTTCATTCAATACTTAGTCATTTCACCCTTTTCTTTACCACTTGAATACAGCGCTCCTGTATAGAACTTTAAAGTGATTTAATAAACTCTTCGCTTAAATTATTCCAACATTCAGTCACACATTCCAAAAGCGTTCCAACATCTTGGGATTGGCACTGATTGGCGTAAACGCGGCGTGCTAAACCTCCCCAAATGTTTTCCATAATGTTCAAGTCAGGTGACTTGGCTGGGCACTGTAAAACATTAACATTATGATCAGCCAACCACTTTGTAGTATACAATGAACTGTGTACAGAAGCCCCGTCTTGCTGAAAAGTAAAACTTTCTCCGATTGTTTCGGCCGCAAATGGAAGCAATTCTTTCTGCAACACCTTGCAGTACTTCATGGAATCCATTTTACCGACGCAAACAACCAGATTACTTAAACCATAGTAGAAACAAGCACCCCAAAGCATCACAGAATCCCCTCCATTTTGTCGCTTAGAAAAATTAATCTCTTTCTTAATTTTATCATGCCAATAATGAGCAAATCCGTCTGGTCCATCTAGGTTAATTTTATTCTCATCGGAAAAAATGGGTTTCTTCCATTTCGTCATAGAAAAAGTCATCTTCTCTCGAGCCCAAATAAACCTTTTCTTTTTATGTATTTTCGTCATCATTGGTACTTTCTTCATCTTCTTATAGATTAAATTTGGATCATTATGAACACTTGTTGTATGCGCCTGACAGAAACCGAGAGAGAAAGATCTTTACGGAGTTCTCTCGCAGAGCTAGATGAGTTTGATGCCGAGCGAAGAAGATCTCTTTTAGCCGTCAAACTCATTTTGTTGTTGTTAGAGCCTTTATAACGTTTTTTGTAGTTTTCGGGATCTTTGAGAAAGTTTTGGACCACAGTGCGAGAGCTTTTAATGGTTTGAGCAATCTCTCTTTGAAAAAAGCAATGTAATGAAGCTTCAAGTATCATACCTTTTTCTTTATCCGTTAAAGGTTTTTAACGGCCCATTTTTATGTTCTTGGACTTTGAAGTTGTAGGAAATGTTGAGGAGAATGTTGTTGGAGCTTTTGTTTTATTCAAAATGCGCGCGCGTTTGTTCAAAGGAAAAAAACTGTAGTGGACTTTAATTAGATTTCGGGGGTGTTTTTGTACATAAAGTGCGTTTCAAAAACATATCCCTTTACAAAAACTGCGCCAAAAAGGCATTTCACGTACTGGAGAGCACATTTCACAACAAATAAAAACCACTAAGTCAATAACACTGTTTCAAAAGTATATCCTTTATACAATCATTCGCTCAATTATGGCTCGTTGCGCACCTCTGACACGCTCTGAACAGCTAGAAATCATGGAATTAGTAGGTCAGGGTATGATTCCAGCAGATATAGCCCGAAAACTCAAGCGCAGCCCAAAAACAATCAGCAACTTCATCAAAAACCCCGCTACATACGGAACAAAGCGTTCAACCGGCCGTTCTACGGCACTATCCCCGGCCGATAAGCGTGGAAGTAAGCGAGAAATATGCCGCAACACTTCATCTTGCGGGAAAATTGTCAGAAATCTAAATTTGTCTCTATCAAGATCTACAATATGGCGTGAAGTCAACCGTCAAAATTTGTTCAAGTACACAAAAATGAGGAAATATTTTTTTTAAAAGATAATCACAAGAAAAATCGAGTTGAATGGTGTGCTCAAAAGGCTTATTGGAAAACGGAATGGAATAATGTTATCTTTCCAGACGAAAAAAAGTTTAACCTTGATGGTCCAGATTGCTATAAATTTTATTGGCACGATCTACGAAAAGAAAAGAAGGAATTTGTGACTAGGCATTCAGGAGGCGCATCAGTAATGGTTTGAGCTGGAATCTCTACAAAAGGAGCAAATGATATGGCTTTTGTTGAAACTATAATGAACTCTGAGAAGTATGCTGAGGTTCTAGAAAACTATCTTTTACCTTTTGCATACTGTATACACGGAGAAGAATTCATTTTTCAGCAAGATAATGCACCTGTGCATAAGTCAATTCTATGAAACAGTGGTTTAATAGTCTAAATATGTCGGTTATGGAATGGCCTGCGCGCTCTCCTGACCTCAAACCTATCGAAAACATTTGGGGAATGTTGGCCCGAATGGTTTATGGCCAAGGAAGGCAATTTGATACAGTTTTTGATCTGAAGAATTGTATCAAAGATTGCTGGGAAAAGATTGACTGTACTGCTATCAATCCTTTTATAAAATCAATTCCAAAGCGTTGTATAAGTGTTATACAGGCTAGAGGAGCAAAAATAAACTACTGAACTCGCGTTAGAATAAAAAGGATGCAATAAAGGTTATGATTTTGAAACAGTTTTTTTACTTGAAAATTTTTTCACACTGATTTTGTTAGTTTTACTGTAGCCAAAACGTCGATTTTTGGAAAATTTGCGCGAGGGATATGATTTTGAAACAGACTTTAGTGTTATTGACAGTGTAGATAAGTAGAAAAGGTTTCTTAATGGCGTCTAAAGTGTTTCATTTGTTCTTTTTAAGCGTTACTAGAGAGAAGGTTGAGAGGAACATGAGAGAAATGGAGTGCATCATCAAAAAGGGGGGTGGCTTTAATTGGATTTCGCGCAGTGTACAGCTTGTAGATCTTATTTATTGCGGAAGAGCAAAGAAAAAAAAAAGGCTCGTATGAGGCCATTGGACCTATAGACACTAGATGTTGAAAAACGTCTGTATCTGTTTTCGTTTTCGAAGGAGAGCTATTCTACGATCCGAGGTATATAAATCTCGCTGACTCTACGTAACTGTGTCTAGCCTCTCTGGCAGCAACAAGACGAGCAGCTTGACTTGCAGGAAATGTGTTTAGACGCGTTAGTTATCAGTTCTCCCACAGTGCGATAATCAAAGATTTACTGTACGCTTGCACGCTTGCACGCTTGCACTGGCACGCTCTGTTTCCACAGCGCCTTTGGCGCGCAGGAGCTCTAAGCGCGCTCCGCACCGCACGAAGCGCAAGTGACGTGGAGCGAAAAGTGCGCGCGTCTTCAATGGTACGTCACTCCTCTTTCCTATCCCCTCCCCCGCCGCACTCTCCCTCCTCGCACGCTAACCGCAGCCCCCTCCCGCGCGCAGAGTCATCGCCAACGCGCCGCCGAGCGCGCCGACAAGGGCGACAAGAGCGACAAGAGCGGCGACAAGGGCGACAGGGCGCGCAAGAGCCCGCAGCACCGGCTGCTGCACGACCTCAGCAAACACGCGGGCGATCGCGTGCAGGTACAGCTCACTGGCGGCCGGCTGGTGCGCGGCGTGCTCAAGGGCTGGGACCCATTGCTCAACCTGGTTCTGGACGACGCCGTGGAGCAGCTGCGCGACCCGCTTGACGCCTCCGCGCTCGTCGCGCGCCACCGTCGTCTGGGGCTGCTTATTGCCCGCGGCACCTCCGTCATCACCATCGCCCCGCTGCACGGGCTCGAGTCCATTCACAACCCGTTTCTTGCGCAGCCCACCGTGTGACACCTCTGTCTCCCCGCCGATCGCCTTTCTTTTTCTTTTGTTCGCCGCCCTTGTGCCATTCGCTTTCGTAAACCTCCCTCGCTCTCGCTCGCTCCCTCTGCCTTTCCCCCTTATTGCCGCTGCGGCTCCCACCATGCAACAAACGCATCAACCGGATCCCGACGCCCCCGCCACCCCGCCCAACCCCCTGCGATCCGCAGTCGTGCCGCTGCTCGGCGCCGTCACGCACCACAAATGGGGAAAGCACCCCCCGTCCTCCCTCCCCGCCATGCTGCACACCAACAACGCCCTCGCCCCCATCCACACGCACAAACCCTACAGCGAGTTCATCTTAAGCTCGCAACCGCCGCTACACGCCCTCATCGCCTCCACCCCAACCCTCTCACTTCACCACTTCATCCAGTCACAAGCCATCCACGTCCCGCCCGCCGCCGTCCACTTTTACCGTCATCTGCACGCCCACGGCATCCCTTACACCCTCAAAGTCGCCTCCGTCGCCACTCCTAGTCCGTTGCGCCTGCACCCGGACGCCCGCACCGCACAGTCGCTCACATCCCAGCTCCGCTTTCGCAACCCTGCCGAGCGCCCGGCCATGCTGGTCGCCCTCGGTCCGTTACACCTTCTCTTCGCTTTTCGCCCAGCCGCGCGCATCGCCGCCGAGCTCCGTCGCTCCCCCGAGCTCGTCACCGCAGTTGGCGCCTCAACGGCAGATAACTTTATGCGTCGCGCCGACGCCGGCGCTGCATCGCCACAGCTCATCAAGCAGCTCGTGTCCGCGCTGCTTACGGACCCCGTCCGCACGGCAGACTGCGTGGCGAGCGCTGCCACTCGTTTGGCTCACGCCCCACCCGAAGTCATGTCCGAGTGTGACACGTGCTTTGTGGCGTTGCAGCGCGAGTTTCCGCACGACGCTATGTGTTTCGCCGCCTATTTGCTCAACCTCCTGGAGCTGGCCGACGGAAATGCCGTGTTTGTCCACGAGAATGAGCCATATTGCGTGCTTTCCGGCGACTTTGTGGAGGCGGCCACCGAGAGTGATGCTACGGTTGTTGGTGGTCTGACCCATGAGGAGGACGTTGGCAGCCCAAATATTTTTGCGCATTGTCTTAGCTACGATGACTCACCCGTCGAGGTACGTTCAAACGACAAAACAGCAGCAACAACATCAAAAGTGCGTTTTTGCTCTCTGACCAAAAGCCCCGTTTTGCCTATCTGACGCTTTGTACATGTAACATAGATTTCCCATGGAGAACGAGTTAGCGAATGTACCGTGTCCTACGTGCCTCCGGTTTCCCACTTTCAACTTCTCCGTTTCACACTGCCGGGAGGAATATCGCAAAAAATGGTCCAAACAATGTAAGTTCGCATAGCGAAAACAGCTCACGCAGTTGCTCAATACCTCGACGCAAACGCAAAGACTCTAAAACATCAATCACTAATGTTCTTGTGTATAGTGCCCCGTCCGTTATTCTCGTTCTCGACGGCACAGGATACATTGCCGTCGACTCAGAAAGCACTCTCATGCCCTTGAGAGCTGGATCCCTTTACTACCTAAGTCCGCAAACGTCGCTCCTCGTTTCCTCTACAAAGCACTCTCTCACGCCGCTTCACTTCTTTCAAATTGGCGTCAACGAATCTGCTGCACCCTCTTCGTCGTCTTCATGTTCCATAATGTAGATTCCTTGCGGGATTACTAATCTATTTCCCTTCTTCAAACATGTTAAAGACGTCACCAATCATTTGTGGCACAGTGCCCGTAGAGTACGTGTGTTGCGGTCTTTTTGCAAAAAGATAATATGTTTTACTTGCTGCTACAAGTGGCCATCGCGTTGTCACGATCAGCATTACCTTATCATTGTTGCAACTAATAATATGACAAAATTACCCACAAGTCTCATATATACCTCAAGCATTGTTAGCGTCCAAAAGTAGTTGAGAAAAATAGTGAACCACCGGTGAAAGAATGCGTTTCACAGTGCACCGGCTCTGATGTTGTTCAAATCGTATAGAAAGAGTTGCTTTCGAACAGAGGGATCCCCGCTCATATCGTTCACAACTCGAAGCGGCTCATCGAAACGGTATGGTGCTCTCCGAACATTTACACGACCGCTTTTGCTAGCTGATCCCGGGTTATGCTTCACGTCGGGAAAGTTGGGCACGATGACGTACTTTGTTTTCGATTTTCTCAACGACTTGATCAGCTTCCACGCCCGCTGTGGCGATAAATACCCGAATCCATACCATACAAAAGCCAAGTCAGCCTTTGGAAGCTTCGATGCCCATGCGACAGGGTCCTTTACCACTGTGGCTGAGCTGTACTCTTTGTACTGAAGAATCCCATTGATAAGATATTCATCATCAGGCACCACGCAACGATAATGAAACCTCGGCACTTCAAACTCGAGGATCTTCAACAATTCGGGCATCCATATGGTACTCGATGTGCATGGAACGTCGATCACGCTGGATATTTTGTGGGTCTTGATCAATCTATGTACCATAAACGAGAGATGAGTAATGTTGTCGGCTTTGAAAAGGTGACCGTTTTCGGAGTTTTGTTCAACACCCTGAAATGTTGAATGTGGTCTATGCATTGCTGGGGAAACCCGGCCTTGTTCATGGAAGGACTTCCTGTTCTTCATTGCTAGCAACCTCTCTCGCTTTCGTATCGAGTCTTCAATGACTTTCTCCCGCGCTTTCTTTTCAAACTCTTCGACGCTGTACGCAGCACCGCGAATTTGTATGCCCTTTCCATTTCTGGGACGGCCGTTTGTCCCCGGCACTTGAGACTTCGTTTCCATTCTGACTTGCTTGATCCCGTTCTTCGTGACTCTAGATTCCGGGCGAATCGTCATTCGTACCGACGACTCAGAAATCTTTTCTACATCTCCTCGAACCCAGTCGAGGTGGTGGTTGCCAGCACGTGGCGCCAAAGGAACAAGCCCACCTCCTGAGTCAATGACCTCTGTCATGAATGCCTCCGAAAGAAAAAGACATGCCGTCAGAAGGCAAGCAATCGTGTACAAGGCAGACTTGGTGCCAAACCACAGGCACTTTATGTGCGTGTACCTTGCAGTCTTTCTGCCCACCATTTGCTGGTGAAAAGAGCAGAAGGATGAGAAACTGTTGAACAAGTAGGGGACCTTTCGCGAATGAAACGGAGGACCTGCAAGAGAAGCTTGATACAGCAGCTGCGTACATCCGCTACTTTGTCATGCTTTCCCGCCTAAAGCTTGCGCGCAAGTAGTCTCTTCTGGTGTGGAGCACTTAATGCTAACAGGCATGAAAAGTGGGATCATCGATTCACTTCTCTCGGTTTGGAGCCAAAATGCATTATATTCTGAGGCATGCACGTTGCAAAAGCGCTCCGTGTCTTTGTTTGTTTTCGGCTGAGTGAATTGTTTCTTTGCCTCCCCACAACCTCTCAACAGTCATGTTTACTGAATAAAAAGTAAGAAGCATACAGACGATACAGCGACCGGATAGAGCCATCAGCCTTTCGCACCATGACATGAGCAACCATGCTCCAATGCTATTTCATATATATGTCATCATCAGTCTAGACGACATCTGCGAGCCTGAAGGTATCTCCCCCGATACTGCTTCCAACTTTATTGTTGACCACAGTCGCAGCAGCTTCAAATTCTTTCACAATTCCCAAAATCTGATCCGCGGTCAGATTCGAAGTATCCTTCACGTCGTACACACCACGAGCTGTCGAAGTAACGGATCAATTAGACGACTTGATTCCTGGGCCTAGAGCCGACGAAGAGCGGTGATCGAATGAGTTCACTTACCGTATCGGGCCGCAATGTGAGGCTCCACACCATCTGCGGGTCTGGCGTAAATGGGAAGACCAGGGTTGAGAGCTTTGAGGTCAGCGTAATTGCTCTTCAAAAACTCCCTGTTGCAAATCGCATCGTTCGATCACTCGCCGCTTTCCGTCAGAGTTCAATGTTGCACTCACTGCGCGTTCGTTGAAACCAACAAAGACAGTTTTCTTACCTAGTACCAAAGCTAGATGGGGAACTGGTGCAATAAACGATTCGTAATTCGTTCAGGCTACAAGACAGCCTTGCCCGCCAGCTCATGATGGCGTCCTGGATGAAAGGAAATGAGTTGACGGAAGTGAGTTATGGAGCCATAAATACGCCGATCTGGTGACCGGTGAGCGCTGTTGAAGTCCCGAATCAGCGGTCTTTTTTTAGGGGCGTACTGTCATTTTTTTGAGTAAAGATTTGAAGCATACCAGGCGTATTTCTGAGCAATATACACAGGATCAAAATATCTGCTGTTGTGTCAAAGGCGGACTGTTCTAAGCAGACCAGCTCTGGAAGGACCCTATTCGACGAAGCAAAAGACACATTCTGGACACTCAAGTCAATGCCAGTCAAGAAAAAAGCGAACGCTGGAGAGCGAACGGGGTCAGGCGATATACAACAATCCTTTTGTCAACAGGAGCTCCAAGCCCTTGGATACAGTCACAAAAACGGCTGTCGAGTCCTATGCTGCCCACACTATAAGAACGGATTACGTTATTAATTTGGTCAGGCCGACGACGAATAGCAATCGTTATTGCTGGTGCAGGATATGCATGAGTTTACAAACAAATCGACTTTATGCGCAGCCCCCGTTCTTAACTTGTTTTCGAACTGCGTTGTTGGTTTCTGCCATGTGATCATCATTAGTCATGGACAAAACTAGTAACGTGACCGAGGAGAACGAATTTGTTTGTTTTCTCGGTTTTGGTCAAAATGGTGCACTGAGATGGAACGTTTCAATTCCGTACAATGTTACAGACGACTTCATCCTTCGGAAAGTGCGCCTATTTCTGGCATGTGTTTCTATGTCATCAGCCGTTTTCAAACCGTACTACGTAGATCCTTTTGCTGATACCCACTACGAAAATACCCGGGGGACTCTTAGAGCTACCTATGTCAACTGTGAAGATAACACTATGATAGTCGCCAAACAGATTCAGCACAAGCCAAACGAGTGGCAAGGTCTCATCATAAGACCATCTCGTGTCGTGAGTGAGCAAGTGATTCTCTCGATATCTGACGCCCTTGAGGAAGCGGCAGAGCACCTCGTTCGAAAAGCTTCCGACAGCAGTCTGAAATTCAAGATCTTGTCGGAATGCATTCAACGTCTCTACGACACGGACAACTGGTGGAGAAAAAAGTCCCTCTTTCTTCATTTATATAATGGCTTGGTTAATTTGGGCACGAGCCGTGGAAACGAAATAGAAGAGTACGTAAAGGGAGAAAAACGGGCGGAAACGTTCCCGTCTAGCACAACGTCTTTGGCCAATCTCAAAGGGATTTTGCTTCAATGGCAACGCTCCATTCCTTCCATATGGGTGGCGTCCCCGACGAGTGAGATCGAGTATTATGACAACATGACAATTCATGAAACCAAGACTCTTTCGTGGTATTATGTTTCTGTCTTTTGCATTGGGAACCGTGAAAGAAGAAAACACTATGTTGAGATTGTCCCCGATGGAACCGTTCGTCTGTGGCTTAGACTTCATAAATGGATTACGGTAATACAGTTCACGGCTGACAAATCCTTTACGACGACTATACCGAGTTTGCTCCGTCATGCCGCGGATCAACTGATGGATGAATTGGCAAGAACTCACAAGTAGTGACGAAAATTCTCGATGCTTCCATTATTGCTCGAGGCGAAATGGATTAGCTCGGGAAGAATGTTTTTTTTACACGATCTATTCCTAATTTAACTACATTCGAATCGATTTGCGATGCCTGTCTTCTTACTTTCCTGATACTCAGAGAGGCACCTGTTCGACAAAAGACTTATTCGCTGTATTGCAATTCTCTGTTCTCAGTGGTAAGTTCTGCCCTTTAAATACGCCATTAGCACGCATGAAAGTATGTGAATCTATAAAACTTTCAACACCGCGGGTCTGTCCACTCTTGTACTGTACAGAATAAAGTATATCCCTCCTTTTCTCTTCGAGGGAAAACACTTGAAGTATAAGTTCCCTTATATAAGCGTTCAGACTACAACAAATATTGATATTCACACTAGAACGATGCTTTGCGGTCTACAAAGTTAGTGGCCGACTGTACCAACGTCCGGAAGTATCCGTTCTTCATTGCTACCAATTCTTCATAGTTCCCCTGTTCTAGAATTCGTCCGTCACCAACAACCAGAATCTTATTAGCCGCCCGAACTGTGCTTAGGCGATGAGCTATCAGCAAGACGGAACGGTTCCTCATGATTCTTTCAAGGGCTGTTTGAACAAGTCGTTCGCTCTCTTGATCCAAGGCTGATGTGGCTTCGTCAAGAATTAGTATGCAAGGAGACTTAACGAGGCTACGTGCTATAGCAATCCGTTGTCTCTGGCCTCCTGACATGTTTGAGCCGGGACTCCATATGGTGTCATAACCATGAGGTAACTTTGAAATGAACTCGTGTGCGTTGGCTTCCTTCGCTGCTCGAATTACTTCGCTGTCATCCACCACATCGTTGGGGCGGCCATAGGCGATGTTGTCGCGAATAGTACCTTGAAATAGAACAGGGTCCTGTTCGACAACCGCAATTTGTTTGGCATAGACCTCTGGAGGAATATTTTGGATGTCGAGGCCATCCAAGGATATTTGACCCAAAGTTGAAGCATACATACGGCTAAGGAGCGCGGCAATGGTTGATTTTCCACCACCCGAAGCCCCTACAAGCGCCACCATATCTCCTGGTTTCATTGTGAAACTAATTCCCTTGAGGACGGATACATTCTGTCTGCTGGGGTAGTGGAAATACACACTCCTAAACTCTACATTTCCCATGAATTTCTCGGGAGAGCTATGTGCCGTGAGTGTGCCTCGTTGCAATGAATTCCCATGATACGAGGTCGCATTGTCAAGCACAGAGTAAATAGAGCGCAGTGAGTTCGAAAGTTTTGAGGAGTCTGAAAGAGTAAAGGACAGACCAGCTACACAAAAGTTGAGGTTCCAGATATATCCAGTGAGGCAAGCAAAGAGCGCGTATGTCATACGTCCTGAACATATCATCAACCCGCCAAGGGTTAAATAGGCCATCATGGTGGTGTAAATCGTGAGCCGGCTTGTCGACTCAGACAGCGCACGACTAAACGACGACTTCTTCGAAATTTGTTCAACGTCACTCAGGACACCACGAAATGCTTTTGATTCCTTTCTCTCTGCCCCATATGCTTTCAGCGTTCTTAGCCCTCCAATGCGCTCGCTAACAAAACCGCGCACCCTGGACTCTTGTCGGTTGACATTGAAGGCTAACCTTCCATTACGCATGCCAACACGAGCCGAAGTCACGGATAGAATTGGCACCATCATGGCGAACACTGGTAGACCTGCGATACCTGTAATAGATAGACATATAAGCAACCCAAACACGACCTCGATTACAGCACGAATACCGCGGTCTTTGCTGAGGTTGGCCCATATAGTGTCTCGTACGGTCTGGATTTCAACAGTGATATTCTGTTCGATGCGATCTCGACCCTCTCTATCAAAGTATCCAACATCGTTTCCGAAGGTCTTCTCAAACAGGCGCTCCCTCAAGCGTCGTGTGGCTCTATCCACAGCCCGAGTAGCCATAGAGACAAACCCGAGTGTCAGTGTAGCTTCGGTGAAGAAGAAAATGAAGAGACGCACGACATGCCCAATTAGCTCTGCACGTGCAAGCGCAGGGTTAATGCTTCCAGCACGCGCCAGAAATGAAACTGTTCGTCCGTACATGATGGGAACGAATAGAGCACACATGCTTCCAAGAATGGCAGCAGCTATTGCTGGAACAAGGAAGCGCCATTCGACCAGCAGACTTCTCAGAAATCTTAACGTTGGGCTGGCTAGCCTGGCTACGTTCTCAATAGGTCTTGCTTCTGTCCCAGGCCGTACCGCGGATTCATGGAATTGTTTGGATATTCCTGCAGACAAAGAATTGGTTGCCACAGGCCTCTTAGAGCGAATGCAACTAAGTCTCGGTCTAAGACGGTTTACAGTCCTAGCGCTTCCATGAAGAAAGGTCGTTTGTCGGGTGACGACCGGGGTACTGCTCACAAATGCAAAATTCCGAACCAGCATGTTTGGGAATTAAGTGATGGAGGGTGGGAGGTAGTGCAGACGTCGGGCTTCCCAGTGACATTAGAGTTTTCTCAAAAAGGTGCGATTTGGTTAAGGAATTCGGATACCGACTCACTTGGGATTGATTATGGTATTGTGGGGACGGTTTATCAATTGGTGAAATGCATGATTTCTGTGTCGGCTACGACAACATTGCATGCGTGCATGTAGAGATGGATAGTTTTATGAAGCTTTTTGCGCTGTAGTAGCTGTGTGCAGTAGACAGATACCCGGAACAAAAACGCAATGCTCCAAGAACGTGTGGTGCATCAGAGGGCTTTCTGTGGTGCTCCGATAGGCAGGCGTTACTTCGAAATGAGGGGCTGTTAAAATCGGGCTGCCAGTGCGTGGTGCCATTGCCACTAGTTCTGCACACACACCCCACGATGGTGATTTTTGTGGACCCAAATCGCCAATCGAACCTCCACAGAAATATATACATCCAAAAAGATAAACCTCTAACCTCTCGTATGTCGTTGCAATCGCTTTATTATCCATATCCATTCAGTATGCGCGCTATGTCGCCTTCTACAGCACAGCAACAGTTTTCGTACAGACATGTTCTGTAGAGAAGCACGGGAATCAGAATGAGTTCCATCGAAAACCGAGTGACTCTTCACCGCGCGAGGTTTTTTTATGCAACGTGCTTATCGCACTGCTGGCCGGTTTTGCCCAACCAACTTCAACGCAACAATGGCGGGGACACTTGAGTATTCTCTATGCCAGTGCAATGCATCGAAAGAATGCATATTACGAATATAATATCCGATTTGAAGACCCGGTTTGTACTCACCCTGCAACGAGTGTGATTACCATGGACCGCTGAGGAATCACACTCGTTGCAGTGTGATAAATACTGATACGGTACAGTAGTATTTACTCCATACAAAATTTCATGGCTCACATCCAAGAGCCCTCCTTTACAAGCTAGGTCATACCCAAATAGAAAAGTATTTCCTACAGGCAGTGCCATCGTTAGGAAGCCCGAGAACTCCTGTTTCATACTGAACCATTTTTGTGGAAGGCTCAAGTACAATGTAAAAGAAGACTATCGTCCGGACGAGAGAGAATTCTATTTTCTCTTGTTCCGGTGTATTTTTTTCTCGAAATGCGTCGGTAGTCGGACATAGGAAGTCCATGTAACCCACTTCTTTCCTCTCTCTCTCTTTATGGGTGCACTAGCCTAATTCAAGCATGGCGCATAACGCTAATGGTCAAAGAAGCGTTCCCTCACTAAGAAAGCCAACACTCTCTCAGGCCATTTTCTAATAAAAACACAAACAATGATGAGTCCCTAACCTTCGTTATGGGAGGCAAAAACTCTCTCCTTGTCCTTGTCCTCTTGGGGCATCTGAGGACGAAGTGTCCGCGCCGTTAGAACGCCTGGTCTGCAATCACACACAACTTTTTTTTTTTCTTTTCTTTTCGTTTACCAAGGGTACTGTTGTAAGTTGACCTTCGGACATGTTTTTGAAGTTCATACGTGTGCAGTGGTGGGGACGATCTCAACACAAGCGATACTCGGCACAAAGGGTCTGCCGGAAGCTCTGGGAAGAGCTCCAAGGTTATTGACGTGGGTTTTTACAGGGATACTATGCGACCCTTCGGACACTTGAGGTGACGTACTCCTTCTAGTAGTGTGTACGTCATCGATTGATGTTGTACGTGTCTTAGCTATCTCACAACTGTAAAGTCTGTTTCAAAATCATATCCCTCGCGCAAATTTTCCAAAAATCGACGTTTTGGCTACAGTAAAACTAACAAAATCAGTGTGAAAAAATTTTCAAGTAAAAAAACTGTTTCAAAATCATAACCTTTATTGCATCCTTTTTATTCTAACGCGAGTTCAGTAGTTTATTTTTGCTCCTTTAGCCTGTATAACACTTATACAACGCTTTGGCATTGATTCTATAAAAAGATTGATAGCATTACAGTCAATCTTTTCCCAGCAATCTTTGATACAATTCTTCAGATCAAAAACTGTATCAAATTGCCTTCCTTGGCCATAAACCATTCGGGCCAACATTCCCCAAATGTTTTCGATAGGTTTGAGGTCAGGAGAGCGCGCAGGCCATTCCATAACCGACATATTTAGACTATTGAACCACTGTTTCATAAAATTAGACTTATGCACAGGTGCATTATCTTGCTGAAAAATGAATTCTTCTCCATGCATACAGTATGAAAAAGGTAAAAGATAGTTTTCTAGAACCTCAGCATACTTCTCAGAGTTCATTGTAGTTTCAACAAAAGCCATATCATTTGCTCCTTTTGTAGAGATTCCAGCTCAAACCATTACTGATGCGCCTCCTGAATGCCTAGTCACAAATTCCTTCTTTTCTTTTCGTAGATCGTGCCAATAAAATTTATAGCAATCTGGACCATCAAGGTTAAACTTTTTTTCGTCTGGAAAGATAACATTATTCCATTCAGTTTTCCAATAAGACTTTTGAGCACACCATTCAACTCGACTTTTCTTGTGATTATCTTTTAAAAAAAATTTTTCCTCATTTTTGTGTACTTGAACAAATTTTGACGGTTGACTTCACGCCATATTGTAGATCTTGATAGAGGCAAATTTAGATTTTTGACAATTTTCCCGCAAGATGAAGTGTTGCGACATAGTTCTCGCTTAATTCCGCGCTTATCGGCCGGGGATAGTGCCGTAGGACGGCCGGTTGAACGCTTTGTTCCGTATGTAGCGGGGTTTTTGATGAAGTTGCTGATTGTTTTTGGGCTGCGCTTGAGTTTTCGGGCTATATCTGCTGGAATCATACCCTGGCCTACTAATTCCATGATTTCGAGCTGTTCAGAGCGTGTCAGAGGTGCGCCACGAGCCATAATTGAGCGAATGATTGTATAAAGGATATACTTTTGAAACAGTGTTATTGACTTAGTGGTTTTTATTTGTTGTGAAATGTGCTCTACAGTACGTGAAATGCCTTTTTGGCGCAGTTTTTGTAAAGGGATATGTTTTTGAAACGCACTGTACATACTACTATCACACAGTTTCATTTTGTTGAGTCAAATCCAAAGGAGTGTGGACCATTTTTGAAGAAATATTTGGAATATGGATGCATTCCCATCGCTCAGTTTACGCACAACAGGCCGGCATTTCTTGAGAGCCTTTGATACACTTTTCCCCAGACAAAGTATGAACGCTCACGTCTTCGTCATATTGAGCGCTACCGTTGATTCTCGTAGAGTGTAGGGTTTTCTAAATACACAAAACGCCATAAACTGCGCCTCTCAGACAACAATCTATGGCCGCAAGTCCACAGCTCTCTGTTACGCTCACAAGGCGACTATATTGCCATCCTAAAAACACACTATACTTCTGAGATGTTCCCGACCGTGAGCGTTTTGCTTTATATTCTTATCGTCTATTCATCAATTGATTCTTTACTTGCATAATTTCATATACACTCTAGAGCTCATCGACAGAGAGACACACCACGACATGACGCTCTACATGTCCCCCGGTGTGCTGCATAAGAGATCACGGGGGCGATCTGTCATCCAACACCCCATATCACCAGCGATTCTGAATTACAGAACACCACTCTCCTTGGCACACACCTTCAGCCTGCTGTCTTGCGGGACCTGCTTTTGAATATCAAATACATTTATGTCGTGGAAGTGGGCTTTGGGACAGAAAGATTTCTTCCTAAATATAAACAGAAGAAGATACGGGCATAATTGTCGCGTACTAATCGAGAGCTATTCTCGTAAGCACAGCTTACAAAGCCTGTGCAAGCTGGCTCCGGTTGCGATAATGTGAAGCAATGGCCCTTGTGGGGGGAGTTGGTATGAACAAAATGGGAGATAAGCGAAAGCAGTGCAACTGGATAGACTGTCACAATCGACCAAATTTGAGAGAGACAGCAAAGCCCTGTTGCAGGTTCCCAGAGTTGTGGTATCTTAGCTTCGTTTCACGAGCATTGCAGTGCAATCGCCAGATGACTGCTATGTGCTTGGTTCCTCTGCATACCAATTCAAATTGATGGAAAGTAAACGCGCTCTCATCGCCAAAATTCTCCCACTCCTTCCGCGAAACATCACTGAACGCCATTGAATTGGATCTTACGACAGGTTCGCAAACCATTTTAGCCTACGTGATATAGTTGAGTGGCTTATTTGGGTTTTCCGGAGAGCTCCTTTGGAATATCAAGTTCCAACTCCATGATCTTGAAGAAACAGAAATCTACACTGCTTATAAACGGGCGATGAAGGGGATGAATGAAGAGGTTGAAACCGAAAGGAACAAGCAATAATTGTTTCCAGAAGGATGCAAACGTGAAAATGGCGTGAGAGATGCAAGGATAGCTGAAGATACATTGGCTCAGTGGTACACATGACATACAGCCTCGCTTCATCCGGTGGCGAGCGACATAAACAACAAAAAGTCATGATACGAATGTGCTCTTTCAATTCGGAAAAACGGGGATCATATCTTACACAGCTACTCGCTGAAAAACTCGAGCCGTCCTGAAACACTTCGCGACCAACGAGGAAGCACGCGGATGACGATTACAGAATTCATATTTGAAGCTCCACGAAAGATGCCAAGCTTTTTGGGGTAAGAGAAATATCTGTATGATACAGTAGCACTCTGTGGTGTTCGGAATTAGCAGACATCGTCCATAGCACAACAGAAGAAGAAGGTGTGAAAGGCGATGATCACCTGTAGCGAAACAATAGAGCGACTGAGAAACTTCTTTGGGTCAAACGCTTTGTTTAAAAAAAAGACAAAGTTGCAGAGTGAACGAAACACGACAGAAAATCTGTAGCTCGTAATTGATGCAGAAAAATACCTGATTGATATTGGAGGTCTTTCAAATCAGTTTGGCACGCGGCAAAGCGACGAACCAAACTCGCAATGAAGAAGTGAGAAGAGAGAGAAAACGAGAGGGATGGGGAGTTTTACAGCTTTTACAACGCGCTCGCTTTTTTTGTTTAGCGAACTGTTCCCTCGATACCTCTGCAACAAATGTGTTCAAAGGCGTAACTGAAGCAATACGAGACACCGTCGAGCATCTCAAAAGACGCAGAAACCACGCCCCGTACTCGCGAAAGAATTGTGAACCTGAACTGCAAATGCAAGTATAGAGACTGTATTCACCGTACCGTATACACATTGCTATGCCTTTTCCGTGATGTGTAATGAAGTCAGATTCCTATTGATCTTGATGTGCAGGTCTACATTCTTCAGGCTTTTTGCAACCGTGGCACTTGTCTTACTCCTTAAGCAGTTTTTCGGTTTCTTGTTTCCCACCCTCGTTTTGTACCTTTCATCATTTTTAGAACGGATCACAAGGGACTCGTACCACTGTCATAGAAATGTAAAGTGCCATACTTCACGCATTAGCCTAGTTTTCTACGAAATATGACGATAATACTGCTTCTCATCCTCGCTCAATAGCTAGAACTCTCTTACAGGCTCCCGCCATGGACCGTTTAAACAAACGCGATCAAAGTCCTAGCAGCTTGAGATCGTACTGAATCCCAGTCCATGAACCACGAACGCGTTTAATTGATTGATCGCTCACTCCAAGTCCATCTTCAAGGAAGCCAACAACACGTTCTCGGTCAAACTGGATTGAATGCACTGTATGATCGGGATCTCAAATTCCAGCATGTGCGGCAGAGCACGGGGTACATTGGGTGTGGCATTTGCTGGGTGGAGAAAATGGGGAGGGGTGGGAGGGAAATAGTAGTGTTTGGAAGCTATCTGGATGTTTAGCAGAGCTTTTGACTTGTGGAACTTCTGCTTTACACTATTTGATGATAAGGGTGAAGACAAAAGAAAACCTGTACGGTGTGCATGTTGTACAAATAACGCAGTTTCAAGCTCTAGACTTTTACTGAATGAAAGCGAAGGCAACGGCTAGGAAGCATAGAGAATTTGATATTGTCCAGGTTTGAAGCACAAATGGTACGTTGACGCGTCATTCAGGATATGTGGCGGTCATATGACTGCGCGGAGGGTGTTGAATGAAGATAAACAGCAAAGTCGGGCAAAACAAATGCGGAGCGTAGGTCGCAGTGCTAGTTACAGTTGAACGAGGGGGAGGGGGAGAAAATCGGCGATGGACAGGGCTGGTGCTGAGTGGAAGTTGGAGAATTGAATTAGATGTACGTTAAGTAGTGCAGCGAAGAGTATGAGGCGAAAAGCGGCGATTGCAAGAATGCGGGATGTGGGGATGGCGATGAGAATCATCTGTTGATACCAAGAATGCGTACTGAATCCATGGCGGGCAGCTTTGCGATAAAGACAACGACGAAGGCAATGAAGTTGATAAGGTGATAGAAGGCAAGGTGCGGGGGTGTAGTGAGAGCAGCGCAAAAGTACAGGAGACATACAATGGCAGTGCAAAACTTGCGACTAGGAGTGTTCTGCCAGCGATGATCAAGCTGCTCCCACCAAGTGCGCTTATCGTTGGAAGGGGTAGCTATTGCCCAGTAGGTGGGAAACGGGCTGCCCTTAAGCCAGTGAAAGATATAGAAGGTGATGACGGCGTGCAGAACGTTCACGATGGTCCAAGCATGGAAGGGAGTGCAACCGGGGAACAAGCCGGTAAGAAGACGCACGGTGGCGATGATGGAGAGGTAGAAGGCCCAAGCGGCGGGGGCGTTGAGCCACTCCACGCCCACGTCGTCGGGCTGCGAGCCGTGGCCGGCCTGCATGCGCCTGTGGGGGGAGGGGGTCGTGGGATGGGGGAAGGAAGGGGGAGGAGGACGCCGCAGCGTTGGGGGGGAGAGAGAGGGGCGGAGAGGGTGGCGGAGAGGGTGGCGGAGAAGCGTGGGCGGGTGGGCGGCGCGGGGGCAGGTAGATGAAAGGGGCGGACGGGCGGGCGTAGACGCGCAGCAGAGCTGCAGGAAGGGGTGGGGGCACTCGAAGGTTGCTGAGACTCGCATGTACAGTATGTAGAGAGTACTGTAATATGCACAGTGCCTTTTCGGGGGCACATCACACGACCACGCGCGAGCAATTCATGCGTGCGATGCGTAACACGTTGACTGAACCACAATGGCGAAAGGGCGCAGGGCCGTTGCGTTTCGCACGCCCATCTAGCCGCGTCGCGCCGTCACCACGGCGTGATAGCCTTCAACACGCTGCGCGTTCCCACGGAGAGAGCCGCCCCCGCCGCGGCGCTGCTCGCTGCCGCGGCGGCGGCTGTGTCCGCGTACTTCGTCTTCACGCGTGTCAGGCGCGCCGAGAAGGCGAGCGCGCACAAGCGTTCGCCTTCCACCGAGGAGCGTTGTGAAGCGTCGTCGCGCCCCGACGGCGTCACTGCCGATGCACCATCCGGCCGTGCTTCTTGTACACTTGCTTGCGTCTGCGACGCCGATGATGCTCGACGACTCGCTCTGCCTCCACCGCACGTCAAGCGCGCCGCCGCGTGCTCGCGCTGCTTGCCGTGGATGGTGTTCTGGGACCTGGAGAACACCCGCGTGCCCTCGTCCATGCCCCCCGCCGCGCTCGTGCAAGCGCTTTGCAGCGCGCTGCGCGCCATAAGTCCACATCCATGCGCCGCCCATCCCCAACCGGTCCTCCGCATTCTAGCTGTGGCCAACATTCACGCAATCCCGCTCGAGCAACGCAAGGCGCTGCAGTCGAATGGAGTCTCAATACTTCATTTTGAGACCGGCGGCCGCAAAGATGCTTGTGACAAGGCGCTCATCACTGAGCTGTGCCTGCTTACTCTCGAACATCCTCCCCCCATGGGCGTCGCACTGCTGTCAAGCGACGTCGACTTTGCCTACGCTCTCTCTCGTCTTACTGCCATAGGCTATTTCACGGCCGTTGTTACACCCAGCATGCAGACTCTTTCCCGCCAGCTAGCGTCTGTGCCGAAAACCATACTCACCTTTGATCACATCTTCGCACATGTCTCCCCACTTCTCATGCCTCAAACCAAGCAGATTCCTAACATCAAGGCTGGGGCCCCACAGCAAGCTGATCAAAAGCAACACGCTTCACGGAGCACAAGAAGACGCCAACAGAAACACAAAACGCCGAAACGCCCACTGCCCGCGCCTGACGCTAACTCTTCACTTGACAATTCTAACACTGACCCTCGGCACCGATTATTGCCTCAAGCTCATCTAAGTGTTTCGAACGACACTACTGTCTCGCCTGTAATTCGCTCAAACACGTTCAACGTTGCTCAAATTCCACATTCCAGTTCTCTCACCAAAAAACTAGTAGGTGGTACTTGTTTCCGGTATACCGTTTGTGTCGCAACGCTATTTTCAATCATGTGTATTATAGGTACCTTGCTTTTTTTCAATCGTTATCCCTGTAATTGGCCATGGTGAGCAACATGTGAATCTCTTCATGGCCGTGAGACACGTTTGTCAATTAGGTCTCGGAACGTTTGAGAGCAACTTGTTGGCCACAATGGAGCTCCTGCCACCGTCTTCACTTTTTTCTAAAGCTAAATTCTTAACCTTTCTGTGGTTTCATAAAACTTAACGTAACAATGAATACAATATATGGTCCCTCGAAGCGCCACTCACCCATACGTACTTGGAATGCGTAATAAAGGCTGCATGTAGACCAAAATGACATGTAACGAATGGATTCGCAATTCTTTCAGTTTATCGCCGTTCGAGAGAGGGGTTCATCATGGAAGCGATCTTGAACAGCGACTGACACAAATCCTTCGACGTGCATTTCAGGGATATTTCTCGACTCTCCTCGAACCAGCTCAGATGATTTGAAGCGGGGAAGGCAGTGTATCTAGTTCCCTTTTGGGTTGCTTGCGTTCAAAATACCCTCAGCAAACTGAGCGCATTCGTCCGTGGGAATGAATGCAACCTGCACCGAGTACATTTCCAGCTCTCGCGAAGCGAAAATCATCGCGAGGCACAGATACTGCCGGTTTCAGCGACGCTGCCTCTGAATTTGTGGGGTTTCAGGGAGGAGAACACTGCGCGGAACCTACGAGCGCTGTCGGAGGCGCCGTTTCGCGACATCGCAGATATGCTTCATTTTGACTCATGTGCAAGGGTGCCAGGGGGTGAAAAGTGCCCTGTGGAAATCTCTAGGTAACTTTATTTTCTTTTCTCCTTGTGTTTAAGTTAGCTTGCAAATCTTTGTAGTTCCTGGCATGCATTACCCCCTACTACTTGCGGCTTTTTCATACCCAATCCCACCTCGCCCCTTCTCCTAATCGTTCTTGAGACTTCCCGCGAAGCGCTTCTTCTTTTCTAGCCGAAATGTCAGAAGAGTTTCCGTACGGTTCAGTGGTGTGGGCCAAAATTCCCAGCTTCCCTTGGTGGCCGGCGAAGGTCATCAAACCACAACCGGCGCACTTGAGACAACTCGACGTGAACAAGCTCAGGAAAACTCAATACGTCGTGGTCTTTTACAACGACAATGAGCAAATTGGGCTCATCGCGAATTTCAACATGCAGCCCTTCAGGAATCGCTCTTTACACGATCGGGCCCAGAGAGAGAAGACAGGGCTGAAGACTAGGTTGCTAAAGGCGATTGAATTTGCGGAAGAAGATCTCAAGAGCCTCGATGGAGGAGCGCACACCGGGGATCTACCTGCTGAAGCAATGAAGTTGGGTGATGGAGACTCCCCACGCTCAAACACATCGAAGCGTTCCCACGCTTTAACGAACCATGGCGACCGCGTGAAGTCAGAGAAAAAGAGTCGCGCAGATTCTGCTGTCTTCGACCGCAAGAGCAGTTCTTCCCTTGGCAAGCGGAAATCGTCACATCGCAAAAAAGTCAAGACCGATCCGATGCAAGATTTCATTGTGGAAGAAGGCGAAAAGGTTAACGCAGAAGAATCCGATGTCGGTGGTGGCCATGAAGTCTTGATGAATACCAACGAGAAGGCTCGCCATCGTCGCAAAAAACCCAAGCTTGAGAACCGCCAGTTTAGAGAAACCGGCACGGGAAAGCGTCATCTCTCCGAGTGGAAGTCCGAAAACAAGTTGAAGAGCATACGTAGTGAGCATGTGATACCCTCTCAGCGCGTGGATGCAAAAGGCAACGAGATTCACCCGATCAAGAGTGGCGCAACGAAGCAGGGCATGCCGAGGGAAAACTCAGAATCAATGGCGGACCTGCCCTCTTCTCGCCCCCCATCCTTGTCGGAAGAAGCTTGGAAGAGCATGATGCGCGATACGGAAAACGTGGATAAAATATCAAAGCAAGCTCGTTTCAAAGTGCTCATGGAGCATTTACGGGCGATCCGCGAGAGCAATGTTAAGCAATGGAGAGAGGGACTGGAGAATGCGGCAGAGTCAGTGATAATCCGCAAGGAATCAATCTTGTTGAAAGCTCTTTTCCCAGCTCTCTACAGCGGTCGAAAATTAGTTCGGTGGGTGGCCGCAGGGAATCGCAAAACACCGGAAACTGTAGAGCTATTTAACAAACTAGAGAAAGATGCGATCGAGAGAGCGCTTGCAGTTCAAAAAGTTTACTTTGAGCTTGCACCAGAGTACCTAATCTCCGCTGGCTCTAAGCTCCGTGAAGTACAGAAGAATCTAGCTGACATATCCAGAGCTGCATCGCGGTGTTTCAGAGACATTCTCATTCTCTGGGCCGACATTCAAGCTCCGGGTCCACTGAAAGAATGTATCCCTGAAGGTATAGATTTCATGGAAAGCGATGTACTCTTCGACGACTCTAATTCCCCGGAAAAGATAAGAGAGGAAGCAACGGGAGAAGCTGAGCAAAGGAAGAAGTCACATGACTCGGTTGGGTCCCATTCTCCAGGTGACTCTTTCGACTCAGAATCCAGACTTGTACAAGAAGAGCAGACTAATGGAACAGATGAGGAAGAGGCTAATCACTCTCCGGGCAACAGCAAAAAGAGAAAGAATGAAGCTTTGGACGGTGAAAATGAGACTAAGAGAATGAGGAGCCGCACTTCGGAAGACAGTCAACACGATTCATCTGCGTCGGATGCCAAGGAGAAAAAGGTGGAGAAGTCACCTTCTAGTGAAGTTGGAAAGAGGAAGGATCGTTGGAAAGGATTTTCGAGGGACAAATTCATTCAGGTTATGAAAGCTCAGCTGCGTCCTCTTGCGAAAGTTGCCGACGAAAATGAACAACTGGCAGTCATCGAAGTCCTAGAGGAGCGCCTTTCAGGCTTGTATGACCCATGTACAAGTGGCTACTATAAGACAGGATTGCTCATGACCCACGGAATTCAAAAGCTTGTGAAACGTCATAAGCAGTTTAAGACAGATGAAACGAACAGTGATGACGAAGCTGGAGGCCCGAATCTGCTTATGGACGCATTGGAACATCCAGAAAATGTTTCCACGTTGGCGGACTTTATTCTGAAGTGAAAGAGTTGAACTTCATGTTTTTCAAACATATTCACAACTGAATCACAAGTTACAAATTTCTGAAAGGAGAAGCACATGATCGGGTTCTTATATGATTTCCGCATCGTTTCATTCCGCTCCTCATCCTCCACTTTTGCATATCCACTCTCAAATAGTTTTTCACATGTTTCGGATATTTGTGCCCTGTGTAGTTTGATGATCGTCGTCTCCTCAGCAATGAAGACGTGAGGTATAACTAATGGAACGGAATCACTGAAACGTATATCGGCAACGGGTGCAAAACAATCGAACAACAATGAATAAATCTTCAAATATAGAAGCATATCCCCGCGCAATGGCAAGATACAAGGAGAAAGATGCAAAGCTGTTTCTCTATCGCAGCAAACAACAATCTAAGGGTTAAGTACGTGCCACGAGTTGGTTCAGTACCAAGAAGGAAGTCTGCAATAAGAGTTAGACTTGGGTGTATGGTTCACACCAAGCCTTTTGGGCACGACTTTACTTCTCTACATGCAGCTTTCCGATGGAGTTCCAAGCGGCATGGTTCTCTACACATCATACAGGCCGACTATGGAAACAAGTATAGTTGTAGTTCTATGTACAAGGGTAGGATATCTATCTAACACACGCTCACAGCAATCGACTAGAGGAGAGCCTCCTTTCATACTTAACATTCTTCCGACATTTTCAAGTCTTGCTGGCCAAAAACATCTAGGCTCTTCCTGCTGACGATGTGTTCGATAGCATCTTGATAGCCTCTTAAAGAGGCATCTAACAGTAATGATATTTGTTCTTTTAAAAGCTCTTCGTATTTCTTTTTCAGAGCCGGTATAATGGCTTTGTATTGATTGAGCTCTGAACGATCCTGGGCAAGGCGTTGTTTACGAAGTTGGTTGCTTCGCTGAGCGGACTCACGATTTCTGACCCTTCTTCTATGCGCTGCAGACATTCTTCCAATTTCATCATCGACGCGTCGTCGTCGACGAGGACCTTTGGCTCCATTGACAACACCGTCCGACGATGCTGAGGCACTCTCGCGCTGAATACTTTGTGGAGATGGGACATGTGGATAGCTGGTGTGTGAAGACTCTTCCAAAGGCGGCCCATTTTTCCCTTCTTCTGGCAGAGTAATCAACGGGTACCCAACCTCCACGGGCTCGGGCTGGAAGTAGAGCAATTTGGACGATGCCGACGGGTGCAGACCAAAGTAAGAGGTGAGGGGGATTTCAAACGCAACATTCTTGCGAAGAGAATTGTAAAGGCGACCTCTTATGGACGGCAAACCGTGCCGGATGTCGATAAACACAGGCTGTAACTCTTTGGTGGTTTGGCCGGAGGAGAAGTTTGTCTTGATGCAAAGACCAAAGTATGCGCCTCGAAAACGACGATACACGCTAGAGACGTTGGTGATGTTATCCATGATAGATGAAAGCGACTCTGGGCGCTTGTTGCGACCAAAACAAGGGTGGGGTAAGGAGGAGAAGGTACGCCCGTGTCCGCAGAGATGACATGCCCGTCTCTCGAAAAAAGAGTTGCGTAAAAGCAACTGGGTAGGTTTGAGACCGTTAAAGGCAGGCGCTTTATAGAGTAGGAGTTCGCGCACGCGTTCGCAGCTGATGACGCTTTGAATCCAACCGCAGATCATGATGTCGTCGGTCCAGCCAGTGACGAAGACCTCGCCCGTGGCGTCCTCGAGAACAAAGCGGCCGACCGGGAGCGGGGGAACGGTGTTATCGGATTTTTCCCTCTGGAAGAGAATGTCGAGGAAGGCGATACCCATGGTGAAACCGTTCAGGGATTGAACGGGCACCATGAGCCAGTGGCTGGAGAGGGAAGGGGTAATGGTGATGGCGTGGCCATCGCGCGAGAGACCTTCCATGCGAAACACAGTGGTGCTTTCAATGGCGCTTTTGCGGAAGGCATCCTCGCTGATGGCTTCGGGCTCGGGTCGGGTGTAGAGCCAGTTGGCAATGGCTCCGCCTCTGTCGGGTATGCGAAAAATGCGGCGGTGGCGGCGCTCGGCGGCGTGGTCAAAGTTGGGGAGATGAAGAGGGTTGATGATGTCATTAGTGACCCATAGTGGGGCGTCGCTATCGACGCTGGAGGTGGCGAGTGCAGTGCTGGCGGCGAGCTCGGGGGGCATGCGAAGAGCGACCGCGGAACACATGAGCTAGAGCGGGTGAAGGAAGCACGGCGAGGCAGCGCGGCGAGGTTACGGCACTGCCAATATGGCTGTGTGCGGGAAAGTAAGGGAGGGATCGTGGCAAACAGCGGGGTGGAGGAGGGGATTCGGAGGGAGGAGCCGGACGCGGATTTGTGTGAAGAAGACGGACGGTGGTGGTGTGGCGATTGGACGCAGGTGTGGTCGACGCGAGATGGGGTGGGGCAAAATGAAGATGAATGGGGCGCGCAAATGGGTGCGGAACAGGTGCGCGAATGGGCGCGCGGCAGGTGGCGCCTTGAATGCACCGTTCGTGCATTTTATTTTGCTGACGCGCCCTGATGAGATACAGACGCGCCAGTGCGGCGCGTGAGAAGCGGCCATAGTCGTCGTCATGTTGCCACCTCCGTCGCGCTTGTCGCTGCCTTCCGTCGTGCTGTGGCTGGCATGGAGGTCGTACCTCCGAAAGCTGCAGGTGGACCCCCTGCTCACCAAGGTATGATCGCGCGCCAAGTCAGCCGCACGCCCCCATCCCATCCTATCATGCACACTGACCGCAATTGGCCGCCACTCTTCCTTCTCCTTGCCATGCCCCTCTAGTCCATCACCGCGGCTGTGCTTTCCGTGCTCAGCGAGGTCGCGGCGAAGCGCCTCAACAATCTACCGCTCAAGTCCAGTACAGCCATCCATGAGCTTACCATCGGCCTCGTCCTTCGGTACGTCGTCGGCCATACGTCACCCACCCATTGTCGCTTGCTAACCATGAGCGCGCACATCGCCAAGCGGCCCGCTTGTTCACGCCTTTCACAACTTTCTGGATAACGTTCTGTTCAAGGGCGCAAATCAAACATCCGCCCCCGTAGTTGCCGCCAAGCTGCTACTCGATCAATTCGTGTTCGCCCCCATGTTCACGTCGCTCTACTTTTATGTGCGTGGCTTGAGCGAGGATCGCAGTCTGTCATGCACCACAAAAAGACTCAGAAAGGACCTCTTCCAAATCATGAAGAGCAATTGGGCGCTGTGGCTGCCTGCCAATCTCGTTAATTACTTGTTCGTTCCTCTGCAGTTGAGGGTGTTGTTCGCCAGCCTTGTCGCGTTGTTCTGGAACGCCCACCTTATTTCAAAAGCTTCAACCGCACAATGATTTCACCAAAGTCGCAAGCTTCAACACCCATACGTCCCAATCGCTCACATTCAACCCATGTCGAGTGCCGTCCTCATGGTCAATGCTTCTGACTACCACTTTACTAGCCTAAAGCTCGCGACGTCATGTCATTGCACCTTTAGACCGTGGACTATAAACCGGAGCTCAAGTTTACCGTACCAGTACTGTAGCGCACCATTTTTAGTTGTGTATACTGTATACCGTAAGTAGTACAGTAAAGTAAGTTGCTGACAAACCCTACACGAGCGTACAAAGTGCAAAACACAGTGCGCTGTCGGGTGTCACGCCACGCCGGTACCGTACCAAGTACCATACCAAGTATGTGGTAGAGATTGCCATCAAAAGCTACGTGAAGAGTAATTTTATATGCTTAACTATCTTGGGTTGTTCTCTTGTTCTCTATAACCTCCGAGATCAACCCACGGGACGTGACGTGTTCGGAATGATTCGGTTGTAACTGTACAACGCTGCCAACGTAGCGAAGAACCGAGTGCTGGACGCGTCGAGCAGAAAATGGTACGAATGACATCAACACTGCGCAAATGGCCCGTGCATTACAACGTGGGGTTGGTTGGGTATACTCGCTGGTTTACACCTTTTCAAAAATGAACACAAAAGCGTCCCGTCAAAAACCGAAAACGGCCCTGCGTGGAGAACTTTATCCTAACCCTCCCCTCCCACTATGGTCACCAACTCCTTCTCTACAGCTGACATGGAACGCAAAATACTCGTGAAATTTCAGGCGCACTGCACCTGTTGTTCGCACATGGGCTAAGACGGAACAAGCGGACGTTGAATTGCCTCTCAGATGCGAATGAACAGCACGGACTCACGAGGAAAGCGTGTCGTTCTTGTTCGAGTCTATTGCACTGCTGTCGCAATTTGTGTCGGCTTCACTTCTATCTTCTCCGTGTTGAATATCAGCTTGCGTTGTGGGGAAGTGTTGCATGAGGTGGGCAGGAGGTGGGTGGTAGCCCAATGCGTCTGGGGCTTTCATATCCTCGGTGAGTTTGTCCAGCCAGCCCGATCTAGCATTCGGAAAGCTATCGCAATATGGGACGTCTTGGTCGTGGTTTGGCACAAATCATATGTTTAGATTTCGAAAAGCAACAAACGACAAGCAGCATGCTATGACATGGGTTTGACTTACATGGTTTTATATCCAAAACTGGAGTGCCATCTAACAGATCGACGCCTAGAAGATGGACCAAGCCTTTTCTTTCATCAACTGCTGTTATGCGCACGCACGAGAGTCCGACAGAGTTTGGTCGATGAGGGGATCGAGTCGCAAAAACGCCTTGTTTCTGTTTGGGACCCCGTGGGGGAGTGACCAGAGGATTGAAGCCCTGATTGAGATGGAAGAAAGACAGCAGCCAACAATATTCAAACTGAGCCAATCCGCGCAGCGCGAGTTGATAGCGGCAATTCTTATAAAGCTCGATGGTAGCAGGTTGCATCTGGTTTCCAAGGGTATTTTGGGTGACGTTAGGTTGCCTTGGGGTTCCAAATCGCTCCTATGGTGTGATGTGTTTCAAATTCGTAGCGACACAGTCTGTCAGTGGTTGTTGCAAGTCGGCAACAGTTTGAATTTTGCAAAGACAACGAACCTTGTACGGAGAGCGAACGACACCGATTGTGCGCATTGTAACCGTGTGAGGCGTTTCGAAGTGTTCGGTATGTCGCATGGGAGGCTTTTCGCGACGTTTGGCGGCCAGATGCTCTGAAATTTTTCGGGACGACGGTGGGGGTGATAAGGTGTCGGTGGGCTGCGATGAAGAAGCATGCTGGGCGCGGTGAACACAATCAGTACGATCAGCGTGGGGAGCAAGATTGGCACCGTCAGCGTTGGCATGAGTTTCGGCTTGTTTCATTTCTGGGCGCATGGCGGCAGCGGTTGTTTTGGTGAAGACACCAAGGTATTGAAGACGATTAATAGTTGTGGTTGAGCGGTGGGGAAGCATACGTGATGACAAGGGTGCAGTGGGAACGAAGGAAATCATAGTGCGTCTGGGTGCGCACACGCGCCGATTAGAAAAAATGCAGCCAAGTGTCTACCTTTACTACGGTGGCTGCGTGCAATGATGCGGTTCGTACAACGTTTACAGCAGTGCTACATTTATGGCCTAGACGCGGTATGGCCAAGGCGCGCAATATATATCGCTCAAGCGCAATATCGCAGCAGCGCAATATCGCAGCAGCGCAATACCGTTTGGAGCGCCTCAGCGTTGGTTTCGCAAGTAATGTATACGTTGTGTTTTTAAGGCCATGGTGCTGGCGGGGCTTCAAGGCGGTTGGTGTGAGCGTAGGGATTCGGCAGGAATGGAAGATTGCAACAATGTATGTATCTATACACTCAAAAACATATGCATGTATGTATAGTATATCCACATATATATATATATATATACACTTGTGGTGCCCAAAACACACACACGCGACGCCACGCCACAAAGCAGTGGTGACTCACAGACAGAGAGGTGGCATGAACGAAGCACATATCTAGAAAGCGTGGTTGGAAAGGGAGTGGAAGAAAAAAAAAAGAGATTACCGAACGGTACATAGAAACAGACAGCTCATTGGATATGATACACTCTGACATTGCGCATTCGCGCGGCGATGGCACGAAAGCGCGCTTCCAAACAGTGCATACGGCGCTCCCAGCGCGCCAGATCACGCGAAAGCAATGCAAGCTGGGCGGCGAGGCGGAACGCGGCGGGGGCGCAGGACGCGGGCGTATGGAAGCTGGAGACGGGAGAGGAGACGTCTAGCATGCGGCGGTGCACGCGGTGCGTGATGGCGTTTGGGGCAACGGGGGGCTTTTTGGTGGCGGACGAGGGGCGATGAGAGGGACGCGGGGTGTAGGGCGGCGTGCAGGTGGGCGACGTCGGGGAGAGCGGCGGCGTGGGCGGCGTGGGAGAGATTGGGGGCGCGGCGAATGGGCGCGGGTGGGGGGGGCGTTTGGGCCGACGGGATTTGCGTAGCTGTGGCAGCTGCGGCGCGGAGGGGGCAGCGGGAGCCGGCGCGAGGAGCGTCATGGCGCTAAGGGAGGATGATGGATGGGTCGGACAGGGGGGAGGGGGGCAGTGAACGGAGAAAGACGAGCGAGGGCGTAGGAGTGAGCGCAAGCGGTAAAGAAGGGAGAAGGGAGAGCGGAGAAGGGAGAGCGGAGAAGGGAGAGCGAGGGGCGTTATGAAGAGGTGCGCAGGGGCAACGAAGCAACAGCTGTAAGGTGCGTCATCACAAAAGCGACGACGTGCAACAGCGCCGTGACACGGCACGCGCGCTCTTCTCACGGCGACTGCGGCGGCGACGCGTGGAACAGACCCTCCCCCCCCCCATGCTGTGCTTGTCTCTCTGCGAGAGAGAGACTGACTGCTGTCGCGTGGCGTGTGTGCCACGCGCGCCCCGCCGTCGCGTCGCCGTTGCCGCCATCGTCGCGCTGCTCCGCCGCCGCGTCGTACGCTCGTCATCCCCGTGTTCGCCCCACAAAAACGTCCCACCTGTTTGGCAATCTCACCCTGTCATCGGATTCTCCTACATTAGCGTCAACAGCGAGCGCAGAGAGCGAACGGACCAACTTCCGTCGCCCCGTACGCACCGCACGTAGAAACAAAACAGCTCTTCATCCACAGAGTTGATAGTGTTGCTCATGTTGAAAACAGAAACATCTTCCGACCAGACGCCTGGCGTAGTGATTAAACCCCATTCGGAACACCGCTTCTTCAGTCACTGCTACAGCTAAATACGTAGTCGCAAGCGCTGATAAACGGCAACACTTGTCTTCAAAACACTGCTTTTCAGCGGGTGCAGAAACGAGTCAGCTACTGTACAGTTGTAAGATGACCTTCCGACATGTTGTTGAAGTTCATACGTGTGCAGTGGTGGGGACGATCTCAACACAAGCGATACTCGGCACAAAGGGTCTGCCGGAAGCTCTGGGAAGAGCTCCAAGGTTATTGACGTGGGTTTATAAAGGGATACTATGCGACCCTTCGGACACTTGAGGTGACGTACTCCTTCTAGTAGTGTGTACGTCATCGATTGATGTTGTACGTGTCTTAGCTATCTCACACACCCTCCTGTCGCGTTAGTATCCTCTAAAAAAAAACTCCTATTGCCAATTCCTTGAGTCATGACTGACTCCTTTGGAAACATCTATGCTCCAGAACCCATCACGAAACATTTGGTTCATCTTTGCTGAGTGATTTACGCTACGTTTGGTAAGAGCGTCGGCCAAATTGATTGTTCCCGGAATCCAAGTGATCTCATCCAGTTCTCCGGCCTCGAAAGCGTCTCTGATAATCGTGACTGTTTTCCTCAAGCGAAATTCGCGACATTCGTGTAACGTTGTGATGGTATCGAACAGTGCTTTAGAATCAACTAGGATTCGGTGAGAAATGCTAATCTTCGGAAAGATGTTAGCGAACGTCACCTTCATGTCAAAACCTCGATCTTCTGCTTCCGCACACGCTAGTATTTCTGCACCGAATGAAGAGTAAGTCACACGTCTTTGTTTTGTGCTCGACCAGTACAAGGGATGGAAGATGGGATCGTCGTCAACTTCCGTGAATAATTGAACACCGCAAATAATACCCGATTGTCCGTATGCGAGATCTTTGGAGCCATGTGATGCATCGGAAAGAGTGGTCAAGGTTACGGCTGTAACTCCGAATGGTCTGATGTATTTGATCGTAGGTCCCAAACTTCGTATTTCTTGTAACATTACGTTGGCATCTACCAGGTGCTTAACTCTCAGATTACCCAGTTCTTGTTGCATTTTTGACGTAACGAACGATGCTGAGGGAAGGACGCCTGAGCCCAAATACATGAGGGTTCCAGCTAGCGAACGATATTTTTTGATCTCGTCGTCATTAGCTCTTTCATCACGTTCTCTTCTTCTCGCCTTCGAAAGTTCGATGGGATGGAGGCGTTCCATGTACGGAACCATTGACAAGATGACATTCTGGTCCGCGTCTTTGGTTATATCACATCCGGCAAAGTTCAGTACGGCGTCAATTCGGACTTTTCCCACTTCGAATTCGTGCTGTAGTGAGTCCATGAAGTTGCGGATTCTCAATTCCGTACCGGCGACCAGGAGGTCGTCGACGATCTTGGCTATGAGAAGAGTGATGCGGCCGTCTTCATCCTTCTTTGTAAACAGTTGGTTAACCCCGTATACCCTTTCTAGTTCAGCTGTTCCGATCATCCATGACTCTATACGTTTTGCCCATTGCCTTCCAGCTTCCACGATTCCGTATGGCAACTTCATAAGTTTCCATAGGACGCCTTTCTTCTTTCGGAATTCCAATGCAGGTCTGACGTAGATATCCCGCTGTATTGGGCCACTTTGAAGAAATGCACCCTTGATATCAGCAACGCCGAATACGAAACCAAGAGAAAGAGCGACACTAATCAAGATGCGAATGATGGTCATATCGGCATTAGAGCAGTCTTTTCTGATGTCATCTTTAAGATCGTCTCTGTTTCCGTGTGTCACGAGGCGTGCTTTCAACTTCCTGTGATTGTCTTCGTCTACTTTAACCTTGTACACTGTGTGAGATGATATAACGTTTGCACCACGAGGTATTTCATTCTCTGATACCTCCATGTATGACTCCGACCAATTATCCGCATGTTCCTTCTCGACTGCCTTCTGTAATATCCAGGCTGGAGCAAATTCTACTTCTCTGGCATTCACCTGTCTTGACCCAATCACCCGTTGCATGTCCTTCAGAATCTGCTGTTCGTTTGACTGCAATGTCTGTTCGTCGTTGAGTTCAGAGTGTGTCAGTAGATTGTCGGTGTAGTGCCCCATATCTTTGTAAACTTGTTCCCTATTGACGTCGTTATTAGCCATGAGTGAGGTGGTGATCTCTGTAGCTTCTTCGTGAACGTCGGTGTTGCTTGGGCTGAGTGTGAGGTCTATATAATCTTCCATGACTCCTTCGCTCAGTTCGCGTGCGAGTTGAGATCTCGGACGCAGCCTGATATCTTCGTAGGAAATTTTCGATACGGGTCCCTTATCCGAACGACGGACTTCGACGATATGAGGAAGGGCTTTAACGACTGTTGCGCCGCGCCACTCGTCAGCCTCGTTCTGTTTGGAACTTTTGTAGAAGTAAAGCACCTCCTCACCCGGCTTTATAGCCGATTCGGGTATTGTTGAATGATCGTGTGCCTTTAGCACCCGTTGAAGTGCGCGTGTTGCTGTCTGCTCTGTGTAGGCTTTCAGAAGCTCTTCGGTCACGAGCCTCCTGGGTGCGCCTAGGATTGAAGGAGCGTACCCTTTCGCGAGTTCAAAAGAGCTCATGACTTTTGATCCTGTGAAACAATTAGCTAGAAAGAGTGCTCTGGATAGTATCGTCTTATCGCTCCCACGGGTGGTATCCATTTGGAGCTTCTCGAGTATGCGTTTGACTACCCCATGTTTCCTTTCTACGATGCCGGTTTTATTATGTCTTCTCACGGGCCGTGCTTTGAATCTGATGTCCCTTCCCGATAAGAATCGACGGATAATCTTTGAGTCCATTTCGTAATCGGCTGACAGAGCTTCTGGAGCTCCGTGTCGGTTGAACCATTCCGTTTCTAGTACGATTGTTGCTGTTTGTGATTCCCTATCAGATGTGATGCTTGCCTCAGAATAGCCAGTACCTGCGTCAACTATGTGTAATACTGAATATATTGTGTCTCGAATGGTACAGAACATGTAATCCATCTGTATTTCCACATTGAAGGCTTGGTTCACATGATTAATCGATATCTTCTTTGATGGTATAGGTGGACCAGATCTCGCACAAATAGGACAGTTGTCGCTGATCTTCTTGACCTCTAATTCGAGTTCTTTGGATTTGTATCCAGCCCGTTCGCAAAGGCTGATTATCTCGTTGGGATGACCATGCGTCAGCCGATGCAACCTCTTGGCCAGTGTTTTCGGTCTACACCGTTCAATTGCCGAGCTTAATAGTCCACAAACGGTCGGTATGATGGCCACGTGAGCTCGTAAATCGTATACGGATGTAGACCTTAAGTAGAGCCTGAATACTCTTGCTTCGCTATCTAGAGGTCGTCTGATTATCAACGTTGGTTGATGTACAGAGAAGTCTGTTGTACTATACTGTTTCACGTCCAGCCCAATCGTTAGGGGTGACTTGTCCTCGAACAGGTCGAATGTGAATTCCATCGTCTTGTTGTTCACGTCCTGAGTGGACAGTGTCCAGGAACATTTAACATTCTTAGGATTTAGGCATTGATCTCCCCATCCGCGGCGATATTTGTTTCTTGCCGTTGAGGGTTTGAACTCTATGTTGAGCACTTGACACAGTCGCACGGCAGAGATAATTCCTCCTGAGGATATAGGACTCCCTTCGTCAAGAATGGGATTCGGATCCACTGTGTTCAGGTCCGAATCCCCTACTGAAAAAACGGTTTTCCTTCTCCGTTAATCTTAGTCTGTCCCGTAGGCCTAGGCTGCCAATTACCTTTGGGCTTATTGGTGTATCTCCCTCTTCCTTGCGTTTTATCATGGTTATCCTTCTGAGGTTTCTCTTCGTCGTCATTCTTATCATCAGATTCTTTGTCATCCTTTGTATTCTCGGTACTTTCGTTGTCCTGGTTATACTTACGCTTCCTGTTCCTCCTGTTGAATTTATTAGAGTTAAGGTAGGACCGAGTAGATGATTCAGGTTTCTTATCAAAAAAGGATGTGTTATTGAGATCGCTCTCTTCCAAACCTGCCTCTTCCAACGCTCGTATGGCGTCTTGAAGTCCGATCCATGAAGGATTTTCGTCGTCATCGAAGGTTTTCTCTTGTTGGAAGACAGCTGCTTTCATAGTCGAATGACATTCGACACAAGTCCTTTTCTCATCTTCGTTCAATGTTCCTGAGGAAGCTTTGTTTAGGATACCAATGACGCTCTCCAGACGGGTTTTTAGCATCGGAATGACTGCGACACTCCGTTCGTGATTTCTACTCTTTGCTGATACGACGAGGTTGCTCATTATGTTATTGAATGTCTGTGCTGATAACGTCGCGTTGAGAAGCAGTATAATAGCGAAGTTCTGACTATCGCTAGAGTCCTGCTTCGAATTCGTTAAGTTGAGATAAGAAAGGGCAGGACCCGCAAAGCGGTCAACGAATTCCTTGATGGACTCTTTCGATCGACGTTTGCAGCCGTTGATTTCCTTATAGAGACGAACAATTCGCCTCAGGCGATCTACGGTTGAGTCCTTCGCGACGAGCTCGACGACTTTCTTGACTACGGACATTTGATCCAGTATTTCATCTTCAGATTGGGGTGTGAGTTGAATTTCTCCTGTACGGACGGCCTTTTTCACTACTTCCTTCTTTGCAAACTCAAGAGAACGGTAAAGTGTCAATCCAAGTGTCGCTGCCGCTCCCTTTGCTCGTGAATCGCCTCCATGTGCACAAGCTTTCAAAGTTTGAGCCCATTCAAAGACGGCTTCACGCCATAAAAGCTTGTCTGTAGTTGCACGCAATTTTGGTGGGATTAGTATATTACTTGGGCTGAGATCGTCCCCTGGGCCCATAACTGTAAGATGACCTTCCGACATGTTGTTGAAGTTCATACGTGTGCAGTGGTGGGGACGATCTCAACACAAGCGATACTCGGCACAAAGGGTCTGCCGGAAGCTCTGGGAAGAGCTCCAAGGTTATTGACGTGGGTTTATAAAGGGATACTATGCGACCCTTCGGACACTTGAGGTGACGTACTCCTTCTAGTAGTGTGTACGTCATCGATTGATGTTGTACGTGTCTTAGCTATCTCACAACAGTACGGCCGCATGCAGTGCGTTTGTGCTCGTACAGTATCTCGCGCCAGCCAGCCTGTGTGCCATCTTGTGTTCGTCTCCTCCTGCGCGAGCTGCTTCCTGCATTTCCCAGCAACAGCCCGGGCATCCACCGTGCCCAGAAACGTCACTATGTTATCTAGTCCCCGCACACAACGCAGGCAATAACTTTTCGGGAAAACATGAGCACGGCCTTTGTCGCAACGCTACCAAGGGTACCGAATCTCCGCCCGCACAACACCAATCGGAATTCACATGCGCCGTCCACCGCATTTCTCGCCAGAACAACAAGACAAAACAAAGTAACGTTGGGCTCGCATATCTGCACATTGGTGAATACTTTTTCCACACGCCAATTATCCAGAGGAAATGGTGGTGGTGATGGCATTCCTGTGCAAAAACAAGTGCGTAGCGACGATGGCGATGATGACAATAACCACATTTTTTCGTCTTCTGCCTTTATGCTTCTTGCTTCGAAAGCACAATACTTGAGTCAACGCCGTCTTTCTCCAAACGGGAAACGGCCAAACCCATCATTAATCAAACTCACAGAACAACTGCGTGTATGTCAAATTCTCCTCGCGGTCAATATAGCTGTATTCCTACTCCAGGTACTCAGTGGACCTGAAATACTGATGGCTGGCGCAAAGGTGAACAGCGCTATCGCAAATGGCCAGTACTATCGTCTCTTCTCACCAATGTTCCTGCACGCTAGCGCAACACATTTGGCAATCAACAGCTTCTCTCTACACTCGACGGGTCCCTCGGTGGAGTCATGGTTTGGAAAGAAGCGCTTTCTATGGCTTTACTTGCTTTCTGGTGTATGCGGCAATGCACTTTCCTTTGCTTGTACACCTACACCGGCAGTAGGAGCGTCTGGGGCAATATTCGGATTGGTAGGCGCATCCGCTGTTGTACTTGCTAGACACAGTAAACTTTTGGGACCAAGAGCTCGAAAAGGATTACAATCGTTGGCCTACATTGTGGTGATGAACTTCGGTATGGGTTTGTCGCCGGGATCGCGTATCGATAATTTTGGCCACCTTGGTGGTTTCTTGGGTGGCATTGCATATTCGTATGTGTTTGGCCCACGCTTTGTGGCAAGAAGACTGCGATCAGGTCGCACTATCATACAAGATGAGCCCATCAGTTCTCTTGTGATGCGAGATATACGGAATCATGTACATTCTGTCCGTAGGCTGCTAAACTTGAATTGATCATTTCGAGGAACCTTTCTGGTGTGCTGAAACATATTGCGTACGTGGTTGCTGACTTGTTTGGATCAGACCTGTATCGGTGTGATGAATCCGTATAGGCTGTACGTGCTTTTGAAGCGAGTTGATCGCTACTCCGGCTCTAATTGCGCTTATAAAGCCCGCTGCCTGGGCGTAGCTCCTTGCATGAACTATTCGGGATGGATCCCGGCAATGATCAGAACGTTAGAATTACCTGCAAAGCTTAAAGTAACAATTACGCCAAACGTGTTCGCCGGAACAACGACCACGTTCACGCGAAGTTCTCCTCAGGCGAGAACTCAAAAGGGGGGCTCGCGACAAGCCAACAAGAACGCAAGACAGGAATGTATATCCCAGCTCTTCTGCCGCAACTCTTGGTGAGACATTTACATCGACTGGTAGAGGCAGGAAAGATGGTGAGTGGGCGCAAGAAATGTTTAATTCCCGAGTTACAATGTGGCTTATGACGGCCTCAGGAAATTCAGAAACAACCGCGGTTGCTTGACAGACATAGCACAGGAGGTGGTTTGCAGCTTGCAGAAGAGCTTCAGGGTCTGAAATAGTACCCCTTGAAGCCCCGCTTCGGGAAGAGTCTGAACTGACATATATTGGTCGGGGTGTCATCACACATTGTGAAATATATTTAGGTCAAGCGTTGCATGGGCAGCGTCGGCGACCTGTTTGTGACGAAGAACCGCATCAGGCGGCATGCCAGCATCGAAATAACTCCCTTTCGGTTCGATGTAGATGACACTGGGTGAAGGACAACTTGGTCCGCTGCGAAGCGATCGAGCGCATGTCCTTCTACGTACAAGGCGTTCGGGATAGGCCAATACATGAGCGCTCCATTGTGTACATTTGGATGTGTAATTAGTATATCAGTGACCTCGGAGAAGAAGGGCTACAGGAAGTGCATCACCGATGTAGCCACCGATGGTGCACCGATACTCGTCGGAACTATTGACACTGTTGTGTGGTTGAGAGACATATCGCAAATACGCTTCGCCATCAGTGATACATGCGAAGCGCAAGGCCGTGATGCGAGATATTGTGAGTGCACGAATGTTGTTTGCTTCCATGGCGCGATAGGCGAATGGCGAATGAGCGCGTGAGATAGAAGCACGGTTTCCAGTACTCGTTTTGCCTACCATATTGTTTTGCTAAGGAAGAGAGCTGTAAAAGTAAGCTTCGGTACGGTTTTGGAAGCGCTCAAGAGCTCGTAATGTCTACATAGGCGCGTTTCGAATACTAGGCAGCTGTCTTACCTTCGCAACTTTGTATCTCCGGTCCAGTTCAAGACTTGACTCCAAGCAGATACACTCGTAAGATTATTGTCAACAAGTTGGGCAGGTTGTAAACTGGTTCGGGAATAGCATGGGAAGATGGCGTGAACACGTGTACACGCAGGGATTTGATCTCAAGAACCATAATCCACATGACAGATGACCGAGAAAAAAAAAAAGGCGTGGATATCTACAAAGGGTGCATCGGCGAAAAGCGAATACAATTTATCAAGCGAAAAGCGATCATGTTAGACTTCAGAGAGATCTCTGGTCCAAGCACACCACCTGCCTTTCTCGGTCTCCGTGCCGTTCAGAGCTGAGGTCACAGGTTCTCCGACAAGTATGCGGTTTTGAAATTCTTGCGCTGTCAAATTAAGTTGCATCAACACTAAGGCGCTCGACGATTTTCAATCCGTCTTCTTCCACTCGCCATGAATATGACTACAGGATTATTGTTCCAGAACGTCGTTTGTCTTCGAACACGATTTCCCTTTTCCTTTATTCGTTCTATCTCTTCATCTCCGCGGACTTTTAAATTATCTGTCAATAAGCCTTCACACGCATCAGCCTCTATGCAAAGTCCGAATGACAGCGCGTTTAATACATCTGCAAAACGAAACGACATTTCCGAAACAGAAGCAAAAGACATAATTTTTGCCTTTGATAAAGCTTTGGACCGTATTGAGGAAGGAATCGATTCTAATCTTGTGAGATCCAGAACAAAAGAGCAAAAATCTCATGAACAACATCTTCATCGTCTCGAATCCTTAGTTTCTCTACCAGCAGAGCTCTGCGTGGAAGCCGTCAAAGACACCTGTTCCGGTTGTGGAACAGTTCTACAGTCTGAATCTCCAAATATTCCAGGGTTTTTGCCACCGGAGGTTCTGGCCAAGCAGCGTCTGCAAGAGGGAGCCCCTGCCACAAAGGTTGTAACAACTTCTGAACAGGAACAGGCCTTGGTAGAAGACAAGCCAAAAAGAGTGGTGTGTCAGAGATGTTATCGACTGACCCATTACGGCGCGATCGAGCCAAACTTACGAGTTCCGCCCTCCATTTCTGAGGAAAATCGACACGTTCCCACTGAGCTCTCGCCGGAAAAGTTTCGTCGCAATCTAGAAGCTTTGAAAAAGATCAATTCAGTGATCATTTACCTCGTTGACATCTTTGACTTTCATGGTACCTTCATTCCTGATCTCCGAGATATCGTCGGTGCGAGGAATCCCGTATTGCTTGCCGTGAATAAGGTGGACTTACTTCCATCTGACATGAAAGCAACTCGCGTTGAAACTTGGATTAAGCAGGAGTGCGCGGAATTAGGTTTATCTGATATCGCTCGCGTGCATCTCATCTCGTCTACAAAGGGCCAAAACGTTAGAGAGTTGCTGGCCGATGCCGTCAGGCTTGCAAAGAAGCGCCGTTCTGACATTTACGTGATTGGGGCAGCGAACGTGGGAAAGTCGACATTTATCAATCGACTTATCAGTCTACAGAATCGCAAACGCTCTAAACCACGCGGAAAGAATCGCGGAAGCGTTTCGTCAGTCACGGACGCCCTCACCACAAGTGTGGTTCCAGGGACGACGCTTGATGTAATCAAAATTCCGCTTGGGTCATCCCTAAGCTTGTACGATACTCCAGGTCTGATGATGCCACATCAATTGACAAATTATTTGGATTCTAAAGATCTTCGGGCAGTGCTTCCTTCCAAGACCATTGAACGCGTTTCATTTCGTCTCGGCGAAGGCAAGGCGCTCTACATAGGGGGAATGGCACGAATTGAAGTAGTGTCTGGAAGGCCTTTCTTCTTCACCTCGTTTTTCTCACCAGAGGTAAAGGTACATCCAGGAAAGGCGGAGGGTGCGATAGAGTTCACTGAAAAACATGTCGGGGAATTTCTCAAACCACCATCCTCGTTGGAAGCGTATGAAGATCTGGGCGAATGGACGACGAAGTCTTTCACAGCCAAGGGTGAAGGATGGAAGAGATCGTGTGCGGACATTGTGCTTTCTGGGTTGGGTTGGGTGGCCCTAACAGGTGCTGGGGATCTCAACGTTCGGATATGCGTTCCCCGAGGAGTCGGAGTGTTTACAAGAGAATCTCTGATGCCTTTTGAAACGCAAAAAGGTGTAAGCTCGTACACAGGGGCAACGGCTGTCAACAGGGGGCAGCTCCGGAAAAAGAAAAGTTACTAAGCAATGTGGGCGTAAAAGTTGGGCTCTAAGATGTGGTGCAGCATTATTCTTGGTGCTGTTTTTGCGAATGGGGATTCAGTTTTCGCATGTGGGAGAAAGGGTCAAATAACAAAAGTGTGAAAAGTAGAGCGTATATGATTACAGCGAAGCGATTACATCCTTCAAGGGTTCGAGCTCCTTGGGCGGAAGCAGACTAAACAACTGGCCAAAATACATGAAGTGGCGAAAACATGTACTCAGATGAGCCTCTGCTTTGCATTCAACAATCTCATCCAGATGAGCGTGAAAGATGTGGGCGTAGACACGGAAAAGCCTTCGCATTATAGTCTTAACAATAGGCCGAAAGTTATCAGGATACTTGGATTCCTCCATGGTGGGGAAAAGTTCTTCGTTGGAGAGCTTCTTATCG